>JAVQMG010000090.1:1597500-2797500 GCA_032878915.1 Castanopsis chinensis
CAACTTAATGGGATTTCAAAGCATAGTGATTTACAGTAAACTTTGATTGTGGATTTTCTTTCATCATAACCTTGGAGGCTCCTTCATTGTTCAGAATTATCAAAGTTTATTTACTAAAGAAATATCATTTTTATTAGATTTACTTGAATTGGTAGGTTATAAATATTTTATTCACCATGGGCATAACTTTTAGAGCTTTTTGGGTCATAGTGATAGTTATCTGAAAAGGAAATATTTTTTTTTTAGCTGCTCCTGAACTATGGGGTTAAGTAATAAATTGTATAGATGAACACAATCATGGCATTAGAATTGCACAGTGGAAGCGTGATAAATTGATTCAGCTTGGGATGAATCAGAGGACTAAATTCTTATAAGTGGGGGAGAATGTAATACCTAGAAAAAAAAGACTTTAATAGGTGGGATATTTTGGTATTTGGTCTTGGAACAAACCTTAATCACTTTTCCCCTTTCCCCTAAATAGCCATAACTCCCTTCCCCTCTTTTAGTTTTGCCGCTACTTTGCTCTCTCTCTCTCTCTCTCTCTCTCTCTCTCTCTCTCTCTCTCTCTCTCTCTCTCTCTCTCTCTCTCTCTATGCTACATCTCTAATGTCTGAACCCCCGAATAGAAAATTGGACCATGCCACCACAACTACATTTTCAGCACAAAAATTCTTTTCCATTCGATTGCTTCGATAACTCAAACTTGAAATTGGTTCTCCAACAACTCAAGAAACTAGCTTTTCCTAAAGTTTCAACTCTAGGCCTTGCCCTTTACCAACCCTATGCTCTAGCTTCTTTTTCAAAATTGAGAAAGGTTGCATTGACAGTCTCAGCTTGCCCAAGTCTATGTAATTACCATAGCCTTTTTACATTCTAAGCCTTTCTTAATTAATACTGTACACACCAAATTTTATTTATGCATTTAAGGGGATAAATTTGGAGTATAACATGATAATTTTTATGGGGTTTGATATATTGTGTTAGTTTTAGATCTATTTGTTGGATTGGGAAGCCTATGTGTTCGAGCATGTTTAGGGTTAGGAATGGTTCAAGTGGATTACTTGATAATAGAAGAGCTTGGGCTAAATTGATTAAAAATTTCTACAGTGGAGGGATGAGGGTCTAGACTAGGTGGGCTCTAGGTTGCTTGGTGAAATCAGTTACTCTATTGAATATATTTTGAGTATTCCTTGAATTGAGGCTTCTAGGGAGAAATAAACTAAGTTTAGGAAAAATAGGCTTAAATTGGGATTAAGTAGCTTTGTCTAAGTCTATGAATTAATTAATGTATTGGATTGTAATAGGTTGAACTCCTAATTTTGGTGCTGTTTTTGTATGGCTTTTGGAGGTAAGTAACCTTTCTCCTAATTGGTTTTATTTCACTTATATCACTATAATTTAGCTACTGAATGTTGGTTTACAAATGTTACAATTTTATTTCAATTTTTTTAGCTACATTGATAAAGAATTGTCATAAATATGTTTGATAATTTAATATATGATTTTATATACGTATTTGAATGAGGTATATTTTCGTTGGAAATATGATTTGATATATATGATTTTAGACAATCTAACTATGTTTTGACTCTAATAACCAGCCAATGGGGGTTGTACATTGGTGCTAAAACTAATTCTATTTTGGGCATCACAAGCCTATCATGTTTCTAGACCCAGCTAATGGGGGATATACATTAACATGGAACTAGTTTCATATGAATCTAATGCCCAGTCATGGGGATATAGGACGACCATAGTCATAAAGATTGTTAAGAATATGAATTATGTTTGAGTATTTGAACTGTTTTGAGTCCTTGAAACTGCTCTCGTATTTTTGGAACCTACTGTAAATTATAGCTTTTGATATATGAAAAATTAATTATTTTTTAATCTATAAAATATTCAATCTATTTACAACTAATTATTTTACAGATCTATTTGCTTGATAAAACTTATTAGAACTTTGGTTACTTATTGAGTTGTCAACTCACCCTCCTTTTCCTCTCCAGTTTTATATTTTGAAGAATAGCAAGTTTTGGGTGTTTTGTTGTTTTGTCGTGAGTAGGGAAAGAAGCTTAGTGATTTTGGGATTTGATGGTCTTGTAATAGTCTTATATCTATTGGCCAATTGGCATTATGTACACTAATCGCAAACCCACGCGATGCATGAGAATATACAAATATTATATAATCGGGTGTAGTATATGAAAAGTAACAATTACTTTAAGGATTATTAACAAAAAAATTGTCTTTCAACTCAATGTTTATGAAGTTTCATTTCAGTAATAAACTCCCCACAAAAATAATATAAATCAACCAAAAAAACAATCTTTTAGTATGAAAACTGAAAACATGGTACAAATTTTTAATGGATTGGGTAACAGCACTGGGTTTTTTTAGAATACTATTTGATTTAAAAAGTTGCAAGTTCCTACACGAAAGGAATTGAAAATGATGTCTACAACAAATTTTCACTTCTTGCTTATTTCCTTGAATATGTCAAATTATTCATTGTATTATTTACACTCGAATTTAATTATTTAAATGACAGCTATGACACTACATGATAATGTTTGACCTAAGACAATTAGTCAAACTTTGAGAAGAAGATATCTCGCATTTATCTCCTAAAGAACTTGCTTTTTTATTCTTTTTGTTCTGTGATAAAGGAAGTACTAAGTCTTCTATTGGAAAGACTTCTATGACAAAATGATGTAACAACCAATATATAAGTATAATGTGTGACAACATCTAAGGGGAGCAAACAGAAAAATATATACACATACACACTTACATAGTGTTTTGAACTATCCATTCGTCTGAATTAGAATTCAACTGACTAAATTTAATAAAACGATTTTCATTTGAATACAACATTGTGTGTGTGTGTATATATATATATATATATATACACATTTCCTACCAGTAGGTTTTGGCATCTAACTCCAATTTCAAATGCCACATCGCTTCATGTCAACTGTTGACTTCTCATCTTATATCTCACCTCATCCCAAAGGCAACATCTCAACACACTGAGCCTTCACCATCATTGTTAAAGTCTAGCTCATTTTCAATTTTGAAACCTCAAAGCTATTCACTATTTATCAAATGAGTAGAGTAAACCAACTGTATGACGGTTATATATATATATATATATATATATAATTTCATATCACTGAAATGCAATGCAAATCAATTAAAAAGTTATGTAATTGAATGCCAATTAAATGCAATAAAAAGAATAAGCACCCAATGGAGTCAACCATCAATATGAAAAGTAACAAACTTAGAGTCATTATTCACTCCAAAAAAAGAAAAAGAAAATTCATTATTGACAAATCAAAGCAAATGAAAAAAATCCAACAATGAGAGAAGAATTTAAGTTACCAGTTATGCAATGTTGTTGTCAATGCCAGACAGCCTTAAAAACTTAGTTGTTGTTGCCTTATTAGACCGAAAGATGCACAAAACAAAAACATGAAACAAACACAAGGAATGAATCTAAAATTTTCTTAAAAAGAAAGAAAGCATAGAATACCTTACATTAAGTTTTGTGAATGTGATACCTTATGCTTAGTGAAAGTGAGGGTCAGAGTTGATATCATTCGTATATAAGCAAATAGATATCAAATGTAATTCGAATTAAAGCAAATAGATATCTAACTATCATTAATTTTTTTTTTTAAAAAACAAGAAATTAACACAAATTTGCATAGTTATTAACCAAAGATTGTGTGCACCATTCCTACACTTGAAGTCTACCGATGAGACAAAGAGATTGGGACAGAAGATAAAAGTGAAGAAGCAAACATCAAATTTAATATTTAGTATTAAATTTAAGATTCAGGCAAAAAAATTCTCACCAACAAAATTCATCGTCAAAATTTCTCAACCAACCAAATAAATGAATAGAGCAACACAAATTCGATTAGTTTGAATAGAAAATACACTAATTTTCTAGAAGAAAATATTATATCTTAAAAAATCAATGCCTTTTTAGGTAGGATGGTACCTCTCCACATATTGGGTGCATAGAGATTCTAAGAGAGGGGTTCAAAATTTTAACTACTCGGTCAGCAACAAATTACAAAGAAATACCATGAGTGGCAACTCCCTAATTATCAGCTAATAAAACAAAAGAATGGAAGCAACATATGAAGATAGTACCAATAATATTTTTTTTCTTGATTGCTAGAAGATTTTTGGGTGTATGCTTTCATCTTTAAAACAAAAAATAATCTGTAATGAAATACAAAAGTCTATGAGGGTCCTAAACCAACACTAGACTCTAGCAGATCAGATAGATTGACAAAAGTCTATAAGCAATGAGTTTTTACTTTTTAAGCCTTTACAAAATTTAGATAAATTTTAAGTCTTTTAGAGCAAAGGAATTAGATCCAAAATATATGATACGTGTAACATGTGATGTGATCATAAATATATAAATTGTAAATGATTTAACACAACAAAACACAATCAAACCAAAGAGAAATAAGAGTGAAACAAAAGAGAGTAAAGGAGAAGAGCCACAACATCTATTGGTAGCCTCTTCCATATGGATGTTGTTAACCCAAAAAAGATAGGATTTTGGAATCTAGGTTGCTATCAAAATCAACCAATTTGTTAGTCCATGAAAGAATGTCAAGAATCTCTTTGATGTTCAACCACCTTTTTCCTCTTGCCACAAAGGAAACTTGAGAACTTTAAAACAAAACCCAGAAACTGAGAACCTAATAACAACTCAGGTGGTAGTATTTGAACTTTATGATTGATAACCAATAAATATGAAAAATTATGCAGAAGACAATCATTAAGGAATTATAACCTTCGCTTTCTTTTAATAGAATCAACAAACTTCCCCTGGCTTGTCTCTAATAAGCCATAACACATTAAAGGAATGAGACATGAGTTACATTGATTGGTTGGCTACCTTCTAAAAACATAATGGCAAACACGTTGTGAGAAATTTAGCATTTAGTCTTAATGTTAAACAAAAAATACTAACCATTCAAAAAGTCATTTGAAGTTGCGATACAAATATAGTGATAATTCAATGTTGTCAAACACACCTAAACAAAAATGAAGAAAGATATGTAAAAGAAATTGACTACCATAATTTCAATAAAGAATAGAAAAATTCCTCTAGGATTGTAAGCAATAGTCAACAGGAGTATAACAATATTAAATGCTACGCTTCAGTTTTTAGTATTATATAGATAAGGTTTGGATTTTTTTCCTTTGGATCACTGAAGATATATTCATACGGAAATTGTTAAGGTATTTTGGATTTATTTGACGTAATTTTTGAGGATAAATTTTAGTTGCTAAAAAGGCCTTGCACACTTGTAGGGTGCTTACTTTATAAATGTGCGTCCATTGTCTTTGTAGTTGGGTTCGAGGTGTGACACTAATGGAAATGTACAGTCAAGGAAAATATATAATCACTCTAAAAAAAAAAAAAGGAAATGTATGGTCTAATCTCAATAGTCTCACCACTCTATTTTCTCTTCCTTTTCCAAAACTCCTCTCTCTCTCTCTCTCTCTCTCTCTCTCTCTCTCTCTCTCTCTCTCTCTCTCTCTCTCTCTCTCTCTCTCTCTCTCATTTTGAGTGGTATATTAGGATTTCCCAAATTGAAGATAATATTCAATCTTATCAATGGGCTACACATTAATGGTAAGGATTCTATTCTAAGATAATGAGTACTTCTCTTGCTGTGTTACAGATAATGTCAATGGTATGCAATATTACATAGTCACTAACAGTCATATTGCATTCAAATATGTTCATATTAAATTTTGAGTGGTCAATGATGCTATGGTACTAGGTATGAAGACCAACTTGTTTATACGACTTTTGATATGCTCCTACAGCCGATTAAGAAATTCCTAACAAGTTGAACCAAACTGCAATTGTAGTGATTAATGGGCTAATATGAATTGAATTGGATATTGGGCTAGATACATGCACAAGGGAGAGGGAGAGGTGAAGAGCGGAGGTATAAAAAATGGAAATGAATCAGCCTCTTGGATACTCCATTTTTATTATGGAAAATAAAGAGCCATTAACCCACTTAATGAACTATCCGTTTGGGCCTTGTCATTCTTCAGAAACTCTTTCTCTCACCATTAATTGTGTAACTCCAGCCCATTAGATTAATATTCAACAATTAATCTTGTAACACCTACTACATCAGAATAATGGATCTAATTAATCAGATTAATTTGGGTAATAATTTCGTGAGGCCCATTGAGCCTATAAATAGACTCATTCAGACCCAATTCATGTTACTGCAATATACACTAAAAAATTATAGAGGTTCTTGGCAAGGAAGGGTGTTCTTTCTGGTGGAGCTTTGGACTTGAACACTTTATGCAGAGGTTGTTCTAGCCATACGACACTTGTTGGGCTGTTGTATCTTGGGAGAGACAAGTCAGAGAAGGTCTGCACCTGTTACAAACCAAGGGCTTGAATCTCCTTAAAGAGAGCGAGTGCTGCACCTCTGTTCAAATAGTGTTGTGTAATTTTTCTTCTCTAAATTAATAATATTCAGAAGTATTATTCAATTTCTCGTTGTGTTATTTCCATTGTTATTGTGTTTGCATCAACACATAGTTTGGCTTAAAGTAGAATTTCATTGGCTAAATCAGTGATTCATTTAATCAAATCCATAAGCAACAAGGGTCTACCATTTATTATAAATGTTATTTCGTTAAATTATTCTATTATATATGCACTAATTTTTTTTTTGTTAGTTCCTGATTTATATTTCTATTTTTTAAATTAAAAAAAATATTGTGGCGAGCAATATGTACTTATTTTACTTATTATAGCAATTATATGTTTATTTAGATGTTCATTTCTATGAATCCTCTTCAAGATTTTCTTGCTTACTTAATTCCTTTGATGTAAATATTGAAGATTGGAATCCTATAAAAATCAAGTTTATTGTTCCAGTTTGAGGCCAACATAATTTAATTATACTTTTTATGCACAACTTGAGACCAACATACGATGCATGTGTTTTCAACTAGTTCTAATATAATAAGACGCTAAAAATTTTTAAAGAAAAGAGAGGTGACGTGGAAAATTGTAGTGCTAGCAGAGCTTATGTGGCATGATATATTATGAGGTCAATCACAAATCAACCAAAGGTTAAAGGCTTCAGTTTTATAGTATATTAGTCGATCACCCATGCGATGCACAGGAAAGCTATTGAATATAAGATTCAAAAAATAATGTCATGCACTTGAGAAGTTGTCAAATTAAACAATGTTAAGTACAAAATCTATTTTACACTTTCTTAAGGTAGAAAGTTGTGATTGGAGAACTAAGAAATTCATGTAAATCTACCACTGATATTGCTTCTGACACTACTCTTATTCAACAATCACAAGTTCAAAAGTTTTATATCTTAGAACTAATTGATTATTGGGTGTCTATTGCAACAGCTATGCTTAAGAGGAAAGTAGATAAAAGATAACTTATCCTCATGTTCTCCAAAACCAAAATCACATACAGTACTTGATTATATCATTATTGATGACTTCCTCTTGGTCAATGTTGGCACTGTTCATGATCTTTAAGCTCTAGCATTCATCAATAGCCTTAGCATTCTTCAAAGTTCTCTAAATTGTTATCATTCAATGTCATAATTCCTTTTGATATATAATGATGTTATAATTTAATCAAGTTCATCCACCGCCTCTGCGATACAACTGAAGCAGCCTAACTTTATCAATATAACCACTATCTTACCTATTCAGTCTCAAATCTAAATGCCAGAATTTACCGATACAACAACAATCATTGATACACCACAATTGATATCTAATTTAGTTATAAATTAATTTGGTTCATCTTCCAACCCAAGAAACCCATCAACGCCACTCCTTACTCAATTCCTACTACTTTTCCTCGCCTTACCTAATTCTATCCCAATTTGATATCTTAAAACATATGTGATTTCCCTTTACCTAAGACTTATGCAGCAAATACAACAAATGGCGCTATCCATGAATATATTTTTATATAATTACATTTACTTAAATTTAGTTGAGAATTGAGATAGATTCGCATACAACTTAATTTTCCATTGTACTCCTAAATTTAATTTGTCAATTAAAAATATTGAGCTTATGTTACCAAATAAAAAATCTCAGTTATTTTAGATTGTTAATAAAACTATATGTGTGTGAAGCTCCTCCTTTTTAGAGACTTGAACCCTGCCCTTGCTCCCCGCACTTATAGAGTGACCATCACCC
The DNA here is from genome assembly GCA_032878915.1 of Castanopsis chinensis. Lineage (NCBI taxonomy): Eukaryota > Viridiplantae > Streptophyta > Magnoliopsida > Fagales > Fagaceae > Castanopsis > Castanopsis chinensis. The sequence continues at coordinate 1,605,763 of JAVQMG010000090.1, forward strand.
TAGGAGTATGTGATGCTTGTTAGGACATATGTGGATATTGTTAGAGACATATGTTATGTAAATTGGCTAATTCTTTGACAAAACGCACTTTACTTGTAATTGAGTAGATCTAGGATGGTTTAAGTCTTCAAGAAACATGTTGTTCAAATCAACAGTTAAAGCCATGCAAGTTTGTCCAAGAAACAAGTAAAGAAGTGTTGTTCATTAAATCTCAACAGAAGCTATCTATCAAGGTTTAAAGATGAAGCTCAACAGCAGCTTGATAAAAGTTGTATCTATCGAGAATTATGAAATCAGACTTTTCAGACCTGATTACACGCATATCCAAGTGTATTTGTGTAGAATTTCTTTTCTTATAACTCTAGACATATATAAGGATTATTTTAAGGGCCGTTATAGAGGTTGCAAGTATGATGCAAAGTGATTATTCATGCATATTGTGACCAGAGAGACAATTTTCCCTAGTTCATCACTTTCTTTGTAGAAGCTACTGCGTTTTTGCGCCAAGGGTTTTGTAACCAAGGAGCTTTTTGATCTTCATCGTTGGATGAACTGAAGAACTGTGCAGCGAACATCTTCTTCAAATTAGTGTGTTAGTTACGTACTTGGATCCATGAATCTATTGGTTAGTTACGTACTAGGAGTCGTGCATTGAAAGGAGAGATTGTCACTAGATTACAAGTCCAATTGGGTATTGTGGTAAGGATTCAATCTTGGGGAAACTATTTCTAAACACAAGGTTGTAAGAAAGGTGCTTAGATCTCTACTTGACAGATTCCATGCTAAGATCACTGTCATTGGAGAATCAAAGGATATTGACTCTATTTCTTTGACGGAGTTGGTCAGAAACTTCCAAACCTATGAATTGGGTTTAACCATAATCAAGAAAGGAAGCAAAAGTAAAAGCATGACATTAAAGGCCAAAAGCAATGAGACTGATGAGTATTCTGATGATGGAGATTCTAAAATGAAATCATACATCACTAGGTAATTCAAAAAGTTTATGAAGAATTCCAATGCGAAAGGATTTGATAAAGACCGAAAGCAATCCCGTTCTTCTTAATACAAGAGCCAAGACAGAGGAAAGAAGGAAGCTAAAGATGGAAGTCAGTACACTATTCCCTCCGGACCAAAGTGCTTTGGATCTCAAGGATTTGGACACATGAAAGAAGAATGTCCAACATATCTCAAGACTATTGGGAAAAACAAGGCCCTTGTTGCCACCATGAGTGACACCGAGCTTGAGGATGAGTCAGATGACAATGATGACGAGGGAATCTTGAATGCTTTCACTATCGCAGTGAATCCTATTGAAGGGATTGTCGAAGAGATAGATGAAAAAGAGGACTTGGTGGAGTCTAAGTTTGAGAAAATGGATGAACAAGATGACATCCATATTGGCCTATGCTAAGTTGTACAATGTTAGGACATATTGTTGGGATATATGTCCTTAAATTCTATTGTAAGATGCTATGTATTTTATTATGTATGACATTATGTGCGACTTAATGTTGTGATTAATAAAGTTGTTTTATTATTATTATTTGAAAATATTGACAACATGAATATTGGGACATTATCATATAGTCTATGAGATACAATAGTATGTGATTTATATGATTTAGTCACAGAAGATATAAATCACAAGTCCTTTGTAAACTCAGAATTGTAGTTCGTAGTCAGTGATGAAATTGGGCATTTCATCTGCAAAGATTATAACATATCAACTAAGATGATTTGTCTTGATCATGGAAATTGAGATTTCTAGTTGGTATGTTGATATGTTTTAAGAGTTAAGACATATTGAACTGGACCGGTGTGAGATTTATTATTCTCCTAACAACTGTCAATTGAATAATAAACTCACGACTTATATTTGCATGAACTCTTAATCCTGAGAGGATAATGAACCTAATCATGAAGTGTAGGTTGCTTTGATATATTAAGAGTGAGATCTGTAGTTACGGTCAAAATCTCAGTATGTTGGACAGCCACATTTAATGTTGATGGAACATATATTTTCAAGATGGAATTCATAGTCTCTTAACAGAGATACAAAATATTCCCTTGAGATAAGTTTAATGGGTTTGTTATTCAAAGAGTTGGGCCTAACCACTTTAGTAAGGAGTTACTAAAGTATATATTTATGGAATTGGATTTCATAAATATATGATGAATAACTTAAAAAATTAAACTGGGTACTCAAGGAATTAAGATGTAGTAATAAACAAAGTGGTAGTCTATTTTCATAACTTTGTATTACTATGAATATTTTATGAAGGGGTTGCATGTATAATAAAGTGTTGGGATATAATTTATAAATAAGGCCTAGAGTGCAACTATATTTATATAGTGGTGTTAAATATAGTTAATGGTAACTTCGGACTTGTCAAGAGTTGACAGAAAAGCCCAAGGCCCATTGGAGCTAGTGTCTTATTGGTCCCTTTTGGTCCCACTCCAAGCCACACACTTAGGCCCAATTGAAAATGCCCAAAAGGCCAGCCCAATTAGATAATCAATTAAATACAAATAATCATACAGAATTTTCTAGTAAGAGAAAGAGAGAATCTGGAGAGAATTCATAGAGAGAGTTTGAAAGAACACTCTTGTGAAGTGGTGTAAAAAGTGTTAGACATTTTTTTGACATTCTCCTTTTAGAACTGATTGAGAGACCACACATCTTGGGCAGTAGTGAAATTGGAGTGAAGATTGAAAGTATTCCCAACTGATTCTCATCTTCAAGTTTTGAAATTCACCGCTCCAAGGTACACTTTCTTGTTCTTATATTCTGAAACTTAAATAGCGCATGTTAACTTTTATGTATGAAGTAGATCCGTTATTTTTTCGCTGCGTTTACTCTGATGTGATACAAGCATGTTATTTTTCCATCACATATATGTTTCATTTGTTTAGAACATATGTCATTCTTTTATGTAATTAGCTAATCCTTTGACAAAACGCACTTTACTTGTAATTGGGTAGATTTAGAATGTGTTTAATATTTCAAGAAACTGTGTTTTAAGATCAAATATTGAAGTCATCAAGTTTGTCCAAGAAACAAGCTAAAAAGTGCAAGTTCATTAAAACTTGATAGCTAGCTCGACAGCTAGCATGTGTCGAGGTTTAAAGAGCTGTTCTAGCCTCGTGGCTCGACAGCTTCTTGACAGGTGCTTGACAGCTTATATCTGTTGAGAATTAAGAATTTTAGAATCCTGATATGATTTTCTTGGAATTCGTGGATATGTCTTTGGGCCTTCTTTTCTCTTAACCCTAGACATATAAAAGGATTATTTTAAGGGCCCTCAAAGTGTTCACAAGTTGCACAAGCATTGAGAAGTCCTTGTTCAAGGAAGTTGTGACCGAAGACAAAGTTCTTGCCCTAGTTCATCTCTCTTGTGAAGAAGTTGCTGTGTAATGTGCACCGTAGGGTTTTGTAACTAAGAATCTTCATGATTTTCATCTTATGGATGAATTGAAGAACTTTTCAACCAACAATCTTCTCTGGTTGGTGATTGAAGTTGTGTACTGGGATCCACGCAATTGGTTAGTCACATACTTGGGAGTTGTGCATTGAAAGGAGAAATTGTTACTGCAAAACAAATCCAATTGGGTATTGTGGTAAGGGTTCAACTGTAGGTTAGTAAGGTACTTGAGATTCCTTTACTTGTAACCACTTGTTGTGATAATAGTGGAATTTCGGGAATGGTGACCTTAAAATCACTCGGTGGAGTTTTTGCCGTGTAGGTTTTCCCCATTCGTAAACAAATCACTATGTCATTTAATTTCCTTGCATACTTAGTTTAATTGGTGATTTGTTTGTGCTACCACATGCTTTGCATGTTAAGTTAGTTAATTAATAACTTGACTAATTAATAAATTAATCCATCACTAGGGGTCAATACGTTTGTGGCCTATCATATAAGGTTTTCGAGAAGCATGAGAAACTTTATAGGCTAGCCACCAAGATGCTGTGTGATGTTATGCTAGATTAAGAGGAGCTCTCTTCAAAGATTGATGAAGCAAATCAAACCATTGGAGCTTTGCGGTTCGAGAAAAACTTCCTTGCTGAAAAGACAAAGAAGCTTGAAGCAGAACTGTTACAAGTTAGAGCTCAACTGAAGAGGACTTTTAGTGCAAAGCTCAATAAGATGCTGAGTTCCTTGAAAGTTGCTTCTGACAAAACCAATTTGGGCTATGATTTCTGTTCTCATAATATTGCCTCTTCTGGTACTACTATGTTTGTCTCACCTGCTAATAATGTTAATTCTGAGAACAATGATTGTAAAACTGATATAGCTAGTGAGAACATAGACAATGGCAAATCTATTTTAGAAGCACCTCCTAAGCTTGAAAAGAAAGAGACTAGAAACCTTAGGACTAAAAGGGATAATAACAAAAAGTCTCAATTGAAGATGCCGCATCTCTGTTATGAATGTAGAACTTCAGGGCATAATCGTCCAAACTGCTGCAAGTGGTTAGCCACTTAACAAAGTAATAGTATGATCTCGTCTATAAACCAGAATCAGTTTCCATTATCTTTTGCTCGTCTTGGGGATCTTCTTAAGGCCTTCATGTTCCTTTCGAACTTGAATGGTTCAACTCTTCCCCTCCCTTTTGGATCAAAGGTTCATGCAAAGGAAAGGTTCTTGTTAGGACATATGTGTTTCATCTTGTTTTAAACATATGTCATATTTTTTTATGTAATTGGCTTATCCTTTGACAAAATGCACTTAGCTTATATCTGGGTAACTCTAGGATGATTTTAATACTTCAAGAAACAGGGTTTCAAGATCAAGTGTTAAAGTCATGCAAGTTGTCCAAGATTCAATTTGAAGAAGTGTCAGATTTTAAAACTCGACACCTGGCTTGACACATGCATCTATTGAGCTATAAGAAGCTGTTTAGCCCCGAGGCTCGACAACACCTCGACACCTCTAGCTGTTAAGATTTAAGAAAAACATATTCTAAGCTCTGTTTTGATTCCAATCCGTACTTATGTCTTTGGGACTTCTTTTCTTCTAACCCTAGGCATATAAAAGGATTATTTTAAGGGCCGTCAAGATATAGACCAGTTGCACGAGCATTGGGAAATCCTTGTTCAAGCAATTTGTGATCCGAGACAAAGTTCATGCCCTAGTTCATCTCTCTTGTGAAGAAGTTGTTGTGTAATGTGTACCGTAGGGTTTTGTAATCAAGCATTTTCTTGATCTTCATCGTGTAAATGAATTGAAGAACTTTGCAGCCAACAACTCTCTCTAGTTGGTGAATTGAAGTCATGTACTGGGATCCGCACAATTGGTTAGTCGCGTACTAGGAGTTGTGCATCAAAAGGAGAAACTGTCACTATAGAACAATTCCAATTGGGTATTGGGCTAAGGGTTCAACTATAGGTTAGTAAGGTACTTGGGATTCCTTTACTTGTAACCCCTTGTTGTGATAATAGTGGAGTTTCAGGAGTGGTGACCTTAAATCACCTAGTGGGGTTTTTATTGTGTAAGTTTTTCCCATTCGTAAACAAATCAACGTGTTTATTTTCCGCTACATACTTTAGTTTATTGGGGATTTGTTTGTGCTACCATGCAATTTGCATGATAATTTGATTAATTAATAACTTGGCTAATTAATCAACTTAATTCATCACAAGGGGTCAACGTATTTGTGACCTATCAGTTCTTCCAAGGTGTGGAAGGAAAAAAGGCTCAAAGTGATTCAGTCATTTTCTCTCTCACCCTCTTTATGGTTATGCATTACTTGTGTGTTTTGCTTTCTTGTTTTTGAGTCAGTCTAGTTTTATGCTTTGGTTTGTTTCATATGTTTTTGTTAGCTTGTTTTCAGTTTTGTTTTATTTTTTTTTTCAAAAAAAAAATTTTTAAAAAAAATGAAAAATAAGAAAAATACAAAACAATGTGTGTTTTTCATATATTGGTACTTGTGTTCCTTGGATGGCTATTGAAATGAAGTTTTCTAAATTTTGTATCTCTTGTAACTTAGATGAGCATCTCAATGCATAACTAAGAAATAAGTTTTGTGGCTCGTGTTTATGATGAGTGCGATTAAGTTATCTCTTATGCTTAACACTCATATCACTCTTTTTACGGGAATGCATAAATAATAATCTCACCACTAAAGCCTGCCAATCATGTATAACATCTGTATGCTTCGGCATAGTAAAATTGTGATGTTTAAGCTTACATAATTAAGTATTTCTTCTCTCTCTCTCTCTCTCTCTCTCTCTCTCTCTCTCTCTCTCTCTCTCTCTCTCTCTCTCTTATATGCCCATGCATGATATGCTCAAATAGAAAAATATGCAAAGAAAACAAAAGCAAAAAGAATCAAAATGCTTTTAAATATGGTTGTAAGCGTGTTTTTAAGAGATGTGGGAGTTATAGCATATACCTTAAAGGTGATAGTCCCCATTAAGCAGTTATGATTGTATGTGAGCATATTTGATCTCTCATATCTCAAATCGTCATAATATGAGACACTTATGCACTCTTGTTATGTTTTTCACACACAATACGCAAATTCATTGCTACTTTTGATGCTTGTGCAGATACAATGTGATTTGGTCACTACAATGAATACAATGTTAATATATACTCACTAAACTGTCTTAACTTGTTTTTGAAATATAAAATTGGTTAGACTTGTTTAGTGTGTGTGTGTGCGTGTTGATCTTTGAATGCTTTGCATTTTCTTGTTGAGAGATGTTTTGAGAGCTTAATATGTTGATTGGATCTTTGTTTGAGTTTCTTACTTGTTGCATTCATCTTTATGTGTTTTTCCCTTCTTTAAAAAACACCTTTTTCTCAAGCTCGACAGCTTCTCGACAGATACCTTTCATGTCTATGTGATTATGTATGACTTATCTCACTTACCTTATTTCATCATAGAACCTATGCATCAATGCATGTTCATGTGCATGTCCATAGTGTTCATCAAGCATAAAACCCCAATGATGCATCCTAAGCAAAGGAAGATTAGAACATGTTATACTACTGACCTAGGACCTAAACATGTGAGAAGTAAACTAAATAGAAACTAAAACATGCATTCAAAAGAAATAAAAAGCAAAATAAGCAATTATGGGTTTTTGGGCTGAGCTTGCATATGTAGGATCAAGAGGATGTGTACTTATGCACAAGCTTTCGTATGCAACCTTGCCCAAAAACACAGCAAGCAAACCCCAATCAAATCTACTATAAACAACCTAACATGCTTTCTAATCAATCAAAAATCAAACGTAAGATACACAGGAAGATATTAAAATAGAAAAATAGAGACAAAGACCAAAAAAAAAAAAGAAGATTAAATCAAGAACAAGTACCTCACACAAGAAGCATTTAGAGCTTAATTTTGACCATTCCCCTTGGTTAATCTACAAACAAAATACCCAAAGGGTTAGTAGGCTTAACCAGAAGTCTTGGACTAAAATAAGTCGCAACCAAGAAACTTTAGTTTAGGATGATTTTCAAAGTAAAATGCTTCTTTTGAATCACTTTTTTGGAGTAGATTTTGTGTGTTTTTGGGAAAAGGGTCATGGGGCCTTTTTATAGTGTTCAAAGAGAAGGGGTGGAGGCAATTCCAAGCGATGTGGGATTGACTCTACCAAGATTTTTAGTAAAAAAACTTTCCTTACAGAAATCCTAAAATCCTAGCTAGGTACACATGCTCGTGGCTGCGTACATATAGAGTTAAGGCAATGTATGTGGTGTTGCTCAAGGCTGTCTATGTACCTTTAGGGTTCTACTAGGTTTTTCTTTCTTTCAAAAGTATCTTTCAACTAAAGTATTTCTATAGCTAGGCCCTATATCAGCCCTAAACCTCATAGTATTATTGTCATTGGGGAATGGGGGTTCGAGTTTTAAGGGGTACAAAATGAGGTGTCTACAGAAGGTGTTAGACACCCAGCCTTACCCGACCCATGGGTTGACCTCCATTCATTGTGTTCCAGATCCTAATCCCATCAAGTGGACTTCTAATAGGTTATTCTAAACTCTATCTCTCTCACACACATACACATACACATACACTTAACATGTATATAACATCCAAACATGGCATATTATCCTAACTGCATAGCAAACATACCATTCATCTAACATGGCATTTATGTTCATATTCATCCAAAGGCAGCTAGTATATCACAAGGGAGTAGCATCGATAAAGTATTAACATCGATCAACCAAGTATTCAAGCATGGCATCAATTAAGCATGTTCATCATATTTATCAACCAACTCATGTTAATCAATCTAATGCATTTCCATATCCATATGCATGACTTACCTCACTTACCTTATTTCATCATAGCATCTATGCATCAATGCATATTCATGTTCATGTGCATGTTTATAGTGTTCATCCAAACATAAACCCCAACCATACAATCTAAGCAAATAGCGACTAAAATATGTTATTCTATTAATATAAGACTTAATAACGTGAAATATAAACTAGACAGAAGCAAAAAGAAAAAAAAATCATTTAAACAAGGTAAAAAGAAAGAACCAACAAATCTGGGTTTCTAGGTTGAACCAATGTACATGTACGAGAGTATGTGTACGTAGGGTTATGAAGATGCGTATGCATGCACAAGCTTGTATACGCATCCTCGCCAGAAACGCAGCAGACACACACCTATCAAAACCTAATCTGAACAAGCATGCTTTCTAATCAATCAAACATTAAACCTAAACTACACAGAGGATTATTAAAGTAGAGAAATAGATTTTTAAACAACAAGAAAAGAAGATAAAGACAAGAACAAATACCTCTCACAAAAAGCTTCTATATCTTGATTTTATCATTCCCCTTGGTCAATCTACAAAATAAAATACCTAGAGGGTTAGTAAGTTTAAATAGAAGGTTTTGGACTGACATAAGTCCAAGCCAAGAAACTTTAGTTTAGGATGATTTTCAAAGTAAAAAAGTTTCTCTTGAATCACTTTTTGTAGTAGATTCTCTGTGTTCAGGAAGGGTCGTGGGGCATTTTTATAGTTTTCAAAGAGAAGCGACATAGCTATCTCCAAGCGATGTGAGATTAGCTCCGCCACAATTTTTATAAAAAACTTGGCTTACATTTTTTTTGAAACCCTAGGTGCGTACGCATCGATTAAGGATGCGTACACAGCCTTAGGGTTTCTGCAAGGTTTTTCTCTATTCCAAAAATATCCTTCAACTAAAGAGTTTCTATATTCAGGCCCTAGATCAACCCTATACCTCTTAGTGCTATTATAATTGGGGAACATAGGCTCGAGTCGTAAGGAGCACAAAATAAGGTATCTACAAACAAAATTGGTTTGCCTTGAAGTACCTACAAAGGCAAGTGTGTGTAGCCCCAATTTTCTCCCGTGGCTTCTCAATGATTAATAAATAGAAAAAAATAATAAAAAGAAAGACGACTAACTTAAAGAAAGCTAGGGCCACATTGGAAAGACAGATCGCACCTGTCTATCTTCATTCTTCAGGGAGATAATTTTCTTGGACGTCCCATTGGGACCTAAGTATAATTATAGGAGAAGAAAGGGTCCATGCCTCTTGCATATGCTACACGTTCCATACGATAAGTATACTGATGTTTCGGAAAAAAAATATACAATAATGCTATATATCCTTGGATGGCTGTTTATGTTCCATATGAGTGATTTGACAATTAGTACATTTCTTAAAAAGAAAAAAAAAAAAATGAAAATTAGTGCCGCAATCCATAGCCAATAAAAGGATTAATTATAAAGGATGTAGTTTCCCATTCACACCGACTTTGAAGGCTGTATAAGAATTTCTGATCTCATTTGTAAAGGCTCATGCAGTTACAATATGTAGTCTATATATATAGAGCTTGATTTTTAAGTGGTCATCCACGATATATAATATATAGAACTTTTTTTTTTTATTTAAATATATAGAACTTGATTCTTAAGTGTTCATCCACATTATTTTCATTTGATGATATATTGACATTTGTGTGTGTGTGTGTGTGTTTTTTTTTTTTTTTTCTTCAATAAAAGAAATGAGCATGTGTATTGCTGTAATTTTCTGTTTTTAATTATTTATTTAGTTTTTTTTTTTATTTTATTAGAAAGCTATGAACACCTTGCAAAAGGGAATGCACACTCTCTTGAATTCCCCTGTTGAGGGAGAGAAAAATTCACTACAAAAAATATTGCTATTAGTGATGGCCAGAGTTTGTCGTGACAACACAAAAAGCCATCATAGATTAGTAGTGCTGACTGCAAAAGGCTGTTGACGTCTGTCGGCAAAAGTCTCATCGATAATACTATGTTACTAACAAGGCAGTCGCTAACAATCATGTTTTATAGCAAAACTCTGTTGTAAGTACTTAACAATTGCCGTTGAGCCCCAACATAGGAGCTTAGGTCAACACTTATATCATAGCCAAATAGCGGGCAAGATGATGATGAACGGAGGCCATTGTTAATGCCTATTTTTGACAAATAAAAGCCCTCATGATTTTTTGGTTTGTTGTCGACAATGCAACTTCATATGAGGAAATAAAAAACGACCAAATACTTTCTGTGACAAACTAAAACCATTGTTAATACTTTCTTTTTACGAATAAAAGTTGTCGTAATTACTTGTTTTGTCATCAAAAATAAATTTTGTGATGAACTATAGTTGTCATTAATATAGATTTCCGATGACTAAAAGCCGTCATAAAATACTTGGTTTGCCGTCAACAATACATTATCAGTGTGACCATTGAAAACTATTTACCACATTGCTAATATATTATTTGCAACAAAATGACTCTGTTGATAATAAAAGAGAAATCATTTCTAATATTTTAATTGCAAGGAAACATAAATCTCCCAAAACTTTCCCATTCAAATAACAAGCACAAATCCATAATTATCTAAAACTAATAAGTGCATAATTCAATAAAAACAAAAATATTAAGAGGTCTACAAACTAGCATAAGATTTTAATTAATACATGAAAGCTATAATATCCTTCACCAAACTTGAAAACATAAATATTAGAAAATCAATCAACATCTTAGTCATTATCCTCCTCCTGAGAGTCAGTTTCCACCTCAAAGTCATCTTCTATGTTTTCGTCCACATTTTAATCTCCTCCTCTAGCATTGGTTTGCAAATTATATTTACAATACACAATAAAGATATAACTAAAACACACTAATTTATCTACATCAACAACAATCCCCATGATGAATGACGATAGTATTATCAACATCGAAGAATAAAGAATCCTTACTATTGACAATAGTATCATCAATAAACCAAGAAGGGCAAATTACAACTTACACATCTGTGGTTTGGCTGAAATTTAAGTTACCTACCTATAGTTTGAAATTTGACACTTTACCGGTTTACCCACCTACGGATTGATTGAAATTTAAGTTGCCTACCTATGATTTGAAATCCCCTGATGTAAGTGTTCTATTGGATTCTATTTGATCTTATATTTTTATTTTTTTTTTGTATTTTTGGAGGAGAGATACATAAAAGTAGAGAAACATTACATATTTAGCTCTAATTTTAATAGGGATGGGTTATAGAACTCTAAGTGAGCTAACTTCAGGTGGGTAAAGTGTTAAATTTCAAATTACAGGTAGGCAACTTAAATTTCAGCCAAACTATAGGTGAGTAAGTTGTTATTTGCCAAAAAAAAAAAAAAAAAATCCTTACTACTAACAAGAACCTTGTACTTCTTCAGTGAATGAGAACTCCAAAGAATACATTTGCCTCTAATAATCACATTAATTAGTAACATTAACAACATTTTCATAACAAATACTACAAATACTACAAATCATGTACTTCGAATGGATAGGTAAAGAGATACTAATTTCAATAACCTATTTAAAATCTAAATTTAGTGATCCAAATAATTGAAATCTATAATGAGCAACTTTAAAAGTTATTTCAACAACCTTAAGAAAATAGCAAAAAGATTTAATTTTGATTGTACTGAATACACACACACACACACACACACACACACAGACACTTGTGTGGTAGGTTCTGGCATAGAATTAAGGCCCATCGATTTCAAAACATTTTCTATAATAAGAGGCATTTCCTCTTTCAATTGATTGATTGTTCCCTCCAATTCCATTTTCTCAATAGACCTTTTATTCTCAATTTGTTTCAAACGAAGTTCAAAATTCTCCTTTTCTTTTAAGTGATCCCCTTGACATCGCTTACTACACTGGCTAGATGAACTTGGGACATACACATCTCTAGGCTTGACACTAGCACTTGTGCCAAACACACGACCATGAGTAGGAGGTCTAGTCACTTCAAAGAATATTTGACTATCATTAACAATCTCACCTTGAGATGCAGTCTCCGATTTTCTTGCATCTTATATATATATATATATATATATATATATAGCAATATTAATACCTTATTAGATATATACATACTTTAAATTCAATAAGAATTTTTTTTTGAAAAAAAATAAATAACATATAAATAATTTTTGTGCTTTTTTATTGGCAAAAGTAACACCATCCTTTTATATATCCATCAACCTGAAACATTCGATTGGACCTAGTTTGCAACCATTCTTCTCCTCCTATTACCATTTTAAAAGGAAAATAATAATATGAATCAATTCAATATACGAACTAATGTTATAGAAATTTAACACGACAATTTTATCATACCAATTCTTTTCTGCACTTAGTTATTGATACATAACCTATAGTCACAATGATGGATTGATTTTCTGAGCGATTTTTTTTTTCTATCACTTTTATTCTGGTTACATGAAAAATACACTAAAGGAGTTAGTTTAAACATTTTCTTCTAAGAAAGATTTTAGAAAAAAAATGAATAAAATTCAATTTATAATCACCTTCCACTTGTCATTATTCCATTTGTTGCACATCACTTTCCAAATAGTTGGAGTTACATTATTTGGCGGATGCTTGTACCAATCACTTGGAGGAATTTTATTTTCTACACATTTCTTGGACATCCCTATTTAATATTTATTAAAACAATATTATTTTATTTATTATATTTTAAATGGGAAATTAGATTTGGGCACCATGACCTGAAAGTGTACACCCTTTACAAGAAATGCATAAATTAAATCGTATTGCATATTATATGGAGGTAGAATTTACAAGGATTTGATGGAGACTGGTTTGCTAAAACATGCACTAGTATTTTGGACGTACTTCTTAAAAGGAAAATATGATAGTAATACACAATAAGGTCTCCTTTTAGAAGAGTATTAGATATACTGCCTGAGTTATACAATCATCATGATATTCAAATTAATCTTAAATTAAATAATAAGATTGATCTAGGGTTCAAATCTTTTGAGATTCTGCCACTCACACCCCTGAAAGTTTTTCACAAGCAAATATCCCTTGAACATATATTCGCAATGAAGAATAAATTTTGGGCTTATTTTGTGCTTTTAAATGTCCAAGTCTCCTAAAACTTGTTAGTGCAACTTTGCTGGCATTTATTTTTGAAATTCTCTTGCATTTGCTAGTTAACTGGCCGACACAGACGAACCATAAATCAACGCCATATTACCAAAATTAACAATTGAGGGAAAACGCCACTATGTTTAAGGAATCCAAAGTTAACGATAAATAATCCTTGGTTTACTAAAACATAAACGTACTATATATAGAAGGACAAAAGGATACATGTCTCTTGTGTTGCTACACGTTTCATGAAGTGGAGTCAATTCCGTACCGTACTGGCCGGTACGGCTAGAATTTATCGTACTGGTAGGTAAATTGGTACAAAAATATCCATGATTCGTACCGCTTAAAATACCAGTCCTTACCGGACTATACCGAACGTACTGCCGAATATTGGACATCTCGGCCAGAAAATAGAAATCCGGCAGTACTAAAAATTTGAAGAAAATGGAAAAAGTTAGCAATAAAAAGCTCACGATGCCGTCCTCACTGGTTGTTTTCCTATGTTGTCGGCCATTCCCCCAGCCTTCCTCCTTCTGTTTTATCCAGCCGCTTCTTCTTCTTCTTCTGTTTTATCCAGCCACTTCTCTTCTTGCTGCACCAGTCTTCTTGTGCCTTTTGTTTTAGTTGTGCGTGTGTGTGACTGTGTGGCTCTTGTTTAGTTGTGCGTGGCTCTTATTTAATTTATTTTGTATGAGTTCTAAGTCTTCTGACACCCCACATGAAAGTTCAAATTTCAAACATGCTAGTTGACTGCCACTCAAATTGAATAGGCATTTTATGTTTTTTTTTTTTAATAATTAATATCATCTTTTTAGTTCTTTATTATTATTACAATCTAGTATGTCAGGTTATGGTTATATATATATATATATATATATATATATATATATATATATATTAAGTATGTCAGGTTATATTAATGGGTTGATATTTGAGCAAGAAATAATCATATTAAAAATAAGCAATTAATTTAGAGAAATATGCTATTATAAATTTAAGTATTCTTATATAGATTTACAAATAATTCTAAATAAATAATCAAGTATGTATAATAATAATAATAATAATAATAATAATAATAATAATAATAATAATAGCGATAAACTCGAAACGGTACACCGATATTGACCAATACCCGAAATATACGTACTACTGGCCAAACCGGTACAACCTCCGGTACGGTATTGACTTCCTTAGTTTCATGTGACAGCCAACTGTTTTTAACAACTATCTATGTGGTAGACTGAGATTGACTGTCAATCACTCTTTGCATAGATCTATCAATTTTTTTCAATCACTCACAATCAACCACATAAAATAGTTGTAGGAAAGGGTGAGCAAAATGGTGTGGTTCTAGAATTATTATTGTTTGCAATGTAATTTCCATAGTGTATGGTTTGTAGCTCTTTGAAGAAAGGCTAAATATTTTCATATTCTTATTTTACATTCACCATGTTACACAATATATATATATATATATATATATATATATATATATATATATATATATAATTGAAGTGCTAATGTACACATTTTAAATTACAAAAATGAGATGTCCACTTTTAAAACATGAAAATTTTTTGGATGTGATTTTTTTTTCTTGAGAACCACCCTATCTCTAACTTAATCATGGATGGCAACTACTAGAATTTGTTTTATACATGGAGTTTTTGTTCAAGAGCCACAACCAAGCAAGAAGCCAAAGATTCGCCCATAAGGGAGCTAGAGGGGCCAAAATGAGGATATACTCCTTTTAGCCAAACTTTCCAGCAAAATGCTCATTGTCTGAAATTATTTAGTGATATGTCCCTGTTTTAAACTCGATTTCCTAAAAATTAAGTTTCAATGAAAAACTCGATTTGGCAAAAATCGAGTTATACCCAATCAAAAAAAAAAAAAAAAAAACTACATGGAACTTGAGTTCCATGTAGGTTTTTTCAAGCAACTCAATTTTCACTAAATTAAGTTTTAAAATAAGGGCATATTCCTAACTAGTTTCAGATAGAGGACATTTTGCTGAAAAGTTTGCTTAAAGGGGTAAAACCCAATTTTGGCTAAACCAAAGGTATGAAGTAGACTTAAGTGGGCAAATATCAATTCACCTCATTTATTTTTACAAACAACAACCATAATTATCTTATCCTTTCGAATAACAACACTGGAATTGATTTTAAACTTTAAAGAAACATGGTTGTGGTGGCTTCCGTGTGAGACTTGAGAGTAGTAGGAGCATCGAAAACAGTTCCACTCTTGGTTGTGGTCTACTTTTAGGAGTATTGGGCCCTAAAATTGAAAATTTTAGAGGCCATAATGGTGAAGAGGTAAGTACGGAAAATAATAGTACTACTTCTGAAAAATATTAAAACTATGCAAGAAGTAAAGCTTTTGAGTAGATTCAAACTATGCAAGAAAAACGTTATTTTTACAAAATTGTTTCCAAAAAAGAAAAAAAAACTTTTAATCTTGCAATGACCATGCAAGAAATATTTTTCATTTTGCAATGACTTATATTTTCATGTTATGGAAATATATCTATGCATCACTTGAATATAAGTTTTATATCATTTATTTGTATGAAATTGTTACCAATTTTTGTTTATTAGATATATCTTTAGCGAAAACATCATTTTTGTCTTTACATTTTCGTGTCACAGTCAACTTAGTTTCTACATGTTGGTAGTAGTCAATTTGGTTCTTATTATTTTCAACTTACAGCTAATTTGATTCTTATTGTTAACTCATAAACCGAAAATGCTTATGTTGCTAACATTGTGCACAATTGGCACAATTAAAGCTTATGTGGCTATAATAAATTTAAATTAATATTAAAAAATTCCACATCACCGTATGAATGATTTTTTTTTAAATTTATTATTATCAAAAAACAAAAACAAAAATCTTAATTTTAAACAAAGAAAACTTAATACTTAACCTTTATTCTTTTTTTTTTTTTTTTCTGCTCTTAATATCTTATGCACTTATACAGATATACATTCTTGACAACAAACTTTGAATGAACCACCCAAATTTTGGATCTTTTTATTTCTCCCTTACTAAATCACAATAGCTGAGCAAATCAAAACCCAAAAAAACAATCAAACCCACCTAATATAACTAAACCCAGATCAAGAGAGAGAGCCCACATCGAAGAGGACCAAATAAGCATTACAACTTGCTCCTTGCCGTTTACCACAAGTAGCCACCATTTGCTTGCTCTATCCCTCTATCTCTACTTATTTCGGACTCATCCAGCTCCGTATTGGAAGCCTTTGTCATTTTGGATAAGGATGTAGTCGTGGCTTATAGCCAATGTGACGCTGACGGCTGAGGCTTAGCCCAAGACGGTTAATGGGCATTGAGAGAGAGATGAGATGAGATCGTCTACTTGAGATGGATTTTGGGTTTGCCTTGTGCAGCAATGTAGTGCGATCATAGTCGTTAGAGAAGTAGTTGCCTTGAGCGGTAATGATGGATCTGGGTTTGTTTGTGTGTTTGTGAGGGTGGATGTGAGTTTGGTATAGTGGATTTGAGGTTTGGTGGTAGTGTTGGACTGTGGGTTGGCGGTAATTCGAGTTTGGTGGTTATGGATTGTGGTCAAAGTTGGTTCTAAATTGTTAGTTTGGTGGTACTTTAGGATCGTTGGTGGCAAGTTAAATTGCAAGTATGCTGTTTAGCTTCCAATAAAATTAAATAATAATAATAAAGGAAATGATAAAATTGGTAAAAGGATTATATATATATATATATATATATATATGCTGATGTGACTTCTTTCTCCACCTAATAATTAAAAATGTTGATGTGGCTTCTTTTGCCATCAAATTGCAGACGGGGACCCTAACATTTAAACACATTAGCATGGGACATGCCAACATTGCATAACATTAGGCATATAAGCATTTTTTGTTAGTAAGATAATGGTAGAGATCAAATTAATCGTAAATTGAAAATAACAGGGATCAAATTGACTACTACCAAAATATAAGGACCAAATTAACTGTAACCGTAAAATATAGGGACTAAAATGGTGTTTCTGCCTATATCTTTTTCAATATTGATAGAATAGATTTTTGATTTCGCAATGACTTATATTTTTATGGTATATGGAAATATGTCTACCCATCTCTTGGATATAAATTTTATATCATTTTGTAATTTTCTATGTGTGAGTAGTGTAATTTTCATAGGGAATCCTTTGGATCACATAAGTTTGAAGGAATTGGATGGTGCATATTTTTTGGTTTTGGATCCATACGAGCAACCCAAAATTTTGGGACTAATAATTTGTTACCGGAAGTACAAGCACTCATATAAAAAGTCTACAGAATATATAAAACTACTCCTAAAATAATTTAAAGGCATATAAGGAAATTTCATTTAGGCATTCTTTTAAAAAAAAATTAATAAAATTCTTTCACAAAACTTAAACCTAAACCTTTCTCACTACCCACTACATTCTTATCTCTCCTTCAAAAAAAATAAAAATGAGATTCCATAATTTTTGAGACAATAAATCTAACAAAATAAAAAAATTCAAGACACTATCCAAAACTTAAATCATTATTGAATTTCTCATTTATCTCATATTCTCTGATTTTATGATTTTTTTAAGCAAAATTTAAAATGACAAACCTCCCAAATTTTAACTTGTGGAAAAGTTTAAAGAGGACGAATTATTTTTCCTTGAATTTTGACCAATCCTAAAAAATGACAAAAACAAAGAATGGCAGTAGTTCAAAGAGGAGGAATTACTTTTCCTTAAATTTTGACCAATCCTAAAAAATGACAAAAACAAAGAATGACAGTAGTTTATAGGAAATTTAACAGGGAATTTGTACTTATAAGCTAAAAAAATTAAAGTAAAATAGCTAAATTAAAGTCTTATTTAGACATAGTAAAAAATAGAGTGATCCTTAGTATAGAAGTCTGTTTATGTATATATTGATAAATAGTATGTGGAATAGTATAAAGAGGATGAACAAATACACATTTCAATATTGCCAAGGGGATGAACAAAGCTAGCTGTTTTTGCCATTTGATTCGAGTATTATCTACTCACTCATGACACCACCTTGTGGAAGTACACATAGTAAGACTAGTTGATTAGGACAATAGTGAGTACGTAATATGAGTCAGCATTCCCCTTGTTAAGGTATTTTATCATCTCATGGATTGAATGTAAGATCATCTGACTTAATATCAGATAAACTTCGATTAGTGTCACACTGGTGTCACCCGATTGTCTTATCCTTTGTATGCCAGAATGATCTAGTTTGTCCTAGTCCTAGTTGACTGCAAAATCATTAATACGCCATTTCAAAAAAATTTATCACCAAAACCTTATAAATTAACGTGACAATGAATAATATTGCACTCACATCATCGTCATATTAAATAAATCATTATCATTATTGTTCTTTGTGTTTTTTTTTAAGAAACATTCATATTGTGTTTAAATGTTAACATGTTGGTTTTCAAATCCAATATATTAAAATTTATAGTGTTCCTAAGGTTACATATTATATGTGTCAAACTACCATGATATCGAATCTTAAAAAATCTAGTCACTAAATATCACACATGCTGTAGGGTATTCAAGAAATAAGCAACCAGGAGTACAATTTCACACATAATAATTTTTCACAATAATTGATAATATTTTTTGTAAGTTTTGATATGAGTTCACTAGTGTGTGTGTATATATATGTCATCAACAATTTGCCAATTCGTTATAAAATTTTGTACGATAATTGTTATGAGTTTTATTGGAGCAACCGAAACCTAACCACGTGGTTTGACTTGAAGTCTGATTGTCCAATGGCTTTGTTAACAGCAAAGTCAAGTGTGTAGCCCTAGTTTTTTCTTATAGCTTCTTAAGGATTACAACAAGACTAACTTAAAGAAAGCTAGGGCCAAATTGGCAAAATGGAGCACACCGGTCTATTTTCAGGGAGAGAAAATTTTCACGGACATTCCATTGGGAGCCAGGTATAAGTATAGGAGGAGAAAGGATCCATGTCTCTTGTGTATGCTATATGTTCTATGTGACAGCTAATTGTTTCTGACAACTATCTATGTGGCTGATTATGATAGATCGCCAGTCACTTTTACATAGATCTATCGCCCTTTTTCTACCATTTACAATCAACCACATAAAACATTTGTAGAAAGGGGTGGGCAAAATGGTTTGGTTCTAGAATTATTGTTTACAAAGCAATTTCCACGATGTATGGTTTTTAGCTCTTTGAAGAAGGCTAAATTTTTTCATATACTTATTTTACATTCACCGTGATACACAATATATATAATTGAAGTGCTGATGTACACATCTTAAAATACAAAAAATGTGATGTCCATTTTTAAATCATGTAACTTGGATGTGAAATAATGAGTGTGAGGGAAATGTTACCCTATTTCTATTTTATTCCCCTAAGAACCACCCTACGTCTAACTTTAACATGGATGGCATTTGCTAGAACTTTGTTTAATAGATAATTTTTTGTTCAATAGCCACAGCTAAGTGAGAAGCCAAAGATTCCCCATAAGGGAACTGGAGGGATGGAGTAGACTTGAGTGGGAAAATATCAACCAAAATAACCTTGTCTTGTCGAATAACAACATTGGAAATGATATTAAAGTTTAAAGCAACATGGTTGTGGTGGCTTCCATGTGAGACTTGAGAGTAGTTGGAGCTTCGAAAAGAGTTCCAATCTTGGTTGTGGTCTACTTTTAAGAGTAATGGGCTTTAAAATTGAAAATTTTAGAGGCCATAATGTGGAAGAGACAAGTATAGATAATAATAGTACTACTTCTGGAAAATATTAAAACTATGCAAGAAGTAAAGAAAAAAATCTCTAAGTGCGTTCACAAGAACAACATTATTTCTACAAAATTGTTTCGAACAAAAAAAAGATCTATTAATCTTGATAGAAATATGTTTTTCATTTTGCAATGACTTATATTTTCATGTTGTGACAATATTTCTATGCATCACTTGAATATCAGTTTTATATCATTTATATGCACGAAATTGTTTTCAATTTTTTTTTTAATTTTAAAATAAGTTTTTTCAATCTTGATAGAATAGATTTTTCATTTTGCAATGTCCACGAATATGGCAATATGTCCACGAATCTCTTAGAAATAAATTTTGAAAGCTTGGATTTGTGTTAAAAACATGAGCTTGTTTAGACCCCCAATTAAAAAAATTACAGCTTGGTTGCTTTTACTTTAACTTATCTAAGTGCGGAACAAGAGTAAATGAAGCGCAATAAACCAATAACTACTCTAGTACATAAACATGAAAAATAAACAATAAAAGTAAAGCACAAGAGTAAGAGAAGAGAGATGCAACCACAAGATAACACGCCGATGTGTTATCGAAGAAGAAACCAAAGAACTCGGCGAAAAACCTCTCTGCCGCCCTCCAAGCGGTAAATCGATCCACTAGAGAATAAAGTTGGAGTACATGAATAACAAAAAACCCTCAAAGCCTAGTCCACCCAATATACTTGAGCCCTCCAAGCTCCAGCTACCAAAGAACTTCACGGAGTCATGTCTTCTCTAGGTTTTTGGATCCCGCAATACGCCCGATTGCATCCGCCAAGCCTCACTGGCATCTTTTGGCAAATCTCCAAAGCTTCCCAAGCTCCAAAACACCCTCTACACTCTGAATAGGTATGAGTTGTGTTTGGGTACAAATCTCCTCTCAAGGTATGAGGATGATTTCTCATTAAGGATTGATAGCTCTCTCTCTAAGGATTGGTAGCTCTCTCTCTAAAAGATGGGTGTTTGTGTTGTAGAAAATCTATCTAGGGTTTTTCTCTCTAAATGACCTCTCATAATTTTGTGGGTAATGAGGGTATATATAGTATGGGTGAAGGGTAAGAATGTCACACTTAAAAATTCTTCAGGCAGAGAGTTTTGTGGGTATCTCGCGAAAAGGCCTTACTCGCAAAATACTCGCGAAATTGACAGCCTAGCACAACTCTTTAGCTTCCAGTTATGTGCTTCTCACATGCCTTTTTCACGAGATCCCTTCTTGCAAGCCAGTCGCGAAATGCACTGATCTTCAATTAAGCTTGAGTCTTCACCAACTTAATACTAAACCCAATACAATAAAATTCCACAAAAACACAAGGAAACAAATTAAAGCAAATACAACACTTTTTGTCATGCAATAAAACCAACATAAAACATAGTTGTAAATCACAACTTTACAATCTCCCCTTTTGGCTATTTCGTGACAAAACAACCTATAACAAACTCTAGACTTAAATGTGAGTTTGGGAATAATGGCAAAACTCACTCACACCTGAATCTAGAAGCTATGAATCACTTGGAACATATATACTTATAACCTGAAACACTTGTACAAAACACATTAGACCTTTAAAGTAAATCAAATGATAAAAGGACAAGTATAATGTAACAAGTAAAATGCGATCAAGTAAACATAATGTGAAACATATGAGCAACTTGATCATACACCAAAACAGTCATATGAAAATGACTACAAAGATCATATAGCAAAGCAAATGATCATCCAAACATGCAATCATTAAAGCACACAGACATAAGAATATATGCATGTTCAACACACAACCAGTACAAAACACCAAAGTATTTGCATTAAGGATACAAAATCCAACAAGGGTATAAGTGTGTTCCAACACATAAACACGTTGCAATGAGAACAACAAAATATAGATGTCTTCTCTCCCTTGGTATATGCTAAACAAGCATAATATAAAACAAAGCAAAACAAGGTTTTCTCTAAAAAGATGTCTTCTTCCCCTCGGTATATGCATTTCCCCTATGACTTTCTCCCCCTACGAATGTGCACAAGGTAGAATTTCTCCCCCTAAGAATGTGCACATGAGTCATATAGAAATGACAATACAATTCAGTATACTCTCTAGTATACTCTCCCCCTTTTTGTCATGAATAGACAGGTGAAGCAAGAGGAAGAAGGGAAAGAAAAGAAGATATGAACAAGGGTATGATGCATGAGGAGTGCAAGATGAATGAGAAAATGAAGCTCAAACAAAAGATAAAACATCTTAAAGGCACAATGCTACAAAGCATAAAGTAAACATGACATGCTAAGGATGATAGAACATGATATAGACCTAGGCATGACATAGGCACAAGAACATGTTATGTGTGCTAAAAGGTCTAAAAAGACTTAACTAGAATGAGTGCAGTGCAAAATATGTCAAGTGTTAGAGTGTGTATAGCAAATGTGCATTTAGTGTGCATGTGAGATGCAAGATCAATGCATTAATAAACACTCATAGGGCAAAGTGTATAAAACACACCACCAATGATCAAACATAATAAACATGAATAATTATAGTGATCCCCAAAGATTGGTACTCATCGGAGTCCAAAACAACGAGAAAATGTCATTTGGGCATTTTATCAAACACTTAGAGTGCACACACTACACATGTATATTAAACAATACATGAACATATAAAAATCTCGCCTAAATACATGTTATTTTTTCCACAAGGGGCCAATATCCAAAGCAAATCATCATTTAAAAAAAAGCACAATCAAAAAGATTGACAAAAAATAAGTTTTCCAACTCCCATTTGAGAAAATCCCAACTACGAACATAAAACCCCCAATAACATAATCTAAGGATCAAAATCAATTAAAAGAGTTAAACATTACCTTAGAGATATTTATGGAATGTAAAACACTTGAAATTTTTTGGGTTTTGATGTTGAATCATTAAAATAGAGGTTTGGGAGAAGATGGGAGACGTTTTAAAAAAATGTTCCACGAAATGCCCTTTAAAAAGCTGATTTGGAAATTTTCATAGGAAGCTTACTTGCGAAATTACTCACTAAATTTTTCCCAGGTATGTCTTACTTGCGAAATAGTCGCGAAACTCTCTGTCCAAAGTTGAAAAATTTGAGATTTGGATCATTAAACTCCAAGTTTAGGTTACACATGAAATAGGTCACAAAAAAAAAAAAAAAAAAAAAAACCCAGAAAACATGTTTTTCACACAAAAACAACTTGAAAAACTTTGAAAAACATGAGTGACACAAATCACTTACAAAAGCAAACAAAAAGAACAAAAATCTTTTTGGTTTGATCCACATATGATTGAGCATACACACATATCACATTTGAACATGTACAATCACACATATGAAAATAAGCATTCATTGATCAATAGACTTGTGTGTTGTGTGTATGTTTCAAATGTGGAATAGTCCTTAATCTAAAGTGAAGCTTCAATGATCAATTCAATCAAGTCATGCACAATTGGTACTAAGTCAAGTGGACTATCTCAATTATATAGAAATGAACTTATATGATCTCCCACAAGAAAATGATTACATCTCTTTGAAACTTTTTATTTGGCTTCTTTACAAATCATAACATTTGATCATTTTTGAACAATACATCTCATTTTGAGATCGATGACTGAAATTTTGGATATTTCAATTTTGAGAGTGAGCCTTTGGCTTTTTGAGGCACTACACATTTTGATACAAGTCGCTTTCCCTTTTTCCTAGTTAAATACTAGTATGTGCGACAGCTTTTGTAGCTTAATATCTCTTTCCGAGATTTGACATTAGATGAGCTCTTTAAGCAAAAATATAAAAGCGTGGGAAAAGATATAGGCACAAGTCTATGCATTTATAAAGACCAACAAGACTGTTGACTAATCATTCATGACAAGCTTGAAGATCGATTTACAACAATCACACATAGATTTCAAGATTTTTCCACAAAGATAGACGTGCATACAAAACAAGCTAAGCTAGTAAATGCACCATGCCATTAGTATGAAGGTACTAGGCCAAACTCATATGTGAAATGTGCTCAAACATATACGATCAAATTTTTTGAATTTTTTACTTTTTATGTGTTTTTAGATTTTTACCCTCATAAAAACAAAAGTATAAAAGTAAAATCAAATGCAAAAACAATAAAAACAATGCATATAAAGAGATGCATGATGCATAAATGCATAAAAATGAAGTATCTAATGCATGAAGGGTCCTACAAAGATCGAAAGAATTAGATCAAGGACCAAAAGAGCAAAAGCTCAACCATAGAAACCCTTCCCCATCCAAACGGAACGATTGTTTGGAATGAGTGTCTCATGAGAAGTGAGACGAGAGTTAGAAGAATGAGAACCGAAAATGCACATAGATAAGGAGGTAAGAACATTAAAAACTTTCTTCAACTACTTGTCATTTTCCCCCAAAACCGGTTTAGCTTGCAAAGCACAACTTCCAAGAAGCTTAAGTTTCTCTTTTCTTTTGATTCTTTTAAGAGCTTGAAACTTAGAGCAATGAGGTCTAAGATGACCAAAGGTACCACAATGGTGACAAACAATGGGTTTAGGTCCACTAGGCTTTTTGGAGAGGGATCTAGCAACATTGTTTTGTTCTTTCTTCAACTTGGAACATTGAGGTCTTATATGACCGATCACACCACAATGGTGGCAAGTTGGAACAAATTTAGATCCATCCAAAACCTTAGATTGAGACCTAAATGGAGGCTTCGGCTTAAGAGCCTTTCTCTCCACCTTTTGGTTTCTTTTGTGTGGAGGAATGTACACTGATTTTCTTTTTAAGGTAGAACACACAATAAGCACAAAATCGGGTAACACAACATGATTGCAACAAATATGTTCATCATTTTTAGGAATAGGTTTGGCAATCAAACACTTAGCATGAATCTTAAGAGATTCATTTTCACATTGTAACTCATCAACAAGATTTTTAGACAAAACAAGTTTAGCATCCAAGTCCATATTCAAACATTCAAACTCTTTAAGCTTTTCAAGAGAATTTTAAGCAAGCTTCTTGTACTTTTCAACCAATTTATTGGATTCATTGAGCTTAGCAATTAAATCATCCTTTTCACCTTTTCACAAATGACCTTACTTAAATTCTCATGAACCTTCTTAGCATTTTTCTTCAAGAGTTTGACATTTGGAATACCAACAACAATACCAAAAGATTCATGTAACATGTCATCACAAGTATGAGGATTAATACTCACAGAGGCATTTTCACAAACACATGACATGTTACAATCAACAACATCCATAGAAGCATACAAAACACTATCCATGGCAAAACACACAAAGAAGTCAAGGATCACACTTAGGTAATGAAACCAAAGTAAGTGTACCCGCTTTGATACCAATTGAAAGCTCGGATTTGTGTTAAAAATACAAGAGCTTGTTTAGACCCTTAATTAAAAAAATTATGGCTTGGTTGCTTTTACTCTAACTTATCTAAGTGCGAACAAGAGTAAATGAAGCAAAATAAACCAATAGCTACTCTAGTGTATAAACATGAAAAACAAACAATAAAAGTAAAGCACAAGAGTAAGAAAAGAGAGATGCAACTACAAGATAACACGTCGATGTGTTATCGAAGAGGAAACCGAAGAACTCGATGAAAAACCTCTCCGCCACCCTTCAACCGGTAAATCGATCCACTAGAGAATAAAATTGGAATACACGAATAACAAAAGACCCTTCAAGTCTAGTCTACCCAATGTACTTAAGCCCTCTAAGCTCCTGCTACCAACAGTCTTCATGGAGTCATGTCTTCTCTAGCTTTCCTGATCCCGCAATATACCTGATTACATCCGCCAAGCTTCACTGGCTTCTTTTAGCAAATCTCCAAAGCTTCCTAAGCACCAAAACACTCTTTACACTCTAAATAGGTGTGAGTTGTGTTTGGGTACAAATCCCCTCTCAAGGTATGAAAATCGGAGAGGGAAGGAGAAAAGGCTAGGATGATTTCTCACCAAGGATTA
Source organism: Castanopsis chinensis (assembly GCA_032878915.1). Taxonomy (NCBI): domain Eukaryota; kingdom Viridiplantae; phylum Streptophyta; class Magnoliopsida; order Fagales; family Fagaceae; genus Castanopsis; species Castanopsis chinensis. The sequence goes on from JAVQMG010000090.1 coordinate 1,632,010, forward strand.
GTAGCTCTCTCTCTAAAAAATGGGTGTGTGTGTGTGTGTTGTAAAAAACCTATCTAGGGTTTTTCTCTCTGAATAGCCTCTCATATTTTTGTGAGTAATGAGGGTATATATAATATGGGTGAAGGGTAAGAAAGTCACACTTTAAAAATTCTCCAGGCAAAGAGTTTCGCGAGTGTGTTGCGGGAATGCCTTACCCACTAAATACTCGCGAAATTGGCAACCTAGCACAACTTTTCAACTTCCAGTCATGTGCTTCCCACATGCTCTTTTCACGGGAACCCTTCTCGCGAGCTAGTCGCGAAATGCACTGATCTTCAATTAAGCTTTAGTCTTCTCCAACTTAATACTAAACCCAATACAATAAAATCTCACAAAAATACAAGGAAACAAATTAAAGCAAAAACAACACTTTTTGCCATGGAATAAAGCCAACATAAAACATAGTTGTAAATCACAACTTTACAAATTTTATATCATTTTGTTATTTATTTAAGTGTGAGTAGTATAATTTTTAGCGATTATGTAAGTGTGCGTATGGAACAAACTGAAAATTTCAGCTTATTTTTGCTACTATTCATGAGCCTACAGTACTATTCAAGAGCCTACAGTACTATTCAATTACCTTATTTTCCACTGTACAATGCAAAATAAGCTTAATTTTCCACTAACTTATTTTCAGCTTAATTTTCCGTTGTTGCTCTCATTGAATAAAAGCCCTTTTGCGCTGGTATCTATGTGGAATACCATAGATGAGACCTATTTTTACCCTAGAAGGCTTTTATTCAATGAGAGCAATAACGTCTCTTCAAACTCCAAGCCCGAAACTACTCAACCATGGCACTTGAATGGAAGATGCCCAGAAGGAACCATTCCCATAAGAAGAACTAAAGAAGAACATTTATTAAGGGCAAGCTCTGTACCAAATCATATATGGAAGGCAAAAATACAATAGCATCCCTAATGATAAGAATGACCTTAATATTATTAATAAATTTGAGCTTATTGGTATTTACTATAATTTGAACATTCACAACCTTTGTTTTTATGGTTGAGTTTCTAGTATGCAACGCTTATAGAGGAAGGAGATACGTATTATGGATTGAATGCAGAAATAAACGTGTGGAATCCCCAGGTCCAGGAACAAAACGAGTTCAGCTTGGCTATATTCTGGTTGGCAGTTGTTGATAATAATGGTGTAACCATTGATACAATTGAAGCCAGCGCGATGGTATATAATTTCATCTATCATCTCTTCTTGTAGGCGCATGAAAAACATTGAATTACTAATAATTTCTAATTTTTACAAAATTATTTATGTGGAGAAACAAGTCTACTATGAGATATTTCAAGATTACAACACTAGACTCTTTACTTTTTGGACTGTACGTACGTGTTTTAATATTTGACTTCCCTGCCAGCACTAGCCTTTTTTTTTTTTTTTTTTTTTTTTTTTTTTTTAAATCATGGCTAAAGAGTGATTCATATCAAACACAGGCTGCTACAATCGATAACCGGCTTGCGCTTGGGGCAAGCTTCACGCCTTATTTGTCTTCAAGATATTGCTCTATTTCAATTTAATTAATTTATTCTAATTTTTGGATACACATACATTATCATATCTTTTTTTTTTTTTTTTTGAGAAAAAGGTAAGATCATAAAATTAAGAAATATCAGTTTGGAATACACTTTCCAAATCCGAAGGAAGCTCTTCTACCCAAACATCATAATCTACAAATGAAACTGCTCTTCTAGTAAGGGCGTGAGCTAACATATTCCCCTATGCACATGACTAAAACTACAAAACTGAAATTGACTAGCCAAGCGGTGAGTGTCCTCAACAATATTTCCATACAAAGTGTGACAACCAGCTGGAGCCCTCAAAGCCAAGACCACCCTTAGACAATCACACTTAACCATCACCTTAAATAGGCTCATTTTCTGCGCAAAAACAATAGCTCAACGAGCAGTTAGAGCCTCAGCCAACTCCACCGAGTGAGGAAGAGGGATTCTCTGGGACAAAGCAGCAATAATCGCTCCACTTGAGTCTCATATCGCCACCCCAATACCTGCACAGCCCGAACCTTCAAACAAAGCGGCGTCAAAGTTCACCATATATATACCCTCCGAAGGACAATTCCAACGCACAGGAACTGCAAGAACACTGGGACCTGAATCAGATTGGCAAGCGTCAAAATAGTCCTGCACCAAAGCTCGAGCTCAATCTCCAATTTCCTTCAACGGCTAGGTTGGTTGGTTTACTCTCAGACGATTGCGCCTCTGCCACAGACACCAGGAAATAGTAGAAAACAAAGCAATATGAAACACCGACCCCGTACGCATCACCTAGCCCAATAACTCCAAAAAATCCCGATGCTGCTTCTTGTAATACCTGGCAAAACAAATGTCAGATTTCCATACGGCTTGAGTAAGATCACACAACAATAAGCAATGAATCAATGATTCGGTCTGCTCATCACACAAAAGGCAGGAAACATCAACAGGGACATGTCGGAGCCGAAGATTCTGGGTTGTAGGCATTGAATCATGAGCACCTCGCCAAATAAAATGGCGAATTTTATTCGGAGTCTTGATTTTTCGAATCCCCTTCCACACCTTACTCACCTCATCCATCGAGGAAGAACATGGATTTGATGACCTTGTCGTGGACTCCAACATTCAGTAAGCATTCCGAACACTAAAATCACCATCAGGTGTTAGAGGACATATTAACTTATCTGTCATAAGCCCGTCACAAACTGGAATCCTTAATATTTTTTCTGCCTCCCATGACAAAAAGGTACGTTACACCAGACCAAGATCCCAAACCCTTCTATCCTCATATAACAGATCCTTCACGTAATTGGCATCAGTGGAATTCCACGGAGAAACAACTCGACTATTTGACAGATTCGGCAACCAACTATGCTCCCAAATTTTAATGGATTCTCCATCCCCTAATCTCCAAACAACACCTTGATTAATAACATCCCTTGCATGTAGAATACTCCTCCAAGAAAAGGTACTGCTTGGATCAACTGAAGCCTCTATAATGCTTGTATAATAAAGACCTTGTATAATAAAGTTTATTTTTGATGCAAGAGACGCCATACCTGTTTTGCAAGAAGAGCATTATTGAAGTTTTGAATGTCTCGAAAACCCATTCCACCCAACGATTTCATGGAACAAAGAGTGCTCCATTTAACCCAATGTATTTTTTTTACTCCCCTTGCCCCCACCAAAACTTTTGAATCATTGCTTCAATATCTTTACATAAACCAACAGGTAACTTAAACACACTCATAGAATAGGTGGGAATAGATCGAACCACCGCTTTTATAATGGTTTCCTTACCAGCCTGAGATAGAATCTTTTCTTTCCACCCTAGCATTTTTGCCCAAATCCTCTCCTTAATCTGAGTAAAGCAAGTTTTTTTCTCTCTACCAACAAAAGAAGGCAGCCCTAAATACTTCACAAAATGTTGGATGACCAGAACATTCAGAGACAACTTTATATCCTCCATGGTTTGGGCATCAATATTTTTGCTAAAAAAGAGAGTAGTTTTATGCCTATTTATCATTTGTCCCAAGGCTTCTTCATAAAATCCCAGTAATTCTTTGATCTTCTCACACTCAAACAGTGATGCTTTGCAAAACAATAGATAATCGTCTGCAAAAAAGAGATGGGTGAGTTTTGGGCCAGTCCTACAAATTGAAAAGCCATGGATGTCCCCTCTCAAAGCCGCCCCTTGTAGTCAAGCATTAAAACCTTCAACACAAATGAGAAATAAATAAGGCGTTAGGGGATCCCCTTGTCTCAAACCCTTGGAAGGCCTAAACAATCCCTTTGGCTCACCATTAGCCAGTATGGAATAAGATACTGTCGTAATACACTCCATCAACAAAGCCACTCATTTTTCATGAAAACCCAATTTCAAAAGGATCTATTCAAGAAAAGACCACTCCACTCTATCATAGGCTTTGCTCATATCTAGCTTAAGAGCCATAAATCCCTGCTTACCTGTACAATTATTCTTCATATGGTGCAGAGTTTCAAAAGCAATTAAAATATTATCCGTGATAAGCGTATTAGCAATGAAGGCACTTTGAGTTTCAGATATAATAGAGTTAAGTAAAGGTTTGAGACAGTTTGCAATAACCTTACTAACAGTCTTATATATCACGTTACAGAGACTAATAGGTCTATAATCAGACACCTTTTCTGGATTTTGGACTTTAGGAATTAAAGTGATAATAGTATGATTAATAGATTTCAAAATGGATCTAGAATTTAAGCATGATAGAACAACTTGAGAGATATCCATACCTACATCGGTTTAAAAGGTTTGATAGAACAAATGGGGCATCCCATCCTGTCCTGGTGCCTTCAAAGGGGCCATGTCCCTTATTGCACACTCAACCTCCTCCATCACAAATGGCTTAGCCAAAGCAATCTGCATATCTTCGGTCAGTCTTGGCTGAATCCCTCCAATATTCGCTCTAAATTACCTGGGTTGGAAGAAGTAAACAATTTTGCATAGAATTCTATCAACATACCCGAAACCACCTCCTCATTATCCTGCCAAGTTCTATTCTCATCTCGCAACCCCTTTATGAAATTTCTTCTCTTCCTTTGAGTCGACAAATTTAGTATTTTTATCTCCACTTTGTAACCACTGAACTCGAGACCTCTGCTGCCACATTTTTTCCTCCTGTTCACAAAGTTAATTAAGCTCCTTTTTCAAAAGGTTTACCTCCTCAACATCTCTTGATTGGGTCGAATCCACTTTTGCCTTCCCTAACTGCTCCTCAAGTTTTTTAATTTTTTTCAACACACTGCCAAAGTGATCCCGGTTCCATGCAGTTAACATTTCCTTGCAAGTTTTCAATTTTTTTCGTTACCATATGCATTGGAGTACCATCATGATTTACAACCCAAGTTATAGAAATAACTCCATTACATTTTGGATTAGTTAACCATATGGCCTCAAATCGAAAAGGCTTACGTCTCCATCGTTGGTGCTCCCCATTTGAGTTAAGGGACAGAAGAATCGAGCGATAGTCAAAAGTAAAACAATGCAAATGTTTAATCCAGCCTGTAGGAAACCGAGCAAGCCATTTATAGTTAGCTACTCCACGATCCAATCTCTCCCATATTAACTCACCTTGACGATGTCCATGCCATGTAAAATCCGGACCCGAGTAGCACAAGTCCACGAAACCACAGTGATCAAGAGCATCCCTAAAGGCCTGAATGAGATTATGAACTACGACGCACCCCCATTTTATCTTCCACTTGTAGAAGCTCATTAAAATCCCCAAAACAACACCAAGGGAGCTTTGGCTTTAAACTCAACATCCATAACATATTCCAACCTTCACTACGAATATTCGTATCCGGCTCACCATAAAAACCTGTCAGTCTCTATGCATCCTCCATTCCACCATTAATAATAGCATCTATATGATAGCTAGAGAAACTATCAACCCAGACAACACTACTATTTTTTCACATAAAGGCCAAACCCCTACCACTCTCTTCGTTAGTGACAGTGAACAAACTAGTAAAATTCAACTTAATTTTAATACGTTCCATCTACTCCTTAGTGGACCAAGAATCTGACAAAAACACAATCCCGAGATCTTTTGCTTGGATAATATCTCCAAGCTTATCAATTACCTGGTGGTTCCCAAGCCCTCGACAATTCCATGCTAACAGATTCATTGTTGTCAGTGGGGCTGGGACCCAGCCTCCACTGTTAAATCATTAATATCCCTATCAACCGCTCTACCTTGCTCGGACTAAACTCCCCCTGAACCATTCTCATTTACCTCTAACCCACCCCGCAATACCTCCATCCCATACTAGATCAGGCCATCAGTTTCAAAAGATAGTACCACCATTCCCCCGAGTACTCGATTGTCATGTTCCACCACCTCATCAAACTTCTCGCTGCTCACTAATTCACTGTCATAGTCCTCCAATATAGCTACCTTGAGCATTGATTTTCGAGCCAAGTTCAGTGTTGTAGCCCTCATCCATGACCCATATTGTTGCCCAGCCTCCTTCAAAGCATGCTTCCCTTTCTCCCAAATAGGATAGTCCCTATCCATGTGCATAAGTTTTCCGCACCAGTGACATATGTTAGTGTTACGAATTAATGCAATTAAATCCTATTGTATGATGCTATCTATGACATGATGTATGAGATGATGTATGACTTAATATTGTGATTGATAAAATTGTTTTATTATAATCTAAAATAATGGTAGCATGAATATTGGACATTATCATATAGTCCATGAGATGCATAGTATGTGATTTATGTGAAAAATCACAGAAGATATAAATCACAAGTTCTTTGTAAACTTAGAATTATAGTTCATAATCAGTGATGAAATTTGGCATTTTATCTGCGAAGACTATAACATATCAACTAAGATGATTAGTCTTAATCATGGAAGTGTAGACTTCTAGTTGATATGTTGATATGTTTTATGAGTTAAGATATATTGAACTGGACCGCTGCGAGATTTATTATTCTTCTAACGATTGTCAAATGAATAATAAATCTCACGACTTCTATTTACATGAACTCTTAATCCTAAGAGGATAATGGACTTGATCATGAAATGTAGGTTGCTTTGATATATCAGAATTGAGATCTAAAGTAACGGTCAAAACCTCAGTATGTTGGACAGCCACATTTAGTGTTGATGGAACATATATTCTAAAGATGAAATTCATTGTCTCTTAATCGAGATATAATATATTCCCTTGAGATAAGTTTAATGGGTTCAGCTATTCAGAAAGTTAGGCTTAACCACTTTGGTAAGAAGTTACTAAAGTATATATTTATGAAATTGGATTTCATAAATATATGATGAATAACTTTAAAGGATTAAACTGGGTACTCAAGGATAAGATGTAGTAATTTACAAAGTGGCAGTCAACATTCATGAATTTTTATTACTACGAATATTTTATGAAGGGGTTGTATGTATAATAAAGTCTTAGGATATAATTTATATATAAGGCCTAGAGTGCAACTATATTCATATAGTGGTATTAAATATAGTTAATGGTAACTTTGGACTTGTTAAGAGTTGACAGAAAAGCCCAAGGCCCATTGGAGCTAGTATCTTATTGGTCCCTTTTGGTCCCACTCCAAGCCACATCTTAAAACTCAATTGGATAGACCCAAAAGGCTAACCCAATTAGATAATTAATTATAAGGAGAGAAACATACAAAATTTTTGAGTAAGTTTGTGAAATGGTGTGTATGTGAAAGTGAGACACTCTATCATTCTCCCCTTGTAACTGATTGAGAGACCACACTTCTTGGTGTAAAGTGGAATTGGAATGAAGATTAAAAGTATTCCTGAGTACTTCTAATTCTTGTTTTTAATTTCACCGCACCAAGGTACGCTTTCTTGTACTTGAATTCTGAAATTTACATAGTACACGTTATCAATTGCGAATGAAGTAAATTCGTTAATTTTTCACTACTTATGTTTTGTATGCGATGCAATCATGTATTTTCTATCAAATTGTATCAGAGTGGTCTTCAATTTGAATTTGTATAACATGTTTTGTGAGTTTTGGAATTAGAAATAATAGCTTCATGATGTTAGAAGATTATATATGTATTTAATTTTCTGCATGGTTGTTGAAACTATGATTTGTTAAAAACTGATATTGATGTTATGATGTTGTTTAGATTTGAATTTAAGTATGTTAAATTGATCTTTAAGGCTATAGCATCAATGGAATTTAGTTTTGATATCAAATTCCATTTATTATGTTCATATAGTGGTTGTTTGTTCATGGAAAACCGTTGAAAATTGTTTAGATATTCCCTTTAAAAACTGAAAACACATGTTTTTCACTAGTAATCTTTACTCGCGAAATAGTCGCAAGACAGTTGTGAAAGCTTTTATCTGAATTTTGTATTTTCACAAAATATTTCGCAGGTAAGCTTTGCTTGCAAAACAGTCGCGAGACAGTCGCGAAAGTCTCTGTCTGAATTCTGTGTTTCATTTTTTTTGCCTTAATTCATTTTTACGAGAAGAGCTTAGTCGCGAGATACCCACGAAAATGCCATTGAAGGGAATTTTAAAATGTATAAAATGCAAGGATTACAAATTAAAAACCTTTAATTTAAAACATCTAGTAGGAGAGAGATACAAGGGTTGCATCTCACGGCCTCCATTGTTGGTTCATAGTAGTGTGAAATATATACTTTGTTTTTGCCTTGAGTGTAGCATTCCATGCGGAGAGTATTTATTTCATGGTCCTACAAGATTGAATTTCTTGGTTTATAGTGGTTTGATAAACACCTTGTCTTAGCTTCAAGCTTTGCATTACATGCGAAGGGTGTTTTTATCATAATACTACAAAATAAGCCTGTTAAAGGGATGAAATGTGGCTACACATGATTCTAGACAATAGTATACACTAGACTAAGTATTATAGTATCCTTTATGCTGAGTTCTTACTATTATTACTTAGAGGCTAAATTTAAAACAACATATTATTAGTGTTTGATAAGAGTTGTCATAATAGCACTAATAATGAGAATAGTTCTCAATCAATCATAGTATTTAATGTTCACTCTGTGCTAAGGGATATTGAATATGGGATTAGGTTGTCATTGCATATATTATGTTATGGTTTTATTAAGGTTTCATACTATATGTTTATATGCTAAATTGATAATGCCCATTCCACTTATTATATTCATGTTTATTATTTTCAGATTTGATCATGGCATCATTTAGCCCACTTGTTACTATTCTTAATCAAAACAAACTGACTAGATCTAACTATGTTGATTAGAAAAGAAATTTGGACATTGTTCTTAAAGCTGAAGAGCACAAATATGTGCTTACTCAACCATGTCTGAGCTTTCCTTCATTAGATGTTCCTTTTGAGGAAAAACAAAGATATGATCATTGGCAGAAATCTAATGAAATGGCCAAATGCTACATCCTAGCATCTATCTTAAATATTCTACAGCATCAAATGCAGAATGTAGAACTAGCTTCGGACATTGCTAAGTCTGAAGGAAATGTTTGGTTACAAGGCAAGAAACCATGAGGCAAATTTATAATATCAAAATGGCTGAAGGCAGTTCAGTAAAGGAGCATTGTTTTACAATGATCTCTAATCTAAATACATTAGAGGTTTTAGGTGCCAATATTGATGGAGAATCCCAAGTGGATATGATACTCCAGTCACTACCAGAATCATTCAAGGAATTCAAGTTCAATTATAATATGAACAAAATGATTTATTCATTGTCTGAATTAATAAATGAGTTGATAGTGGTAGGAGACATCCTTGGTACTTCTAGTGTTGAAGCCAATATGGGTGAAGCTTCTACTTCTCAACCTAAGTCAAAAGGCAAGGGTAAAAAGAAGAAGAAGAAGGACTTCACTAAGAAAGCTGAATGAAGGGGAATTGTTTCTTATTTTGGTCTTATTTTGGCTATTGGAGTATTTAATTTATACTTTGAGTCTAGGATTTTAATATTGGAAGACTATCTTTATGTACCTGATGTTTGTAGGAATTTAATTTCTACAACTTATTTAGGTAAATATGGATATTGTGTTATCCTGAAAGACAATGTTGTAATAAAGAAGGGTAAAATGTTTATCTGTTCTGGCAATATTATTGATGGTCTTTATATTTTAACTCCTGATAAGCATGAATTATATAATTCTAAATTAGACAATAATTCACATGTGAAATCCTTAAAGAGAAAGTGTCCTTCTACTAGTGAAGCATATCTTTGGCACTTACGTTTGGATCATATTAATTCAAACAGAATTCAAAGACTTATCAAAGATGGACTCTTAGGTTTGATGGTTTTCCAGTTTGCGAATCTTATTTGGAAGGTAAAATGACCAAATGACCTTTCAATGCAAAAGGTATAAGAGCCCAAGATTTGCTAGAACTAGTACATTCAGATGTATGTGGTCCTATGTCAATCCAAGTAAGAAGTGGCTATAAGTATTTTGTTACTTTCACTAATGACTACTCTAGGTTTGGTTATGTGTACCTAATGAAACAAAAGTCCGAAACCTTTGAAAAGTTCTAAGAGTTTAGGGTTGAAGTTGAGAATCAATTAAGTAAATGAGATGGCAAATACTTTCTTGGGGATTTCAAGGACTACTTAACTAAAAATGGGATTATATCCCAGTTGACTGCACTTGGAACTTCATAACAAAATGGTGTAGCAGAAAGAAGGAATAAGACTATTTTAGATATAGTTAGGTCCATGTTGAGTTAGTCGACTCTACCAATTTCCTTTTGGGAATATGCCTTAAATACTGCAATGTATCTTCTGAATTTAGCACCTTCGAAGTCTGTTCCTAAAACACCTGTAAAGTTGTGGAATAGGTGTAAGCCTAGTATAAGACATCTTCACATTTGGGGTTGTCTAGCACATGTGTTAAAAGGAAAGTCTGACAAGTTACAATCTAAAACAAAAGTGGTATTTTTTGTAAGTTATCCAAAAGGAACTGTTGGAGGTTTATTCTATAGTCATAAGGATAATAAAGTGTTTGTTAGCACAAATGCCAAATTCTTGAAAAAATGACTGTATGAATAATTTTACTCCTAAAAGTAGAGTTGTATTAGTTGAAATGAAAGAAACTGTAGTTGAACAACTAATGCATGAAACTGGGGATAGTGTGGATGTGTTGGATACACCATAAGATATTACTCATGAGATGTCTAGTACTCGATGCCTCGTCGTAATGGGAGAATTGTTCGGCCCCCTTTAAGATTTATAGGTTTGGAAGAAACTTATGAAGCTATCTCAGAAGAGTTTGAATCAGATTCCTGCACTTATGATAAAGCAATGAATAATATAGATGCACATCATTGGGTTTAAGCTATGAAATCTAAATTGGATCTATGTATTCCAATCATGTTTGGAATCTTGTAAAGGCGTTTAACGGTATTAAACCTGTTAGTTGCAAATGGATTTACAAGAAGAAGAGAGGGATAGATGGAAAGTTTGAAACCTTTAAAGCAAGGCTAGTGGTGATAGGGTATACACAAAAAGAAGGTATTGATTATGAAGAAACCTTTTCACCAGTAACAATGCTTAAATCTTTCAGAATTCTCTTATCCATTTCTACTCATTATGATTATGAGATTTGGCAAATGGATGTCAAGACTGCATTTCTCAATGGCAATCTTGAAGAGGAAATCTATATGATGCAACCAAAAGGTTTCATAGCAAAGAACCAAGAGCATATGGTATACAAGTTGAAAATGTCCATTTATGGACTTAAGCAAGCATCTAGGTTATGTAACATCAGATTTGATCAAGCAATCAAGTCATTTGGTTTTGAACAAAATCTTGATGAACCATGTGTGTACAAAAGACATCAAGATAAAGTAGTAATGTTCCTAGTGCTTTATGTTGATGATATTCTACTCATTGCGAATGATTTAGGAGTAATGTCATCGGTAAAAGTTTGGTTGTCAAGCTAATTTGATATGAAGGACTTGGGTGAGGCTAACTTTATTCTAGGGATCAAGATTTGGCGAGATCGCAAGAATAAGATGTTAGGTTTATCACAAACTAGATATATAGATAAGATTCTAGAATGGTTTAGCATGCAAAACTCTAAGTAATGATTGCTTCCTTTTAGACACGGAGTTGCTCTGTCTGACGACCAAAGGCCTAAGACTCAAGAGGAAGAAAATATGATGAGACAAGTTCCTTATGCTTCTGCAGTGGGAAGTCTCATGTATGCCATGCTTTGTACTAGTCCAAATATCTGTTATTTAGTTGACATGGTCAGTCGATATCAATCAAATCCAAGACCAAAACATTGGCAAGCTGTAAAGCACATTCTCAAGTATCTATGGAGAACGAAAAATTATATGCTTGTTTATCATAGTGAGGATTTGATTCCCATTAACTATACAGATTCAGATTTTCAATCGGATCTAGATTTCAAAAAATCCACTTCAGGATGTGTTTTCACCTTGGGAGGTAGAGCCATAAGTTGGAGGAGTGTTAAGCAATCTTGTATTGCGGACTCCACCACGGAAGCTGAATATGTTGCTACTTGTGAAGTGGCATAGGAAGCTATTTGGCTTAAGAAATTCCTTTCTGATCTTAGTGTTGTGAGAATGGAGCAAGTTCCTACCACATTATTTTGCGACAATAGTGGAGCGGTTGCACAATCTAAATATCCAAGAAATCATAAGGAAGGAAAGCACATTGAGAGAAAGTACCACATCATTCGAGACATTGTTCCTTATGGAGATGTAGTAGTAGCAAAGATTGAAGGTGCAAACAATTTAGCAAATCCCATTGCCAAAGCCTTGCCTCAAAAGACTTTTGAGTCATATTTGGAGGGTATGGGTGTTAAATTAGTACATAATAGTCTTTAAGGCAAGTGGGAGATTGTTAGGATTAATGTCCTTAAATCCTATTTTATAATGCTATGTATGATATTATGTATGACATGATGTATGACTTAATATTGTGATTGATAAAGTTGTTTTATTATAATCTAAAATAATGGTAACATGAATATTGGACATTATCATATAGTCCATGAGATGAATAGTATGTTATTTATGTGAAAAGTTACAGAAGATATAAATCACAAGTTCTTTGTAAACTTAGAATTATAGTTCGTAGTCAATGATGAAATTGGGCATTTCATCTGCAAATACTATAACATATCAACTAAGATGATTTGTCTTAATCATAGAAGTGTAGACTTCTAGTTGATATGTTGATATGTTTTATAAGTTAAGACATATTGAACTAGACCGCTATGAAATTTATTATTCGTCTAACGATTGTCAAATGAATAATAAATCCCACGACTTCTATTTACATGAACTCTTAATCCTGAGAGGATAATAGACCTGATTATGAAATGTAGGTTGCTTTGATATATCAGGAATGAGATCTAAAGTAACAGTCAAAACCTCAGTATGTTGAGCAGCCACATTTAGTGTTGATGGATCATATATTCTCAAGATGGAATTCATAATCTCTTAATCAAAATATAAAATTTTCCATTGACATAAGTTTAATGGGTTCAGATATTTAGAGGGTTAGGCCTAACCACTTTGGTAAGAAGTTACTAGAGTATATATTTGTGAAATTGGATTTCATAAATATATGATGAATAACTTTAAAGGATTAAACTGGGTACTCAAGGATAAGATGTAGTAATTTACAAAGTTGCAGTCTACATTCATGACTTTGTATTATTACGAATATTTTATGAAAGAGTTGCATGTATAATAAAATCTTGGGATATAATTTATAAATAAGGCCTAGAGTGCGACTATATTAATATAGTGGTATTAAATATAGGTAATAGTAACTTTGGACTTGTCAAGAGTTGAAGAAAAGTCCAAGGCCCATTGGAGCTAGTATCTTATTTGTCCCTTTTGGTCCCACTCCAAGCCACATCTTAAAGCCCAATTGGAAAGGCCCAAAAGGCTAACCCAATTAGATAATCAATTATAAGGAGAGAAATATATAGAATTTTTGAGTAAGTTTGTGAAATGGTGTGTATGTGAGAGTGAGACATTCTATCATTCTCCCTTTGAAACTGATTGAGAGACCACACTTCTTGGGCGTAAAGTGGAATTAGAGTGAAGATTAAAAGTATTCCCACGTATTTTTTATTCTTGTTTTGAATTTCACCGCACCAAGGTACGCTTTCTTGTACTTAAATTCTGAAATTTACATAGTACATGTTATCAATTGCAAATGAAGTAGATCCATTAATTTTTGCTGCGTATGTTTTGTATGTGATTAAACATGTATTTTTTATCAGTTGGGCAATCGCTCATACTTGAAACTCACCCAACTTTCTTGCCCACTCCTAAAAGTAATTTTTCTCCCTCTACGCAGCAGTTTTGTCACATTGACTTCAACCCGTAAGTGAATGAAATTACTACCTTTATACACCTCTTCCCCAAGGGTACACTTAATCGCCATACCAACCTCAGAGACAATACTTTTTGCAATACTCGGTGATACCCCGATAGGCAAGTTGTGTATTTGAACCCACATACTGGTAGTCTAAAACAGATTTTTGTTTAGATCAGAGTGTTTTTATACTCTTTTCAATGCCAAAAGATGTATATCAAAAGACCACGGCTCCCCTTTAAGAATTTGCTCCATATCCCCTTCATCTCGAATGATAAACAAGACTATATGATTGCCCATGTCCCTGACTTCAAAACCTTTTCTTGTTCGCCATAATAACTTCATAGTTTTTGCAATCACCTCCATGCTCAGTACCCTACCTGTGTAGAATCTTGTAGCCAAGAAAATCTCACGTTCATCTTCACTATCCTCCACAACAAACCTCGTTCCTTCTGATTCCGACAAAGAGAACTTCTCCCACAAGCTAGATAGAGCCTCTATCGTATGTACCAACATTGAACGACCTGTGGAAACAACTACTAACCGCCTCACTACAAAGAGTATTCACAGATTTCTCCTAGTGGCTAGGGTTACACAAGGTGCCGCCCTAGGTCAGAGAAACTTATGAAATTATTCTTCTTTGTTTTATACTTTTCATTACTGTGCAACATTCCTCATATCATATTTTATTTCTTTTTTCTCGTGAAAACATTTATCGTAACAAATGTTATAGATATGTTTGAAATTCTTCTGGTTTTAATTGTAAAAATGTATGTTTGAATTTCTTTTTTCTCGTTTTATTTATTTTTATATACAACTTTTTCAATTTTAAAGTTTCAATATTTTTTCCATACACAATTTATTTTTACCCAACTTATTTTTTAAGATGGGGAATTCAAGTGTCCATGTTGTTTTGCAAAAAAAAAAAAAAAAAGCTTCATTTTTTCCTCTTTCATTAGTCTTTGTACCTAGTGGCAGCATCACGTTCAGTCCAGGGTGTTCCCAAGAACACCCTGACCTGAAAAAAAAATTATATATAATAATTTTAATTTTTTTATTTGTTTACCCTTTAAAAAAAAAATTAAGAACTCCCTTAAGAAAAATTAGGAACACCCTCAATAAAAAAAATAAATTAAAAAAAAAAACCCAAGATATGTGTTCGTCAATTCATCAAATGATAAAGCTAAAGCGAAAACTGAAATCTCAAATCCGAACCTAACCGAAAGAGAAAAACCTCATCAGTTAACAGAGCAATGCTGCAACACAACAGCCAATAGAGCATAACTCGAGCTCCAGTCTAGAGCACATCGCATCGGGCATCAGAGATCGGTCCGATTGGATCGAAGATCGGTCACGCTAGACTTGGCCTTGATTCCTTCTTTGCCTCGATGTGCTGCCCAATGGCGCCGCCCCATGGGTTTGGGGGTTTGCTCACTTTGGTTTTTCTATGGAGTCTTTGAGACTCCTTGTCTCTCTCTTTATCTCAAGACTGAAAAATGAAAATGAATTAATGAAATGAGACTCTCTCTCTCTCTCTCTCTTTATATGATTCTCTCTCTTTCTCTTTGATGTAATTGGTTAACTTTACTTTAGTCTTTATAACTTTATTAATATTTGCCCCTGCTGTTTTGGCTTTAATGTTGGTGTCAGTGTTGGTGTTGGTGTTGGTGAGTTACTGAGTTTGCATTTAAGTGTATTGTGATTCGTGAATTCATTTGGATTGGTTCTTGTGATTGGGGCCATGGGGCTTGTTTGTTGAGTGGGGGGTGGATGGGGGCATGGGGCCAAGTGGGCTATTTGAATTGGAGGAAGTAAAGGCATCCAGAGCAGAGGTAGTAACTTACCAATAAAAGACAAAATTAAATTATGTTCGGACTTAGTCACTAGGCAGGTAGTGGATTGGCCATGGATAATGCACAAGGGGTGTGTGCTAATAGTTAGTAAAGAAAAATAATGAAGCAACTAATAAATAATAATTAATAATTTAATTAACCGATACATTATAAAAGACAAAAAAAATTAAATTATGTTAGACTAAACAAAAAATAATAATTTTATAATTAATGAAACAACATATAACAAATTATAGTTTATAAAAGACAAACAAATTAATGAAACAACTAAACAACAATTATTAATAATTTTATTAATATGTCAGATGAACTTATAGTGTATTGTTTATTCTTCTACTAGAATTATGGACAAATATTTGATAAGAAAACCACGTACCCAAGATTCATCTTCATCTTCTAAGCGAATTCGTGTTGGCTTTAACTTAAAAAATCTTCTTTAAGATCCTCGGCTACCAGAAAAGATATCATCTTATCATCCTAATAATCATGAAAGCTCCGTTGATTTAGATTTGAATGGTATGTAAATTAAAAGTGGTTGGAATATAATATAGACAAGGATGTAGTATTTTATTTATATTGCTACCTATTTGGGCAAGATTTTGGTAAGCAAGGAGGAGGTGAGACTTTTGTAACGAAGGGATTCAACTTTGGAATTAGAAAGAGAAGTTAAATTCCCATGTTGGAGGAGTTAATGGTGTTGCAAAAAGCTCCGAAAAATTGCAAGCTTACCCACCATGAAATCCAAAAAGATATTGTGAATGCAATTGCACATGAAACATCCAAAGCCATCACCAAGGATCTTGATAATGGGTTCTTTTCAATATTAGTTGATGAGTCATGTGATATATCAGTGAAAGGGAAAATAGCCCTTATTCTTCGTTATGTGAACAAAAAAGGAATTATTATAGAGCCGTTCTGGTATTGTACATGTAGCAAGTACCACCATTTTGTCACTCAAATATGCTATCGAATGTTTACTTTGTAAACATAATTTGAGTTTATCAAAACTACAAGGGCAAGGTTATGATGGGGCTACTAATATGCAAGGTGATATCAATGCTCTCAAAACTTTAATTTTGAAAGAGAATAAGTCAGCATTTTATGTCCATTGTTTTGCTCATCAACTTCAATTGACACTTGATGCCGTTGCTAAAAATTACATTAACAATTTTTAATTTTTTTATATGGTTAGTAATTTAGTAACTGTTGTTGGAGGCTTTTGTAAGAGACGAGATGCACAATTTGCCAAAATTAAAAAAGAATAAGAGAACGGTGTATGTAGAAGTGGGCAAGGTTTGAATTAAGAGACAAATCTTAAATGTCCTGGTGATACATGTTGGGGATCATATTATAAGACTATTTACAACTTGATTTTGATGTTCTCTACTGTTATTGATGTACTTGAGATTATTGAAGAAGATGGCTTCTACGACCAAAAAGTTGAAGCTTGATCTATTATGAGGTCAATTCTATATTTTGAATTTGTCTTTGCTCTACACTTGATGAAAAAAATTTTAGGGATCACAAATGAGTTGTCAATAGCATTGCAAAAAAAGAAAAAAAAAATCAAGATATGGTAAATGCTATGGATCTTGTTAAAGTGTATAAGCAACAATTGCAAGTGATGAGAGATGATGAATGGATATCTTTATTGACTAGAGTGTCTTCATTTTGTACCACACATGATATTCCTTTCTTGAATATGGATGAAATATTTGTAGTTAGTGGGATGCCGAGACGCAACACCCAACAAAATACAAATTTACATCGTTATCACGTTGAGCTATTCTACACAATCATAGATATGTAACTTCAAGAGCTTAACAACCGTTTTTCAAATGTGAATACTGATTTGCTACTTTGTATGGCTTGCTTGAATCCAAGTAATTCATTTGTGGCTTTTGATAACGAAAAGATGATACGTCTAGCAAAGTTCTATCCATCTGATTTTCTTGGGACAAATATCTTCGCACCTGACTCTCAACTTGAGAGTTACATTTTTGATATGTACAGCAATGACATTTTTGAAAAGTTAGTGAACACAGGGAAACATGAGACTTATCCATTAGTCTATTTGCTTGTGAAGTTAGCTTTGACCCTTCCTGTTACTACAACAGTAGAAAGAAGTTTTTTAGCAATGAAATATATAAAGAATGAACTGCGTAATCGAATGGGAGATCAGTGGAAGAATGATTACTTGGTTGTGTATATTGAAATAGATGTAGCTTGTAGCATTGATAATGAGACTATCATGCAACAATTTCAAAATATGAAAACTCATAGAAGGCAATTATAAACTTTATGTATTTGCTTGTTTTTTTATTGTTGTTGTTGTTGTTGTTGTCAATATATGAATTTATCTTTTTATTAGATTGTATAATTTATGCTTCTTAAGGAACACCCTGAGAAATATTTCTAGAGCTGCCATTGTTTGTACCTTAAAAATATTACATACTGATTTGCATGGCATGTACAATGAGGAAGGACAATGTAGATGGACACTGGTGGTTGCAACTTGGTAATACATATCTAATCGGATATTGGCCATCCTCCTTACTCTCGGTCCTCTCTAATAGCACTTCAATGGTTATGGATGAGAGGTGATAAACAGAATCATTGGTGGGCAGCGCACCACGACACAAATGGGCAGTGGCCATGTCACCGAAGAAGGGCCCAACAGGGCTAGTTTCTTCCAAAATCTTGAAGTTATGGATGGTGAACAAATTCTCAAAGAACCCAGGGACAATCATGGAATCATTACGTATCCCAATTGCTATAATCTCTTAAAAGAGGAAGACTTCTTTTATTATGGTGGTCCTGGTAGAAGCCTTAACTGTCCACGATCGTTTAAATTATTGTTTAAAATTAAGGAGAAAGAGAGAAAAACGAGCAGAGGAGAATTATTTCTTCTTCTCTTCATGTCACACTAAATGTACCTACAAGCCATATGTGATTTGAAACTATCTGATTCATTAATGAGAATTAATAGTTATTCTATAGGGTAGTAAAATTTTAAAATTATGTAATTTAATATAGTGGAGGTTAAGATTGCATGGTATAATATATATACACATGCTTTTCTCTGATAGGCCAAAAACGTATTGATCCCTTGTGATGGATTAATTGATTAATTAGTCAAGTTTTTAATTAATCAAATTATCATGCAAAGCACATGGTAGCACAAACAAATCACCAAATAAACTAAGTATGCAGCAGAAATTAAATGACACGGTGATTTGTTTACGAATGGGGAAAACCTACACAGCAAAAACCCCACCGGGTGATTTTAAGGTAACCACTCCCGAAATTCCACTATTATCACAACAAGCGGTTACAAGTAAAGTGACAGGCCACAAACGCGTTAACCCCTTGTGATAAATTACGTTGATTAATTAGCAAAGTTATTAATTAATCAATTTAACATGCAATATTACGTGGCAGCACAAACAAATCACCAAACTAAGTTAAGCAGCGGAAAATAAATAACACGGTGATTTGTTCACGAATGGGGAAAACCCTTACGGCAAAAACCCCACCGGGTGATTTAAGGTCACCACTCCCGAAACTCCACTATTATCACAACAAGCAGTTACAAGTAAGGAATCCCAGTACCTCACCAACCTACAGTTGAACTCTTACCCCAATACCCAATTGGACTTGTTCTGTAGTGACAGTTTCTCCTTTCAATGCACGGCTCCCAAGTACGTGACTAACTAGATGCGCGGATCCCAGTACGCGACTTCAAACACCAACTAGAGAGAGAGAGAGTTGGCTGCAAAGTTCTTCAAATCATCAAGGATGAACGAGGGCACGAACTTTGTCTGTCAGATCACAAATTGCATGAACAAGTTCTCAAAGAATGTGCAACTTGTATCTTGTGATCACCTTTCTTGACGGCCCTTAAAATAATCCTTTTATATGTCTAGGGTTAGGAGAAAAGAAGTCCCAAAGACACACTCACGGATTGGACTTGAAACAGAACAGGAAATCTGTTTCTTTTAATTCTCGACAGATAGAGGTGTCGAGAGGTGTCGAGATAGCTGGCGAGGCTCGGGCAAAACAGCTCCTTTAAAGCTCGATAGATGTATCTGTCGAGGTATGTGTCGAGCTTTAAAACCTTGCACTTCCTAGCTTGTTTCTTGGACAGACTTTGACGGCTTCAACACTTAACCTTAAACCACTGTTTCTTGAAGTGTTAAACTCATCCTAAATCTACCCAATTACAAGTAAAGTGCGTTTTGTCTAAGGATAAGCCAATTACATAAAATAGTGACATATGTTCACAGACTTGAACGACATATGTCCTAACATAAAGGAATCCCAAGTACCTTACCAACCTACAGTTGAACCCTTACCCTAATACTCAATTGGACTTGTTCTATAGTGGCAATTTCTCCTTTCAATGCACGGCTCCCAAGTACGTGACTAATCAATTGCGCGGATCTCAGTATGTGACTTCAATCACCAATTAGAGAAAGTTGTTGGCTACAAAGTTCTTCAATTCATCCACACGATGAAGATCAAGAAGATGCTTGGTTACAAAATCCTACGGTGCACATTACACAGCAACTTCTTCACAAGAGAGATGAACTAGGGCAAGAACTTTGTCTTTGGTCACAACTTGCTTGAACAAAGATTTCTCAATGCTTGTGCAACTTCCGTACTCTTTGATGGCCCTTAAAATAATCCTTTTATATGTCTAGGGCTAAAAGAGAAGAAGTCCCAAAGACACATCCACGGATTGGAATCAAAACAAATCTAAAATTCTGTTTTCTTTAAACCTCGATAGCTATAGGTGTCGAGATGCTGTTGAGAAGCTATTGAGCCTCAGGGTTGAAACAACTCTTTAAACCTCGACACATGCTAGCTGTCGAGCCAGCTATCGAGCTTTAATGAACTTGCACTTTTCAACTTGTTTCTTGGACAGACTTGATGACTTCAACACTTGATCTTGAAACATAGCTTCTTAAAGTGTTAAATGACAGGCCACAAATGCGTTGACCCCTTGTGATAATTAGATTAATTAAATTAGCCCAGTTATTAATTAATCAAATTAACAGATAATATCACGTGGCAGCACAAAAAAATCACCAAACTAAGATATGCAGCGGAAAATAAATAACACGGTGATTTGTTCACGAATGGGGAAAACCCTAAGGCAAAAACCCCACCGGGTGATTTAAGGTCACCACTCCCGAAACTCCACTATTATCACAACAAGCAGTTACAAGTAAGGAATCCCAGTACCTCACCAACCTACAGTTGAACTCTTACCCCAATACCCAATTGGACTTGTTCTGTAGTGACAATTTCTCCAGTTTAATGCACGGCTCCCAGTACGTGACTAACCAATGTGATGCGCGGATCCCAGTACGCGTCTTACTCCTTTGCACGAATCCAAGTACGTGACTCACTCACCAACTTGAGGAAGAAAGAATGTTGGCTGCAAAGTTCTTCAAATCATCAGAGATGAACTAGGGCACGAACTTTGTCTCACAGATCACAATTTGCATGAAAGAGAATAAGCAACTTGTATCTTGTGATTTCTGCTTGTTCCACACTTTGACGGCCCTTAAAATAATCCTTTATATGTCTAGGGTTAGGAGAAAAGAAGTCCCAAAGACACACACACGGATTGGACTTGAAACAGACCTGAAAATCTGTTTTCTTTAATTCTCGACAGATAGAGGTGTCGAGAGGTGTCGAGACAGCTGTCGAGGCTCGGGCTAAACAGCTTCTTTAAATCTCGATAGATGTATCTGTTGAGGTATCTATCGAGCTTTAAAATCTTGCACTTCCTTGCTTGTATCTTGGACAGACTTTGACGGCTTCAACACTTAATCTTGAACCACTGTTTCTTGAAGTGTTTAACACATCCTAGATCTACCCAATTACAAGTAAAGTGCGTTTTGTCTAAGGATAAGCCAATTACATAAAATAGCGACATATGTTCACAATCTTGAACAACTACATATGTCCTAACATTAAACACATCCTAAATTTACCCAATTACAAGTAAAATGTGTTTTGTCAAAGGATTAGCTAATTACATAAAAGAATGACATATGTTCTAAACAAGTGAAACACATATGTCCTAACATTCTCCATTCCAAACCAAGAAATATCATCCTCTTCTCTATTCATTTATCTTCGTTGGTGTGCTTTGAGAGTGTGCCTCTCTTCCATTATTTGTGGTGTATTAGTGTTTGAGAATGTGATTATGTAAAGGGCTACCAACTTCAAAAACATGGTATCAGAGCTAGAAAATTCTTGGTGAGAATGACTTTTTCCAACTAGAAGGTATCATTTTAATTTTCATGAGTTACCAATTTTTTTTTTTTAATAATTGAAATATCTGAATAAAGGTGTTACTCGAATCCCAACATGTATGGTAGATAGTGGTAACATGACCAAAAGAATGTTAAAGAACTTGAGAATGTCCAAAGAAGTTTGGGATAAACCTACTTATGTAGTCTATTTGACCAATTACTATCTTACATAATGATTATATGAGGAAGAACCCACATAGCAAGCTTGGAGCTAAAAGAAGAAAAATATCTTTTTTTCCCTCTATTTATTAAAGATGAGTAGATGAATGAAGTTCTAGAAGAGCTTCCACTCCACTTTCATCACTAGCATCTCTTCTTTATGAAAGTTCATCCTCAGGAGTCTTTCTAGTTTTCAAGGATATCTATGAGTCAATGGAGAATGCAGATGATCTCTCTCTCTCTCTCTCTCTCTCTCTCTCTCTCTCTCTCTATATATATATATATATATATATATACATATATATATATATAATAAGTTGTGCAAGATTTAAAATGGATAAGTGCTAAAAAAAACTATAAAGGGTTACTTGATGATGTTTATTTGAACCTTCACTTTATTCTTTCTACTCTCAAAATTCATTATTATAATAAATTATGTTGAATTTTCATTTGTGAGTAGTGTTGTTATTTGGATAAAGGGTACTCTATTGGTGATAGCTATTGATACCATATTCTTTTTTACCTCGATTAGCATGTCAAAATATCGATTCTAGCATTAAAAAGTGAAAACAAATCTTTTAAAACATAAAACAGTGAATTATTACATGGAAAAATATTTTTCCATTCCAATCGAGCCATGGATTAATCATTATAATGATTCAAGAGTTCAAAATCACAAACTTGCCATATTTTGCTAAGTTTGGCCAATGTTGACTAAATCTAATGGGATTAGTCAAAAAATTGACCTTTTGATCTGACCATCCAATTTACATAAATTTGTTACCATTTTAAAGATCATGAAATTACCTTCAAAACGATATTTCACGGGCCATAATTAGAGTATAAATGGATAAAATATCAAGAATACCCCAAAACTCTAATTAAAAGTATTATTTTTCACATAAAAGGCATGGTTTTCAAACTTGGACCGGATTGTACGATCCAAATCGGTTAACCGAGAACCTCTCACAAATATAGTTTTCAACCCTAACAACCATTCTATGATTAAAAAAAAAAGAACAAAAAAAAATAGAAGAAGCAAGAAACCATTTGAACCATTGTCAAACCATCCGAGTTTGAAAACAATGGACAGTTCTCACGGTTCAGGTTAGCCTTTTAAAAAAAAAAAACAAAAAGATATTTACAAGCTCAACAACTTATCACAATTTTTGAAGCTTCAACCCTATCAAATGTTGAGATGAATGTTTTTGCAATATTTTTAGACAAAAAAGAATAGAAGAAGAAAGTAACAAGGTGATGATGCAGTGCTTGGGGCAAGACTTTTTGGAAAAAAAAAGAAATAACATTTTGATTATTTTTGTGAGTGGGACAAAGAAGAAGGGAGAGGAAGAGATTTGTGAAGAAGAGAGAGAGAGAGAGAATAGAGAACATCTGATTATTTGAACATGAAGTTGTGTAGGCATTGGAAAAGTACAAAGATTTAAATATGTGGATGAGAGAAATTCAAGATAAATTTAAACAATAAATAGAAAAAGAGATAAAAATGAAAGAATTAAAACAGTGGTGGAGCTCGAGATAAATCAATCAATCAAATGGTGGAGAAGGAAAAAAAAATAGAAGAAAAAAGAAAAAGAAATAGGAAGAAATGGATTGGAGTTGGGAAATTTGAAAAGTATAAATAATTTAAAAATTCTTTTTTACCAACTACTTCCCCTACCCACAAATCACTTCAGCTTCAGTGGTTCTCACTTATTGATTTTTTTTTTTTTTTTTTAATAATAAAATGGCTTGAGTGAGTCATATTGGATATGTATGAACCTATAGCTTGCATTTGTAAAAATTCATGATAGCATATATGATTTTGTTTCTCTCAAATATGATACCTTATGGCAATCGACCACCATGTACAGTGACGTTTCGCGCCCCTTACCCTTGGATGGGGAGGCTTGCGTTGGACTCGAGTGCTGTAAAGAGGATAAAAGGGGAAACCTCAATTGTGTCATTGAGTTGAGTCATTTTTAATTGATTATTACAAAAGGTTGTGAAGTTGCCACAAATCATTGAGTTTTTCTAGGTGTGATTGGTCCCTTAAATCTATTTGATTTTATTACCAATCCTAAGCTAAAAAAAATGTCATTTCTTTACTAATCTAAATGGATGGTAAAAATCTAGATTCTTGAGTTTGGATGTTTGATTACGTGTGTGTGAATGGTGTTAGGAACCCCACAATGCTTGTCGTGAGACAATACTTTGTTTCGGTAAATATCTTAATTTTTGGTCATTGGCAATTAAAAACAAGCTATTGGTATTAACTTTCGAAACTTTAAAAGAATTGTGCTCTAAGGTATGATTTAGAAAAGGGTTGTGACCTTTATCAATGTTTTGCTAGCACATTTAGAATTATTGCCAAACTTCCACGACGAAAATCCAACGGCATTTTGCGTTATTTTTGTGCTGAAAATTAGGTAGCATTTTAGGTCAAGTACGTCATAACACACAAAACACTATTCTCACCAAGCTTTCGTGATGAGAATATGGCAAGAAAATTCCACATTTTATTGGTGAAAATCCGATAGAGTTTCACATTTGGTGCGGAATGGCGCACAATTAGTGTTTCATTCCTATGTATACAACATGCATTAGTGTGCCTGAACTGGGAAAGCCAAGGGTCATGAAAGTATAAATACATGATGTGTGTCACATATACGGGGAAACCAATGTCACTAGCTAACATGGATAGGGGCAATCACACACACGGTAGGTCATGCACCAAATGAAGCATGAATATGCATCTACAGAACAAGCCTTGAATGCATACCCACACACCAAGGTTAAGAGCCTTGAATGATAAGGAAGGGGTTGACTTCCTAACCACGTATGTCCATCATTTGAAGTGCATGACTATGTTTTCAACAACATACATACATACATATATACATACATACTTACATACATACATACATATATATATATATATATTGTATGGTTCGTAAATCATGTACTAGCCCAAGGCCAAGTCCCACGGAAGTCAAGCACACCTATGTTGTACTGAACAAGTGATGAAAGGCCTGAGCATAGCATAGTCCAAACTAACCACCAGAAGATATTGTTGAGATCAACACATAGTGCCTTGGGGATATCCACCTTCTGAACATGAATTTGGAGGTTGGCATAAGTTTCTATAGAATCACTTTAAAAGTGTGTAGTAGGTCCCATTTGATCAAGAATATAGGTTAGGATGGGCCCACCTGTTTAGGAAAAACCACCCTTTATGATGGCAAACTCACTAAGGAATGATATAAAAAAAGGGAAGAGATGGTGTGAGTGGGGGGTTGGAACCAATCTAGGGAGAGGGAGAGTGACACACGAGAGAAGGAGAGGAAGAAATTATTAAAATGGTGGAAGCTTGGTTCATAGTCCAAGCCTCCACGGGAAGGTACACAAAGGGGGTAAGATTCAAAATTGGGCCTCAAGCTCCTTCACATGGGTTGTAAGGTTAGCTTGAAAAGAATTTTCCTATAGTAGGGAACTCTATACCCACTCAAAATAAATAAACTGGGAGCCTAACCTTAAAGGTCATTAGGTCCTTTGGGCCGAGGCACCACACACACACACACACACACACACACACACACACACACACACACACACACACACACACACACACACATACACACACACACACACACACACACACACACAAAAAGCATGCACAATGCATGTTAGGACATATGTGGTTCAAGTGGTTTCAAACATATGTCACTATTTTATGTAATTGGCTTATCCTTTGACAAAACACACTTTACTTGTAATTGGGTAGATTTAGGATGTGTTTAATGCTTCAAGAAACTGTGTTTCAAGATCAAGTGTTGAAGTCATCAAGTCTGTCCAAGAAACATGCTAGAAAGTGCAAGTTACTAAAGCTCGACACCTAGTCTCGACACATGCATCTATCGAGATTTAGAAGCTGTTTTAGCCCCGAGGCTTGACAACTTCTCGACAGATCCTCGACACCTCTATTTGTCAAGATTTATGGAAAATAGATTCTCAGTTCCGTTTTGATTCCAATCCGTGAATGTGTGTTTGGGACTTCTTTTCTCCTAACCCTAGACATATAAAAAGATTGTTTGAAGGGCCGTCAAAGTGATGCAAGTTGCACAAGCATTAAGAAATCCTTGTTTATGCAATTTGTGATCTAAGACAAAGTTCATGCCCTACTTCATCTCTTGTGAAGAAGTTGCTGTGTAATGTGTACCGTAGGGTTTTATAACCGGGCATCTTCTTGATCTTCATCGTGTGGATGAATTGAAGAACTTTGCAGCTAATAACTCTATCTCTAGTTGGTAAATTGAAGTCGCGTACTGGGATCTGTGCAATTGGTTAGTCACGTACTTGGGAGCTGTGCATCAAAAGGAGAAACTGTCACTATAGAACAAGTCCAATTGGATATTGGGATAAGGGTTCAACTGTAGGTTGGTGAGGTACTGGGATTCCTTACTTGTAATCGCTTGTTGTGATAATAGTGGAGTTTTGGGAGTGGTACCTTAAATCACCCGGTGGGGTTTTTGCCGTCAAGTTTTCCCCATTCGTAAACAAATCACCATGTCATTTATTTTTCTGCTGCATACTTTAGTTATTGGTGATTTGTTTCTGCTACCACGTGAATTTACATGTTAACTTGATTAATTAATTACTAGACTAATTAATCAACTTAAATAATCACAAGGGGTCAACGCATTTATGGCCTATTTAGTGGTATCAGAGCAGACACACTCTGATTAGGGTTTAATCCTCGTGTGTGATCCATTGACCTTTGTTTGTCATGGATAGAGGTCAGTCACTTATTATTCCTCCATTGTTTGATAGTACTAACTATGCATACTGGAAAGTACGCATGAGAGCTTTCTTGTAGTCACTAGATGAGAAGGTGTGGTAAGCTGTGGAGATAGGCTAGACCAAGCCTACAGAAGCGTCGGCCGATTGGGATGATGCCAAGATCAAAGCGGCTAATTTCAACAGTAGAGCATTGAATGCCCTATTCAATGCGGTCACCAATGAAGAGTTCAAGAAAATTTCCTCCACAAAAACTACTAAGGAAACATGGACCATTCTCCAAACAACCTATGAGGGAACCAAGGCAGTCAAAGATTCGAAACTACGGAGGCTCACTACAAGTTTCGAAGAGATTAAGATGGAAGATGATGAGTCATTCGATGAGTTCTATGCAAAACTCAAGGACATTGTGAACTCGGCTTTCAATCTTGGAGAAACCATTCCTGAACCCAAGATAGTAAGAAAAGTGCTAAGATCTTTGCCCAAGAGATTCCATGCTAAGATAACAGTGATAGAAGAATCGAAGGATATTGACAAGATTCCTCTGACTGAGCTCGTTGGAAATTTGCAAACCTACAAGCTAGGGTTAACTAGAATGAGCAAGTCAAGCAAAGGCAAGAGCATGGAACTAAAGGCCAAGAGCAGTGATATAGATGAGTCTTCAGATGATGAAGATTCTAAGATGAAGTCCTACATTACCAGGCAATTCAAGAAATTCATGAAGAATGCCAATGGAAAAGGCTTTAACAAGGACCGTAGGCAATCCAGTTCTTCTCAGTTTAAGAACCCAGATAAGGGAAGAAGGATACCAAGGATGGCGGTTAGTACACTATTCCCGCTGGACCAAAATGCTTCGGGTGTCAAGGCTTCGGACACATGAAACAAGAGTGTTCAACGTACCTCAAGAGCATTGGGAAGAGTAAGGCACTTACTGCTACCTTAAGCGACACAGAGCCCGAGGATGATTCCGACAATGAAGATGATGGAATCTTGAATGCCTTCACTGCCACTATTAATCCTACTGAAGGGATTACTGAAGAAGTAGATGAAGAGAAGGAATTGGTGGATGCTAAGTTTGAAACTATGGATGATCAAGATGATATCCATACCGCCTATGAGAAACTATACAAGCTTTATAAGAAGTATGAGAAACTCTATAGGCTGGCCACCAAGAAACTCAATGACGTGGAACTTGACCGTTAGGAGCTTTCCACTAAGGTTGATGAAGCAAATCAGACCATTGGGGCACTGAGGTTCAAGAACAATTTCTTGGCTGAAAAGACCAAGAAGCTTGAAGCGGAGCTGTTTCAAATTAGAGCACAATTGGAGAGGACGTCAAGTGCAAAGCTAGATGAGATGCTCAGCGTTCAAAAATTTGCTTCAAACCGTACAGGATTGGGGTATGAATTCTCTCTCTCTAATACTCCTTCTGCTAGTACTACTGTTTTTGTTCCTCCTGCTAATAACATTAAAATTGAGGATAAAGACATTAAAACTGAATTAGCTAGTGAGAACTTAGACAAGGGTAAGTCCATCTTAGGAGCACCCCCTAAGCTTGAGAAGAAGGAAATTAGAAACCCTAGGACTAAGAAGGCTATCTCTCAAAAGCCCAAACAGAAGAAGCAGCATCTCTGTTATCATTGTGGTGTTGCCGGTCATACTCGACCAAATTGCTATAAGTGGTTACCCACTCAACAAAGCCCTGGCATGATAGCATCTGGGAACTAGAATTAGCTTCAGACCTTTCTTGCTCCTCTTAGAGATATTCTCAAAGCCTTCTTATTCCTTTCGAATTTAAACGGTTTAAATTCTTTCCCCTCATCATCGGTGCAAGGATTGGCAAAAAGGAAAAATTCTTCCAAGGTGTGGAAGGAAAAGGGTTCTAAGTTATCTTGTTCACTTCTTCTCTCTCTCCCCATTTTATTGTTTTTGCATTACTTGTGTGTTGCTTTACTATTTTGAGTCAGTCTAGTTTTATGCATTGTTTTTCTTTCTTTAACATGTTTTTGTTTGTGTGTTTTCAGTTTTTGTGTTTTTTTTTTCCTGCTTTTCTGATAAAAATAAAAATAAAAAAATTGAAAAATACAAAAACAGTGTGTGTTTGTGTGCATTGGTTCTTGTGAACTTTAAAATGGCCATTGAAACAGAGTTTTCTAAACTTTGTATCTCTTGTAGCTTAGATGAGCATTCATATGCACAACTAAGTAAGTGAGTTTTGTAGCTCTTTGTTTATGATAAGTAAGATTAAGTGATCTCTTGTACTTAACACTCGTATCACTCTTTTTGACGGGTAGGACTAGAAAATCCTAAGAGAAAGGCATAAATAACTATCTCACCACTGTTACCCGCCAATCATGAAATAACATCTTTATGCTTCGGCATAGCAAAAGTGCAATGTCAATGACATTTGTATGTTTTGGCATAGCAAAAGTGCGATGTCAAAAGCTTAACATAATTGGGTATTTCTTTTCTCTCTCTTATATACTCATGCATGATATGCTTAATAAAAGAAAATATACAAAGAAATAAAAAGCAAAAAGATAAAAATGCTTTAAAAATATGATTGCAAGCGTGTTTTTTAGGAGATGTGGGAGTTATAGGATGTACCTTAAAGGTGATAGTCCCCATTAGACAGTTATGATTGTGTGTGAGTTAAAGTAATTTTCTCATATCTCAAATCGTCAAAACATTGAAACACTTATGCAATCTTGCGATATTTTTCACACACAACACGCAATATTCTTTGCTATTCTTGATACATGTGCAAGTACAGTGTGATTTGGCTATCACAAGGTTTGAATGCGCTAATGTATACTCACTAAATTGTCTTAACTCATTTTTGAAATATAAAATTGGTTAGATTTGTTTAATGTGTGTGTGTGTGTTTTGGGATCCATATGCTTACAATTATTGTTGAGAGATGATTTTGAGAGATTAATGTATTGGTTGGATCATTGGTTGAGTTGTATGCGTGATTGTATTCATGTCTGTGTTTTTCTTCTCTTGAAAAATTACTTTTTAAGGCAAGCTCGACACCTCTTCGACACCTCTTCGACACCTCCTCGATACCTGGCTGTCTATCGAGCTTCTCAGCTTTTTCTTATCGCAGTCTCAACACATTCTCGACACCTAGTGGATCGATCGAGAAACTTTCTGTCTACTCGGTAGCTTCTCGACAACTTCTAGATCGATCGAGATTCTTTTGTGTTGGATCTTCCTTTCTCGACACCTGTTCTCGATAGTTGTATCTGTCGAAGTACATTTTCTCAATACCTATCTCGATAGCTGTCTCGACACCTTTCGATACCTTTATCTGTCGAGAATTACTAAAGGTCTAGATATTGGTTTCTCGCGATTTTGTCTCTCACTTCTCTCAATCTCTCTCTTGATACATTCAGTCTTCCTCTCCCAAAACCTCTCTCACTCACTCCAAACCCCTTCCTAAGGATTCCTCAAGCTTTACTCAAGATCTTCCTCACTTGGTAAGCTTAAATCCTCTCACTCTTCATGCATTTCATGTTTTAAAACCTAAGTTTTGGGGTTTTTAAAAAATTTTGGAGTTTTTCAAAATTGATGAGTGTTTATTGAAATTTTTGGGTTGGTTTTATAGATTTGATCTTTAAAACTACATGCATTGCCTCACAATCGCATTCTAATAGTATTTTCATGCATTTAGATGTGTGCTTTCTGATTGTGTGCTGATAGGATTAGATTGGGCTGAGCCCATGATTCTTTTTATGTTACATGTCACATGCTCATGCATTTCTCATGCATATGTTCTTTCTTTTCAATATACTCATCCTATATTGAACTGTTTTGGGACTTTTCCTGTGTGTTTCTTCCCTTCTCCTTCTCTCTATGTTTGCGTTAGTAGTGTCTATGGCACCTAAGCGTAAATCCATTCCATCCCAGAACCCTCTGCGTTCTTGGGGCTCTTCTTCTTCTGATCCCTCTCCTATGTCTGTCCGGTTCCGTGATGAGAAAGCCTAACGGGATTTCTCGGAGAACTTCTCTAAACGAGGTGTTCATTTGAAATGCCAAGTTATCCTGGCAGACTTTGCCGACACTGACCTTCCCGATGTCATTCACAGTCGGGCTTGAGAGTCACTGTGTGACATCCCAGTCACTTGTCCTCTTGTATTGATACAAGAGTTTTACTCCAATATCTACAGGATAGATTCTTGAGTACCTCTCTTTCATTCTTGCGTTCGAGGTACACGCTTTGCTGTCACTCCGGAGCTGGCCTCTGAGGTTCTTCACATCCCGAGGGTTGATCATCCTGATTACCCCGGTTGTGAGTGTCTATGGACTGTGTCCAAAGACGAGATGATCTCTGCGTTCTGTGATCGTCCCTTTATTTGGGGAGATCATCAGTACACACCATATAGGCCTTTTCCTAAAGGTCCTCGTTTCCTTAACATGGTGATGACTTTTTTTTTGCACCCACTATCTCACTACAACTCTATCACAGAGCCTTGTGCTCGATTTTTGTTGTCTCTTTTAGAGCATCTCACTATAGACTTCCCTTCACACTTCATCTTCTCTATCATAGATGTCTAAAGAGATACGGCTACCCGTAATAAGCTTATTTTTCCTTCCGCTATCACGAGGATTCTTTGCCGTTTTTCCATCCCTTTTCCATCATCCAACCCTTTTCATGTCATGTCTGCCATAAATGCCGCTACCGTAAAACGTAGTGAGGCACAGTTCAGGTCGAGACAGTCGGACTCTGCAGCTCCTTCCTCCCGTCTGGCTCCATCCAGATCTGCTTGAGCCACATCTGCTCCCTCCTCTTCCTCGAGCGATGTGATGCTTGGAGACATCATGGCACAGCTTCAGCGCATGGATGCTCGCCTCGATACACTCTCTACGGAGTTGTATCAGGTGAACGTTCGTGCTGGTAGCATTGCCAAGCAACAGACGACTTTGGGCGGCTTTGGTTTTAAGGCTTCTCCTCCGCCTCCTCATGTCGCTTCTAAGACTGAGGATGATGATGGTCATGACAAAAAGGGGGACTAGTTTTGGGTTATGAGAGTAGTCATTCTTAGGGGAGAGAGCTTGTATAGGACATTTTTGATAGGGGGAGTGTCGATATGAGGGATGTAGTGAGGATTACATGTATTTCTTTTCTTTTCTATCTTTTTAGAGATACATTGTTCATGTAC
The DNA here is from genome assembly GCA_032878915.1 of Castanopsis chinensis. Lineage (NCBI taxonomy): Eukaryota > Viridiplantae > Streptophyta > Magnoliopsida > Fagales > Fagaceae > Castanopsis > Castanopsis chinensis. The sequence goes on from JAVQMG010000090.1 coordinate 1,664,234, forward strand.
CCCAGTCTTGTGACCATTTAGTGACATACATTGTGCTTACTTCTTGATATATATATATATATATTGATGTATGTTTCTTTCACCTACCTTTCCATGTGTTGTTTCTTTTCTATCTTTATACACATGTTTCTTTTACTTGTATGCAATCTATTATTTCTTTTTCACACAAAGATGCCTTGATGTGTTTTGTTTAAAAATGTTTCAGAAATACAGGTTGTCAAAGTCTACTTACCATAAACTCTCTTCTTGCAAAGTTTTTCAAGAGTTTGTGTTAGGATAGATTTTATTGTATTCAACAAGTGAATATGAGTTGAGTAATTTATGACTTCTCTTATATGTTCATTTGTTTGTTGTGGTTTTGTCACGGATTGCCAAAGGGGGAGATTGTTAGGACATATGTGATTCAAGTGGTTTCAAACATATGTCACTATTTTATGTAATTGGCTTATCTTTTGATGAAACGCACTTTGCTTGTAATTGGATAGATTTAGGATGTGTTTAACGCTTCAAGAAACTGTGTTTCAAGATCAAGTGTTGAAGTCATCAAGTCTATCCAAGAAACAAGCTAGAAAGTGCAAGTTACTAAATCTCGACACCTAGTCTCAACACATGCATCTATCGAGATTTAGAAGCTGTTTCAGCCTCGAGGCTCGATAGCTTCTCGACAGATCCTTGACACCTCTATTTGTCGAGATTTATGGAAAACAAATTCTCAGTTCTGTTTTGATTCTAATCCGTGAATGTGTCTTTGGGACTTCTTTTCTCCTAACCCTAGACATATAAAAGGATTATTTTAAGGGCCGTCAATAAGGATGCAATTTGCACATTCATTTAGAACTTCTTGTTCATGCAATTTGTGATCTGAAAGACAAAGTCCGTGCCCTAGTTCATCTCTGATGATTTGAAGAACTTTGCAGCCAACAACTCTCTCTCTAATTGGTGAATTGAAGTCGCATACTAAGAACCGCGCAATTGGTTAGTCACGTACTTGGGAGCCGTGCATCAAAAGGAGAAACTGTCACTACAGAACAAGTCCAATTGGGTATTGGGGTAAAGGTTCAACTATAGGTTGGTGAGGTACTGGGATTCCTTACTTGTAACCGCTTGTTGTGATAATAGTGGAGTTTCGGAAGTGGTGACCTTAAATCACCCGATGGGGTTTTTGCTGTCAGGTTTTCCCTATTCGTAAAGAAATCACTGTGTCATTTATTTTTCTGCTACATACTTTAGTTATTGGTGATTTGTTTGTGCTGCCACGTGAAGTTGCATGTTAACTTGATTAATTAATTACTAGGCTAATTAATCAACTTAAATAATCACAAGGGGTCAACGTATTTGTGGCCTATCAATGCAAACACACAAAGTGAAAAGGAAAAGCAGACATATCCACACCCAAAAGGTGTGGCCCAAGCAAGGGAAAACAAAAGGAACCCTAATCTAGGAAAGCTATAGACATGGTTCTAAATGGAAAAGCTAGGAAAGAAGGGACCTCTCTGAGGGCCTAAATCCCCATAATTTACTAGTCACTTCATTTGCTTGGATCCAAAAGTTTCTCCCATGCTCTATGCGTACATGTAACAAATAAACAAATCACAAAGCTAGCAAACAAGGAAAAGAAAGGAGCATACAAGTAAATTAACATACAAAGGGGGCAAACAAACATGCTATCAAATGTAGAGAACATATGAACAAACACAAAGCGAAGAAAGCATGTTGTCAAACAAGCAAACACATAGAGAACGTGTTCTTAGAGGATAAAGCATGTTGTCAAACTAGCAAGGGCATAAAAATGCATGTTGGAATACGGATGACAATTGTGCCATCAAGCAAAGATTCTAAATGAGACTTGGGATTTCATATAGAATGATGGGTGTAAACCTGCACGAAAACAATGGTAGGAATGATGCTTGATGACAAGAACAAACAAGCAAAGACACAAGCATGAACATGTTAACAAAAATGCAGAGATGCAACTAAAGCGAGGAGGTCACACAAGATGGCACAAAGCTTGGAAGAATGAAAGCACAAAGGGCAAGGAAAAATATGATCTCACTTATACGAGGATAAAGCTAATCAAGTTATAAGGCACAAGCAAGGCTAATAAGATAAGCTCTAACAGGCAAGGCCAAGCAAGAGAGAATGAAGGAAGCAGCACGCATGCCTATGTCATTAAGATGCAATCTTACCCACATGGTTGCACCGGAACAAAGTACAAAAGACATAGGATGCAACCAAACAAGAGAGGGCCATAAAAAGGCACACAAACACATGCTAGAAAAGGAGAAAAAGGAATGTGATGCAAGAACCTAGATCTAAGCATACAAGAAAGGATATAAAGGTGGAAGTATGAATCTAAGCATGAAACACCCAAACATAGCATCACAAAAGATAGATCTAAGAAAAGGAACACAAAAGCATGTAAAAGGGCCAAAAAATCACAAAAATGAAAATAAGAACTTAATTTGAACCCTTTACTGAAGTTGATGTGGGAATGGTTTACTCATGAGAAGTATGCCTTGGCCTAGGGTGGACCAGGCAGAAGATGAAAATGGATTCACCACCTAGATTAGGTTTAGTATATATAGTGTTATTGTGGACAAACTAATTTTTACCAGAGCACATGTCTAGGGTTTAGATGTGGGGATGGAAAGGTGTTAGGCACCAAAACCCCACCGACCCGTAGGTTAACCTCCACTCATTGTGTTCCAAATCCTAATCCAATCAAAGGGTCTTTTAAAATGTTATTCTAGACTCACACACACTCTAACCTGCATCTAGCATTCAACATGGCATATCATCCCATTGCAACACATAGTGTAAGGTCCTATCATTCATCAAGCATATCCAAGGGTAGCAGGTATATCTCAAGGTAGTAAGATCAACAAGGCATTAACAACAAGCATATTCATTAGGTTCATCAACCATATCATGCTCATCATCATCAAAAATCTTAATTTTAAAGAAAGAAAACTTAATCCTTAACCTTATACAATTATACTTTCTTGACAACAAACCATGAATAAACCACCCAAAATTTGGATCTTTTTATTTCTCCCTCACCAAATCACACTAGCCCAACAAATCAAAACCCAAGAAAACGATCGAACCCACCTAATATAAACTAAACCCAGATCAAGAGAGAGAGCCCAGAACAAAGAGGACAAAATTGGCGTTGCAACTTTCTCCACGCTGCTCACCGGCACTAGTCACCATTTGCTTGCTCTCTCCCTCTATCTCTACTTATTTTGGACTCATCCAACTCTATAATGGAAGCCTTTGTCATTTTGCGTGAGGATGTAGTCGTGACTTATAGCCAAGATGATGCCGATGGCCGAGGCTTAACCTAAGACGATTGCTAGAGATGAGATGAGATTGGCTACTACAGATGGATTTTAGGTTTCCCTCTTGTGCAGCAATGTGGTGAGATCGTAGTCATTGGAGAAGTAGTTGCCTTGAGTAGTGGTGATGGATTTGGGTTTGTTTATATGTTTTATGGGGGTGGATATGGGTTTGGTAGTAGTGGATATGAAGTTTGGTAGTGCTGTTGGATTGTGGGTTGGTGGTAATTCAAGTTTGGTGGTTATGGATTATGGTCAGTGGTGGATTTGAATCGTTAGGCAGGTGGTACTTTAGGATCGGTAGTGATGAATCAAATTGCAAGTATGTTGTTTGGCTACCAAGAAATTGTAAAGAAAGTAAAAAAGAAAATCAAGAAAATTAAAATGAAAATATATTTGGTTACTAAGAAATGGTAAGAAATTAAATTATAATAATAAAGAAAATAATAAATTTGGTAAAAGGATATAAATGCTTATGTGACGTCCTTTGCTATCTAATAATAATAAAAATGTTGATGTGGCTTCTTTTGCCATCTAATTGCTGACCCTCTAAAATTTAAACACATCAACATTGGACAAACCAACATATAGGGACCTCAAATTGACTGCTACCAAAATATAAGGATCAAATTAACTGTGACCTTAAAATGTAGGGACTAAAATGGTGTTTTTGCCTATATCTTTTATAATCTTGAAGGAATAGATTTTTCATTTCGCAATGACTTATAATTTCATGGTATATAGAAATATGTCTATGCATCTCTTGGATATAAATTTTATATCATTTTGTTATTTTCTATGTGTGAGTAGTTCAATTTTCATAGGAAATCCTTTTGATTACATATGTTTGAAGGAATTGGATAGTGCATATCTTTTAGCTTTGGTTCCATAGCAGCAACCCAAAATTTTGGAACTTGTACTTTGTTATCAGAAGTACAAGCACTCATATAAAAAAAGTCTGCAGGATATTTAAAACTACTCCTAAAATAAATATAAAGACATATAAGAAAATTTCATTTACACATTATTTAAAAAAAAAATTAATAAAATTCTTTTACAAAATTTAAACCTAAACTTTGTTATCAAAAGTACAAGCACTCATATAAAAAGTGTTCAGGATATTTAAAACTACTCCTAAAATAAATATACAGACATATAAGAAAATTTCATTTACACATTCTTTAAAAACAATTAATAAAATTCTTTTACAAAATTTAAACCTAAACTTTTCTCACTTCCCACTACATTCTTATCTCTCCTTCAAAAAACGAAAATGAGATTCTATAATTTTTGAGACAATAAGTCTTACACAACCAAAATTTTGGAGACACCATCCGAAACATAAATCATTTCTAAATTTCTCATTTATCTCATATTCTCTGATTTTATGAATTTTTTCAAGCAAAATTTAATATAACAAGCCTCCCACATTTTTAGCTTGTGGAAAAGTTCAAAGAGGACAAATTGTTTTTCCTTGAATTTTGACAAAAACAAAGAATGGCAGTAGTTTATAGTAAATTTAACCGGGAATTTGTACTAATAAGCTAAATTGAAGTCTTATCTAGACATAGCAAAAGATAAGGTGATCCTTAGTATAGAAGTTTGTTTATGTATATATTGATAAATAGCATGTGGAATAGTATAAAGAGGATGAACAAATGCACAATTTAATATTGTAAAGGGGGCGACCAAAGCTAGCTATTACTGCCACTTGATTCGAGTATTATCTAATTAATCATGGCACCGCCTTGTGGAAGTGGGAGGAAGTGGATGAGGGCTGTAAAGTTAACCTTGTTCTTATTCTTTCTCATACCAATGTCATCAGTTGGAATTAGGAACACCAACACCATCTTTGATAAGAAAAAAAAATTAGAGATTCAACGGCAATTGAAGCGCCTTAACAAGCCTGCTCTTAAAACCATCAAGGTTATTAATCACTTCATATAACATGTTTGTGTCCTATATAGTATTTTCAGCTTTAGTCTTTGAAGAATCATTCACTTTTTTGGGTTGTGGTGTCTCCATGACTCCCATGTACAATAGCATTGTAATTTTATTACAACACTGAGAATTCAAATTAATATCTATGTGTGTGTGTGTGTGTGTGTGTGTGATAATAATATGTATCTGATACAGAGTCCAGATGGAGATATAATTGATTGTGTAGATATCAAAAACCAGCCAGCTTTTGATCATCCTTTGTTGAGAAATCACACAATTCAGGTATCTAGTTTAATTAACTATTTTTTTATATATTAATTTGAAACTTATTGTATGTATGGTATGGGCTGGGTTTGAGTTGGTATCTATGTCAAATACCATAGATGAGACCTAGTTTTTACCCAGAAGGGCTTTTATTCAAAGAGAGCAACAACGTTTCTTTGAACTCCAAGCCCAAAATTACTCAGCCATGGCACTTGAATGGAAGATGCCCAGAAGGAACCATTCCCATAAGAAGAACTAAAGAAGAAGATTTATTAAGGGCAAGCTCTGTAGCTAATTATGGAAGGCAAAAATACAATAGCATCCCTAATGATGATATCAATGAGATCCATGAGGTACAACTTAATTTTTAACCAATATTATTAATTGATTTGAGCTTATTGGTATCTACTATAATGAAGGACTCAAATGAACATTCACAACCTTTATTTTTATGGTTGAGTTTCTAGTATGCAACGCTTATAGAGGAAGGAGATACGTATTATGGAATGAATGCAGACATAAACGTGTGGAATCCCCATGTTCAGGAACAAGACGAGTTCAGCTTGGCCCAATTCTGGTTGGCAGCTACTGATAATAATGGCTTAAACCATGATACAATTGAAGGTGGCGTGATGGTATATATTATTTCATCTATCAGATTTTCTTTTAGGCGCATGCAAAACATTGAATTACTAATAATTTCTAATTTTTACAAAATTATTTGTGTGGAGAAACAGGTCTACTATGAGTTGCACCAAGATTACAGAACTAGACTCTTCACGTTTTGGACTGTACGTGTTTCAATATTTGACTTCCCTGCAAGCACTTGCCATGTTTATATTGTTTCTTTTTACAATTTTTTTTTTCTTTTTAAATCATGGATGCGGAGTGATTCATTTCAAAACACAGGCTGCTACAATCTTTTGTTCTCTAGCTTTGTTCAAAATAATTTTTCTTTTCTGAAAAGTGTCTTTATATATATATATATATATATATATATATATATATATATTATCATGGCTGCAGAATAATGCATACCGAAGCGGTTGCTACAATCTGCAATGCCCTGGCTTTGTTCAAATCGACAACCGACTTGCGTTTGGGGCAATCTTCGAGCCTTATTCTGATTATGGTGGTGACCAAAGTTCAGTCAACTTCTTTGTCTTTAAGGTAGTACAATATTTCAATTTAATTAATTTATCCAATACTTCCAATATTTGGATACACATATATGATCATATCATATGTTATTTCTTTTTTCTCATGAAAAAATTCATTGTAACAAATGCTTGAAATTCTTCTGGTTTTAGTTGTAATAGTGTACATTTGAATATCCTTTTTCTCGTTTTATTTTTTTTTTTTTATATACATCTTTTAAAATTTTAAGATTTCAATATTTTTTCTATACACAATTTATTTTTACCTAACTTATTTTTAAGACCAGAGAATTTAAGTGTCCATGATGTTTTGCGCAAAAAAGCTTCATTTTTTCCCTCTTTCATTAGTCTTTATACCTTCATTTATCTCTCAAAATATTACAAACTGATTTGCATGGCATGTACAATGAGGTAGGACAATGTAAATGGACACTGGTGGTTGCAACTTGGAGATGATTTTCTAATGGGATATTGGCCATCCTCCATTTTCTCGTTCTTGGCTAATAGCGCTACTAGTGTTACATGGGGAGGAGAGGTGACAAACGACCAGAGAGGTGGGCAGCACACCACAACACAAATGGGCAGTGGCCATTTCGCTGAAGAAGGGCCCAATAGGGCTAGTTTCTTCCAAAATCTCAAAGTTATAGATCATGAACTAGTTCTCAGGGGACCTAGAAACAATCGCGAAATTGTTACGCAACCTAATTGCTATAATCTGTTAAGAGGGGAAGACTTTTTTTATTATGGTGGTCCTGGTAGAAGCCCCATTTGTCCATGATAATCTAAATTATTATTCAAAATTAAGGAGAAAGAGAGAAAAATAAGAAGATGAGAATTATTTTATTCTTCTCTTCATCATGTCACACGAAATGTATGTACAAGCCATGCGTGATTTGAAACTCTCTTTGATTCATTATTGAAAATAAATAGTTATTTTATGGGGTAGTTAAATTTTGAAATTATGCAATTTAATATAGTGGAAGTTAAGATTGCATGATATAGTATATATACACGTGCTTTTCTCCATTCCAAACCAAGAAATCTCATCCTCTTCTCTATTTATTCTATCTTCGCTAGTGTCCTTTGAGAGTTGTCCATCTTCCATTATTTGTGGTGTATTAGTGTTTGGGAATGTGATTATGTAAAGGTCCACCAACTTCAAAAACATGGTATCATAGCTAGCAGATTCATGGTGAGAATGACATTTTCCAACTAGATGGTATCATTTTAATTTTCATGAGTTACCAATTTTTGTTTTTAATAATTGAAAATCTAAATGGAGTTGTTACTCGAATCCCAACATGGATGGTAGATAGTGATAACATGACCAAAAGAATATCAAAGAGCTTGAGAATGTCCAAAGAAGTTTGGGATAAACCTACTTATGCAGTCTATTTGTCCAATTATTGACTCACATAATGATTATATAAGGAAAAACCTACATAGCAAGCTTGGAGCTAAACGAAGAAAAATATCTTCTTCTTTTTTTCCCCTCTATTTATTGAAGATGAGTAGATGAATGAAGTTCTAGAAGAGCTTCTACTCCACTTGCTTCTCTTATTTATGAAAGTTCATCCTCCGGAGTCTTTCTAGTTTTCAAGGATATCTATGAGTCAATGGAGAATATAGATGACTCTCTATTCATGTTTATAATAAGTTATGTTGGAATTTTTATGTGTGAGAGACACACAAAAATAGAGAGTTAGAGAGAGATAGAGATGACTTTTGAGAAAATGCAATCACAACAATAATTAATAGGCAAAGAGTAAAGGCAGAGAGATGCAAACACAAAGATAACATGGCAATGTGTTATCGAAAAGGAAACTGAAATACTCGATGAAAAACCTCTTTGCTGCCCTCTAAGCCGTCAATAATCTACTAGAGCATAAAGTTGGGATACATAAACAGCAAAAGACCCTCCAAGCCTAATCTACCCAGTGCATCTATGCCTTTCAAGCTTCTTTCTCAAACAGAGTTATGCCAAACATTGTTTTCTCTAGCTTACTGAATCCCGCAATCGCCCATTGCATCAACAAATGAATTGGCCCCTTCTGAACTGCTTTCCAAGCACCAAAATATCTCCTCACTGATATGGGTATGGTGAGATAGGGTTTGGCTAAATGTACCTCTTAAGGATATGACAATGGAGAGGGTGAGAGTAGAGGAATTTGAAGAATCAAAGGATGAAGATTGTGGATGAGTTAATCTTGTTTTTCTCTAGGGTTTCTCTCTTAAAATTCTCTCTGGATGCTCTCAACATTTCGTGGGGATAAGGGTATTTATAGTAGGGCATATAAGGAATGCGGAAAGTCAATTTTCAACAAACAGGGCATTCTAGCCTAAAGTTTTCAATTTTCTCTTAATATATAAATACTATTTAAGGTAGAAATATCTTAGAGATATTCTTTTATCTTTATCCTTTATCTTTTGGCCCATTTATATTTGAGCAAGGCTACATTCACATATTATTTCATAATATTTTTTTCTAGATAATTGTTATGGTAAATTTTTAGTTATTCTTATTTAAACCTACCATTGACATTACTTTTCATATTACTAGTTTGTAAAAATATTTGTAACTTCAACATTTTTTTTATATTTGATTCTGTTTTCATTTTTAAAATTTGTAAAAAATTATCACTTCTTAAATAATCATTTTTCTAGAAGAATTTTCATTAGCAATCTAATGCTTCATAATATATATTTCCTATCAACAACAATGTAATTTATGTATTTGGCAACATTTTAGAAAAAAAAATCAAGAAAGGTTATCATATTAACAGAAATTGAATATAACCAACATTTCAATCTATGCTAATTTCTATCTTCTACGTTCTTAGGATAACTTGGAAGAGGAAACAAAATATTACGATCAATATGCATGGACCGTATGGTGTTCCTATTTTTCTTTGTATTTGGGATTATAATTTAGCTTTATATGGTTATTTTCATTTATTTTTTGACAAATTATGATGTAAATTACATTATCATAAGTCAAACATATTAAAGTTTTTTTTTTTTAATAAAAAAATCTAATCTCTAATTCTTACTATTAATATTCTCAAAAAAAAATTACAATTTAAAACTTTTAAAGAAATTACTTTTGGATGCTTACAATGTTTAACTATTGCATCCATTTTATGATTGTGGACATGCATGCAATATTGATTTATGTTTTCCATCGTAATATTAGTGTTCATTACTTTGGAATTAAAAAATTCTCTCAATTGAAGCATATACCTCGGTGTGATCTCATTCTTAAGAAATCCTGCAACTTAATTCAATCATGCTAACCAATATATATAAACAAATAGAATGATTTTGTACAGTCCAACACGAATTTAATCATATTACCTTAGTTAGCTTAATTAAACTTTTCTAATTATCGAGAGGAAAAAAAAAAGTTAAACTTATTTCTTATATCTTATTTTGAGTTCAATTTGGCTATGATATGTTGCGCTTCAATCCATCATACTCCTTAACTATACATAAATATGATACAAATAATATTTAGATAAATACAACAGGAAATCAACTAGGATTTTTTTTTCTTTTTTTTTTGTACTTAAGAAAAAAAATTCTTAAATGCATATTGTAGGGACCCGAGGACCGAGGAAGATCAAGAAGGCTATGACCATTATTCATTCATTAGGTAAAAGCACCTTAAACCTGAGGAGTGGGTTTGGCCACAATGAAGGAGGGAAGGAACAAAATATCTCCTAGAAGCCCGACTGGAGAAAATGGTGTTCAAGGAGAAAGTCAAGGTATTTGAAAGAATTTTCCTGTGAAAGCTTACCTATTACCTCCGCATTAAATGACTAGCAACAGCTTTATCAGTTGTATTGATGAGGAAATGACACTTGAACAGTGGATTCACAGCTAAGCAGGCCCTTCTACCACCTTCAACAAGAGTCTAATGGGACAAATGTCCTAAGGAGAACCTAGAGGAATACAGATGGAGGGCTAGGATGCAAGAATTATAGGAGTATATAAAGAAAGAGAGCTTCCAGATGAGGGGATACATAAAAAAAAATAAAAAAATAAAAAAAATAAAAAAAATCAAGGAAGAGAGATTAGAACAAGAATGGTAGGGAAAAAGAGAAAATCCAGTGTTTATTCTTGTGTAAAAAGTTGTCCTTGCGCTGACCTGAGAAAAATCATTAATACCATTTGTTCTTCACTTCCATTTATTCCCTTCTTATTTGATTTATCAAACTTGGAACCCGACTTGTTTTCCCCACTCTCTTAATAAATTTTATCTGTTTGGGCCTAATTTGGTGGTATAGGCCTCTCTATTTTAAGTGGGTTTGGGCCCCAAACTTTCAAGGCCCTACACACTACAAATTCCACTATTATAATAATTCTTAAAGAATATGTACTTAAATATTCACTATTAGCTCTTTTAGATGCATAACCAATTTGTTTCCCCTAAAGTGGGTATAGTTTTGCTCTTAAATTATTCCAAAAACACATATTTTTCTTTTTAGTAACTAAAAAGTCCTTGTTTTTAGGGGAGGGGCTGGAAGTAACCTAAAAGGCAGGAGTAAAAACAATTAATTTCTATGTACAATTTCCGTTTTGGTATAATTGGGGGGAAAATTCATTCCCTACCTATATATTTCTTCTACCTAATTGAAAAAGAAAAACCATAAAATTCTCATTTATGAAGGAAAGTCTCAAATTTTTTATAAACTTATATGGTAGCCCAAAAGTCCCTTATTCAGACTTATTATTATGTTACCACATTGGATTTGATGATTTTTTTTATAAGGAAAAAAATATATATTGTAAGGACACAAAGTGAGCCTTAGGCCCAAATGCGTGACTGGGCCGGCCCAAGCGGCCTACACAATAGAATTTGTAGAGAATGGGCTTAAAGCCTAGACTTCCTAGGGCTCTAGAAAGCTATGGGGTAAGGGTTAAGTCCACTGCTGGCATGGTAGGAGTTGGGGGAGCGCCTCTGCCTCTCCTCGGACGTGGGCTGACGAACCTATGTCCAGGCTTTCCTTCTGTTATTTGGGAGGAGAGGGAGAGAGAGAGAGAGAGTCTTCTTCTTCCTTCGAGAAAATCTGGATCCCTTCCTATGGTCCACCCTTCTCTATTTATAGTTCCCATCCCTGGTTCCCATCAGTCTTTTCCCTGAAAACGCTTCCCAATGCCTGTAAGGCTGACCACCATCCCCTCAGAAGTCATTTCTCCATTAATGCGGCCAGATGGGTAGGTGAAAGGCCTTTAATGCGGTGGCAGTAGTTTTATGCAGTGTATGTTCCCCTTGTCCCCCTCCTCGGCATCCCACTGAAGCTTAGGATGACTTGCTGAGCTTTCAAGAGCTCTTCTTTGGGTGTCATGCTACGCCCTTCGGTCCTTGGCCCTACTGTCCGACGAGACTTTCTCCTCGGACCCTCATCCAACTGGCCGACGGCCTGGTCGGCGGGCCTTTGGGCCCCCGTTTCAGGAGGTCCAATTCTCGGTTCACGGCCCCTAGGCGGAGTTCACTCTTTCGGATCAGGCCCTGGGCCCATATGGTGTTTTGACGTTTTTACCCCCCACAATAGCCCCTAAAAAGTCGTTTGACTCCAATCCGAGGAGTCAGATGGGTTTTTGACCTACGAATCTTTCCTCCACGTGACCTTTAAATTGTCACACGTGCGGAGTCCACCCATGCCTTCTGGAAAAATCTTTGGCGCTTCGTAACACGTAACGCCTGCATTAATCGCACTGAGTAACTCCTTGTCGCGCACGTTCAACGGTGAGATGGGGATCCAGCGGCTTGGATTTGTTCCCGAAAATTTGAGCGGGATGTTTCCCACAAACCGCCGTCTCCCAATCATCTAAAATGCTTCGGTACTCGCGATACTCACCATTTCTTCCAAAAAGCAAATTTGTTGCAGAGCGATTCAATTTTTCTCTCTCTCACCAAAAGTTCCCAAAGTACGCACGTCTCTTTTCTGTAAGTTTCCATTCTTCCCGAAATCTTTTCTTCTCGGCTGTCAACTCCATGGGTAGATTTAAGTGTCTAGTCGATACGCCTTCTGGTATGGAGGGATTCAGGGCCAGTACCACATTTCTCCAAATGTGGGCCTGAAGTACTGCCCTTTAGAAGCCGTGGCTGATTCTAGGAAGGAGGGGCAGGTAGTCATCCCTATAATCGCCTTCCTAGAGGGTGGGATGACGTTACCCATGAAGGGCGTGACCAGCAAATATCTTCGCAATCATAGGCTGTGTCCAGACCAGTGTACCCCCAACACATTTAGGATATTAGGCTGGGTCAACGCCCTGAACGAGTAGATGGGCCTGCGCCCTGAACGAGTAGACGTGGTTTACATGTACAAGTGCCATAGGCTGAAAAACGCCAGTTATTACCTCAAGTCGAGGTCTAATACCGTTAGGCTAATCTCCTGTCTGCCCAAGTCCAATAAGGGCATGAAAGATGATTACCTCATCGCCACCGGGCGATGGCATGACGGTCCCCATTGCCTAGTGAGCGAGGAGCAGCCAGGTGTGACTTTCCACCACTTAGGAGTTTTTGGTTCTTCCCTTCTCCCTTTTTTTCCCCCTTTGTGCTTCTCTTAGTAGATTCGTTGTTATTCACTGCTTTTCCTTGTTTGGCCTGCCATTTGCATCTAACCATGTCTAGCTTTTCTGTTATCTTCCCTGCAGATAAACGGCATACTGCTCCTCGCTTGGGCGACATTAACGTCTCAGACCTTAACAGGGTGCTGAGATCCGAGATCTTCGTAACCGAAGATCTGCAAGTGAGGGTTGCCCACCTCATATTGGGGTACGACCCCATTTCGAAGGTCTTTGGCGAGGTCGAGGATTCCATTCTCGCGGATGATCGCAGGCGTGCTAGTATAGATGTTCGCTACCCCGAGTTTCTCGCCCCACGAGCCATTCCAAACGCGCCCTCTACCATACTGTACGGCCAAGCCATCGCAGCTGTCCCTTTGGCAGTGCAGCAGCGGGGTCAGGTCGTCTGAGAAGAGTCTGTGACTTCCCCCCTCCCTTGGCGAAGAAATTGACCGATTCCGTTTAGAGGAGGCCGAGAGACCTTTGGGGGATCACGTGGTCAATATCTCGGATGAGGAAGAGGACCACTCAGACAGGAATTTCGACATCAAAGGTCTGATTATCGCCCGACCAAAAGATTCCTCCGAAGAGGACGATGACATGTCTTTGAGAGAACTTTTTGCCAGAAAGAGGGGGGCCCAAGTTCCCAAAACAGACGCCTTTAGGTCCCAGCCCAAGCTGCCCCCGCCTCCCCCTCCCCCTCCATCCGACCTGCTCCCTCCTACCCCTATCATCCTAAAGAAGAGGAGGAATGAGAGCGAAGAGGCGAACAGGGAGAGAGAGAAGAAGCAGAAGCACTAGCGGCAGCTGCAGCAGCAGCAGCAACAGCAGCAAATTGCTAAGGGTGGGGGACGAGCCTCATCCGTTGAGAGCGGGGAAATCCGCGGACAAGCCGAGGTCCGCCGAGGGGAGTCCAACTGGTTTCCCCCTCTGGAGGTGGACGGGGCTCCGATACCTCTCCAGGCGAGCATCCGAGACTTTCAAAGAGGTCACGCCCTTCACCTAGCCAATTCGCTGGAGCAGCCCCTCCTTCTGCCTAAGGACATGGAGGAACTAGGGAGGATGGGCCATACGCGCCTCTTTCTCTCCCTTAAGAGGAACCTGGGCCTGGTACATGCTACGCCTCTAGTTTTGTCGTTGTTGTTTTAGCCTACGTGTATGCTAACCTTTGCTTACTATGTTTCCGCTAGAACTTCCCCTCGCAGGCCATCTAGGAGGCCTTTGCTGTCGATGCCCTAGTAGAGCATTATCAAACCCAGGTCGGCTCCGAGCAGTCAACAAGGGCCGAGATCGAGAAGGAGTTGAGCCGCGTTGAGGGGGAGAAGGTTGATCTGGGTGCCAAGCTGGCCTCGGAGCAAATGGAAAGGAGGAGCCTGGATGCGGGCCTTAAGACGACGATGGCGCAGGCGAAGGCCCAATGCAAGCTTCTGCAGCAAAAGGACGAGGCCCTGGCCAAAGCAGGGCAAGAGGCCTCGAATTTAAGAAGAGCACTCCCGCAGGCCCAAGAAGCGGGTCACATCGTCAGGGAGACCGTAGAGGCTGCTACCAAGACTGCCTACAACGAGGGGGTTGAGGCGACAAAGAATCGCCTGGCCGAGGAGCTGGGCCAGCTGTGTAGGGAATACTGCCAGCAAGTTTGGGCGGAAGCCTTAAACGCTGCGAGAGTCCCTGCTAGCTCCGAGTTGAGGGCTACGGAGAAGGTCTGGTATCCCGAAGATATCAGATTCATCGAAGATGCTCCCTTTACTCTGCCTCCCTCCTCCTCGGATCAGGTTCCACCCCCTGAGGAGGTTGTTGCCCCCGAGGAGGGGTTGGACGAGCCAGCCAGCCAGGTCTTGCCTCCGCCCAAGCCGAAGGACAAAGGAAAGCAAGTCCAGGACCCGTCCGAGGTCGCCCCAGAGTGAACCGAGGCTGAAGGCAAGACCAAAGAGCCTTCGTCCAAGCCAGTGAAGGAACCCCCGTTGAAGATCAAGGGATAGGCAACCTCGGGCCCCCATTCACAGTTTTGCGCAGACTTTCCCTTTTATCAACCACCTTTATGTAGACTTTAAGTATTTTTCCTTGTAATTTCTTTCCTTTAATTTTGTCCCGAGCAGTTTTTAATGAACTTCATTATCTTGCTTTGATAGTGTAATTTCTTGGATGGATTGTGTTTACTATTGTATGATTCGATCTATTGCACTTAATTTCTGACACAAATGGGTTGTTACACAAAAATCTTATTTACGCAGTCTCACAATCGCTCAAAAGACCAATTAGCACTTTATAAAAATTGAATTGTGTGTTGAATCTTCCCAAGGCAGAAGGTCCAAGCACCTGGCTTAGCCCCAGTTGACAATAACAGCTAATAAAAATTGAACTGCGTTAAATTTTCCCAAGATAAAATGTCTGAGAACCTGGCTTAGCCCCAGTTGACATTAACACTTAATAAAAAGGGAACCATGCTAAATTTTCCCAAGGCAGAAGGTCCGAGGACCTAGCTTAGCCCTAGTTGACATTAACACTTAATAAAAATGAACCGTGCTAAATTTTTCCAAGGCAGAAGGTCCGAGGACCTGGCTTAGCCCCAGTTGACATTAACACTTAATAAAAATTGAACTGTGTTAAATTTTCCCAATGCAGAAGGTCCGAGGACCTGGCTTAGCCCCAGTTGACATTAACACTTAATAAAAATGGAACCGTGCTAAATTTTCCCAAGGCAGAAGGTCCGAGGACCTAGCTTAGCCCTAGTTGACATTAACACTTAATAAAAATGAACCGTGCTAAATTTTTCCAAGGCAGAAGGTCCGAGGACCTGGCTTAGCCCCAGTTGACATTAACACTTAATAAAAATTGAACTGTGTTAAATTTTCCCAATGCAGAAGGTCCGAGGACCTGGCTTAGCCCCAGTTGACATTAACACTTAATAAAAATGGAACCGTGCTAAATATTTCCAAGGCAGAAGGTCCGAGGACCTGGCTTAGCCCCAGTTGACATTAACACTTAATAAAAATTGAACTGTGTTAAATTTTTCCAAGGCAGAAGGTCCGAGGACCTGGCTTAGCCCCAGTTGACATTAACACTTAATAAAAATGGAACCGTGCTAAATTTTCCCAAGGCAGAAGTCCGAGGACCTGGCTTAGCCCTAGTTGACATTAACACTTAATAAAAATGGAACTGTGCTAAATTTTCCCAAGGCAGAAGGTTCGAGGACCTGGCTTAGCCCCAGTTGACATTAACACTTAATAAAAATTGAACTGTGTTAAATTTTCCCAAGGCAGAAGGTCCGAGGACCTGGCTTAGCCCCAGTTGACATTAACACTTAATAAAAATGGAACCGTGCTAAATTTTCCCAAGGCAGAAGTCCGAGGACCTGGCTTAGCCCTAGTTGACATTAACACTTAATAAAAATGGAACTGTGCTAAATTTTCCCAAGGCAGAAGGTTCGAGGACCTGGCTTAGCCCCAGTTGACATTAACACTTAATAAAAATTGAACTGTGTTAAATTTTCCCAAGGCAGAAGGTCCGAGGACCTGGCTTAGCCCCAGTTGACATTAACACTTAATAAAAATTGAACTGTGTTAAATTTTCCTAAGACAGAAGGTCCGAGGACCTAGCTTAGCCCCAGTTGACATTAACACTTAATGAATAGAAATTGTATGTTAAATTTTCCCAAGGCAAAAGGTCCGAGGACCTGGCATAACCAAGGTTGACATTGACATTTAAAGAATAGAAATTGTATGTTAAATTTTGCCAAGGCAGAAGGTCCGAGGACCTGGCTTAACCAAGTTTAACATTAGCATTTAATGAATAGAAATTGTATGTTAAATTTTCCTAAGGCAGAAGGTTCAAAGACCTGGCTTAGCCCCAGTTGACATTAACACTTAATAAAATGTGAACTATGTTAAATTTTCCCAAGGCAAAAGGTCCGGGGACCTAACTTAGCCCCAGTTGACATTAACACTTAATGAATTTAGTGATAGAGACTAACATAGTGACAATTACCATGATACAATACAATCCGAGCACGTGGCGTGCACGCCTTTCACTAGTAATAATACCTTCGAAGGTTATTTACATTCCAGGGTCGTTTTACAAGTTTTTTTTTCAAGTCGGCGAGACGATATGACCCTATGCCGGCCACTGAGGTGATACAATAAGGCCTCTCCCAGTTTGGTCCCAGTCTTCCCCACGATGGGTCCTTTGCAATTCCAACGACTTTTCTCAAGACTAGGTCTCCTGGAGTGAGAGGCCTGGATCGTACGTGAGAGTCGTACCCTTGTTTGAGCTTCTGCTAGTAGCAACCTAGCTTGACCATAGCGTTTTCCCGCCTTTCTTCCACCAGGTCCAAACCCTTCAACAGCATGTCGTCGTTAGTGTCTGAAGCGAAAGACTGCGCCCTCATCGTCTTGAACCCCATCTCTACAGGAATCACAGCATCGACGCCATACGTCATTGCGAAAGGGGTCTCCCCTGTGGACCTTCACGACGTGGTTCGGTACGTCCACAGCACGTGTGGTACCTCATCCATCCATCTGCCCTTCGCATCGTCCAATCTCTTCTTGAGTCCATTGACTATAGACTTGTTGACCACTTCAGCTTGCCTGTTCCTCTGCGGGTAGGCTGGGGTGGAGTACCTGTTCTTGATGCCGAAGTCCCCGCAATACTTCTTGAAGGCTTTGCTGTCGAACTGCAGTCCATTGTCCGAGATGAGAATACGTGGGATCCCAAATCTGGTGATGATGTTCTTCCAAATGAATCTCTTCGTGTCCACGTCCCGAATATTCGAGAGTGACTTGGCCTCTACCCACTTGGTAAAATAGTCTGTTGCGACGAGCAGCCACCGCTTGTTGCCCGCCGCCCTCGGAAACGGTCCCATTATGTCCAAACTCCACTGCGCAAATGGCCAAGGGCTGACCAATGGCTGACCAATGGATTAAGAATGCCACCTGGCTGGTGAATGTTGGGTGCGAGCCTCTGACATTGATCGCATTTCCTCGCGTACTCCTACGCCTCCCGTTGCATATTCGGCCACCAGTACCCCTGCGTGAGGGCCCTGTGAGCTAGTGACCTTCCGCCCGTGTAGCTGCAGCAAATTCCCTCATGCAACTCCTCCAAGAGCTGCTCCATCCCTTCCGAGTGAAAACACAACAGGTAGGGCCCCGAGAAGGAGCGTTTATAAAGCTTTTCGTCCTCGGATAACCAGAATCGAGGAGCCTTCCTACGGATCTTGTCTGCCTCAGACTTCTTCTCCAGCAGTGTGTCGTGTTTAAGGAAAGACACTATGGGGTCCATCCAACTGGGTTCTATTCTGACCTGTTGGACCCGAATGGCCTGACAACCCGGACTGGCTGGCCTAAGCAGGTCCTCAATGAGAATGACTCGAGGAAGGCCCTGTGCCGAGGAGGTTGGGAACGTGGCCAGCGAATCTGCGTGGGTGTTTCTGCTTCTGGAGATATGCGATAGTGCGAAGGATTCGAACTTGGCCTACAAGTGCTTGGCGCAGGCTAAATACTCTCGCATTCTCAGTTCCTTGGCCTCCAACTTCCCTTCCACTTGGCCGATCACCAGCTGAGAACGCTCGCACTGCCTTTCCCCCCATTTTTTTTGAACCATGTCCATTCCCACCAGCAAGGCTTCGTACTCCGCCTCATTGTTGGTGGCTGGGAACGCTATCCTCAGAGACTTTTCAATGACGACCCCATCTGGAGATATCAAGACTATCCTAGCGCCTGAACCTCTCTGGTTGGAGGCTCCATCTACATAAACTTCCTATACTGGAGGCTTCTCGCACGAGACTATGCCGACTTGCTTTCCCCCCAAGCTACATCCCCCTAGGCCTTCCTCTAGGGAAGGCTCAGTGAACTCCGCCACCAGGTCGGCCAGGACTTGCCCCTTCACAGATGTACGACGCAGGTACTTGATGTCACAGGCCCCCAAAAAGGTTCCCCATTTGGCGATTCTGCTGGAATAGTCGGCACTTCGCAGCATGGACTTAAGTGGGAGTTGGGTCAGCACGACGATAGTATGAGATTGAAAATAGTACGGGAGCCAGCACGTCGCGTGTACTACGGCTAGAACTGCATTTTCCAACGGTAAATACCGGATCTCGGCCTCCTGCAGGGACTTACTCACGTAATAGACCGGTCTTTGTATACCGTCGTCATCCCGTATCAGAACTAGGCTAACGGCGTGGATGGCCACAGCTAGGTATGCAAACAGCACTTCGTCTGGATCAGGGCAGGACATAACGAGTGGCCGAGAGAGGTATTCCTTCAGCTGCTGGAAGGCCAAGGAGCACTCCTCGGTCCATTCGAATCCCTTCCATTTGTTCAGCAATTGGAAGAGGGGTCGGCACCTATCCGTAGATCGGGAGATGAACCTACTGAGGGCAGCCGTCATTCCGGCCAGCCTCTGGACCTCCTTCGGGTTCCGAGGTGGTTGCAGGTTACAGATTGCAGAGATCTGTTCGGGGTTGGCCTCAATACCCCTGTGAGTAAGCATGTAGCCCAGGAATTTACCAGACCCTACACCGAATGAGCATTTGGAGGTGTTCAAATGCAACTTATACTCCTGCAAAGTTTGGAATGTGCTGCCCAGGTCGGCCACATGTTTCGATATGGCCCTGCTCTTCACAACCATATCATTTACGTATACCTCGACGGTCTTTCCTAACTGCGCCTCGAACATCCAAGTCATCATCCTCTGATAGGTAGCCCCTGCATTTTTCAGGCCAAAGGGCATCATCACCTTGTAATGGTAGTTGCCGGTGGGGGTCACAAAAGCAGTTTTCTACTGGTCTTCCAAAGCCAAAGGTATCTGGAGGTACCCTTGAAAGGCATCCAGGAAACTCATGCGAAGGTGGCTGACCGTCGCGTCTACTAGCTGATCTATACGAGGCATTGGGAAAGGGTCCTTAGGACAAGCTTTGTTCAGATCCGTGAAGTCTACGCATACCCTCCACTTCCCACTTTTCTTCTTCACCACGACCATGTGCGCTAACCATTAGGGGTAGAACACTTCCTTGATAGCTCCAGCTCTTTTGAGTTTGATGACTTCCTCCTTAACGGCCTCGGAGTGCTCCACGGAAGAGGGCCAAGGGGGTTGCTTCTTCGGCACTACGTCCGAGCTGACGTTCAAGTGGTGGCATATGAAGTTTGGGTCGATTCTAGGCATCTCATGCTCGTCCCATGCAAACATGTCAAGGTTCCCCCTCAAGAACGCGACCAACTCTTCCCTTTCTTCGGTCGACAGTTGAGCCCCTATCTGGAAGAACCTTTCTGGGTCGTTGCTTACGAGAACCCTGTCTAACCCTTCGTACGCGGGCTCCTCTGCCACCGTTCCTCCAGTTGTGGCAGAAGAGGCTAATTGCTATGAGGTCGAAGCCACTAGAGCCGAGGGCTCGGGGTCCGGCCCCCGCAGAACTACGGCTGTCAGGCACTGTCTCGCTGCAGACTGACTCCTAATAATTTCCTCGACTTGGCTGGCAAAAGGGAACTTCACCTTGGCATGAAGAGTAGAGGAGACAGCCCCTAAAGCGTGCAGCCAAGGTCTTCCCACAATGGCCATGTAAGGGGAGTAGGCGTCCACTACGATGAAATCCACTTCCACCACTGCTGGACCTGACTGTACAGGCAATCTGATCTGCCCCTTCGGGGTTACTACCTTTCCCTCGAAGCTTATCAGCGGCGAGTCGTAAGCCAAGAGGTCCTTTTCCCTCAGGTTCAGCCCCTTGTACAGGTCAGGGTACATGATGTCTACGCCACTTCCTTGGTCCACCATCACCCTCTTCACATCGTAACCCCCAATCCTCAGCATTATGACTAGGGCGTCATCGTGGGGTTGGATGGTCCCTTCCTTTTCCGCGTCCAAGAAGGCCAAAGTGGGTGGTGCATTGCCCTTAATCTTCTTCGGTTCGGAGCTAGAGCCCTCAGCATGGGCTCGCGCCACAGACATCACCCTAGAAGGGCACGAACCAGTCCTCCCAGGAGCAGCGAGAATGACATTAATGGTTCCCAAAGGAGGCCTCAGGGCATGATGACCCTGGCTTGCCAACCTAGGGTGTTCTCTCTGCCCTTCATGCTGGTGCACGAACTGTCTTAACTTTCCCTCCTTCATTAGTTGTTCTAGGTAGTACCGTAAGCTCTTGCAGTTCTCGGTCGTGTGGCCATTCTCTTGATGGTACTGGCAGTGGAGGTTCTGGTTACGCTTTACGGGATCACCTATCATTTTGCTGGGCCATTTGAAGTAGGGCTCGTGGCGGATTTTCTCAAACTCCCGTTGTATGGGTTCGTGGAACACGACGCCGACCACCTGTAGGGTTTTATGTTTTGCCCTAGGTATAAAAGCATAAACCCTAGCCACGTTTTTAAGTAGTTATTGATGCTGTATGTGTGAATCTTTTGTGAGATCTAGGGGTGTTTGTCTTCACACATACTTAGGGTTATCAAGGATCAAGATTATGTCAAGAACTTGATAATCATTCAGTTGCTGCATTAAGAGCTTAAAGATATACAAGCGAGAGTGCTTGTGCTTGCTAGGAATCTAAGAAGGAAGTAGTCCATGGACTCGAACCTGTCACGTCGTCGTGATAGTAAGTTTCCTACTCGAGGTAGCAATAGAATGTTAGTGGTCTAAGTCGGTATTATGTTAATTTCAATTCTTTCATAGTGGATTCAGTTTTACCTTGAGGATAGCTAGGTTAAATCCTCCCCAGGTTTTTTACCCATTTGGTTTTCTTAGGTCATCATATCATTGTGTTCTTTATTTTCTACTGTCTTGCATGATATGATTTATTTGTGTCAACCTAGATCTACTTAATTTACCTAAGTTAATCACTTGGCTAAATAACTAGGTTAATCTGGTTGTATTTAAGGGGTCTAAAAACATGCAATTTCATTTATTGGTTGTTCAACTACAAGTTCATTCATTTCAACCAAAACAACTCTACTTCTAGGAGAATAATTATTCATATAGTCATTTTCTAAGAATTTGGCATTTGTACTAACAAACACTTTATTATTTTTATGATTATATGTAAAGTTGTAATTTACAACTATATTTTTTTCTTTTTATTGGCTTTAGTCCATGACAAAAAGTGTTGTAATTGCATAAATTTGTTTCCTTGTATTTTTGTGGGATTTTATTTTATTGAGTTTAATATTAAGTTGGTGAAGACTCAAGCTTGCTGAAGATTAGTGCATTTTGCGACTAGTTCACGAGAAGGGCTCCTACAAAAATGGAATGTGAGAAGCACATAACTGGAAACTGAAGAGTTGTGTCAGACTGTCAATTGCGCGAGTGTCTCGAAGGTAAGGCCTTCTCGTGAGATACTCACGAAACTCTCTGCTTGGAGGATTTTAAGTGTGACTTTCTTACCCTTCACCCATACTATATATACTCTCATTACCCACAAAACTATGAGAGGTCATTCAGAGAGAAAAACCCTAGATAGGTTTTCTACAACACACACACCCATCTTTTAGAGAGAGAACTAGTAATCCTTAGTGAGAAATCGTCCTAGCCTCTTCTCCTTCCCCCTCCCATTATCATACCTTGAGAGGAAATTTGTGCCCAACCACAACTCACATATTTTCAGAGTCTAGAGAGTGTTTCAGAAATTGGAAAGCTTTGGGGATTTTCCAAAAGAAGCCGGTGAGGCTTGGCAGATGCAATCGGGCGCATTGCGAGATCTAGAAAGCTAAACAAGACACGATTCCGAGAACACTTGTTGGAGTAAGAGCTTGAAGGGATTAGGTACATTGGGTAGATTAGGCTTGGAGGGTGGGTCTCTTGCTATTCGTGTATCCCAAATTATTGTCTAGTGGATCGATTTACTGCTTGGAGGGCGGCGAAGAGATTTTTTGCTAAATTCTTTAATTTCCTCTGATAACACATCGCCGTGCTATCTTGTGTTTGCATCTCTCTTCTCTTACTTTTGTACTTTACTTTTATTGTTTGTTGTTCATGTTTATGCACTAGAGTAGTATCGGTTGATTGCACTTCATTTACTATTGTTTCTGCACTTAGTTTAAGTTAGAGTAAAATCAACTGAGCCATTTTTTTTTTTTTTAATTTGGGGTCTAAACAAGCTCTTGTGTTTTAACATGTATCTAAGCTTTCAATTGGATAATGATGGTATATATAGTGTGTATGAGGATGCAGTGGAGTAGATAGAACAAAATAGCAGAACAAACTATTTTGCAGGTATCTCGCGAGAAGACCTTATCCGCGAGACACTCGCGAAAACCAGCTGTCACCATCTATCATGACTCTTCTCATTCTAGTCATGTGCTGGGCACATGCATCACTTCACAGGATGGCTAGTAGCGAGCTACCCGCAAAAACTCCTTTGTCTTCAATAGATGCCTTGAGTTTTCTCATTCTCTCTCTCACACACAACCCTTACAAATAAATCCCACATAAAATATAGGGTACAAAATATTGAACAAAATTACAATCAAATTTGGCACGGAATTAAAGCCAACACAAAATAGTTGTAAATTACAACCTTACAATCTCCCCCTTTGGCTAATCCGTGACAAAACACCCTACAATAGACTCTAGACGTAAACATGAGTTTGGGAACAATGACAAAACTCACTCACGCCTAAATCTAGAAGCTGTGAGGCACCTAGAACATATATACCTATAACCTAAAACACTTGCACAAAACACATTAGACCCTCAAGGTAAAGCAAGTAATAAAAGGACAAGTATAATGTAACAAGTAGAATGCGATCAAGTAAACATGATGTGAAATATATGAGCAACTTGATCATACACCAAACAGTCATATGAAAATGACTACAACGATCATATAGCAAAGCAAATGATCATCCGAACATGCAATCAATAAAGCACAATAGCAAATGATTTATGCATGTCCAACACATAACCAATGCAAAACACCAAAGTATTTGCATTAAGGATACAAGATCCAACAAGGGTACAAGAATTTTCCAACACATAAACATGATTCAATGAGAGTAGCAAAGCATAGATACTAAAAGTAACTCAAAGCACCAAAAAGCAACGAGAAAACAAGCATAAAACAAAATAAGTTTTTCTAAAAAAAGTTTTCTTCTTTCCCTTAGTACATGCATCTCCCTTATGGCTTTCTCCCCTATGAATGTGCACGAGGTAGAATTTCTCCCCCTAAGAATGTGCACGTAAGTCATATAAAAATGACAAAACACACTAATATACTCTCCGGTATACTATAGAATAAACCTCCAACCGTTCCTTTTGGATACCCTACAAAGAAAACTACTTCTGTTTTAGACTGTAACTTGTCAAACTTTCCCTTCAACACATATGCTGGACAACCCCAAATATGGAGATGTCTCATGCTAGGCTTATGCCTAGTCCACAACTATACAAGTGTTTTAGGAATAGACTTCGAAGGTACCAAATTCAGAAGATACATCATAGTATTTAAGACATATCCCCAAAAGGAAATTGGTAAAATTGAATAACTCAACATAGATCTAACCATATCAAAAAGAGTCATATTCCTTCTTTTTGCTACACCATTTTGTTATGTAGTTCCAAGTGCAATCAATTGGGATATAATCCTATTTTCAGTCAAGTAATCCATGAAATCCCCAAGAAGGTATTCACCACCTCAATCAGATCGAATGACCTTTATGTGTTTACCTAATTGATTCTCAACTTCAGCCCTAAACTCTTGGAACTTTTCAAAAACTTCAGACTTCTGTTTCATTAGGTACACATAACCAAATCTAGAGAAATTATCAGTGAAAGTAATGAAATACTCATAGCCACCTCTTGCTTGGGTTGACATAGGACCATATACATCTGAATGTACTAGTTCTAGCAACTCTTGGGCTCTTCTACCTTTTGCATTAAAAGTTTGTTTGGTAATTTTACCCTCCAAACAAGATTCATAAACTAGAAAACCATCAAAGTCCATGGGCCCTAAGAGTCCATCATTGATAAGTCTTTGAATCCTATTTGAATTAATATGACCCAAACGCAAATGCCAAAGATATGCATCACTAGTAGAAGGAAACTTTCTCTTTAATGATTTCACATGAGAGTTATTATCTAATTCAAAATTATATAATTCATGCTCATCAGGAGTTAAAATATAAAGACCATCCACAATATTATCAGAACAGATAAACATTTTATCCTTCTTTATTATAACATTGTCTTTCATGATAACACAATATCCATATTTATCTAAATAAGTTGTAGAAATTAAATTCCTATGAACATTAGGTACATACAAACAATCTTCTAATGTTACAAGTCTAGACTCAAAGCATAAATTAAACACTCCAATAGTTACAACTGGAATCCGACTCCCATCAGCCAAAGTAAGAAATAGCTCTCCTTCATTCAACTTTCTGGTCTCTTAGAACCCCTGCAAAAAATTGCAGATATGATTAGTACAACCTAAATCCACACACCAAGAATCCGTGAAATTCTATACTAAACATATTTCAAGAGGAAATTAACTATTCATACCCTTATTCTTGGCAGCTTTGAAAATTGGAAAATTCCTCTTTCAATGTCCTTTCTCACCACAATGGAAACACTTTCCTTTGATTTTCTTTCCTTTGTTGGCAATTTGTTTACCATCTTGCTTGGTGAAGTCCTTCTTCTTCTTCTTCTTCTTCTTCTTCTTCTTCTTCTTCTTCTTACTCTTGCCTTTCGACTTAGGTTGAGAAGTAGAAGCTTCAGCCATGCTAGCATCAACACTAAAAGTACCAAGGATGCCTTCCGCCAAAATCAATTCATTCATTAATTCAAACAAAGAATAAATCTTTTTGTTCATATTATAATTAATTATGAATTCCTTGAATGATCCCAATAGTAACTGGAGTATTATATCCACTTGGGATTCTCCATCAATATCAACACCTAAAACTTCCAGTGTTGGGGACATATTTTGTAGTTGGCATATCCTTTGACAAAACGCACTTTACTTGTATTTGGGTAAATCTAAGTAGGTTCAAGATGATCATTACAAGTGGTTAAATTGAAGACATGAAGATTACTCAAGAACTGCTCAAGAAAAAGTGCAAACTGCAGGTCTCGATACCTCCTCGACAGAAGCTCGATCTGTCGAGATTCATTAAAGCTCGACAGATGTCCCGATCGATCGAGCTTACGGGTTTCAGATTATAGCCAGCAACGTTTTTATTCTAAAAGGCTAATTGTTTATGGGTTTGTATAATTCTTATTGGACTAGGAAAACCCAAGGTTTGTGTAAACCTGTTTGGAATAGGAGAGCCCATTAAGCTCCTATTTAAAGGAGATGGAAAAAGAAAAACCTAACCCTAGAGAGCTTCATAAGGTTTTCTTTTTGAAACCCTAGCCTCCTCCTACAGAAGAAAGAGTTCTTGCTGCGTTTCTTGTACGCCTTAGGGTTTTGTAACCAAGCAAAGTCTCTTGCACCAACATTGAAGATCTCATTGGTGTTTCTATGTGAAGCTGCTGCAAATCAACTACAACAATCAAAGGGTTGCTGTGGAGTTAGTCACGTATTGGGATTCGTGCAAAGGAGTAAGCCGCGTACTGGGATCCGCGCATCAAATTGGTTAGTCACGTACTTGGGAGCCGTGCATCAAAAGGAGAAACTGTCACTACAGAACAAGTCCAATTGGGTATTGGGGTAAGAGTTCAACTGTAGGTTGGTGAGGTACTGGGATTCCTTACTTGTAACTGCTTGTTGTGATAATAGTGGAGTTTCGGGAGTGGTGACCTTAAATCACCCGGTGGGGTTTTTGCCATAAGGGTTTTCCCCATTTGTGAACAAATCACCGTGTTATTTATTTTCCGCTGCATTACTTAGTTTGGTGATTTGTTTGTGCTGCCACGTGATATTGCATGTTAATTTGATTAATTAATAACTGGGCTAATTTAATTAATCTAATTATCACAAGGGGTCAACGCATTTGTGGCCTGTCATCCAGTATATTCAAATTCGAGATCATTTTAAGACAATACTCTCTAACTAAAGTGCCCTCGGCCATTTTGGTATTATAAATTTGCCTCATAGTTTCTTACCTTGCAAAACAGCCTTGCTCACCAAACATCTCCTTCAAACTTAGCATAATGTCCAAAGCTAGTTCTACATCCTGCATTTGCTGCTGTAGAACATTTGAAATAGATGCCAGGATATAGCACTTGACCATCTCATTAGATTTCTGCCAATGATCATATCGCTATTTTTCTTAAGAGGAGCATCTAATGAAGGAAACTTTGGACATGGTTGAGTAAGCACATATTTGTGTTCTTCAGCAGTAAGAATAATGTCCAAATTTCTTTTCAAGTCAACATAATTAGATCCAGTCAGTTTGTTTTGATTAAGAATAGCAACAAGTGGGCTAAATGATGCCATGTTTAAATCTAAAAATAACAAACATGAATATAATAAGTAAACTAGACATTATTAATTTAGCATATAAGCATATGGTATGGACCCTTAATAAAACCACAATATAATATATGCAACAACAACCCAATCCCATATTCAGTATCCCTTAGCATAGAGTGAATATTAAATACTATGATTGATTGAGAACTATTCTCAT
Source organism: Castanopsis chinensis (assembly GCA_032878915.1). NCBI lineage: Eukaryota > Viridiplantae > Streptophyta > Magnoliopsida > Fagales > Fagaceae > Castanopsis > Castanopsis chinensis. Next base: position 1,692,050 of record JAVQMG010000090.1, read on the forward strand.
TATTAGTGCTATCATGATAACTCTTATCAAACACTAATAATATGTATTTATACCTTTAGCCTCTAAATAATTATAGTAAGAGCTTAGCATAGAGGATACTATAATATTTAGTCTAGTGTGTACCATTTTCTAGAATCATGTGTAGCCACATTTCATCTCTCCTAACAAGTTTATCTTGTAGTACCATGATTCAAAACACCCTCTGCATGGAATGCAAAGCTCAAGGCTAAGACAAGGTGTTTAATCAAACTACTATAAACTAGGATGTTCAATCTTATAGCACCATGAAATAAATACTCTCTGCATGGAATGCTAAGCTCGAAGCAAAGACAAAGTATATATTTCATACTACTATGAACCGACAATAGAGGCCATGAGATCTAACACTTGTATCTCTCTCCTACTAGATATTTTAAATTAAATGTTTTTATTTAGAAAACATGTGTAATCCAATCACACACAGCCTTGCACTTAATCCATTTGAAAACACTTAGAAAAATTCAAAATTTACTTCTTTCGATCGATCGAATGTGCCCCTCGATCGATCAAAAAAAATTAAAAAATTCAGACCTGACAATCTGCCTGGCTCGATCGATACTCCATCGCTGCTCGATCGATCAAAAAATAAAATTCGATCGATCGACTAGCAATTGCTTGCTCACTCCCAAGTGCAGGAGATCGTAGCAGTATAATTCTCGGAGTACCGAGGTCAAACCATAAGGAGTAGGGTAAATTCAAAGACAATATAATTAAATGACAATTTAAGTGAAGAAGAAAAATACTTTTGTTTGGTGATTGTTAACAAGAATAATAATAAAAACTGATTCAAACCAATAATGTAAATACTAGGGCATCGGGGTGTTTTCCTATATCGATATGAGATTCTTTGTGATCTAAGAAAATATCTATTTCATAATTGATTGTTCTTATACAATAAAAAAACTTATGATTTGGTTGAACTGAGACAGTTCAAGAATGCATTATAACCTTGATTAATAATGCGGTTAGAAAAGTTTTTCAGAAAAACCCATTCACTTTAAAATCTGATTTCTATTTGAAACTATTAGAAATTCATCTAAACAATAAGAAAACATGATTGAACTTATTGAAAGCATGGAAGAACTAATACATCAATAGAAATCTAATTGAACAATCAAATATGTCGTTGATAAAATCTTAGAAAGAATCACATTGAATATTCATACCGTATAGAAGAAACATAACCCCTAGCCCTAGCAAAGAGTTTAGGCTGCTATTAGAGAAAGGAAAATACAAGTTTTCCCTACCCAAAATTTGTTCTCATAGCCTCCTTCTAAACCCTAATGTCTAAGTGTCCCAAAGAAAAAAAAACTTTTACTATTTTAATTTCCGTTCAAGTTTACAGCGGTAACTTGTGAGTTAATTTTGGCCTTCAAAACTTGCGAATTTGGAAAAACTCAAAACTGAAAATTTGTAGATAATTAAGTCATGGTTCCAACCCATCTAGTCTTGTGTCAATTGGAGTTTTGATGACTGAGATACGTCCAAACTACTGATCAGTGCTCAAATCAAATTTTTCCTTTTCAGATTCTGCCTCTTTGGTTTCTTTCCTTATTTGAAGCTTCCAATCAGAGTAGACAATCTAAGCACTTCAGCTGCACCTCCTTATACATTTAAGCATGGTTCTTTAGTTCCACTTAATTCTAGTATGGTCTCCATTCTCTCACAAATTCCTATAAACTAATCTTTCTCACATGATTTCCTGAAAGTAGAAAATTACACATAATAAATGGCATCTTTTTCAAGAAATTATGTAAAGATAAATAATAGGAACTAATGCAAATAATGATTTATTTATACAAATTAAGTATAGTAATAAGGAGATAACGCCCACATAAATATATAACAAGTATACATTTTAAGGCGTTGTCAGCAATCGAATATCAATCGAATCAAGCAGATTGGCCCCTATTTCATTCGATCGATCGAAAGCAATTTTTGATCAATCAAAAATCGTGAACTTCGAAATTCCAAAATTTTTCTAAGGCAGTTTTCAATAGTTTTTCATGAACAAACAACCATCATATGAACATAATACATAAAGATTGATATCAAAACTAAATTTCATTGATAATATAGCCTTAAAGTTCAATTTAACATACTTGAATCAAACTTTAAACAACATCATAACATCAATATTAGTTTTCATCAAAACATAATTTCAACCAACCATGTAGAAAATCAATTGCGTAACTTTCTATCATCATGAAACTATCATCCTTGATTCCAAAACTCACAAAAACTTGTTATAAAATTCGAAATTGAAGACCGCTCTGATACCAATTGTTGGAAAAATACATATTTGTATCGCGTACAAAACATACGCAGCGGAAAATAAATGAATCTACTTCATTTTAAAATTGATAACATGCATTATGTAAATTTTTGAATTTAAGAATAAGAGAGTGTACCTTGAAGTGGTGAATTTCAAAAATTAAGATTAGAAAAACTTGGGAACACTTTTAATCTTTACTTCAATTTCACTAACGCCCAAGAAGTGTGGTCTCTTAATCAGTTTCTAATAGAGTCTTAAAGAATGGCTTTCTCTCACACATCCACACCATTTCACAATAATGTCACACTTACACAATTCCATATGTTTCTCCCTTTGTATCTAACTAATTATCTAATTGGGATAACCTTTTGGGTTTTTCCAATTGGGCTTAAGTATGTGGCTTGGAGTGGGACCAAAAGGGACCCGTAAAACACTAGCTCTAATGGGCCTTAGGCTTTTCTATCAACTCTTAACAAGTCCACAGTTACCATTAACTATACCTAATACCACTATATAAATATAATTGTACTCTAGGCTTTATTTATAAATTATATTCCAAGACTTTATTGTACATGCAACCCCCCTTCATAAAATATTCATAGTAATACAAAGTCATAAAAGTAAACTGGCACTTTGAAGATTACTACATCTTAATTCCTTAAGTACCCGGTTTAATCCTTTAATGTTATTCATCATATATTTATGAAATCCATTTTCATAAATATATACTTTAGTAACTTCTTACTAAAGTGATTAGGCCTAATACTTTGAATAACCAAACCCATTAAACTTATCTCAAGGGAATATTTTATATCTCCGTTAAGAGACTATGAATTCCATCTTAAGAATATATGTTCCATCAACACTAAATGTGGCTACTGAGGTTTTGATCATTGACTTTAGATCTCACTCCTGATATATCAAAGCAACCTACACTTCATGATCAAGTCGATTATTCTCTCAGGAGTAAGAGTTCATGTAAATAGAAGTCGTGAGATTTATTATTCAGTTGACAGTCATTAAGAGAATAATAAATCTCGCAGCAGTCCAGTTCAATATGTTTTAACTCTTAAATCATATCAACATACCAACTAGAAATCTCCATTTCCATTATCAAGACAAATCATCTTAGTTGATATGTCATAGTCTTCGTAGATGAAATGTCCAATTTCATCACCGACTACGAACTAAAATTCTGAGTTTACAAAGCACTTGTGATTTATATCTTTTGTGACTTTTTACATAAATTATATACTATGCATCTCATGGACTATATGATAATGTCCCAACATTCATGTTACCATTATTTTTAGATAATAATAAAACAACTTTATTAATCACAACATTAATGCCATACATAGCATCATACAATAGGATTTAAGGGCACACATCCTAATAGGCTTCAATACTAGACTTAAACTCTTGTTCCTTGAAATATTAAATACATACTAGATCTACTCAATTACAAGTAAAGTGCATTTTGTTATAGGATTAGTCAATTCTAAATAACATATGTTCTTAACATTATTTAAATATGTCCTAACACCTACATATTCTATGAGCTATTTCAACCTCCTATTACACTTTGTCATGAAATAAAGGCAATGATTAGGAAGTTTTGGTGAGGACAACAAGGCACTAGGAGCTAGATTCATTGGGTAAAATGGAGCAAAATGTGTAGGCCTAAATCGGTTGGATGAATGGGGTTTAGGGAGCTTCAAAAATTTAATGATGCCATGCTAGCAAAGCAATTTTGGCAGTTGTTAAAGAATCAGGACTCTCTCTCTTTTTTAGGTTCTTCAAATCAAAATTTTTTTCCCATGGTTCCATTTTTTATACCAAAGATAATAAAGGATCCTTTGCATGGAAAAGTATTTTTAAGGGGTGTGATGTCAGTAGAAAAGGTACGAAGTAGAGGATAGGGAATGGATCGGAGGTGAAAATATATCCAGATAATTAGTTACCTGGGCCTCGGCAAGGGAGAGTTATATCCCGTGTGGTTGACTTGCCTTCCAATGTTTTCGTACCAAGTTTGTTTAATCATGATGTGAAGTGCTGGAAGAATTCTAAAATTGGCAAGTTGTTCTTAGCTTCTAAAGTAGCTGCGATCAAGGCTATCCCTTTAAGCCTGTTCAATCGAGCTAATGAATTTTTCTTGCCCAACAATCATGATAATAGCTTAAAAGTACAATATTATCTTAGTTTTGGTAGGCATTATCACATCTATTTTATGTTTATTTTCACACTTGCACATAAATGTGTGAGTTTGCAAGTTTTCTCTAAAATATATTTATTACGTGTATATTTCTCTTGTAGAGATTTAAATTAATGAGCTAAGCACATAGACGTGAAGCCAAGAGAATCCAAGGGTGAAGATCAATTAAGAAGTGGCTTTTGAAGAATTCAGTGAGTCACATATGTTAGAGACATATTTTATATAATTGCCTAATCTTTTGACAAAATGCACTTTACTTGTAATTGGGTAGATCTAGGAATGGCTTAGGACTTCAAGAAATATGTTGTTCAAATCAAGTGTTACAACTATGAAGATCTAACCAAGAAACAAGTGAAAAAAAGCTGTTCACTAAATCTCGACAGCAATCTTGAATGAAAGACTTCTATCAAGGTTTATAGCCAAAGCTCGACAGAAACTCAACACAAGCTATTTCTAGCGAGACTTACAAAAACAAATTTTCAGCCCAAGCTGATGTGTATGTGTTGGGTTTCTTTTCTCACAACCTTAGACATATATAAGGCTTATTTTAAAGATCGTCACACATGCATTGAGTGACCTAGTGCCTTATTCTCTCTAAAAGAAGCTATTGCATTTTTACGCCAAAGGGTTTTGTAACCAAGGAGCTTCCTAATCTTTATTGTGCATGAAATGAAGAACTTTGCAGCCAACAACCTTCTTCAAGTTGCTAGAGTTAGTCATGTACTAAGATCCGTGCATCATTGGTTAGTCATGTACTAGGATTTATGCAAAGGAGTTAGTCATGTACTGGGATCCATGCATCATTGGTTAGTCACGTATTGGGATTCGTGCATTGAACAGAAAGATTGTCACTACAATACAAGTCCAATTGGGTATTGGGGTAAGAGTTCAGTTGCAGGTTGGTATTTCGGGATAAGCCAAAGGGTTTGGTAAAATTCCTTATACTTGTAACTACTTGTGATTGATAATAGTGGATTCTTGGGAGTGGTGACCTTAAAATCACCTAGTAAGGTTTTGCCTCGGTGGTTTTCCCCATTCATAAAGAAATCTCCTATGTCAAATTCATTTTTCGCTGCATTTAGATAATTTGGTAATTTGTTTGTGCTGCCACGCTATTGCATGAAATTTGATCTAATTAATTAGCTTAGGTAATTAATTAATTAATTACAAGGGGTCAATTCATTTTAACCCAACAAAATATGAGTGGAAACATAAAAGGCAAGAGAGAAATTCATTCAAGCTAAAGATGTAATAGATCCTGGCATGGAAATATTCTAACCAGTTTTAGTATTTTGGCCATATCTTTTTACTCTTATATCATATTGTCTTGATTCTTGTAGCCAAGGAAAGAGATCTTAAAGATCTAAAACTTTGTAGTTTATCAAAACTTCAGAATTGGTCATATTAAAGGCCAAAAATGGTCTAGAAGTTGACCCACTGTTGAAAATGAGAATTGACATTTTATATTTTCCTTATTTTTCATCAACTTTTAAGAGTCTTGATTTTCTATGGAAGTTTAAGAACCTAAGTCAGGCTTTGGGGTGAATCCCCAATGTTGTAAGTTGTCCATTTTTCAATCCAAGCATGTTTTTCACGTTTTGATTATTCAAATTAATTTTTCTCTTTCTATAATTGTTTTATTAGTTTGATATTTGATTTCTAATTCTTTCATAAGTCTATTCTTGAATCTTCTTATTGTTAGAATAGGGTTTTATAATGCCTCTTAGTAGATTCGAACTATGCAAGAAAAAACATTGTTTTTTAATAATTGTTTCCAATGAAAAAAAAAATCTCTTTTAATCTTGATAGAAAATATTTTTCATTTTGCAATGACTTATATTTTCATGTTATGGCATTATATCTCTGCATCACTTGAATATAAGTTTTATATAATTTATTTATATGAAATTGTTACCAATTTTTGTTTTTTTAGATATATCTTTGGTGAAAACACCATTTTGGTCCTTACATTTTGGTGTCATAGTCAATTTGGTCTCTATTATTTTCAACTTATAGCTAATTTGATCCCTACTGTTAACTCACAAATGGAAAATTCCTAGATGGCTAACATCGTGCATAATTGGCACACTTAAAGCTTATGTGGCTATAATAAACTTAAATTAATATTAGAAAATTCCACATCACCGTATGTGACAGGCCACAAACGCGTTGACCCCTTGTGATAATTTAGATCAATTAAATTAGCCCAGTTATTAATTAATCAAATTAACAGATAATATCACGTGGCAGCACAAACAAATCACCAAACTAAGATATGCAGCGGAAAATAAATAACACGGTGATTTGTTCACGAATGGGGAAAACCCTAAGGCAAAAACCCCACCGGGTGATTTAAGGTCACCACTCCCGAAACTCCACTATTATCACAACAAGCAGTTACAAGTAAGGAATCCCAGTACCTCACCAACCTACAGTTGAACTCTTACCCCAATACCTAATTGGACTTGTTCTGTAGTGACAATTTCTCCAGTTTAATGCACGGCTCCCAGTACGTGACTAACCAATGTGATGCGCGGATCCCAGTACGCGGCTTACTCCTTTGCACGAATCCCAGTACGTGACTCACTCACCAACTTGAGGAAGAAAGAATGTTGGCTGCAAAGTTCTTCAAATCATCAGAGATGAACTAGGGCACGAACTTTGTCTCACAGATCACAATTTGCATGAACAGAGAAGAAGCAACTTGTATCTTGTGATTTCTGCTTTTTCGCACACTTTGACGGCCCTTAAAATAATCCTTTTATATGTCTAGGGTTAGGAGAAAAGAAGTCCCAAAGACACACACACGGATTGGACTTGAAACAGACCTGGAAATCTGTTTTCTTTAATTCTCGACAGATAGAGGTGTCGAGAGGTGTCGAGACAGCTGTCGAGGCTCGGGCTAAACAGCTTCTTTAAATCTCGATAGATGTATCTGTCGAGGTATCTATCGAGCTTTAAAATCTTGCACTTCCTTGCTTGTATCTTGGACAGACTTTGACGGCTTCAACACTTAATCTTGAACCACTGTTTCTTGAAGTGTTTAACACATCCTAGATCTACCCAATTACAAGTAAAGTGCGTTTTGTCTAAGGATAAGCCAATTACATAAAATAGCGACATATGTTCACAAGCTTGAACAACTACATATGTCCTAACAATCTCCCCCTTTGGTAATCCGTGACAAAACCACAACATACAAATGAAGATATAAGAGAAGTCATAAATCACTCAACTCATATTCACTTGTTACATACAATAAAATCTATCCTAACACAAACTCTTGAAAAACTTTGCAAGAAGAGAGTTTATGGCAAGAAGACTTTGACAACCTGTATTTCTGAAACACTTGTAAACAAAACACATCAAGGCATCTTTGTGTGAAACAGAAATAATAGATTGCATACAAGTAAAGAAACATGTGTATAAAGACAGAAAAGAAACAACACATGTAGAGGTAGGTGAAAAAGAAAACATACATTATCATATAGAGAAAGAGAATAAGTACAAAGAGAATAAGTACATGATCAATGTATCTCTAAAAGATAAGAAAAAAAAATACATAGATCACCTCACTACATCCCTCAACCCACACTCCGCCTATCAAAAATGTCCTATACTAACACTCCCCCTAAGTATGACTACTCTCATACAAAACTACTCCCCCTTTTTGTCACGAGTGACAAAGGGTAGAGTGTCAAGTAGACATCTCATCCGATGAGCTAGCATCTCCATCATCATCATCGTCGGAAGCATCATCATCATCGCCATCATCATCACCCTCGGTCTCAGTCGACACATGAGGTGGCGGAGGAGAAACCTCTGAGGCAAAGCCGCCCATGGTCGCCTGTCGCCTGGCGATGCGACCAACACGGACATTCACCTGATACAACTCTGTAGAGAGTGTATCGAGGCAAGCATCCATGCGCTGTAGCTGCGCCATGATGTCGCTCAAGGTGACGTCGCTCGAAGAAGTAGAAGCAGAAGCTCGAGCGAATCTGGAGGTGGTCGGACGAGTGGAAGGAGTGGCAGCATCCGGCTGTCGCGATCGGAACTGTGCCTCGCTACGTTTTACGGTAGCGGCGTCTATGGCAGACATGACATGGTAGTGATCGGACGAGGGGAAGGGAATGGAAAAACGACTCATGATCCTCGTGATAGCGGAAGGAAAAATGAGCTTATCACGGGTGGCCGTATCTCTATAGACATCTATGATAGAAAAGATGAAGTGAGAAGGAAAGTCTATAGAGAGATCCTCAAGGAGGGACAACAAGAACCGAGCACGAGGCTCTGTGATCGAGTTGTAGTGAGAGAGTGGGTGCAAAACAAAAGTCATCACCATGTTAAGGAATCTAGGACCTTTAGCAAAAGGTCTACATGGTGTGTACATGTGATCTCCCCAAGAGGTAGGACGTTCACAGAACGCCGAGATCATCTCGTCTTTGGACACAGTCCAGAGACGCTCACAGCTAGGGTAATCGGGATGATCCACCCTAGGGACATGGAGAACCTCAGAGACTAGCTCTGGGGTGACACAGAAGCGCGTACCTCGGACGCTAGAATAGAAAGAAGGTACAGAAGAATCTATCCCGTGGATGTTGGAGTAAAACTCCTGAATCAACACGAGAGGAGATGTGACCGGGACGTCACACAGTGACTCCCAACCCCGAGTGTGAATGACATCGGGTAGGTCAGTGTCGGCAAAGTCTGCCAGGACGACGTGGCGTTCCGAATGAACACCGCGTTTAGAAAAGTTCTCCGAGAAGTCCTTACGGGCTTTCTCATCACGGAACCGAACAGAGAGAGGGGTAGAGTCAGAAGAAGACTGTCCCTTAGAACGCAGAGGGTTCTGGGACGGAATGGACTTACGTTTAGGAGCCATAGACGCTACTAACGCAAACATAGACGAGGGGGAAAGAGGAGACAAACAGAAAAGTCCCAAACAAATCAATATTGGCAGAATGAAATATTGAAATGGAAAGAACGTATGCATGAAAATGCATGAGCATGTGACATGCAACTCAAAAACATCATGGGCTCAGCCCAATCCAAACCTAACAACACACAATAGATTTGCACACATCTAAATGCATGAAAATACAATTAGAATGCTAATGTGATGCAATGCATGTGGTTTTGTAGATTAAAACTAGAAAACCAACCCAAAAATTTCATGAAAACCCCAACAATTTTGAAAACTCCCAAAAATTTTTCAAAAACACAAACCTAGGGTTTTAAACAATGAAATGCATGAAAAAGAGGGATAATGTGCTTACCAAGAGATGAAGAACACGAAGAATCACTTGAGAAAGCCTTGAGAGAGGTTTGGAGGGAGAGGGAAGTGTTTTGGAAGAGAGAAAAGAGAGTTTCGAGCGAGAGAGATCGAGAGAGTGAACTGAAAAATCGCGAACATCCAATATATAGAGCATCAGTAATTCTCGACAGCTGAACACCGCGTTGACCCCTTGTGATAATTTAGATCAATTAAATTAGCCCAGTTATTAATTAATCAAATTAACAGATAATATCACGTGGCAGCACAAACAAATCACCAAACTAAGATATGCAGCGGAAAATAAATAACACGGTGATTTGTTCACGAATGGGGAAAACCCTAAGGCAAAAACCCCACCAGGTGATTTAAGGTCACCACTCCCGAAACTCCACTATTATCACAACAAGCAGTTACAAGTAAGGAATCCCAGTACCTCACCAACCTACAGTTGAACTCTTACCCCAATACCCAATTGGACTTGTTCTGTAGTGACAATTTCTCCAGTTTAATGCACGGCTCCCAGTACGTGACTAACCAATGTGATGCGCGGATCCCAGTACGCGGCTTACTCCTTTGCACGAATCCCAGTACGTGACTCACTCACCAACTTGAGGAAGAAAGAATGTTGGCTGCAAAGTTCTTCAAATCATCAGAGATGAACTAGGGCACAAACTTTGTCTCACAGATCACAATTTGCATGAACAGAGAAGAAGCAACTTGTATCTTGTGATTTCTGCTTTTTCGCACACTTTGACGGCCCTTAAAATAATCCTTTTATATGTCTAGGGTTAGGAGAAAAGAAGTCCCAAAGACACACACACGGATTGGACTTGAAACAGACCTGAAAATCTGTTTTCTTTAATTCTCGACAGATAGAGGTGTCGAGACAGCTGTCGAGGCTCGGGCTAAACAGTTTCTTTAAATCTCGATAGATGTATCTGTCGAGGTATCTATCGAGCTTTAAAATCTTGCACTTCCTTGCTTGTATCTTGGACAGACTTTGACGGCTTCAACACTTAATCTTGAACCACTGTTTCTTGAAGTGTTTAACACATCCTAGATCTACCCAATTACAAGTAAAGTGCGTTTTGTCTAAGGATAAGCCAATTACATAAAATAGCGACATATGTTCACAAGCTTGAACAACTACATATGTCCTAACAGTATGAATGAAAAAAAAAATAATGTATTATTATCAGAAAACAAAAACAAAAATCTTAATTTTAAAGAAAGAAAACTTAATTCTTAACCTTAATCCTTATTTTATATTATTTTTCTGTTCTTAATTTCTTATGCACTTATTGCCAGGCCACAAATGCGTTGACCCCTTGTGATAACTTAGATTAATTAATTAGCCCAGTTATTAATTAATCAAATTAATCATGCAATATCACGTGGTAGCACAAACAAATCACCAAACTAAGTTAAGCAGCGGAAATTAAATGACACGGTGATTTGTTTACGAATGGGGAAAACCTTACGGCAAAAACCCCACCGGGTGATTTAAGGTCATCACTCCTGAAACTCCACTATTATCACAACAAGCAGTTACAAGCAAGGAATCCCAAGTACCTTACCAACCTACAGTTGAACTCTTACCCCAATACCCAATTGGACTTGTTTTGTAGTGACAGTTTCTCCTTTCAATGCATGGCTCCCAAGTACGTGACTAACCAGATGCGCGGATCCCAGTACGCGACTTCAAATACCAACTAAAGAGAGAGAGTTGTTGGCTGCAAAGTTCTTCAAATCATCAGAGATAAACTAGGGCACGAACTTTGTCTTTCAGATCACAAATTGCATGAACAAGAAGTTCTGAATGAATGTGCAACTTGCATCCTTATTGACGGCCCTTAAAATAATCCTTTTATATGTCTAGGGTTAGGAGAAAAGAAGTCCCAAAGACACACTCACGAATTGGACTTGAAACAGAACTGAAAATCTGTTTTCTTTAATTCTCGACAGATAGAGGTGTCGAGAGGTGTCGAGAAGCTGTTAAGGCTAGGGGAAAAACAGCTTCTTTAAAGCTCGATAGATGCATGTGTCGAGGTATGTGTCGAGCTTTAAAAACTGGCACTTCCTTGCTTGTGTCTTGGACAGACTTTGATGACTTCAACACTGGATCTTGAAACACTGTTTCTTGAAGTGTTAAACACATCCTAAATCTACCCAATTACAAGTAAAGTGCGTTTTGTCTAAGGATAAGCCAATTACATAAAATAGCGACATATGTTCACAGACTTGAAATACATATGTCCTAACACTTATACAATTATACTTTCTTGACAACAAACCATGAATGAACCACCCAAAATTTGGACCTTTTTATTTCTCCCTCACCAAATCACACCAGCTCAGCCAATCAAAACCCAAGAAAACGATCAAACCCACCAAATATAAACTGAACCCAGATCAAGAGAGAAAGCCCAGAACGAAGAGGAAGAAATTCGATTTGTGTGTTTTGTGGGGGTGGATATGAGTTTGGTAGTAGTGGCTTTGAAGTTTGGTGGTAGTGCTAGATTGTGGGTTGGTGACAATTCAAGTTTGGTGGCTATGGATTATGGTCAGTGTTGGTTTTGAATTGTTAGGCTGGTAGTACTTTAGGATCAGTGGTGGTGAATCAAATTGCAAGTATGCTATTTGGCAATCAAGAAATTGTAAAGAAAGTAAAAAAGAAAATCAAGAAAATTAAAATGAAAATGTGTTTGGCCTGGAAGTTGACTAACTGTTGAAAAATGAGAATTGACATTTTATATTTTTCTTTTTAGGGGAGCATATGTTTTACAATTTTGAATGTTATAGATATCAAAGGGATACAAGGACTGCCACATTTTCAGCTGTTGGGAAACCTTATTTTTCATCAATATTTGAGAGTTTTATTTTCTATGGAAGCTTAAAACCCTGAGCTAGGGTTAAAGGTGTATCCCCAATGTTGTAAGTTGTCCACTATTTAATCCAAGCATGTTTTTCACATTTTGATTATTGAAATCAATTCTTCTCTTTTCGTAATTGTTTTGTTAGATTGATATTTAATTTCTAATTTTGTCATAAGTCTATTCTTAAATCTTCTTATTGTTTAATAGGGTTTTATAATCTCTCTAGCAAAACGTAGTAATTTTGTTAGATATTACTTTTACCATGATATTGCCTCTAGAGTATGTGATGTTCTTGAGTTTTTCTAGCAAAGTTATTATTTGCTAGACTAAATTGTTGGAACAATTGATGAATATAATCAACCAAAGAGAGTTTTATTAATAAAGCTTATTTACAAATCTTCCAATCAGATAGTTTTTGTTTGCTTACCCGATTGTGTACTAAATTGGATTGGTAGTGTATGCTTAACAATATTGGTGGACAAACCCTAACGCCCTAGTGATTTTAATAATTGAATTTTAAACTTTATTTTTTCCTAAGTTTTAATCATATTTTTCTATATATTATTGGTGTTTTTGACATGTTCTTGTTTTTCTTTTCTTGGTGGAACGACATCCTTAGCTACACTACAATTTCCATTACAAAATTGGACAACATCAATTATGTGCAGCAATTTGATTTTAAACTAGGAATGATTTCACTTCTCCCCTCTTTTCATGGTATGGAGAATGAGAACCCTTACGTGCACATTAGAGAATTTGAAGAGGTGGTGTCTACCTTCCATAGTCAAGTAGGAGCAATAGATATAATTAAACTAGAGTTTTTTTCCTTTTTTCAAAAAGTTGGTTGTATTCATTGAGTCCTAGGTCGATTGGAATATGGGGTGAGAAAACACATGAATTTTTCAAGAAATATTTTCCCAAACATAAAACGAATGCTCTCAAAAGACAAATTTCAAATTTTGCACCCAAAAAAAAAGTGAGACTTTGTTCCAAGCTTGGGAAAGATTGAAAGACCTTTTAAATTTGTGTCCTTACCATGGTTATGAGAGTTGGCGCATTGTGAGCTATTTTTATGAGGGACTAACCAATAGAAAGCGTCAATTTTTTGAGATAATGTGCAATGGGGAATTTTTGCAAAAAGATCCCGATGAGACCATAGAGTGTTTGAATGACCTAGTGGAGAAAGCCCACACTTGGATTGGACCCAATAGTGTTGAGAGTACCAATCGGTCTAGACCCAATGCCTCCACTCTTTCTAGTGGGGGAATTTACCAAATGAAAGAGGAAGATAATTTGAAAGCCCAAATTGCTAGTTTCACATGAGAGATAGATGCTTTAAAATCGAAAGGGGTTATTGGCAACAAAAAAGTTTATCAAAGTGAGATTCATGAAGACTGAAAAATTTGCCATAACATTGGGCATCCCATCAAGCATTGCCCAATCTTGCCTAGTATGATGGGAGTGTATGAAGAACAATGTGAGGCCATTGGTAATTATAATAAACTTTATTCACCCTACTCTGAGACTTATAATGCAACTTGGCAGAATCATCCTAACTTTAGTTGGAAAAATGAGACTCACTCTTCACCACAATCATAGATGCCACAAAGGAATTTTTCTCAATCACTTCCTACACCACATGCATCATAATCACATCCGTTTAATTCACTTGAGAACACCATTCATGCATTCATAGAGGCTCAAAGTAAGATAAATTAAAAGCATGATACATTGATCACCCAACTTGCTGAAAATAATAGGGAGATAAAGAGTCATATTTCTAAGTTGACTTATTCTTTAACTATAAATGAGAAAGGGAAATTTCCATCCCAACCTCAAAATCCTCAAGGTCAACATATGGCTCAATGTTCTAAAAAGAATAATTCACATCTTGAGCAAGCCAATGCTATTATTTCTCGAAGTGGAAAAAATGTAGATATTCCAATGGCGACTCAGGAGGCTACGGAATTAGACATGAGTTGCTAAGAGACTAGTTGCTATGCCCTTTCCTCAAGCATTAAAATCTTTAAGGAAATTGGATTCTAGCCCTAAAATTCTAGAAAACCATAGGCAAGTAAAAATTAATCTTCCATTATTGCATGTCATTAAGAAAATACCATCATATGCCAAGGTAGTTAAGGATTTGTGCACAATGAAAAGGAGGCAAAATGTCAAGAAGACAGCTTTTCTAATAGAGCATGTAAGTGCTTTAATTCAACACAAGACCCCTCCCAAATACAAAGATCCTAGATGTCCCACTATTTCATATATTATTGGGGACCATGATATTGAACAAGCACTGTTAGATTTGGAATTAGCTGACTGGACTTTAAAAAGACCAAGAGGAGTGATAGAAGATGTGTTAGTCTAAATTGATAAATTGTATTGTCCTATTGATTTTCCAATTTCGGAAACACAATCTGTTGTGCATGCAAATTTTAATATTCTTGTCATTCTTGGACATCCATTTTTAGCTGCTACTAATGCCTTAATAAATTGTAGGAATGGACTCATGAAGCTTACTTTTGGCAGCATGACATTGTAAGTGAACATCTTCAATATTAGCAAGCAAATGATGGGGGATGAAGAGTGTGAAACTGTGAATTGGCTAAATGCTATTGTGTAAGAAGAATTTAATTATAAATATTTTTCTAACCCTCTTGAGTCTTGTCTCGTAAATTCTTATTATCTTGATTCCTCCATTAATTCTAAGCTTGCTGATGTTTGCTCTTTGATTGATGAATCACATAATATGGAAATGAATGGGTGGAAACCACGCTTTAAGGAGTTGCCTGATAGAAATACAAAACCTCCTCCTTCTAGTGTTGAGGTACCAAAGTTGGAGCTAAAACAATTGTCATGTGGTTTAAAATATGCATTCCTCGAACCGGGTGATACATTTCTTGTTGTTATTACTTATGAATTAACTGTAGAACAGGGAAGGTAAGTTTTTTGAGCGAAGAAACGATAGAAAATTTTTATTAGAAAACTAAGAAGGTACAAGTAAAGCTAGATAAGAATCTAGCATGGGGGGAACATCGATCAACATACTGTGAAAGAAGTTGTTAAAAATGAGATTTTAAAATTATTGGATGCAGGTATTATTTACCCAATTGCTAATAGTAAATGGGTTAGTCTACACAAGTGGTTCCAAAGAAGTCCAGAGTTATAGTTGTAAAGAATGAATCAATGCCTACCAAACTCGTGACTGGGTGGCGTATGTGTATAGATTATAAAAAATTGAATGTAGCCACTAAAAAGGACCACTTTCCATTGCCTTTTATTGATCAAATCTTGGAGTGAGTGGCTGGACATGAATTTTATTGTTTTTTAGATGGTTATTCTGACTATTACCAAATTGAAATTGATTTAGAGGACCAAAATAAGACCACTTTCACTTGTCCATTTGGCACCTATGCATTTTGCTGCATCCCATTTGGACTTTGCAATGCTCCAGCCACTTTTCAAAGATATATGATGAGAATTTTTAGTGACATGATTGGAGATTTCATGGAAGTGTTCATGGATGAACTTTCAGTCTTTGGAGACTCTTTTGATGGTTGTTTAGAGAATTTAGGTAAAGTGTTGGCTAGGTGTGAGGCAAAGAACCTTGTTTTAAATTGGGAGAAGTGTCATTTCGTGGTATCTTCTAGAATTGTCGTAGACCACATTGTTTCATCTAAAGGGATAGAGGTAGACAAATCCAAAAGCTTTTAGTAAGCCTATTGGATGCTTACATCTGCTCCTATAATGCAACCACATGACTGGAGTCTTCCTTTAGAAATTATGTGTGATGCAAGTGATTATGCTGTAGGGGCTGTGTTGGGCCAAAGGAGAGACAATGAACCTTGTGTGATATACTGTGCAAGTCAGACTCTTAATGGTGCTCAAATGAATTACTCAACCACGGAGAAGCAATTGCTTGCAATTGTATTTGCTTTGGATAAATTTTGTGCATACTTAATTGGTTCGCCTATTGTGATTTTCACTGACCATGCAGCACTTAAGTACCTTCTCACAAAAAAGGATGCTAAAGCAAGACTAATCGGGTGGATTTTATTATTGCAGGAATTGATCTTATAATCAAGGATAAGAAAGGAGTGGAGAATGCAGTGGCTGACCATCTTTCAAGGCTTGTGTTTGAAGAATCAATGGAGACCTTACCTATCTATGACGAATTTCCTGATGAGCATATGTTCTCCATTACAAAATTGCCTTAGTGTGCACATATTGTCAACTATTTGGCAACAAGGGAAATTCCATTGGAGTGGAGCGCACAAGACAAGCGAAAATTTTTATTTGAGGTACATAATTATTGGGATGACCCTGATCTTTTCAAGTATTGCCCTAACCAAATTTTGAGAAGATGTGTCCCAAATGATGAAACTGTTAATGCCATGGATTTTTGTCACTCATAAGCATGTGGAGGCCTTTTTTCAATAAAGAAAACTGCTACAAAGATTTTGCGGTGTGGATTGTCGGAGTTGTGATAGATGCCAAAAGCTGGGGGCAATTTCTCGCCGTAACATGATGCCCTTATATCCCATACTTGTGATTGAAATTTTTGATTGTTGGGGTATTGATTTCATGGGTCTTTTTTCCCCCTCTTTTGGATATCTATACATTTTGGTGGCTGTAGATTATGTATCTAAGTGGGTTGAGGCTGTGGCTTGTAAGAAAAATGACCATAGGACAAGGGTAAAATTTTTGAAAGAAAGTACTTTGTCTAGGTTTGGAACACCACGTGCCATCATTAGTGATCAAGGAACTCATTTTTGTAATAGACCATTTGAAGCCTCATGAAGAAATATGGTGTGGTTCATAAAATATCAACTCTTTACCATACAAAAAAAAAATGGAAAGCAGAACTTGCTAATAGGGAGATAAAACAAATTTTGGAAAAAAAAGTAAACCTGGATAGCAAAGATTGGTCTTTACAACTTAATGAAGCGCTTTGGGCTTACCGAATAGCTTTTAAATCTCCTATTGGCATGTCCCATTACCGTCTTGTTTATGGAAAACATTGTCATTTGCCTGTGGAATTAGAGCATAAAGCATATTGGGCTACTAAGTCCTTGGACTTTGATTTGAATGAAGTAAGCCAAGTAAGGAAATTACAAATGAATGAATTGGAGGAGCTTCAAAATGATGCATATGATAGCTCTAAAATCTACAAAGAAAAAATGAAAGCATTTCATGACAAAAGAATTTTGAGGAAAATTTTTGAACCTTTTCAAAAAGAATATTTGTCTGACTCTAGGCTCCATAGGCATCCTAGAAAACTCCAAACTAGATGGGATGGCCCATATGTTGTGAAGTGAGTGTTTGAGAATGGAGCTATTAAGGTTGAGGGACCTAGGGATGGTAGAATTCTCAAGGTAAATGGAGCCTTAGGAGGATTTGTACCCAAGGAAGAAACCATTCCTTTGGAGGATCCTGTCTACCAAGGTGACTAAACATTTGTGTGTATCTTGTAATTCTATCATCTTCTTTTTCTTTTTTTTGTGAAACTCACATGTTTGCAGGAGGTTGACTTTGGAAGCTCCTTTGAAAAGTTTCAAGTGCTCTCTAAACCTCTTTTTAGCATGCCTTTTTTCTTTTTTTCAAAACATTGAGGTCAATGTTAGATTTAGGTTGGGGGTGGGATATTCATCTCTTGCATGCTTGCTGTGTTTCCTTCTTTTCTTCCATTATGTCTTTTATTTTCAAAAAACAAAAACAAAACAAAAAAGATTTGTTTGAGAGTTATGACAGGCCACAAACGCATTTACTCCTTGTGATTAATTAAATTGATTAATTAGCCAAGTGATTAATTAATCAAGTTGACATACAAATTCACATGGCAGCACAAACAAATCACCAAAACTAAAGTATGCAGTGAAAAATAAATAACACAGTGATTTGTTTACGAATGAGGAAAACCTGATGGCAAAAACCCCACCGGGTGATTTAAGGTCACCACTCCCGAAACTCCACTATTATCACAGCAAGCGATTACAAGTAAGGAATTTCAAGTACCTTACCAACCTACAGTTGAACCCTTACTCCAATACCAAATTGGACTTGCTCTGTAGTGACAGTTTCTCCTTTCAATGCACGGCTCCCAAGTACGTGACTAACCAATTGCGCGGATCCCAGTACTCGACTTCAATTCACCAACTAGAGAGAGAGTTGTTGGCTGCAAAGTTCTTCAAATCATCCACACGATGAAGATCAGGAAGATGCTTAGTTACAAAACCCTACGGTGCACATTACACAGCAACTTCTTCACAAAGGATGAACTAGGGCATGAACTTTGTCTTTTTTATCACAAATTGCATGAACAAGAATCACTCAATGCTTGTGCAACTTGCATCTCTTTGACGGCCCTTAAAACAATCATTTTATATGTCTAAGTTTAGGAGAAAAGAAGTCTCAAAAATACATTCACAAATTGGAATTAAAACAGAACTGAAAATCTGTTTTCTTTAAATCTCGACAGATAGAGGTATCGAGGATCTGTCGAGAAGCTATCGAGGCTCGGGCTAAAACAGCTTCTTAAAGCTCGATAGACGCATGTGTCAAGACAGGTGTCGAGCTTTAGTAACTTGCACTTTCCAGCTTGTTTCTTGGACAGACTTGATGACTTCAACACTTAATCTTGAAACACTTTTTCTTGAAGCGTTAAAACACATCCTAAATCTACCCAATTACAAGTAAAGTGCATTTTGTCAAAAGATAAGCCAATTACATAAAATAGTGACATATGTCAACAAATTGAACTACATATGTCCTAACAAGTTACATGTTTTTGAGGCTTTGTTGTTGACATGAGAATGAGGCATTTACTTGGATCGTAGATTCTATTTTATGTCCTTGTTGAAACAAAATAAAAATACATTATTTTTATAACAAGTGTCGACGCCTCGTGGCAGCTGACCACCCATCGCAGCAATGCTTGTGCCTCTTAGGGAGAGGCTTTAAGCTCGGGTGCTTGTGAAGTGAGGGTGAAATGAGCCTCTGGTATGTGACTTGAATTGAGTCAATTTGAACCTATATTTACCAAAGGTAAGTCAAGTCGCCACCAATCATTGGGTTTTTCTTAAGGTGTAATTGGTCACCTGACTCTATTTGATTTTATCACCCTAAGATAAGAAAAATGTCATTTTTTTCTAATCTAATATAGACGGTAAAAAATCTTGATTCTTAAGTTCAAAAGTCTGGTTACGTGCAGGGAAGGTGTTAGGCACCCCGCAATGCCTGTCGAGAGAGAGTCTTTTGTTTTGGTAAAATCTTAATTTTCAAACATTGGCAGTTAAAAACAAGCTATTGGCATTAGTTTTCGAGGCTTTAAAGGAAATGAACTTTAAGGTTTGATTTTGGAGGAGGTTTGGTCTTTATCAATGCTTTGCTAGCACATTTGGAATTGTTTCCGAATTTTCACAAGGAAAATCTAGCAGCATTTCATCTTATTGTCGTGGCTGAAATTCGATAGCATTTTGCCATAGGTGCATCATAGCGCACAAAACACTATACTCACTTAGCTTTCGCTGTGAGAATACAGCAACAAAGGTGCCCTATTTTCACAACAAAAATTCGACAAAGTTTCGCGTTTGGTGTGCTATGATGCATTGATAGGGTTTCATGCTTATGTATTATGGCATGTGTCAATATGTTCATACCAAGGCAAACCGAAACTCACCAAAGCATTGAACATGTTGATGCATGTCACATACACGGGGAAACCAATGTCACTAGCTATCATGGATTAAGACAATCATATAGTGATGATCATGCACACAGTGTAGCATGAATATGCACCTACAGCAGTCGCCTTGAGTGCATACCCACACTACAAGGTCAAGAGCACTTATGATCACGAAAGGGTTGCTCTCCTAACCATATGAGTCCATCATACAAAGTGCATGACCATCCACAAGTAAACACACACACACACACATCATGCACAATGCAAACACATAGAGCAAGAAAGTAAACCAAACATTGTCAATGTTTCAAGGGTATGGCCAAGCAAGGTACAAGAAAAGTAAATCAGGCATTGCCATACCCTAGGAATGAGGCCCAAGCAAGGTACTAGAAAGATAGACATGAATCACTTACATCTAAAGGATATGGCCCAACAAGGTACAAGAAATGTAAAACAAACATTGTCATACCCTAAGGATGAGTCCCAAGCAAGATACAACAAAGGAAAGCCTAATCTATATACAAGTTTCTAAAGAAGAAGGCTAAGAGAGAGAAAGAAATAACCACACGGGGAGGCTAAGCCTCCTAATCTACTGAAAATTGCCCTTTTTTGGCTTGCATTATTGCCCTATTTAGCTTGCATTTGGAAGTTGCACCCTTGCTCCAAGTATGTACATGCAAAAGAAAATACAAAACCAGTAGACAAACAAAAGAGATAACAAAGAAACAAAGAAAGCACACAAAAGATGGCAAACAAGCATGTTATCAAACAAACATGTCATCAAGCAAAAAAGGGTGTCCTAGAAGGACAAATGTGAGTTTGGATTTCGTGTCAGTAGTCAGATTATATTAGAGTACGAATGACACATGTGTCATCAAGCAAAGTTCCTATAAGGGACTCAAGATTTCACGCACAAAGACGGGTGTAAAACCACACAAGATTATAAGTTAGAACTAAGCTTGATAACACAAACAAGCATACAAAGGCACATGCATGAACATATAAACAAGGATGCAAATATGAAAAGAAATAAAGAAAGCCAAACAAGATGGCACAAAGAAAGCAAAGCAAGCATGTTATCACACAAAGTGGAAAGGTAAGCATGTTATAAGGCACATATAGAAGCTAACATGAGAAACTTTAACATGCGAAGCTAAGCAAAGGAGAGAAAGGCAAGCGGAAATCAAGCCAAACATCATAAGATGTACTTTCACACATGGTTACATCCAAACAAGCCTCCCAAGGGAATGGATGCAACCAAACAAGCGAGTGGCCCCAAAGACCAACAAGCAACAAACCCTCAAAGGGAAAACAAACAAGAACATGGCAAAGGCGTAGTTCAAAGCAAACAAGCATGGATCCAAACAAAAAAGCATGGAAAAAATCAAACAAAGTACAAACATGCATAGGGGAATTAATCCAAACCCTTTATTGAGACTTGGGCATATAGATGTAGACCTAGACCATTAGGTCTAGATCCACACCCTACCCAAAAGCCAAACACAAGAAAGAGGCACAAACAAGAGATATAAGGCTATAAAATGGCTAGGCATAGTATCCAAACAAAACTTTAAGCACATGAACATATAGATCCAAACACATAAATATGGCAAAGAGCATAAACACGAAATAGTGGGCATATCCTAACCCAAGAATGCTAGGCCAACAACATTAAAGCAATAAAACATGTGAAGTAGACATAATAGGAAAGCAATAACATGCTAGGAACAAGATAAAGCAAGAGATATTCTAAGAAAAGCTGTAAAACATATTCGAAAGCAAGATAAAGCAATAAAAAGGCTATGAAATTAAATGGGTGTAGATAGTAGCTAAAAAGGTACATCTACACCCCTAAACCTCAAATCCAAGATAACAAGACCAAGGAGAGGAAGATGAGAGCAAGAACACTACCTCTTCATTGTTGAGGAAAGTGAGAAATCAATGGTTTTTGTGTGTTTTGGAGAGAGAGAGAGAGAGAGAGAGAGAGAGAGAGAGAGAGAGAGAGAGAGAGAGAGAGAAACTACCCAAAAAATGCTCCAAAATGCCCAAAATTCGTTTTTTCCCCGGTTCTAGGAGGTTTCGGGCATCCATAAAGTTTTTGTGACTCTTCAGCTTCTGGTGGCCCTTTAAGGTGTGCTAAGGCTAATTGCTAACATCAACAGTCCTGTACCGTCCCGATTTTGGCTTCAATTGCATATTTGAAGGCCTTTCCGAACTCTAATTGATCCAATTTTCGTGTCCTTGGAAAGGTGTAGATGTCTGGTTTCTAGAACATTAACGAAGTTGAAATTCCAACTGTCGGATCAAAAGTAAAAGCCTCGGGAAGCGAGCCATTGTGCCCAGTACAGTTCCAAGATATCTTAACCGTTTTAACTCCAATTTCGACTCATGAATAGTCATCGGAAAGAGAATTCAATAATCTTCTCAATGGCATTGGTTTCAACCCATTATTATGGACGAATCAAAATTAGGATTTCTGGTACTCTTAAGAGTCAATCTCGGGTCAAACTTGGTCAAAGTTGACAAAAATATCTGAATAGCTCAAATTTGTTGTTAGAACATGAAGAAGGGTGTAAAATTTAAAAATTTATACGAGGTGTAACATGAACCCAACTTATATATATATATATATATATATATATATATATATATATCATTTAAGGTTGTTTGATACTTTGACACTCTCATGAATAGTCTTTTTCATTTTAAAAATGTTCAAACTATGAATTGATGTGATATTGTCTTGATATTTAATAAATAATCTCTTAATTATTTTTTTAATAATTTTTTTTTATTTTACATAATAGTTTTTTTTTTATTGTAAATTTGTAGTAGTCTTAGTACTACTAAAAAAAAAATTGTTATAGTTTTAGACATTGAACTTGTAAATAGTGCCAACTCCCAAACTTGGTTTCCTTTTGACTCTTTGTCTTTGAAGAGTTTTATTTACTCGTAAGCCAATATACTACTACTATCCACTAGTTCACTCTCAGTTACAGCCAGAAAGGTTGGAACCCATGGCGAGCTTCCTTATCTCTGGCTCTGCCTCTCTTACACTCACACACACTATCCCCACACGAGCTTTCTTCAGAACTCCGCTCGTGCCAAACCCACCTGCAATTCGCTTTCCCGGCGACCTAACTCGCCGGAGACCCAGAGGCTTAACGGTGGTGACACGTGCTGGTCCCAGCACCAACAGCATCCTCTTCGCTATCGCTATCCCACTCTCTCTTTTGACTATCACTTTCTTTGCTTCTATCAAAATCGCTGATAAGCTCGACAGAGACTATTTTGAGGAGGTAAGTGAGTTTCTGCGAAATGGGTTTTTTTTTTTTTTTTAGTTTTATCGTGTTTGGTTGGTTGAGAACGCTTCTGGGTGATGTGGGTTTGAAAGGTTTGGTGGGAATAACGTGAGATTTGTGTATGCATGTTTGGTGTTCGATGAAATTCCCCAATGGGGTTTTAACTGTTTAAGCTAGACGTTGTTTTTCAATTAAGCATTAGCAATTCACACTTGCGTATTGTGTATGGTTCATGTAAAGTAACTCAAAAATGAATTGTGGATATTGTAAGGAAACATGAATGTTGAAAACTTGAAGTTTATATTTTTCCAAAGAGATAACAGTTGCAATTGTTTGTTGAAATTTGTGTTTTTCCCAATAAAAGAAATGAGCACGTGTATTACTCTAATTTTTTGTTTCCTATTCATTTTGGTCTTAAAAGGGAAATGGGATTTGTTCAAATGTGTGATATCTTTTGTTTGTTAGAAGTAAAAAATGATAGCTTTAATCTACATTGAACTGGGATGTGCTAAAGAAATCCTACATCTCTATTTAGTCCAATTCTTACAGCTCTACAGTCCCATACAACATTGGTGGAGCTAATTAATTTCAATGAGAAGAAATGTTCCCACATTATACTTCATGTTTTTGTCTTTAATTCTTATCTTTCTTGTTTTTATTAACGAGGGATTTTAATTTAAGGCCCTTGAAAAAAGCCTCGTTACAATTTCTCTGAAACAAGGTCATATATCCTGTGCCGCTCTGTGCAAAGCCCTTTTCTGAATGTTCAAAGTTTCAATATAAAAACTCAATTGGCTGAATTTTGATGCTTTAATTTTTCCATAGAACATTTCCTGTGTACTTGGGTTTGTTTTATTTTCAATAAAATTTTCGTTTCTTATCAAAAATAAAAAAAGAATCTTGATGCTTTTATTTTCTCAATTTCAATTGCAAGTTTAGGTTTTATTTTTTACTTGTACATTGGACTATAAATCTGCTGGAAGAGGTCGTCATTGATTATTGATTATTATCAAGAGTTCTTGTAACTGGAATATACGTCGGTAGGTTTTGCATTGTAAATTATGATGTCAAATCTCAATCATACATTGTGTTGCATATCATGATTTTGAAGTCCTGTGAATTTTTTCATGAGCAAGTGAGGCAAGAATCTTTTGAACCAAGCCCACACTTACTTTTATAAATGACTTGGTAAGTATTTGCAATTTTTGCGATATTTTTGAACAATATATGGATTATGGGATTATGTATATTTACCAATTCAGTGGTACCTTTTCCCCTGTCCTAGGGGCTGATTGTGCAGATATTGTAATCCATGGGGGTCAACGGTGTCTTCTTCTTATTCTCACATTCTTTATAGTCATCCTCACTTCCATGAAATAATTGTAATGAAAATTTGGATAATGTGCCACAACACTTGCTACGATGAAGTTGCTTTGTGCAAAGGATATTCCATAAAGGACAAAATTTAGGGTTTTTTAGGGTTTAGCTATAAAATTAGTTGTAGCTTTAAACCATAACATTATTCAATATTTTTTTATTAGAGTTGAATTTTGACAAATCTACTGTTGGATTACATCTTTTTCTTATATTATTCATGCTTGCAAAATTTCAAGAAAATTAAAGATCAATAGCTATGTTATTAATAAATTTTTTAAATAACAAGTTTTTGCAATTTAAAATTATGTATAAAATATAATAAGTTTATAGATTATATAGTAAATAATATATGATTGACACAAAATTTATGTATTAAGAGCATAAAAAACATGAAATTCAATGGTTAGACTTTTAAAATATGTAATAATATTTATTTTATTGAGTAATTTTGTAGTCTTAAATTACAACTAATTTTGTAACTAAGCTTTATCCTTCTAATGATACCTTTTCTGAAATTTTTTTTGTCTTGCCATTGATCCAGCTTGCAATTAATCAAGCAATTAGAGAAGCTGAGGAGGATGAGGATGAGGATGAGGATGAGGACAACGAGGGGAACGAAGAGAATGAGGATATGAACATTTCTTTAGAAAAGAGACCTGCTCTGAAAGAGGCGGATGAGGATATGAACGTTTCTTTAGAAAAGGAACCTGCCCTTCAACGTACTCGAAACCGGCCCAAAAGGGAAGTGTAGACTATATTTTTAGCTCCATGTTGTATAATATTGTTTCTGAAATCAAATGGACCAAGTGGACAAACCAATTTCTTGTTGCTTCACGTTCTCATTGTTTAGTAACAATTTTGAAATGTATAACAATTAGGCTTCATCTTCCTATATGTGCAATGTACTAATCATCATTGGATGATTAGGACTACCAAGGTGAAGGAGACTCTTGTAAACAATGTAAACAAAAGAAATAAAGATAAAAACATTATTTTTGTATGAGGGAGGAATGATTTCCCATGTGAAGTTCTAGACTTTCTGATTGCTCATACAATGGTACACAACATTGTTCCTGATCACCAGTCAGATCATCGGTTAGATACCCGGAATGGAAGAATGATAATCCTGAGAGATCCGTGACATTTTCTCACGTCTTAAATGCATTCAAATTGCCCACCAATTAATTTGGAGATTGCAGTTAGGAAAGTCGAATACCAGTCTCCATTATGATTTCAAGTGCTTCCTAGTTCCTAGTGGTTGGGACTGTTTCCAAGTACTCCGCTAGATCAAGAGTTGTCCTAAATCTTGAGAAAATCAACCCCTCCAAACTGAATATACAGTATCTAGGGTGCAACCTTACGGCTTTTAAATGACAGATGTAACATGGTTTCAAATTTCAATATGACAATTATTTGTAATCCATAGAAACAAGGCAACACATTTTTTAAGTAGCCTGGTTTGAGGGTTCTGACGTCCGTGTCACAATTCATCTGCTTTGAGGTCATTAGACTAGATTAAACACCTCATCTCAAGGACACTCCTGCTTAAGTTGTGGACACAAATATCACTATCATTGACCAAACTACAAACAAAATATTGTCTGCTCCTGTAAATGAAGGTTGGTTAAACTACTGATAACAAAACCATGTGTTATTCAGAAACAAAAAATTAATTAATTAATTAAAATTTAAAATTAAAATTAAAAAAAACAAAACAAAAAAAAAAAAAATCTCTTCTACAATGTCATCTAAAAAAGATAAAAAAAGAAAACTCAAATCGCATAACCAACACCCCTCTTGAGTCTTGACTAAAGAGGAGAAGGATAGGGCAACTTCCATTCACATAAAGCAACGAATAATACACAGCGCAACAGCTGAAACGCGCCAGTATCTATTCAAATAAAACGCTCTCACTAAGAACAGGTGTGTGCGCACTGCAAAAACTCTATACATGAAGTAATAGAAACACAAGTTAAATTGATCATATAAATATCTTACAAAAAAAGTGCAAAATATCTTTATGGATTTCTCTTCTGAAGGCAACTACAAATATAAATCCCTTACTCGTGTACAACTCAGGGATTGCACCATATCTTATCACTTCTGGTGTTGAATAAATTGCATTCTAGAAGAACATCACTAACCCTTGCTTATAGGGTATGAAACAACAACACAAAAACTCAGCTTGATGACATTGGCAAAAGACCAGTAACTGGCTTGACCAAAACTCCACTGACAGTGTTTTGCAAAATTCAAAATTTACTAGCCAAAACAGAAGGTCCATTCTACTTCTACATCACTGATACCCAGGGGCAAAAGTGACCCTCTTCCTAGTTTGCCCCCTCCTCCAACTTTGGCTTGTTTGATTTCCATCGTCTTGGAACCTATAGCTTCTGTTACTCATTTCATGTGGATGAGAACTTCCCCTCTTCCGGCTACCCTCATTCCAGGTTCCCCTACCTCCACCAATTCTACTAAATTCCCGACGCCTTAGCTCATTATTAGTTTTGTCCCACTGTTTCCCACCCCATCCATTTCCCCCACCACAATTATTCCATCTAGATCCGGTTTCCCAGGGATGATCACCATTATCCAAATTCTTAGGCTCCTGCCGGTTCCAGCCCCGACCTTTATTCCCAAAATCCCCCCATCCTTTATCCTCCACCGAAGCAACACCCTGATAGCCACGCCCCCAAGGATTGTTTCCATGATCCCTCTGATTCATGACATTTCCCACCTGTTTTAAACCCCATACCTTGTCCACACAATTTCCCCATCCATTGTCCACCATACCTCCATTGCCTTGAGTGAAGCTGCAGCCCCAAGGATTGTTATCATCATTCAAAATTTTTAAATCATTTTTATTATCTTCCCACTGCTTCCATCCTTGTTCATTAATATTCAGAGTTCCACTATCCTGCATATTGTTACATTCCCATCCTTGTGCTTTATTTTTCAGAGCTCCACTACCCTGCATATTGTTACATTCCCAAGGATTGTTTTCTTGGTTCATATAATGCCCCTCTGAAGGAACAGACACTGATTTTTTTATCCTTTTGTTTTTATACCCCAAATTTGAATTCTCTTCTCCCTCATCAGGAGCAAAGTACACTTGATCCAATTCCTTAATCAGTTCATGATCAATTTTAGTATTCCAATCTATTTCATCAATATAAATATCTGGATCAGGCGGAGAGATTTCACAGGGGAGGTTATTCATCTTTGCCCAAAAACGTTTCTTTGCATTTTGAAGTGCTTCTTCGCCAGCAGAATCATCCCAACTGAGAATGTTTTTATGGCAGAACATAATATTCTTGGTATCTACTATCTTCCCCCATGGTATTGTTCCAACCAAACTGCAGAATTTCTTTTCCCATAAAGGCACGCCATCTTTCCATTCTATAGGGGGAAAAGAAAATTTATGAGCTCAGTAAGATCCATTATCGTTTCTGATAAGAATCCACTAACTAAACAAAACAAGTTGAGAACATATATGAAAAAAGGAGAACAGGAAACCCATGAACTAAAACAACTTTCTTCACCAGTAAATAAATTTATTTTAAGGAAAAAAAATGTAGCATTGAAATCTATGAACAATGTTCAATATATGTAGAATATCATGAGAATCACACAACCATCTAGAAGAAAGTCTCTCTCCATACACTATCTTAACACCAAACAGCCATCAAACCCTACTGAAGAATTCTTCATGATATTATCAAGAACCTTAACTTAGTGTTGAACTTTTAAAGACCCTACTTCAAAATTAGTATCAAAGCCCATTAAAGCTTCTGTCTTGCATCACCTATCTCATGCAATCAGCCCTTCTAGAAGGAGAAATACAAGAATATAATGAATCCATAAGAGATTCGAAATTTGTACGCCCTTTAATCATTGAAATTATGGATGAACATGAGATTCCAAAAAGAAATCACGTCCTCCGTTCTACAGCACCATGGAGAGGACACTAAAGCTTCCTTATCCCCCAGGATTCCCAACTTTGTACTAATTCAAAGTGGAGAACTTGTCCTAGCCCGCTCTAACTCCTTTCCAAAGACTACACCCATGTGGCTTATGCACATCCAAAGTAGACCAACCAGCTCCCAATTCCCCACATTGAGCAGTGACTACACATCTCCAAGAATAGCTACCCTCTCCATCAGACCCCCATAACCACTTACCTATTAGTGCTTGGTTAAATGTGGTTATCTTCCTTATAGCCAACCCTACCCAAATCCCAAAGCCTTTTGAATTAATTCTCATGGTTACAAGTCCTAAAATTCCTTCAATTCTATTAACTGCTTAACCCGGTAGGCACACCAGCATGCATAAAAAATATGATTAAGGTCAGTGTCTACTGTCCATTCTATTATCAAGGGTGCATCTGTTATAGCACAAAAATTATTGCTTTTGTTGATGAATAATTAGCAACAGACAAAAGAGGACACAAATTGGAGGTGATTTATGGTTTTCAACCAGCTAGTTAAACCTATTTTAAGGACAAAATCGCATGACCCAAAACTAGAAGATCCATGGAATTATTCCATCAGAAAATCAAGGATTAATTACAATTAGCAGCAAGTAATACATGGACAATATCCTAATCTTAGTAAGTAATGTACAAGGTGACAACATAACTAAATTACTATACAATGATAAGGTAAGTCCAACCTCCAACAGTTCTGCCGACAAGACCAGAATATAACTTTAATTAATCAGAAATCTTATCAGCAGTTGAAGAAAATGAAAGTCCGTAAATACACAAATGCTCCAAGGAATCTATATATAAATGGAAATGTGAATTAAAGCATATAATTTTCAGTGGCATTAAATTAAATCTGCAAAAGATATAATTTTGAGATGAGAATACGCTTTCTGGCTTCATCCTTCTAATTGTTAATATTAGGTAATGTCTAATTCACAATAAACATTCTACAAATTTGATATAGATTTGGCTGTGTAAAAGGCTGTTTTACGCTATGTATCTATTCAAAAAAAAAAAAAAAAAATAGAAGACAATTCCTATTCCTTTCTTTTTCATTTATCACTTTCTTTAATTCTTTCTCTCATAGCTAAACATTCCAAAGACATAAAATTTATTAAAATTCAATTTCTTAACTATTCCAACATTTTCTTAGCAACCAAACAGAACAACAATAACAAACAAACTCAAGAAACTAGTTAAAAAAAAACTACTGTGACTACGATTTCAGATCAAAACCCATCAAGAAAAATACCAAAAAAACTAAAACCCAGTTCTCAAAAAGGACCAAAATCTTGAAAAAGAAAGAAAACAAGAGTAACCTGGAGGAGGTACAGTGTCGTAAACAGGCGACCTTGGAGCTCGTCGTTGACGGAAAATTCTTCGATTTTTCCAATTACCCATTACGCCCAAATGCACAAAACTCAAAACCCAACAAAGAAAAGAAAGAAGACCCTTCTCCTTAAGCCTCTCTTCTTCTCATTTTTATAGAAGAGAAGAGAGAGAACTGAGAAAACAAAAGACAGATATACTTCGAAAAACAAGGTTTTTGAAGCACAAGCAAAGAAGCCAAAGACGAATGGCCTCGGCTATGAAGTTTTAGAGATAAATGGCCTTTAGCTAAGAAGATTTACCCCAGAGAGAGAGAGTGAGATTGACATTGACAATGGGGTTTCTGGTTTCTGAAGGGACTGTTTGACCTTGGTAAATTTGTAACGTTTTTTTTTTTTTTTTTTTTGGTGGGTGGCTGTAAAATTTGTGTTTATTCTGTTTTTATAGCCATGAACCATAAGTTGGGTCGGTCTCGTTTAGTCGTTTTCGAGGAAGGCTACTGCCACAAATTTTTCTACAATTTTATTAGGCTTGAACGGTGAAAATAAAATAATAGGTTCATAATTTTACTACTCAGGAGTTGCCATGTAGCAAATTTGTAAAAAAGTTTATGATACTAAACTTACTTATCATTTATTGTAAGGGCAAGGTCTAGTCCGAATCTAAGCGGTTATAAACTATTTTACAATATTTTTATAAATTGTTACCATAACTAACTTCTTACTGGTTCTCGTCTGACTTATTAATTACTCGTCGATACGATCTATGAGCTGACGAACACTTTTTTACCGGTTTCTTGGTCAGAGATTTCCTTAAATCGTGCTCAACTGGAAAGCCGACCTTGAAAGTTTTAACTGCCACCTCATCAAAGTCACCATCAATCTCATTGAACGCTTCCCAGTATCTATTCAAGTAAGTTTTCAGGGTTTCGCCCTCTCTCATGGTCATAGATAGTAACGAATCTAGAGGCCGAGGTACTCTGCTACACGTAACAAAGCGAGACCCAAATACCATCGTATGTTCCATGTAGGAATCTATGGAATTTGTCTTCAAGCCATTAAACCATCTCATCACAACAGGCCCTAAGCTCGAGGGGAACACTTTGCACATCAAGGTTTCGTTTTTTGAATAAACTGTCATGCGTTAGTTAAAATGACTTACGTGCTCCACTAGGTCTGTTCTGCCATTGTAAATGGTGAAATTTGGTTGCATGAAATGGTGAGGAAGCTTTCCTTTCTCGATCCGACGTGTGAAAGGTGATTTGGAAAGTTGGTGCAACGCCTTTCCCATAGCATCACTACCCAAGCCCCTGGAAGGAGGCCTCTTGCTCATTCTATCGTGAAAACTTCCCTCTTGGCATGAGAAAGTTTCACTAGGAGGGGTTCTCGACCTGGGCTTATAACCGCTACTCTGGGAGTCGTCTGAGGAAGGATCAGATACAGAAAGCGTCCATTTCCGCTTAGCACGACGCAGCTTCCTCTTTAGCTGGTCAATTTCCCTCTGCATGGCCTTAGTACCGCCTTCATGAAAGATTCTGCTTCCACCCCGTGAGTGATTGCTGGCAGTACGCCCTGTGTGCACACTGCCCTCTCAATCTCCCATCTGCTCTAAATGTTGAAAAGGATCTTCGTGCTGAGACCCCAAAGATTCTGCATGGTCTGGACTTGGATCCGCCATCACGTTATCTGCGTCAAAACACAAGAATTCCTACAGACGGCGCCAACTGTAAGGACACCTGCTGGACCTAAGTTATACCTTCGGAGCCAGCCCAAAGGGCCCAAAACAATGAATTTAATGGAGTGGGCTTCTAATCTAGGTCTATGGACATTAGATAACATGAAAACTAAGATGAATCACCAACACATGCATAACCTCTCTACGTGAATGAAAAACTTTCTTATGTATTAATGCCGAGGACAATCTTTGGTGTTTTCTCACAATTCTCTCTCTCCAATTTCCCCCTCCCTCTTCTCTTTCTTCTTTCTTCCCCTTTTATAGGCATTCCTCCTTTTCTTCCTCTCATCCATGTGTAGTTCAGATGCTCCTTTTAGATACTTGTCCCATCACCCCTTTCTACCAAAGTTTTTGGTGTTAAGTATAAGGCTGAATTTCAATACTCAGGCGTCACTTTCCCATTAATGCGGTCAGAGAGGTAGGTACAGAGCCCTCAATGCGGCGGTAGCAGCTTTATCTTTGATATTTTCTGTCACACCTCTTTGTCTCCTACTCTCGCTTTCTCAGCCTTTGCGTTCAAGATCTTTAGTATTGATGCCCTTGAACTGCCAGATCACTCTTCTCGTCCTTGGCTACATATGGCCGAGGACGCTGCCATCCTCGGACATCATACCTCGGGATGTTCTGCTCATGCATAGCTTCTTTCTTCTGTCACGTTATTTCACAGGCGGGCCTTCTCACATCCTCGGACCATCCATATCATTAGGTTGGGCTTTCAATCCTGTGAGAGCTCTTGGGCCGGCCTAATACATATTTTGGGCATGTTGGCACTACAGTTTTCATTTACTTTCTCCTAAAAAAAATTAGCATGATAGATTGAGATTAAAATGACAATGGGTGAGGAACTAAAATTATTAATGTTAACAAAATACAAAAAAAAAATAATAACAAAAAACATAAAATAATTTTTTCTTAATACATTTTAAATGGATCATTTATTAAAATAAAATTTGACATTCTTCTAAATCTTAAAAATAATCTATGATTGATTTTATATACTAGTTATGGCATTCCAACTTTTTTAAAGGAGATTTTAGAAACATTCAAACTAAATTGAAACATGAAATCATAGACAAAATCCAAATTAAATCAAATAATATAATTGATAGCTTCCAATCCGACGGACAAAATGAGTATTACCTCTAATGATACATGAATATTATTTGAATGCATGAGAATCTATCCTTTTTTTTTTAATTTTAATATACTCATCTATAAAAATTAGAATTGTATGTGCCCAAGCAGAAACATATCTGAAGATGGCTGAACTAGGTGAAAATGAACCGAAGCAAGAATTGTCTATTAAAAGTGGCCAGTTACTCTTGAATGTGCCAAAACAAAAACAAAGTTAAGATAGTTGAACCAGGTGAAATGGATCAAACAGTTTTAACTGAAGCAGGAATTTATCTTTTTTTTTTTTTTTTTTTTTTTTTAAAAAAAAGGGTGCCGTTCCTCATTTTAGCGTCTTCACACAACCACTGCCCAGAATAACCATAACACGGACTTACTATCAAACAATAACAATGACTTACGTATATGAAACGTAATTAAATCACACCAGCAGATCTATCATGGGTCCTCAGATAAAAAAAAATTACAAAACTCTCTGACATCCTACAAGAATTTATATGTATGCATGTATGATCTTTTACACTTTAATACAGGTGCCACGGCAGCCACCGTTGGGCAGTTCAGTTAGAGTTGAATAATGGTATAACAATTTCTGAAATGAGAAAAACTAGATCTGCATTTGTTTCTTTTTCTTTTGCTTATTCTTTTTTTTTTTTAAATAATACTACAGAAATTTGCGAAATTGAGGAAGTAGATTGTTGATTGTGAAGTTCTCTTTGTCAAGTACAATAAGCAGCACTTCTAACCATTCACAGTTTAGCAATTTCCTGCAGCCAAAGCATTGGTGGGCAAAATAGGTTGCAGATGATTCATAGCCGTGGTAAGATGGATAATGTCATCAAGTCCAGCAAAGCATCGTTAGCTCTCTAGACTGAACTTATCATCCTCAGGATTCTCAGGCGAGGCTGTCTCTGGAAAGACTTCTTTAAGGGGATACATCTTCTGAAATAGCTGCCAAAGTACCAGAACCACCACCAAATTCTAGTCAGTAGGTCAACATATGAAAATAAGCATAATGCCTCAATAGATTAAACTTATGGCAAGACAAGTAAGAGAAAAAGAGAGAGAGAGAGAGAGAGAGAGAGAGAGAGAGACCATTAACAAAAATAAAATCAATGAAAGATAGTCATCCGATTATACAACTATTTTGTTTCATATATACTCCCGAACTTTCATTGCATGGGGGATGTCCCAAAACAGACTAGTTTATGCTATGAAGTACGATGTAGTAATGTTGAGAAGTACCACAACTCATACATGGTAAAACGAAACATGGAACTTTATGAAGGTCGAATTAAAGATAAAATACCTTCAAAGTTGCATGCAAAATATTATTGTAATTAAGATTTCCATCTGGCATGGGAGTGGAGCTGATAGATTCAAAGTGGTCCTGGAATCAACATAAAATGCTTATCAGCTTGGAACACATGCCAACCATAATGCTACACATACACAAAAGACATTTACTGCAGGTTTCAGCAACAAGGTCTACATGCATGAGCTCTGAAGTCTTATCCATTAGGGCTTTTAAGTCCTATCCATTAGGCTACCTCTCCTGTCTCCTCATGTTTAATTTTCATTTTTATTTATTACAAAAGCACTTAGTGAGTCTTGCATCCACAACCTCATCCTCCATCTCATACATGTGCAAGGAGGAAGTGCTATTTGAGCTAGAGCACATTGGCTATCCTATCTGCACGTTTACCTTATTCATTTTGATCCTCATGTTATTAATAACTGAAATATTTTATTGAAGAGAAAAAGACAGTGCTCCCCATTATATATCTATTTTAGATCCTCATGTAATTAGGAAATGAGAGGTTCAACCTGATTAGGGTTAGGGATTTTTCTACTTCTTTTGGGAGAGCGAAGGTGGGGACAAAACAAATGCACATACTCTGTACAACTATAACATCAAAATCTATAAAATAGAGTCTAAAAGTATAAAACTTCTGCTGAGAAGCACACCATGGTAAGCTCCTGAATATACAACGCCTTCCAAATTACGGTGGGCTTTTCTTCTGCTGAATTTTCATTGTGAACAGTTGTACTACTTTCAGGATGTGCAGACTCAGGTACTGTGAGAAGAGAATCCATGGCTGCATTTAGTAACTTTTCACCTTGGTTGGCATCATGACACAATGTGGAAAAGTATATTACAAACCTGAAAAAGAGAAGAAAACAATGTCAACACACATTTCACTAAGGGAATCCATATTAATGCTAGAGTCATGATCATGGAGAAAAAGGAGTCAATAACCGTCATCAATTATTCAGCCACATTATAGTACACATCTCTCCACAATTAGCACCATGTATCCCACATCATAACCAACAGCCAAATGCAACACTCCTTAAATCATAACAGTGTAAACAACGGCATTCTTCTAATTACATATTTGTGTCACACAATCACATTCTGAGAAAAAAGATTATGGCTTCTCCTTTTATATCATTTTTTCTTTTATTGGGGAAGCTGGTTGGGGGGGGGGGGGGGGGGGGGGGGTTGGGTGGTTATATTTCGTGAACCTCAAGGGAGGCTAATGTAAAATTAATTGAACTAGCTACCTGTTTGTCCATCTATCTACCTATGTATAAATGTGCAACATAATCAATTTTAAGCAGCAAATGACACAATTAATAATTTAAGTAAATAGAAATAAGTAACAAAAGAAATCCAATCTCAGGATGGAGGTGGCAAGTGGTGGTTGTTGGTAGATGATATATATTTCAAAACCTTTTCAAAGAGGCAATGACTTAAACAACTGAGGACAAAAATTTGTGGATACTACACAAATTATACGTGCTTCCTACTGCAACAGACCTATATTGTTATATTGGGCACAAACATAATGCTTCCTGATTGAAATGCACAACCTCCCAAAGATTCCATCATTATCATATACTCATTGGTAAAACATTAAAAACAGAAGACAGATTAGCAATTATCTTCAAAAACTCATAACTTACATGCCCAAAGGACAAACAGCTAAATCGCTACCTATTTGGAGAGCACGAATTGATGTAACCTGTTCAGGGAACAAAGCTAGAGGGAGGAAAAAAAGTCAGTCTCTCTTTCTCTCTCTTCCTTATTTCATTCAACAAAGAACAATAATAGCGCTAGAACTTGATCTTACATCTAGGAGGATATACCACCAGAAAATTTGATACTTCAGGCCTTAAGGAACTCTTTGTAATGCATATTCCCCGAGCCACTTTCCTTTTAATACTTCCCATACCTGGTGGAGATGAAGCTAATGGCAACTGAACTATGAAGGATGGATCCAGGATTAGCTGATGGCTGAATAGGTCTTGACCTGAAGACAATCTAACTCCTTTATAATGCCCAGTACTCTGCAAAATTTTCAAGCAATGAGAAGATAAATTTAATACAGATAGCCATAATAAGCTTTTATAATAAACACAATTAAAAAACAAAAAACACCTATGCACCTTGTCCATAAGTACGGCAATTACTGGCATTCGCAGAACCTGCATATTAGAAGTTTCAGATGCAGATAAGTATCACAGCATGATAAAGGAAAAACAGAAGGTTCTCTCACTCTCTCTGATGGACAAAAGTTGAATGTTAACAACAACAACAACAAGATGTAAGTTCAATAATCAAATCTCTGCAACCAGGTAAATATCCTGACCCAAAATGTACTGCCAACATTATCTATACGGTAATTATCAATAAAAATCTTATTCAAAGTTGAAAAAAAATAACGTTCTCCTTGCTAACTATTCTTGGGTCTCATCCCTTCCTATGAAATCTGTTTCCAGGTTTTTCAACTATTAGCCACACAATTTCAATCCAAATCAAAGCAAATAATTGACTCACTCCCAATTCTTAAAGGCATCAAGCAAATAGATCAAGTTCTCTCTTATAAAATGCATAATACAAACAGTCAAGTACATTTGAAATAAGATTAGACAAGTATGAACATGCATATACCTATTTCCTCATAAACAAAATGCACAAGACTTTAACAAGTATTCAGCAGGATGTAAAAATGGTAAGGAATTATCAAATGATGATGCTCTTAGAAAACTAAACTGTGAATCTCTTGACTAGAACTTACATGAATGCAACCTTTGACAGCAGCACGACGGCAAAAAGCCTGTGGTAGTTCCCCGTGACCATAAAGTGGATACATAAAAGCCCCAAGTGCATTTGGAAACCTGAGAGGGACAAGAACCATAAAAGCACATACTTGTGGTACCTTGCTTCTTAAAATAAAAACCAATCAAACATTCTTGATTCAAGGACGCAAGCAAGAAACATAATGCTCTAGTGATACAGTCAAGACAGTAAAGCCCCAAAACCATCCATTATCCAGACAAAGATTACATTCACCTGATGAACCTATTCACACCATTTTTCTTTAACAAAGTCTCAAGCAACACAGTTACCGGTAGTGGTATCATCAACATTACACCAGTAGTAGGTGGGTAGCAACAAAAAAACAGTACTACATAAAGTTGACACAAAACAAAGAAGAAATAAACTACCTGCCAACCGATGAGTTGTAGAGAGCTAAACGATCTATACCATCTTTTGTCTTAAGTACATCTTCACAAACCTCCACGTTGTCCTGATCACAATCGGCCATTGCTATAGCATACAGAATAATCCTGGAGAAAGAAAAGATATGGAAGTTCTCAGTACTGAACCAGAACCACACAAACTATTAAGTGCAGAAACAAATACCAAAAAGTTACAGGGGAAAAAAAAACTATAAATGTGACCATCCTAAAAGGAATCCAGTCCAAACACCACATTACAGCATTTAGAAGCTATCGCCCAACCAGGCTTCAGTCACACAGATTGGAAAAAACTACTATATCATATCAAGCACATTTGAGTTTTACATGGCGTAATTAACACTTACGATACATTCAACAATTTGTTAGTTTTCTCATACTCAATTGCTTAAATAACAAATTCTTCAATACCTTTGTAGTTTGTATAACACAATAGCCTCCACCAAGTTCAGTTTAAACTTTAAACTCTTA
Organism: Castanopsis chinensis; assembly: GCA_032878915.1. NCBI lineage: Eukaryota > Viridiplantae > Streptophyta > Magnoliopsida > Fagales > Fagaceae > Castanopsis > Castanopsis chinensis. The sequence goes on from JAVQMG010000090.1 coordinate 1,730,294, forward strand.
TTCAGTACAAATCAAGCACAAATGTAGAATCCCAAACCACAAAATTTTTGCATTCCTCAAGTCTCAAGCACAAATGTAATTTTAAATTAAAATTAATAAAAAGGCGATATGAAAACAACCCAAAACTTGCCTTTTTTCTTTTTCTTTTACCTGAGCAACTGAATTGAATTGACATATTTGTGAACATTTTCTAATCCATTTTTCTTACTCACTAGATAATACTTAATGGGCCGTTTGGTAGCAGTTTCCAAGTATTGTTGTTCAGTTTTCAGTGTTAATGTCATTTAAACACTGCAAATCGTTGTCTAAACAACACAACCAATCAGATATCTAATATGCTATTCATGTAACTTTCTTCATCATTGAAAATTTTTAGCAAAAGAATGAGTTTAACTTCTATTAATCTTTCACTAACCATTCTAACATATGCATAATTTAGCAGAAACAATATATTCAACAAATTTTCAAAAACACACCAAAAAAAACAAAAATTGAGTATGCGCTTGAAATCACAAAAAGAAAGCTCTCACTAGCAGTAGCAGATAGTGTACGATTTTATCTTTGGAGGCAACCGCATTTTGTTCAAGAACTCGACGAAAGGAATCTCCAAATCCTGCTCTGAAATCCTTGAATTCCCGCTCTCATTCTCGCCGCCTTCTTCACCACCATCCAAGTGCTGCTGAACCAGCTTGAAGAACCTCATCAGCTGGTTCTTCTCCGTCAGCCCCAAGCTCTTATCCTTGAATATCGCGGCCCGAGAGTCCGGCACGCTCGTCAATCCCCCATTCTCGTTATACACGAAGCTTGCGTCGACGCCCTTGAACTCTACGTACTGGCTGGCCCCGGATTTCAGTATCAGATCTATTGATTTATCGGCGCAGAACAAAACCCTAGGTCCGCACAAGTCGACGTTGAATTTTCTGGAATGTTCTTCGCCGAGGACGTCAGGGGCAAAAGAGGAAATTTCGACGTGGGAGAAGAGGGGGCCGGCGGCGAGAGCCGCGAGGGTGAAATCGTGGCCGTCGGATGGGGCGGAGGGCGGGGAGGGAGGAGGGGCAGAATGGGAAATGAGGAAAGAGGAGAGGTCTTGGAGAGAGAGGGAGGTGTAGTTGGAGCCGTAGAATGGATTGGGGTCGAGGTGGAGGACGGTTTTGCCGTTGGCGGAGGCGGCGGCGGCGATCACGGATTCTGGTAGGCCTGTGCCGAGGACGATTAGATCGAAGTTGGTCGGCTCGATCGGAGGGTATGATGATGCATCTTCGCTCATGGCGGCAAGTGTGATGGACTTTGCCCGCTGGAAAAAAGCACAATTTTTGAGCTCCTAGAAAAATGTTTAGAGAGAGAGAGGGAACAAAACCAAAGTTAAAACTCGAAGAAAATAGACATAAAAGAAAGAAATTCAAGATTTTAATTTAAAATTTTGGGAAAAGTTCCAATTTAATAGATTTGCCTCGTGATTCAACTAGTAGAGATTTTGTCAGCTGAATATAGTTCAAAGTTTTCCACTAACCTGAAATCAAATTTTGAACTAGAAAATTTATAATTCAATCATCTAAGACATAAGCTTTGTTAGGAAATGCATAATATAATATTGGCCTCATCACAGGCTATGAATGTTTTTTTTTTATTTTGAGTTCAATATAATTTTGTAAGTGAGAAAACTAAAATTTAATATTTGAAATTGAGTAAATTGCTAAGTTTAATGTGTACTAATTTTTAGGAAAAAATATATCAAATACTAGTTTTTAGATAGAAAGTGTGCAAATTTTTAGGGAAAAAGTTTCTCTTTCATTTTTTTTTTTTTAATTTTGTTGAATTGCAGAATTCTATTCTAGTGTAATACAAGTGCATATAAGTGTGAAGCTTCCTCTTAGAAACTTGAACTCTGATGCTTGCCCCCCACATCCTACAAGCACTTATACTTGTGGGTGTGAAGCTCTCTTTTAGAAACTTGAACGTTGAAGCTTGCCTCCCACACTCTATAAACACTTATACTTGTGAATGTGAAGTTCTTCTTAGAGACTTAAACTCTGACTTTTGCCCTTCACACCTCACAAGCACTTATACACCACGAGTGACGTAAGCTTTGTTAAGCATAAATCCTACACCATTTAGAAATATCCAAGATATAACTTTCTTAGACTGGTTAGTTGTTACATGATGAGTCATAAAATTAAATGGACTGCAAATTAAAACTAAGATGAAATGTCTCAGCAAAAAAAAAAAAAAAAAACTAAGATGAAATGTTTGAATCAACAGATAAACAAATAATAAGACCAAATTTATAAAGTAATGATGGAAGTTCAAACAAGTACGTAGAGTTCAAAATAGTACGTAGAGTAAATTTAAGAGCAAAACGCATTCAAGCTGAATCCGAATTCAAAACAGAAATAAATCATAAGCATATGAAAAGGCATCTTATTTTAATCTATACTAGATTTATGATGTACCTACATATAGGTGATCACATTAAGGGGATATCAACGAGCAAATATGGAGGAAAGAGAGAAATCATTTTACATAACTTCAGAAAATTGAAAAAAAAAAAAAAGTATCTTTCAAACACAGATCAAATTCACATCAATCATCGCCTAAAGCTTGCATTATCAAAATATTCCTTAGGGACACACAACGATTGGATGATATTGGGCTATGCTTAAATTAAATGATCAATAATTTGTTAGATCAGACTCGAGTTCAACAGGGTCAATCAATTATTTAGCAAAGCCAAGGTCAATGATTTGTTATACCAGACAAGATAACATCTCTTTTATATATGTTATTAAACTACCAATAAAACCAAACAAACGAGTTAGTAATAATAACAATAACAATTACAACAATGACAATAGAAGCAATAAGCCAACAGGAGCTTGGCTCAGCTGGCAAGGTTCGGACGCTTCATGCAACACACCTAAGTTCGAGTCTCGCTACCAGCAGGTTTCCGTTTGTGGGTAAACTTGGTGGGGGTGTACTCAAAATGAGGTGACTCCCACACAGAGAGTACAGGATGATCTGTCTGCGATGTCCTTGTCTTACCTACTCCGAGGCCACTGACTCCTTACCCGAGGGTGTGATATGACCATAAAGGCTCCCATTTTTTAAATCTTCAAACAATAGAAGCAATAAAACCATAAAAAATAAAAATAAAAACTCTTTTTTTTCCTAAAAAATTTAGGATATCCTAACATACTAAAACAATCATTACATAAAATAAGCCAACAATTCAAACATCTCCAAAGTGGTAAACTTTACCAATCTACCCCAACTATCTTATCATCTAAAGTGTACAGAATCATAACCTTTGCGGTCATAACTGGCATGTTAATACCTATTCAAGCATTTTGACAGACACCTAGCATGCGTGCCAACTTATATAATACCCACACACTAATCATCCTATCCCAATGCCTCAAAATTAAAACCCACTTCTCTCAGCACCTAAGCACTCCAACCAGCCCAAACGTATTCTACAAAAACAACCAAATTTCCACACAAAAATGAAAACACAAAACAAATGCATATTGTACAAAGAACCAAACTGTCAGAAAACCCAACTCGCAAACGCAACAAAATAATAGAGAATTGAAATTAAAATTTAAAAAAAATAATAAATAAAAAATAAATAAAAAGAAGAAGAAGAAAGCAAGGAAAACAATGAAAGAGCCGCAAAAAGCTCAAAACACTCTCTTTTTAGTTTTCTCTGGTTCTATATGTTTATAAAAAAAATTATAATTAATAACAATAAGCAAAAACTTATTTTGCAAATTTGACACCAATAGAATTTCTCATTTTGATAAGCTGCCATATTCTGATTGGTGCAATATTATTTTCTAATATTATATTATAGGTTAAAATGTAAAATTTATCTTCTAAATTTCTCCAAAATTCATTTCAGTTCTCTAAATTTGTTTTCATTAATTTCAATCTTCTAAGTTTTTGATTTATTCAATTAAGGCATTTTTGTTAACTTTTCTTAAAAATTTTTGAAAACAAAAATTAGAAAATATTTTTCAATCAATAATTAAATTTTTTTAATTTAAAAATTTTGAAGAAAAATTTTAAAAATTGAAAAATTAATCACAACATATAACAAAAGTCAATGAAAAAGCATTAATTGAATATACTAGAAAGTTAAAGAACTAAGATGAATGAAAGCAAAGTTAAATGACTTAAATAAATTCTGGTGAAACATAAAGAGCGAGTTTTGTATTTTAGCCATTATAATATATATAGTTTTTTTTTCTAGTACTATAAATTTTTTAAAAAAATAATTAATAACAATAAGAAAAAACTTATTTTGCAATATTGACATCAGTAGAATTCTCATTTTGATGAGCTACCATACTATGATTTGTGCAATATTACTCTTTTTAATACTATCGTTACTTTTTTATATATAAAAGCTATAATTACTAATATTAGTGTGTGGTGGGCCTTTCTATACTTCTGGATTGGACTGGATTGCTTCCTACCAAGTTGTGGCCCAATAGTTCTGGAGTAAGAGAGTCGAGACTAGCTTAACTGAAACTCACCTCAAGCCAACATATGCCCAAGCTAGGACCATTTTGCTGAGACCTTGGTCACACACCTCCAGCATAAGGTGCTGTCACAAAAATGTTATAGCAGGAGGGCATAATATAATAAAAAACGAAGAATATATTTGTTGCCAACCAAAAACAATGATTAGACCATTTTCTTAATAAAGGAAAAAAAACACAGTGATATAAATATGGCAAAAATAGGTTAGTGACAATAATAAAAGAAAAAGAAGCAATGTTAATGCTTGATCAATAAAAAATGAATGATTAGTCTGCCGTGCTTGGTTCCCTAAGAGATTTAAGTCCAGGAAGGAAACCACTCTTCAATGTGGACAATCTCACATGAAAATCCTGTCACAGATATTGCCCATTTTGAAAGAATGGGTCTAAATGGCTTATCCTCAAATCCTTTAACATTGCTGGAGAGTAGGCTATTAAGAGAGAAAGTGTAACACCCGCCTCACTTATATTGAATTTAATTGCTTCTAGAGTGGAATTGGTGAATTATTTAATTTATTTGGAAGGTGATATTATTTTATATTATGGTCACTACAAAGAAAATAAATAAAAGAAGATGTAACGTGAGAGTTATTTTGTGTATTATTTATATTTAACTTTTGATCTCCTTATCAGTTAAGGAAAATGATAAGAGAATTCCTATTTGGATTAGGAGTTTAAGTGTTATTGGAATTTTTTTAGAGCTTTAGCCTATCTAAACAATCTTATTATGAGTTTTAGTGGGATTTAAAGTCTTGGAAGCTTATTTAAGTTTTTAGTCGGTTTTAAATTTCATCCCAAGTGGAAACAGTTTTAACGTGTAAGTAAGTTAAGGTTAGGACTTCTTACTGAAAGATGGAGAGAGAAACTGTGAGATTACAAAAGAAAAAAATATATATATATATATATATATTATATATTTTTTTCTGCATCCGTGTGTTCAGGTATGCCTCTCTCACAAAAATCTATGGGATAATCTATAAAGCTAGTGAAGTATTTTAGTCTTGTATGAACTTTTCCATACAAACTCATGACTTAAGCTTTTAGATGATTTGTTGCTGGGATTTACGCAGATTAGTAGTGGTGCTAGCTTCATAAATTTTGTAATCTATATAATTGTTTCAAGTTTCTAGTTATTGTCAATGCATGATACAAGTTACTAGGTCCTACGGGTAGAGATAACTTTGTAAACTTATAGCATCCTTTCTATGTCTTACGGGTAGGAATCTTATTGGCTGCCATATATATGTAATTTGGGATAATATGATCTATAAGTGTAAAATTATTTGGAAGCCAACTCGTACTGGGAGAATTAAATAAATAAAGATCTACATATTCGACTCATTAGAATTGTTTACTAGGTTTTGTTTTTTGGAGTACTTGATAAAGCAATTGAGTACGAAGTTAGCTGTAGTTTCAGAATAAAATGTGAGATACGAATTTTAAGATTGAAATTTATGTTTTCATTGCTGCCTTAGTGTTACCATTCTTATTGAGTCATCTTGTCCTTATTTAGGTTCTAGTTGATATTGATTCAAACAGTTGAGGTGAAGCTTGGTTTAACAACTAGAGGTAAGTGGACTTTAAAACATGACGTCTCTCAAGACGTGTATATTTATATATATTTTTGGTAAAAATATATTTATATATACATAATTGCAAAAATGAAATTTCAAAAACTTATACCATTGTCAATGCATTATATATACCAGAATTTTATTATTTACTGTATATTATTTTGAACCTGTATATGTCAAGAATGACTCAAAACTATATTTTTGAGAAAGTATTTGTTATATGATATATGAATGTATTGGCAATATTGTAATAAAGTGAAAATGTTTTTAAACGGTCAACTAGACAGTCTGCAACCTTTGCCAACACAGGGTTAAGTGTTGGTCTTCAGCCGATGTAGTGTTATTGTGGTGTGATGCAGTGTTATTGTTTGCTCTTTGGAGTCAGTGTTGCCTTTATAAGGTTAGTGTTATTGTTCCTTATGGGAATCACCCACCGAGTATTTAGCAACTTATGTCTTTGTCTGGCTAATGTTTAATATTTTCTATATTGAACTATTGTTTTATTGTTATTGAACTTTATAACTGGAAATTTTTCTTATTACTATAATATATTGTTTCTACCTATTTAGTGTATTTTGGCTAACTAAAGTGGTTATTATCTTATTTAATGATTACAGCGTTATAATTAAATGTTTTATTCTCGACAGTTTTATAGAATATATTGTATTACTGTTAAAACTATTTGTAAATGTTTTGTAAAGACTATATTTTGTCAATGATACTAATGTTTTGTTTTGAAAGACATCATCATGTTATGTAGTCTCTTATTGGGCTTCTAGCTCACCTCCCAATTCTCCACCCTTTCAAATTAGAGTGATGCAATATCTTTTGGAGGTGGATCATGGGTGTCATAGATTGAAGACTACTTTTGGAGCTATGTTAGTTAATGAACTATTTTAGCATATTTTCTTAGGATAGTGAGTTTGACATTTGTAGAACTCTTTCAAATTGTATTTGGAGACTTTATTATTAAAGTTTTGTTTTAATGGATTTCATAGGAAAGATTTTGATGTTTAGAAGTTTATTTGTGGATATTTAATTATGCTTTGTTCCATTATATCATTTTTTATTATTTATAAGACAGGTTATGCATCTAAATCCTTGGTATGGGTTTGGGGTGTTACAGAAAGAAGAGAGTAGTCTATTAGTGCATGCCCCTATTACACTTGTGCTTCCTCACTTTACCCTTTATCCTCTCTGTTTTTCTACACTCTCCATTTTCTTTCTTATTCTTATGTTCCTTCTTTTCTTCCTTATTTTTCGTTTCTCTTCTTTCTTACTATTTTTCTCACTTGTTTTTCCTTTCTCTCTCTATTTGCTTCTCTTTGTTTTTTCCTACTCCTCTTGCTTACTCACTTGCCTCCCCCATTTTCACTGTGCATAGCTAAGGCCTTTTTATACTGTTTTTCGTGATAAGTTTTATTGTTTTACCCCTCAACTACTTTTGGTCTGGTGTAGGTGTCCTTCCCAAACCACCCACTGGTCTGTTGGCTGCCCAGTCATCACCACTATCCTATGCTGGTTGTGCCACGTTCTATTCCCAGACAAAAGAGTTTTGTTTTGTTTTCTTGTTTTCTGTGGCATTCCCATCTGGATAAGGATTGTGTATTCTTTCTTACTAATTCTTATGGCATGCACCTAGTAATTCTAACTCATCTTTCCCTTTTTTTAGTGGTATGTTATCCTAGTAGTACATTTCCCTCAAAAGAGTTTAAGTGGGAACTCCAAAATAGACTTCCCCATTCTCTCCACTGCCATACCATACACTCTCTTACCTTGGACCCATGGTCCACGCCCCTATATTGTCTGGGTACAAACAAGTGGTGCCTGAGCCTTGTGCGTGCTCCACTTTCATGTGAGTTCATGGCCTGTCTGTTGTTCATGTGTTTGTCATAGCCTAGGGGCTTATCTAGTTTTTGCTACACGTTCTACTACTCATTCTTAACCTCTTGTGGTGTGGATGAGTCATTGGATCTTCATTCTTTGCACCTTATTTCAGTCTTTGGACTGGGTCTTGCTTAAGTATGGGCCTTTCTTCCTTCAGTTTGGCCCCTATCTTTCTTTACTTCTGCCTTATGAGTCAACTAGTGTTCCTGCCACGTCATTTCGTTGCTTTTGCTATGTTACCCTTAACTTGTTCTTGCAGGGCCTCTTTGGGCTTGCCATGCACTTTTCTCTTATTCAATTCGTCCAATGTTTCTGCTGGGTTAATCCTTATACCATCTTGGGCTTCCTTGGCCCATTTTATCCCTTTAGGCATCCTCGGCCTACTTTATTCCTTTGGATATCCTTGGCTTATTCCATTCTTACATTCCCATGGGTTTTTGTTATGTATTTTGGGCTTCCCCAACCCAATTATCATATCCTTTACTTTAAGGGATTATTGGCTTTTGTACCAACCTCATTTACTAATTCTTTTCTTTTGGGCTCCTCCAACCCATTTTTACTTGCTTTCCATTTCTTATAATTCTTATGGGCTTACTACTTCCTTCTTTGGGCTCCGTTGGGCCCGCTTACTTTCTTTGAGACCTTTTTACTATTTTACAAACCTATGGACCATTATTTTTGGCATTTGGATTTAATAGTTTTCTTCTCACTTTCTAATTCTTCATTCTTATTCTCTTCTATGTTGTTGGGCTTTTTCTTGTTATTGGGCCTTCTTGCCAAAGTGGGCATCAACATAGTGTTTCTTTTTTGGTTTAATTATACACTTTTATAATTTCTATTCCATCTTCCAAATGTTTAATATCTTATAAAATATTTTATTTTAGTTTCTATATTTTTAGGTTTGTGTCAAAAAAATAGTTTTACCCTTAAATGTTGGATGAAAAAAAAAAAAGGTAATGTGGAGGTTTACCTGAGTGAACAAGAAGGCTTGAGATATACTATTTATTTGATTATTTTATTTTTAGGATAAATTACAAAATTATTCTAGGTTTACTTGAGTGAGCAAGAAGGCTTGAGATATTCTATTTATTAGATTATTTTATTTTAGGATAAATTACAAAATTAGTCTTTGTCCTTTACGCTATAAACTCGATTTTTATAAGAATAAACAAGGGAAGAAAATGTGGTTCTGAACTATAAAATCTAGCACAATTTAATTTATGTGCCATATCAATGGAAAAATGGACAATTTTCTCAAACAGGAAGGCAAACGAAAAAAACCTTTGCAAATTCAATCTGAATTAATAATAAGAATAAAATAGGGGTTGGTAGTTGGGGGATTCAAACCTTGACAGAAGAGTAGTAAAGTTTTCCTTGGTGAAGCTTCTTGAGGGTGTCATCAACTTCTCATTTGTAGACTTGCTTGTCGCTCTAAACACTTTTCCAATTAGTTTATCAGTTTATCACTCTTCTTCTTCTTTTTTTTAGAGATGTGGTCTTTTCCTCATGGATGCATACCATTTTCCCAATAAATCTTTCACCAGCTTTTCAGAGATGTGGTCTTTTTCTCATGGATGCATACCATTTTCCCAATAAATCTTTCACTAGATCAGTATGAGTGAATTTGTATGAACAGTGCATGAGGTCTTTACACTTTTTTCTGTAATAAATTTTAATCAATCTCCATTGTAGATGAACGTTATATCAATCACTTAAATCCATATGTTTTTGTGTCTATTGTTTTCCAAAAATGTTGTTTGAAAGTTCAAAGTGAGGACATAATAAGAGAAGGAAGAGGCTAGGAGAAAAAAAAATAGTTATCTGTATTTCTTTTTTGAAATTTGATGCTTCCTATATATCCTTCAAAACAAAAATTCTTTCTACAAAATTCATCACTAACCTTAGCTTCAGGCCAGAGAACCTAATTGAAGTGTCCTTCTCACGCGTGTGTGTTTTCTTCTTCATTGCGTGGGTTTCATTGTTTCAAGAGTAATGTACAGTTGATTTAAACAAAAGTCAAGCTAATGAACAAAAGGGAGAAAAAGCTTAAAATAACATTAGTGAAAGTAATAAAAAAGAGCATATTAATTAAAGAAATAAAAGTGACCATGGCTTTAAATACGATAGAATGACAAAAATTAATACACTTGGCCTACCATAATTATTAATTATTTTAAAATTTTAAATAGTTAAAAAATAGTAAATTTAATTATTTAATTAATTAGATTTCAAAATTTGTAGGAACAAGACAAGATTGTTATTGTTATTTATACAACTGAGGCTACATGTGATTTGATACGTGAAAGAACAATACATGCAATAGCCAGTAGCTTGTCTTTTGGCAATTTAAGTCATGCCGATAGGCTACCAAGTTTAGGTGTTTTATTTGACTTGCTTTATATGCCTTTACAAGGCGTTGTATTTGGTAGTTTTTTTTTTTTTTTTTTTGATTCACAACCTGTAGACTTTCATTAAACCAAAACAGGAACCATACAGTTTACATCTTTGGACACTTGGTCTACAATCATAGGAGGAGTATCCTCCACCCAAATTACACAGTCGGTTACAAATTTGGCATGTCGCGCCAGAGAATGAGCTGCACCATTACAGCATCGACGGGCATGAGAGACCTCCCAATCCAAAAACCAGCCTAGCCCCAGCTTCGACCCTTCAATCACTTTTTGTATGCGACGTTGAACCTGATCAGGGTCTCTCAGGGAGTTAACAACCAAAAGTGAGTCACACTCAAGAACAACCTGGCTAAGACTGAGGTCCTTCGCGAATTGGATCCCCTCTTCTACAGCCTTTGCCTCCACCTCCAGAGGACCTAAAGGCAGATCAATTTTTCTGCACAAAGCCCCCATGATCTGACCCATCCCATCTCTAACCACCACACCAATACCACAGCTACCGGATTCACTGAAAACAGCCCCATCTGAATTGACTTTATACCATCCTTGCTTCGGAGGCTTCCACTGTTGTGCTGGAATTGCCCGAGGCCTCCCCTGTACCTTCCTTTCTTGCTTGATCTCCTCCACATAATTAGCCACAGCCTTAGTGAGCTCTACCCTCCCTTTACTGATCCCCCCATGTGTGACCGTGTTTCTGTTGTTCCACAGACTCCACGCTGTCACAGCTAGCAACACCCAGTTGGCATTTGGGCAATCTTCCAAAACCTTCCAAACCAAATCCACAAACACATTTACAGGATTAGGCAGCAGCGGGAGTTTTACCTTCGTGTCACACCAGACCTCCTTAGCAAAAGCGCAATCCCATAGAATATGCCCCGAAGTTTCAACAGCCCCACACAAAACACAACTGTCCAAATCACCAATACCTCTAGCCTTGAGTCTATTTCTAGTTGGAAGAATATCCTTACAAGCCCTCCACATGAAACACTTAATTTTACTTGGACATTCCATCTGCCACACCATTTTCCAAAGAGCACTCATTTTCAGATTATCTGAGTTGCAGCCTAGATCAGTCCTAGTTGGTCCTTCCTTAAGCCAGCTTTGCGCCACCCCATATGCACTTCTAACCGTGAATTTACCATTCGGTGATCCAGCCCAAACAAAGGAGTCATTAGGCAATCTGGTACTGATTGGAATACCCAGAACTCGTTCTGCTTCATGAGGTAGGAAGGTGCCTTGGACTTTACCTGCATCCCAGCTCCCCCTGGTGGTATCAATGAGGTCCGAAACCCACTCAACCCCCGCCTGGCCACTCCTAGGGCTGACCACTTTGGACAGGTTCTCCCTTGGGATCCAATTGTCATTCCATATTTGTACTCTTTGCCCATTCCCAATGCACCAGCCCGACCCCATCTTGATTACATCTCTTGCCGCCAAGATGCTTCGCCACGCATAGGACGGTTTCCTCCCAATTTGGGCTGAAAGGAACGAACCATGAGCAAAGTACTTAGCTTTGTATATTCTATGGACTAGGGAAGTTGGATGCTCCATAATTCTCCAGCCTTGTTTCGCTAAAAGAGCAAGGTTGAAAGCCTTAAGATCTCTAAACCCCATCCCCCCTTCTGCCTTAGGCTTGCACAGCTTACTCCACGAAACCCAGGCCATTTTCCGCTCTCTACCTTTCTGCCCCCACCAGAAATTACCCATCATGGAGTTCAAATCTTTACACAGCGAGTCCGGGAGTTTAAACACACTCATAGTGTAAGTAGGGGTGGCTTGAGTCACCGCTTTAATGAGGATCTCCCTCCCCGCATTGGACAAAAGCTTCCCTTTCCAACCTGCAATCCTCCTTCCCACCTAGTCCTTTATTCGCTAAAAAGCTTTCCTTTTCCCCCTTCCAACTAGAGGAGGCAGCCCTAAGTACTTCTCATGTTGCCTAACTATCTCCGCCCCCAACCTTTGCTTTATCGAATTTTGGACTTCCGTCTTTGTGTTTTTACTGAAATAAAGGGCTGTCTTTTCCTTATTAATTTTTTGGCCCGACACTCTCTCGTTCTCCCCCAGCACCTTCAGCACCCAATCACACTCCCTTATTGTTGCCCTACAAAAGATGATACTATCGTCTGCAAATAGCAAATGAGAGACCCTCGGAGCCCCCCTACACACGGCCACCCCACTTATATGACCTTCCATTTCCGCCTTCTTTAGCATAGCTGACATCCCTTCCGCACATAAAAGGAAAAGGTAGGGAGAGATTGGGTCTCCTTGTCTCAATCCCCTAGAAGGAGCAATCTTTCCTTTAGGCTCACCATTTATCAAGACCGAGTAAGACACCGTAGAGACACACATCAACATCAACGCTATCCATTTCTCATGGAATCCTAGCTTTCTCATTATAGCTTCCAAATAGGGCCATTCCACTCGATCGTATGCTTTACTCATATCGAGTTTCACCGCCATACTAGCTTCCTTCCCCCCCCTTTTCTGGTCAATACAGTGCATCGTCTCGAAGGCCACTAACACGTTATCAGTTATTGATCTACCCGGAACAAACGCACTCTGAGATTCGTCAATTACTTCTTTCAGGATCTTTTTCAGCCTATTAGCCAGCACTTTGGAGATTAGTTTGTATACTACGTTACATAAGCTTATGGGTCTAAATTCCGTAATTTTCTGAGGAGAGGCTACCTTTGGGATTAAACAAATAAATGTTTCATTTAGGGTACAGGGCATCCTTCCAGTATTTAAAACCCCAAGGACACAATTTGCAACATCAATACCAACAATATCCCAATAATGCTGATAAAAAATGGGGGACATACTGTCAGGGCCTGGGGCTTTTGTGGGGTGCATCTGTTGAAGGGCTTGCCAGACCTCTTCCACTTTAAATTCTGCCAGCAGCTCCTCATTCATCTCCTGGGATACCCTCCTGGGAACCGCACAGAGGCTATCCTCAAAATTCGATGGGTTGTCCGTCCTAAAAATGTTTGTAAAGTAGTCCAAGACTATTCTTTCTACCCCTTCCTGATCATCAGTCCATACCCCATGCTGATTCTGCAAACCGTCAATTTTATTCTTTCTTCTCCGCTGGCTGGCTGTAGCATGGAAAAACTTCGTATTTTGATCGCCCCACTTAAGCCATAGCGCCCTCGACCTCTGATTCCACATAATCTCCTCCCGGATTTGAATTTCATTAATTTCCTTTTTCGTCTCCTTGATTTCACTTGCTTTGTCAACCAAACCATCTGCCTCCTCCAATTGTTGTAGATAATTTTTTTTCTGCCTTAAGGAACTACTTACATTTCCAAATACCTTCCAATTCCACTCCCGCAATTTCTCTTGGCATTGCTTCAATCGATCCTGAGCTGCAAAACCAGAGCCACTCCTCAACGGGTCCCATGCCTCCTCGATCACCTCCCTGCACACGGCCTCTCTAGTCCACATAGCCTCAAAAAAGAACCGTTTCCTGCCTGGCTTGCGAGGCTTTCTTCGCTGAAGGAAAAGCGAAAGCAGGCAATGATCAGAGACCGACATTAAAGTATGATGAACCCGGGCCTCCTGAAAACTATGAATCCAACTCTCACTTGCCACCACCCGATCCAACCTGAGCTTTGTTCTTTGCTCCCCTCCCCTTCCATTGCACCAAGTGTACCTGTGCCCGACAAAACCCAAGTCCACTAACCCACATCGGCTTAGACATTCCCTGAAGTCTTCCATTTGACCGGCATTCCTCTCCGGCCCCCCAAGTTTTTCATCAGGATGGGAGATTTCATTGAAGTCCCCGAATACAACCCACGGAAGGGTACTTTGCCTCTTCAAAACCTCCAATAATTCCCAAGAAATATACCTTTTAGCTACATCCGGTTGCCCATAAAACCGGTAGCGCGTCACGGAGGAGCAGAGACACCGTGAATCTTGACGTCGATGTGAGAATTTGAGCAGCTCTTGAATCTCACGTCAGTTCCCTCCCTCCATAACAACGCTAGCCCTCCACTGCGACCGTCACTTGGAACCGTAATACCCTGCGTATACTCCAACTTATTCTGAATACCCTTAATCCGATTTACTCCGGCTTTCGTCTCAGACAGAAACACCAGGAGAGGATCTTTTACTCTCACCTCGTCGGCGAGGGTCCGAACTGCCAAAGACGACCCCATTCCTCGGCAGTTCCAGGCCAGGATACTCATTTGGCTCGGCGGTGCTGCGCAGCAGACACCGCCACACCGCCAACCATTTCTTCCTCTTCAGTTTGACCTAGGTTTTCTTCTTTTCTTTCTTTCCTGCGTTTTAAACTCCCAGTGTTTGGATCCAATTCCTGTAAGGGGGTCGGGCCATCCCTCTTACCTTTAATTGGACTTTTCTCCTTCTGGGTATTCAACTTTGTTTTATCCCTTGCCAGCCTCTTCCAATGTTTGCTTGTTGGACCCAACACTTCCGCTGTCCAGCCCTTCTTTTCCTCAAAGGATAACGCTAGTGGGCCTAGTTCTTGGTTTTCTGCTTCCGGCCCAATCTCCTTCATCTTAACATCTTTATTTGGCACCTCCCTCCCTTCAGACCTTATTTCAAACACCTGGTGGGCATCCTTACCCCCCTGCCCACTCTCCTCAAAGCCCGGACAGACCCCTGACACATCCCCACCTACACTCCCCCCATCAGTCCTCTTTCCATCTTCTCTACCTACCGTCCCTTTAGCCTTGCCTTCCTCACGAGACATGTCAGACGCATCTGTTGAGGTGATTATTACCTCTATGTTGCGTGTTGATTGAGTAACCTCACTACTTGTCAGTTCACCCCCATGCCAGCTTACCTTCTCCATTTTTTCCTTTGCCGTGACCCTCGACCCCGGCAAAGGCGACGGGTTTTCCGTCGCACCACCGTAGTCCTCCCCTCTTTCTTTCCTAGCTCCATACGCCTCATCCTTACCTCCCCTTCGCATCGGATCGCCCCTCATCCAAGCACCATACTGGAACTGCTCTGCCCCTTCCTGGCCACCATTTAACTTCCTTTCCCCACAATCTTTTAAGGAATGATCAAGCAGACCACACCTGTAACAGAAGTTAGGCAATCTTTCGTATTTAAAATTTACCCATTTTGGTTCGCCCCCTTCAGTTGAGATTTTCTTTCCTCGCACCAACCGCTTTGTTACATCCAGCTGCACTCTAACCCGGAGGCACTTACCCCACTGAACACCCGCCTCTGTTACATCCACCTCGAGCACGGACCCCAGGCATGAGCCAATAGCCCATCCCGTCTCTTTCGTTCTGCTATTTAGAGGTAGATTATAGATTTGTACCCAGAAGGGAGCCCACTTAACTTCAATCTCCTTCGGCGTCAGCTCCCCAACAAATTCTTGGATTAGGATCAAATTCTTCTCAAAGTTCCACGGGCACATATCCAGCACCTTCTTTTTATCCTTCTCGTCCCCAAACTCCACTAAGAACAGATCCTCCTCTAATTCTGCAATATTGACTCCTTTGTTAGGCTTCCACAGCATCCTAAGGTTCTTCCTCAGAGCGTCCACGTTTATACTCCTCTGGGTAAGAATCTTCATTACCGCACAGAGTTTTCCTCTTGTCTTGGCCGCCCGAGTACTTCCACTATCAAGTTCTACTCCGGTATCTTCTTCCTCCGTGAACGTTAGCCTCTTCCATAGCTCTTCTAACTCCTCTGCCATGATAAACCAGCCTTGATACCACCTACACTACTTCTTCGAACACCAATCCCCACTACCTCACCCCAGGGAGGTACTCCACCTCTTGCTAGATACAGCAAGACTTACACTTGCTACCACGCGCCTAAGCCCGAGAGCACCATCTTTATTATAAAAATTCTATTCGGTACTTTTTGTACAACTAGTGACTAGTTTATATGTTGTATTTGGTAGTTGAGAGAACAAATCAGCCACAGGACTTGCATTTAATTTGGAAAGATTAGTCTTTATAGCTTTGCCTAGCTAGGTACTATTATTAAACCTTTTTTTTTCTTTCTTGTGTTTTCCTTTCCACAAATTGTGTCCTCTGTGTCGATGAAGTTTCACATAGATGATAGACGTCATCTTCGGTGTTATTAGATAGAATTTCATTGGGCTGTATTGTTTCTTATTCTCAATACAATTGAGATACCCTCCAAATTGTTAAGTTCCTGAAAAAAAGCATCTAGGGTTAAAGTTGACAAATTTCTTATTTTTTTTTATAGAATTTCAACATATGACGTTTATTTTTTATGATTGTAATTTTTATCATTAAACCAAGACATAAATTGAATTTTGGTGTAGATAGAGATTGAACTCCAAATATCTTATTCAACCATTAAATATTTTACTAACTGAGCTAACTTAATTCCTATCAATATCTGTTTGCCATGTTGTGGCCCTAAATCAGAGGAAGATATAGAAACATTTAATTTACATAAACCTTTGTAGTGAAATTAGTAGTAACTTTAGTGACAAATTTAGAACAGTCAAAGAAATAAAGCATACATTTTGCCATTGTTATTCAAGTAATTTATAGAGAAAAACCCACTACAAATTACTTTATTAGAAGAAATGCTTATAGGATTCTCACCCAAAAAAATGCTTCTAGTCTAAGGCCTACACCTTGAAAACTTCTTTAATGGGCTTCTTTGTAAGGTTAGACCAGGAACCCATTCAATTTAACGGTGGTTTCCTTTATAAAGTCCTTCCATAAAAGAGTTTTATTGACAGTTATTTTTAAGTGATTGTTCAAAATAAAATTTCACTAAAAACCTGTTCACAAATAGACTCCTAGAGCATTCCCATCAGCTCATGTAAAATTCTCATCTATTTTATACAAAAAAACCTACCTTTTCTAATTTACACATTCACTTTAACAATACACCTATATCAGTTCATTTATTTTACACATCTTCTAATTAAATAATTATTTTCTTCTCATTTTTTATTATTTTTCTCCAACCACCACGTATAACACGCGCGCGCTCTCTCTCTCTTTTTCATTTCTGATTGGTTGCTCTCTTTCTCTCTCTCCACACCCATCTCTCCCTCTCCATCAACTCTCCCTCTCCATCCCTCTCCATCAACTCTCTAATCCACCCTCTCCATCAACTTTCCCTCTCCGATCACCATCTCAGATCGGCTATCCCTCTCCGATCCACCCTCTCCATCAACTTTTCCTCTCCGATCACCATCTCAGATCGGCTATCCCTCTCCGATCCACCCTCTCCATCAACTTTCCCTCTCCGATAACCATCTCAGATCAACTCTCCCTCTCCGATCCACTTCCCGCGGCTCTGATCCACTCCCCACGGCGCCGATCCACCATCCCCCGCAGCTCCGATCCACTCCCTGCGGCTCCGATCCACTCCCCGCGACTCCGATCCACCATCCTCGCGGTTCCGATCCACTCCCCGCAGCTCCGATTCGCGATCCGCGGCCCAGATCCATTCCCCGCGGCTTCGATCCACCATCCCCACAGCCCAGTCCACGATCCTGCGGCTCCAATCTGTCTTTGTGTATCACTTTTTTTTTTTTTTTAAGTGTATCTTTGTTGTTTGTCCTTGTGGGTGTGTTTGTGTATCTCTGTGGGGGTTTTTTTTTTTTTGAGCAAGTGTCTCTGTTGATTTGTCTGGATGTTGAAGAGGTTGTTGGGCACGAAGAAGAGAGAGAAAAAAACGAGCGAACGAAAATTAATAAATTATTGTATAAACGAGCTACAGTACCCGTGTAAATTTACACGGGTACTGTAGCAATGTGAAAATTATAGATGATTTTAGATAAGTATACACCCACTGATGTGGGCAGTTTTTGGCTCAAAATGTGTAAAATTAATAATTTTTTATCAGTTTACACATTTATACATCATTATGCATTCACTGATGTGAATGCTCTAATATGCTTATCAAACCAAAAAAAAACTCTTAATATTATGAGTTTTATCTATCACTCTTATTATTATTAAACAAAATAAATCTAAATATATACTAATAAAAAAAATTAGGATAATCCCTATATGAACCACGTTAAATATCCTAATAAAAAAGATAATCTTACATTTTCTCACTTAGCCTGCATTGAAATTAAATAATTTAGTTTCTCAAAAAAAAAAAAAAAAAATAGTGAGTGGTAGTGACTATGATGTGGTTATAACATTAGGGGTCTGCTTATCAAATAGTAGTGATTACAGTTTAAAACATGTGTGTAAGTTAGCGTGTGTTAATATGTGTAAGGGTCATTTTCCATAATTTTAACATGTATTGGTTCAATTTGTAAGGCTCAAACCCTTCGCCAAAAAGGCCTAGGTTCGTTGCAATAAGAGGTTGTCTTCGCCTTGGTTGCGTGCCTTGACCTTGGCTGCTTGCCCATAAGGGCTGCGTTGGCCTTGACTGCATGCCCATGTGGGGCTACCTAGGTAGCATGCCTGTGTGAGGCTACCTAGGCCTTGGCTGATTACCTATGGAGGCTGTCTTAGCCTTGGCAGCATGCCTTGGCCTTGGTGGCTTGCCATGAGAGGCTGCCTTGGCATTGGCTACTTGCCATGAGAGGTGGGATGTCGGCAGGACCTCGAAGCCATCCTTATGTCTCACGTGTGCCTCGTGGCCTCCACGTTGCTGCTGACCACATGGGCATGCTTGTTGCCTCGAATGCAAAACATTATGTGGGTTTAGGGCCTTTGGTCCCCTTTGCCAACATACAAAGTGAGTATCATCCCTCTGCCCCACACAATCGTCGTGCCTGCCCGCACCCTTCCTTGCCCCTTGGATGAGCCAAGGCCTCCAGGTGGTGTCAACGTCGACGAGGAATGCTACTTGGTTGATCCTGCCCATAGAGTCCTGCTGCTAGTAGTCCTTCTTGGTGGGCGATCTATAAGTCTAATGTAAGTCCTTTTTGAGGCTTGTGGCTTGCCCTAACCCTAGTATAGGGTAGCCTCCCCTCACCTAAACTTCTTTTACCCCCCCCAAAAAAAAAAAAAAAAAAAATTATATATCAACTAGTTGTGAAATGGACCCCACCAACATCAAGGGATTGGCTGGACACCCTCGCTAACAATAACATGTCAACAACAAAAATTGTGCTTGCCCATGCCTATATAAATATTTTGTTGCGTGCTTTGTTAAGCATTGCTAAAAAAATATATAGAAATTTCTCTTTCTATTGTATTTCCTGAGACCCAACGAAAATCGGGTGAGCATTTTTGAAATAGAAGATGGTACAAATGGAGAAACTCTTTGTCTATTGGTTAGGAATTTTGTTATTTTTTATTAGGAGATAAGAAAACTTAGCTCTTTTTGTTCACATACTTCTTGTATCCTTTATAAACTTTGCTCTCAATCGCAACAAATACTCGTATTTTCACTTCTAAATTATGTATAGATTGTAAGCTGCTAGTCTTCAATTTTTAAACTGTTGGATTATATATTGACCATAGTTAATTAACCAATTATCCAAATTGATTAATTAGATCAAATTACATGCATTTACCTGATTGCTAAATACGTTCATGATGTACACTACTAATTAAATGTTCTGGAATAGTAACCAAAAGAACATGCTTTTTCTTTTGGGGGGGGGGTGGTATTTACTAGGGGTGGCAAAATTGGACACGACCCGCAAACCCGACACTACACGACACGAAATTAGCAGGTTATGGGTTGAGGCTTAATGGGTTCGTGTCATATTTGGGTTGACACGATGAACCCGTTTGATAAACGGGTTGGGTTAGGGTTTAAACTATGGAACCCGTCTGATCTGTCTGACCTGTTTAATTAAATGAAATTTTACCAATATACCATTCAAACTATAGGTATATAAACTTATTAGTTGTTGTAATTTATTTTTTTTGACGTATTGTGATTGATTATTTATGATATTGAGATATGTTTTAGTTTTGAATGATTATTTGTGATATAATTACTCATTAGTTCTAAATTTTATATTTAAAATATTTATTTGCTTGTTTTTTCCATAAATGTTTTTTTTCATTTTGATAAAATCAGATAAACAGGTCGACACGACTGACCCGTTTAATAAATGGGTCGTGTTAGGGTTGAGGAATCTTGACCCGTTTAATAAACATGTTGGGTTAGTGTTAACCCATATAGTCGGATACGTATGAGTTGACACGACACGAACCCGACACGTGAACACGAATTGCCACCCCTAGTATTTACTTGGTAGAAGTAAATTTAAGTAAATCAAGAAGATGGCAATGACAACGACAAAGTTTTTGATCCTCAACAATAATAATTATCAAGATCAAGACACGGTAGAAGCTTAGTTTAAGATTCAATGAATGAATTGAGAAGTAGAAAGAGACTTTTTTTTGGGTGTTCCAGAAAGTCATGAGAGGGTATTATGATTATCTATATTCCTATTCAAAAGTGGAGAATGTATTATGACTACTCATCTCTTAGGGCCCTTTAACAGCTGTCTTCAGTTATTGCAACCCAAGGCTGCTTTGTTTCCTTCCCCACATTCTCTCTAGCTCTTGCACATTGTGTCTCTCCTACATCCCTCAATTATAGCCCTATGTTTATGTGTTTGGAATAGTCTTCTAGTACTTAAAATTTATCAATAAGTCTAAAGACACAAAAATTTCAAAGATTTTATTCACAATTGCTGAGATGACATGTTGTGGTTAGTGCTAATAGAAGCGGTTTTAGTAGTGGATACGTGTGAAATATGCGTTGCTTCAATCACGCTTTCCATGTCACTCAATACTAGTAGTAAAAAAAATATTGTGAAAAATTGTGTCCCTAGCATTACTCATAAGGTATTATGAGCATTCTATATTTCTTTACATATACTTATTCATTTGACTTCACTGCCTATTGCAAACAAAATCAAAGGTATAGCTGTTAGCAAATTGGAACTGATAAGGACCAACTAGGCAGCCAGCTTATCCTAGCATACGTTGGTTACAGACATTCACATCACCTTTTATTGTGTTTGTGTATTCACAGCAGAATGATCAACAAAGATGAATCAAGTATAGCAGAATAAATATTGAGAGAAATCAAGAATGTGGCACACCAAATGAGTAACTTTGATGATATGTAGCAAGAGTGAATACCCATCACACATGATGGGCTGGCAATGCTTGCCATATCCTCAAAAGTAGCAATAAGTGAAGGGCAGTGATGTGATTTCACTCCCAACATACATACGAACATGTCTGTTACAGTTGAGATAATTGGAAATAGGAAAAAGAGGAGAGGACCCATGAAGCTGAAAAGAATTTCTCATTATTCATGTGAAGGCTCCTTCCATGACTACAAAGTGGCACTGCCTTTTTCAAGCATTGCTTAATTAAAGGCCCACATATTGAACAGAAGAAACTCATCATGAAAAAGATGAAAAATTTGAATGATTGGATGAGCATGCAACACACATATACCAAAATTAATTCATTTCAACTGATAAAGTTTACAAACTTTTGGGTGTTTGTGATACCAGTTTTCCAAGAAAATTCTCCTCAGCATTTCCTTTTCCGGAATTTGATATTATAAACAATGATTGATCAGAATTCAAGGCTCTCTCACTCTCTCTAAATTTCATGAATATAGTATCCATGTTGAAGGGAAACTATATTTCTTGATGTGGTGAATCTCGTTTGATTTTCTGACTATCGATATAATAGAGGATTCAGCGGATTGGTAAGAAACTATTTTAAATTTCATTCACATTCTACAAATAAGTATTCTATTGACTCTTCCAAGTACTACAATTGCCATAACATTAATTTCTTGGCAATTTGAGAAACTAGACAAATGCTTCTGCAAAATGGTTTTAAGGTTCAAACTTATATATTTTTCTTAGCATCCAGTTTCAAATCTCATGTGGAGTAAAAGTATACAATTCAATTAAATTAGTTCACTGACTAATCGGCTCCATTACTAATCAATAGTATTCTGTATTGTTATTGGTATTTTAACTTCTTTTTCTAAACTGATGCATATATATACTACCAGAAACCGTACAAGCACAGTTGCAGAATCAATAAAAACCTTCTTAGACCAATGTGATTTATTGGTTCCCCAATGGCTAAGAAGAAGAGCTGGTTCGACATAGTGAAGAGGTTCTTTATTAGAGAGACAAACTCAAAGCCAGCAAAGGTAAAATGACTTGCTTCTTTGTTCAGTTTTGGTCTTTGATTCTGTTTCTTACTGCTAGAACTATTATCAGGATAGGAGAAGGAAATGGATTTTTGGAGGGCTTAAGTTCAAAAGGTCAGCCTCACTCACTGCACCATCATCCTTAAATGAAAGAAGTATAGGTGAGGCAGAGGAAGAGCAGATCAAGCATGCTCTTACTGTGGCCCATGCCTCCACTGCTGCTGATGAAGTGGCTGTTACAACCGTTCAAGTTGCTGCTAAGGTTGTTGAGTTCACTGGCAACCCTCAATCTGACTATCAATGTGAACATGAAGTGAAAGAGTTTTCAGACATTAGAGTTCAAGGTGAAGCAATTCAGGCCAACCATCAATGTGAGAGAGAAACCCTTGAATTTGCTGCAACTAGAATTCAGTCTGCCTTTCGGGGTTACCTTGTGAGTTTAAACAAGCACTCTCTATCTCATATCTCCTTTCTCAACTTTTATTTATTCTCTGCTAATTTACAAATGCCTGACACTCTGTATATGATAAAGTAATGCCTGTTAAAAGAAAACATATATCAGGAATTTGGTATGGAAACAAATTAGAACTTTTTTTCTTTTTAGTTCTCTCAGATTGCATAGTTTTAATCAACATATGTGGGAGACTTTTGCAGGCAAGGAAAGCCTTGCGAGCATTGAGGGGAATTGTGAAACTCCAAGCTATTATTCGAGGCAGAGCTGTTAGACGCCAAGCTATAACTACCCTAAAGTGCTTGCAGTCTATTGTAAATATTCAGTCACAGGCCAGCACAAGAAGATTTGGAACGGCGGAAGGCACTTGGAATTATGATGGAAGTAAAGAATTGCAGAATTGGAAAGACAAGATAACAAGGGTATGGAATGCAGAAAGAACTGACTCATTCTAATGTGAACAACATAACTCTGATGAAAAAGAAAAATCTGTATCACATTCCTCTCTTTCTAGAACATTAGTCTTCTTCTGGTCTAATTAATAGCATAAGAATTGTTCTGTCTTTAACATTTGGGTGGCAAAATGTTATGATCTTCAGATAGAGACAAACAATCAAAGAAGGTGGGATGATAGTGTATTGTCAAAGGAAGAGGCAGATGCATTATTTATGAGTAAGAAAGAGGCCATAAATAAGAGAGAACGAATAAAGGAATACTGGTTTAGCCATCGGGTAAGCTCCTTTTGTTCTATAATCTTCTGTTTATATATTTTTCAAGTTTTGGTTCAATTACTGATACTTTCAACTGAAAAATTATTCAGAAGTCAGCAGAAGCAGATCGAAACAAGGTAAACGGAAGATGGAGATACTGGTTGGACCAATGGGTAGACACACAAATTACTAAAAGTAGAGAACTTGAAGATTTGGACTCAGTTTTGACTTCAAATCCAAGACAAACAGATGACTGTGGAAGAAGACAACTTAAGCTAAGAAATGTTAAGGGACAGAATAATTTTGAAGGATTGGATTCTCCAATATTTGTTCCCAAAAGATCAATTCATCATAGGAGGCAATGCTCATTGGGAGATCATAATACTTTGTCAAGCTCTCCTGTTCCAACTTACATGGCTGCAACTGAATCTGCAAAGGCAAAAGCGAGATCAATGAGCTCACCAAAAACACGGCTGGGGAATTTCGATACATGCTCTGAAAGCTATTCACCATATAAGAATAAGTTGTCTCTCATATCCTCTATTACTACTGAAGTGCCAAGTGGTGGCAGGATTGGCAAGACTAATGGTTACCAGCAAAGATCTCCTAACTTGAAAGGCCTTCCAGGTCCTATAAAATCCAGACAGATGGTAAAGGATCTCAGCTTTAACTCAGAGTGCTCATTGCAGATTTGGGGTAGACATGGCTTCAGATAATTTCAGATGTTTGGTTTAAGAAGAGATCTTGGTTAGTGTGTTAGGTTGGAGTGGAGAACATAATCTGTAATTTAATAGAGTTTAAATAGTTAAATAATGGGATGCTATTTCATCTCATTATTAAATGAGTAGCTTACAGTAATGCTACACAGTTGATTGACACACAGATAGTCTCTTTTCTTATCACAACTATAACTGAGCAAATTCTATGCTAATTGGCATTAAAATTTAGGTTTTATCCATAGATGTAACTTTATGATTCTGTTTTAAGCCAGTTGTTTAGGACATTAGAGACTGGAGAAACAAAACAGCCATTGAAATATTTGGAGGCAGGGTTAGTGACTGGAGTGATAGTCATAACATGGTTGCTGAATTGCTGTACTAGAAGGTGTGGCTGGACACCTCCTTTTTAGGGAAGGCATTATACCAAACCTTTTACTCATTTATTTTTTTACTATTCCATAATTTCCGCTAGATTTTGCACATAATGGAGTCTTGACCTTGATAAATTTTCGACTGTCTTAAGGTTTAAGATGCTAGAAAATGGTGAATTCAATCATGTAATCTTGATAAATTTTCAACTGTCTTAAAGTTTAAGATGCTAGAAAATGGTGAATTCAATCATGCAATCTAACAAATCTAATCAAATATTTCAGCATTATACCAAACCTTTTACTACCTTATTTTTTTACTATTCCATAATTTCCATTAGACTGTGCACATAATGGTGCTTGACCTTAATAAATTATCTGTTATCTCAAATTAAGATGTTATAAAATGGTGAATTTAATCATTTAATCTAACGGACCTAATCAAATATTTTAGAATTATATCAAACTAGTTGGTTAGTCTTGTTTAGCTATCTTTAGTGATGCTTCCTTGTGTATATATAAACGAAGCTAGTGATGGAATTAACACATATCAAATTTATCAATAATACACTAAGTTTATGTATTACACTATTCTTTTACAAGAACTTCCTACCAACATATTAATCAACTTAATCACTTTATCAGTTTATCTGATTCCAAAAGGTGGCATTAATCATGGTTGCATTTCAAAAGTCTTGAGCACTAATACTATCTGTGAATACTAATAAAGCAGTAGAACAAAGTAAGCCTTTTCAGAAATGTGCTGGAGATAGAACTAATTGATTATTCAGTACACACAAACACCCCAAAAAACCCTTCTAACATTAACACCTCAAACCCTCTGCAACAAAAAGAAAACAAAGGAGGCCCAAACTTTGTAGAAGAGGACCCACTTGGTGGACCGGACCAGAGGGAGTTGGGCCCAAATCATCTTTCAGAATATGCTACCAACATATAAAGCTGATTCATAAGTGTACTGTTGAGCACTTAATAATGCTACCAATAATGCAATCATACTCATTCTTGGCGTGGTCTGCTTTATCTTGCTTTATGTATTTGATTCCTCCCTATCAATAAAGCAGTCAAGATTGATGCCCTTTACTCAATAATACACTAATAAGGGTGAAGAATACAGCCACACCACCACACCACCAATTGAGAAATAACAAACACTATACCGATAACAGAGTTAATCTCTTCCCTCTTAACCCATTTTCTGAGGACTGTCTCTTTGTTTACTTCATTTCATTTCCCATATTTCCTTATTTCCCACAAGCGAATCATGTCAGTAATTGGAGAGGCTGCTCTATCAGCTTTCTTTGAGATGCTGTTTGACAAGTTAAGCTCCTCTGATTTGTTGATGATCTTTAAGCAAGAGCAAGTTCATGCTGACCTCAAGAAGTGGAAGACAACGTTGCCGAAAATCCGTGCAGTTCTGGATGATGCAGAGGATAAGCAGATGACAAGCAAGTTCGTGAAGAGCTGGTTGGATGAGCTGGAAGACTTGGCTTATGATGTGGACGACATCTTGGACGAGTTTGCTACTGAAGCTTTGCGACGTAAGTTGAATGCAGAAGAACCCAGCACAAGTAAGGTACGAAAGTTCATCCCTGCTTGTTGTGTGACTTTGAATCCTTTTTCTATCATGTTTGATGTCAACATGCGGTCCAAGATTAAAGAAATCAATACAAGGTTGCAAGAAATTGTGACACAGAAGAATGATCTGGAGTTGAGAGAAAATACTGGGGGAACTACTAGAACAACAAGATCGAGGGTGCCCACAACTTCTTTGGTGAATGAAGGTCGTGTTTACGGCAGGGAAGAAGATAAAAAGGCTATTGTCAAGTTGTTGCTGAGTGGTGAATCGAGTGATGCTCAACTCTCTGTGATTCCCATAGTTGGTATGGGAGGACTTGGGAAGACAACTCTTGCCCAACTAGTCTACAGTGACGATGAGGTGAGCCGTTATTTTGATTTGAAAGCATGGGCTTGTGTTTCTGAAGATTTTGACATTATAAGGGTGACTAAAGCAATTCTACAATCTGTCGGGAAATTTGATGGTAATGATTTAAATTTAATGCAAGTCAAACTAAAGGAAACATTGTTTGGTAAGAAGTTTTTGCTCATTTTGGATGACGTTTGGAATGAAAACTATGATGACTGGACTAAACTACTTAGTCCATTTGAATTTGCGGCTCCAGGAAGTAAGATTATTGTCACAACTCGGAATTATGATGTTTCATCAACAATGGGAACTACCCCAGCTTATGAGTTGAAAGAGTTGTCAAATGATGCTTGTTGGCATTTATTTACCCAACATGCATTGGGGGCAACAGATTTTACTGCACATCCAAAACTTGAAGAAATTGGTAGAAAAATCTTAGACAAGTGTAAAGGCTCACCTTTGGCAGTAAAAGTATTTGGAGGCCTTTTACGCACTAAAAATGATCATGACCAGTGGAAAAATGTGTTAGATACCAAGATTTGGGATATTCCAGAGGAGAAGAGCAGTATTTTTTCAATTCTTAAATTAAGCTACCAATATCTCCCTTCACATTTAAAGAGGTGCTTTGCTTATTGTTCACTATTCCCAAAAGATTATAAGTTTGAGGAGAAAGAATTAGTTTTGCTATGGATCGCAGAAGGTTTTTTCCAAGAAACAAAAGGAAACAAGCCAATGGAAGATCATGGTGATGAGTGTTTTCGTGATCTACTTAGGAGATCATTTTTTCAACGATCAAGCAACAATGAATCAGTCTTCGTCATGCATGATCTTATCAATGATTTAGCTCAATGGGCAGCAAGAGGCTTGTGCTATAGATTGGAAAACGTATTGGATAAGCAATTTGAGATTTCTACAAAGGTACGTCATTTCTCTTATATTCGAAGTTCTTATGAAGGCATGAAAAAGTTTGAAGACTTCCCCAAAGATATGCATTTACGGACCTTCCTACCGCTACCAATAAAGGATTGGGGCTATTTAACAAACTACATTCCTAATTGTTGGCTACCACAATTAAGATGCTTAAGGGTATTATCTTTATGTGGATATGACATCTTTGAGCTACCAAGTTCAATCGGTGATTTGAAACATCTAAGATACTTAAACCTTTCTTATACTAAGATTACAAGTTTACCAGAGTCCACAACTTCTTTGTACAACCTGCAGACATTGCTATTGAAAGGTTGTTACTCCCTTATAAAGTTACCAGAGAAAATTGGGAATCTAGTCAATCTTAGACATCTTGATATTACTGATGTGATTTTAATTGGAGAAATGCCGGTAGGAATAAAAGAATTAAAGAGCCTACAAACATTATCTGATTTTGTTGTGGGGAAAGATATCGCATCTAAGATAGGGGACTTGATGAACTTGGAGTCTCTTAGGGGAACACTTCGCATTTCAAATTTAGAGAATGTTCTTGATGTTGAGGATGCAAGAAGGGCCAATTTAATCGGTAAGAAGAATTTAGATGCATTAGTGATGAAATGGAAACCTGATCTTGATGATTTACAAGTTGCAGGATCTAGTCTAGATATTCTTGAGATGCTACGACCTTGGACAACAGTGAAAAAAATTTCAATTGATGGCTATGTTGGAGCGAAATTTCCAACTTGGTTTGGACATCCGTCATTTTCTAATATGGTGCTCCTAAGGATTGAGAGGTGCAGAAAATGCACATCCTTACCTGCAATTGGACGATTACCATCCTTGAGAAACCTTGTTCTTGTAGGTTTGTCTGCAGTGCAAACCGTTGGTCTTGAGTTTTATGGGGAAGATTGCCCAAAACCTTTTCAATCCTTAGAGTCACTTTGCTTTAAGGATATGCAAGAATGGAAAGATTGGATTCCATGCAAAGTTGAGTACAAAGAATTCCCTTGCTTGCGTGAGCTTTCTATTTCTCAATGC
Organism: Castanopsis chinensis; assembly: GCA_032878915.1. Lineage (NCBI taxonomy): Eukaryota > Viridiplantae > Streptophyta > Magnoliopsida > Fagales > Fagaceae > Castanopsis > Castanopsis chinensis. The sequence continues at coordinate 1,758,955 of JAVQMG010000090.1, forward strand.
CCTAAATTGCAAGGAAAATTGCCTCACCATGTTCCATTTTTGGAAAAATTTTCTGTTAATGGATGCGAGCAATTGGACGTTTCAATTTCAAACTTCCCAAAGCTTCATGCATTAGAAATTAAGGGATGTAATGGGGTGGTGAGCAAAAGTACAGATGAGTTATGCTTTCCAAAGTCAACTATTCTTTCTATTCCATATGTGAAAAACTTGACTGAGGAGTTCATGCATAGGTTGGCTAAGGTAGAAAAGCTAGAGATAGATAATTGTAAGGAGCTAACATCTTTGTGGCCGGATGAATTCATATCCCTTATAACGCTGGATATAAGAGATTGCTCAAGCCTTGTCAACGTCAGCTTGACATCTACTTTAAGGACACTAAATATTGAGGGTTGTAGTGGTTTGAAATCCTTGTCAATCTCTAATTGTACATGTTTGGAAAAGGCAAGCGTTTCGAGATGTAATTCTTTGACGTTGATTTCAAGAGGTCAATTGCCTCAAAGTTTGAAAATGCTAAATATAAGTCGTTGTGAGAATTTGCAATTTTTGGCAGATGAGGGAGAGGCTTCTTCTAATTCTTCTTCTCTTCTTGAGTACTTGGAAATTGACAGCTGTCCATCTCTAAAATGTTTATCATCAAGTGGCGACCTACCTACCACGCTTAAAAGCCTTGAGATTTGGTCATGCATAGAGCTCACATCCTTATCATCAAAAAACGAGTTACCTACAGCTCTTAAATACCTTTTTGTATACGACTGTCCAAAGATGGAGTCAATAGCGAGCAACTTACCCAACCATGCGTTTCTTGAAGATCTTGACATCAGAAGTTGTGCAAAGTTGAAATCCTTACCGGTGGGCCTACACAAACTCTGCCACCTCAATAAGATCGCGATAAGTGGTTGCCCTAGTTTTGTTTCCTTCCCAGATGGAGGGTTACTCCCCACCAGCTTGAGAGAGCTTTCGATTCATGGCTGTGAGAAACTGGAGGCTTGGCCCAACTGCATGCTGAACCTCAATTCTCTTTATATCAACAATTGTCCAAGCGTCATATACTTTCCAGAAGAGGGTTACCCCACCAGTCTAACATCACTCTCATTTGGCGGGGAGAATATCTGTAAGCAAGTAACTGTGTGGGGATTGCACAGACTAACCTCTCTTACATCACTCTCTATTTATGATGGAATTCCAGATTGGCAGTCGTTTCCAGATGAGCAAGATGGGAAGCTGACGATGACACTTCCTTCCTCTCTTACCCAGCTAAGGATTCGAAGCATTCCAAATATAGTAATTCTATCTTCTTTGGGCTTTCAAAATCTCTCTGGTCTTGAACAATTGGAAATCGGAAATTGCCCTAAACTCGCATCCCTCCCAGAGAAGGGCCTACCTCCCTCGCTTCTAGACCTTGATATTTACGAGTGTCCATTGCTGAAACAACACTGCAAGAAAGGCGGGCGAGAGTGGTCCAAGATAGCCAACGTCCCTTGCGTTCAGATTGATCGGAGGTCTGTCTATGCGTTGGAGGAGCAGCAATATTTCATAATAGTTACTCCTTCCAGGTACAACATTATTTGGTTTCATAATATTTCTCATTACATTGTTGACATCAAAAGCAGAATACAACAAAATCCTCTATGTTTGTATATGAACAATACAATTTTAATAATTCAAACCCTAACCCAGGCTAATTCTTGCAGTGTTGCAGCAGAGACTAGCTTCTGAACCGCTAAACGTTATATTGGAATTTCAAAACACGGAGGTAAGTTAAATTTAATTATTTTCCTCTTTTACCAATTGAACTTCTGGCACTCTGAAATTTTAGAGTCAAGTAGTTTGTAATTTATTTGAATTATGTGAACACTTTATGCTCAGGCACTCAACTATTCTATAAAATGCCTAAAAGAGATATTTTGTAGTGTTTGAAATTTTATTACCTCATCAATATCTCATATACTTTGTAATTTGTTTAAATTATTGGCTTGACTATCAGCTGTGATTTGATGATTGCAGGTTATCAGTAAATGTGCAGATAATGACAGGATGCCCTTTTAGTACTATGCTTGTGCAGAATGTCATGCCTTGCATAGATTGATCAAAGCATTGTCATCTATGCTGCAGATGGCAGGTATTTTATATATTGAAGTCCATTAATATCATTGTTTCCTTAAAATGCGTACCCACCTAATATTAGTATGATATAAATGATCTAGACTATTTCATAACTTATGCTGAACTTGACCACTTCATTAGAGAAGGAGGAGCAGCAATAAACAGAGAGGAAAAAAGTTTAGATATTTAGTTGGTTTCATAACATTGTTCATTATGTATTTACATGTCCAAAGCTGAATACAAGAAAATACTCTGTGTTTGTATTTAAAATACAATATGATTTCAATAATTCAAAACCTAACCCAAGCTAATTCTTGCATTGTTGCAACAGAGACTAGCTTTGGAACTGATAAACCTTCTATTGGAATTTCAAAACATGGAGGCATGTTAAATATTGGTTACCATATGTTCAATTTTTTTTACCTCATCAATATCTCTTATAGTTAAATTATGCAAACCATATATGCTCGAACACGCAGCTGTATGATAACTTGCCTAAAAGAGGTATTGTATCATGTTTGAAATGTCACCTCATTAATACCTCTTATACATAATAATTTATTTGAGCTATTGGGTTGGCTATAAGCTGTGTTTTGATGATTGCAGGCAACATATTGTAGTCTGTGACACGATGATCAGCAGATGTGCACAAAATGTCATTTCAAAACAAATATTGTGCCTTGTATAGATTGATCAAAGCATTGTCACCTGTGCTGCAGATGGCAGGCATTTCATAAATATCAAAATTTCATTTAAATGTAAAAAATTTATTATTAAATAAATGAAAAGCAATATTTATTTCTTTTTAACTTCTTATATTGCATGCATTATTGATTCATATTCTCTGCAATACATTTTTTTAACTGTTTAGAAATCTTTCCTAAAGTGCTCCCCTGGGAGCTCAATTTACTGTACTAATTGGCTTCTATTTGGATGGAGAGATGCTCTTTGGATACTGATCTTTCTTATTCTATTATTGCTGTAATTGCAGCCACTCTTTGGGCTATTTGGAAATGCAGTATTATAGAGCCAAGCTCTTAATTACTGCTACTCAAGGGAAGGCTATTGATGCTACTCAAGCTCTTAATTACTGCAAGCACAAGATCATGATCTGTCAAGAAGCAATGGCCGGGACTCATACCCTAAATGTTGCTTTAAACCTCCTGTCTATAATTGCAAATGATTTGTTGAATCTAAGATCAAATTGGGAACCAAATTTCAGATCTTAGTAGAAGTTAGTACAAAAAGGGGGAGTTGCTTGCAAGGTGCAAGCTTTTTTGCAAAGATCAAGTGAGGAACCAAATTGTGGTACGCTGTTATAGTTGGTTGGCTAAAAAGAAATCCATAGTTCTTTCTCAGACAATTCATGAAAGCTCAACCCATGCACTTATTAAAGGTGTGGTAGCTGCAGTTGTGCCTACCAGTAGCTCTGAGGTTTGCAGCCTTTGTTGTGCAATGAAAAACACCAGGTTCGGAGATTGAGCAGTTAAGGAAGACATTGCTGAGCAGCGTCATGATTTTCTAAACTCTAGGTTGATCAAATCCCAGGCAAATCCTCACTAATGCTTGTTAGCTGGCCAATTCTACAGCTTCCTCTTTTATGCAGCCTGGTCCTCTTCTTGACCAGAATTTAATGCTTTCTCTCTGACTTAGCATCCATGTTGAAGAGAAAATGAATTTCTTGATGTGGTAATACCACTAATAAATGATATTGCAGATTGGTACGAAATTCTTAAATTTCATTCACATTCTACAAAGATGTACTAATGTACAATTTCCAAAGCATTAATTTCTTGGCAATTTGAGAAACTAGACAATTGCTTCTGCAAAGTGGTTTTGAGGCTTTACCTTATTCTTCTTAGCATCCAGTTTTCAATTCTTATACATGGAGTAAAAGTTTACAAGTCAATTTTCAGTTCACTTACTAATGTGCTCCATTACTAATCAATAGTATTCTGTATTGGTACTGGTCTTTTAACTTCTTTTTCTGAACTGATGCATGTATGTACTACCAGAAACCACCCTACCAGCAAAGTTGCAGAATCAATAAGAACCTTCTTCGACCAATGAAATTTATTGGTTCTTCAATGGTTAAGAAGAAGAGCTGGTTCAACATATTGAAGAGGTTCTTTATAAGAGAGACAAACTCAAAACAAGAAACGGTAAAGAAATTTGCTTATTTGTTCAGCTTTGGTTTTTGATTCTGTTCCTCACTGCTAGAACAATTATCAGGATAGGAGAAGGAAATGGATTTTTGGAGGGCTTAAGATCAAAAGGTTATCCTCGCTCACTGCACCATCATCATTAAATGAAAGAAGTCTAGGTGAGGCTGAGGAAGAGCAGATCAAGCATGCTCTTGCTGTAGCCCGTGCCGCCACTGCTGCTGCTGAAGCAGCTGTTACAACTGCTCTAGTTAATGCTGAGACTGTCCAGTTCACCAGCACCCCTCAATATAAACATAAATGTGTAAATGAATTGGAAGTGTTTTCAGTCATTAGAGTTCAAGGTGAAGCCCCTCAGTGCAACTATCAATGCATGAGAGAAATCCATGAATTTGCTGCCACCAGAATTCAGTCTGCCTTTAGGGGTTTACCTTGTGAGTTTAAAGAAGGTCTCTCTATCTCATATCTCCTTCCTCTAAGTTTATTTAATCTCTGCTAATTGACATGTTTTGGAAACTATGTATATGATATACTTCTGCCTGTAAGAAGGAAACATCTTTCAGGAATTTGGTACTGACAGCAAATTTATGTCAACTTTTAACTCTAATCATAGCAGCAAATTGATCAAAGCATTGTCACATGTTCTGCAAATGGCAGGCATTTTATAACCATGTCCATTAATATTATTGTTTCCTTAAAATGTGCACCCACCAAATATTAGTATGATATAAATGATCTAGATCATTCCATAACATATGTTGATCTTGTCCACTTCATTAGAGGAGGAGGAGCAGCAATAATTTCCCAAAACATAGAGGAAAAAAAGTTCAGATATTTACTCCTTCCAGGTACAACATTAATTCGTTTCATAATATTGATCATTACATATTTACATGCTCAAATCTGAACACAACAAAATCCTCTGTGTTTGTATTTAAAATACAATATAATTTCAATAATTCAAACCCCAAACCAGGCTAATTCTTGCATTGTTGCAACAGAGACTAGCTTCTAATCTGATAAACCTTCTATTGGAATTTCAAAACGTGGAGGTATGTTAAATTTTACCATATGTGCAACATCTTTTTACCTCATCAATATCTCTTATAGTTAGTAATTTATATGAATTATACGAACCCCATATGCTCAGGCACACAGCTGTATGATAAAATGCCTAAAAGAGGTATTGTATCATGATTGAAATTTCACCTCATTAATACCTCTTATACATAGTAATTTATTTGAATTATTGGGTTGGCTATCAACTGTGATTTGATGATTACAGGCTACATATTGTGTTCTGCCACACGATGATCACTGGATGTGCACAAAATGTCATTTCAAACAAATATTGTGTCTTGCATAGATTGATCAAAGCATTGTCACCTGCGCTGCAAATGGCAGGTATTTCATAACTGTAAGTCCATAAATATCAGAATTTCATTTAAATGTTAAAATTTTGTTATTAAATAAATGAATAGCAATAGTTATTTTATTTTAAATTCTTATATTGCATGCAATATTGATTCATATTCTCTGCAATATATATTTTTTACCTGGTTAGAAATCTATCCTAAAGTGCTCCCACTGGAGCTCATTTTAGTACTAATTGGCTCCTATTTGGGTGGAGAGATGCTCTTTGGATACTGATCTTTATTATTCTTTCAATGTTGTAATTGGAGCCATTCTTTGGGCTATTGGAAATGCAGTATTGTAGAGCCATGCTTGAAGGAAAGGCTATCGATGCTTCTCAAGCTCTTAATTACTACAAGCACATGGCCACATTCTTTCAAGAAGTAATGGCTGGGAATCATTCCCTAAACGTAGCTTTAAACCTCCTGTCTAAAATTGGAAATGACTTGTTGAATTTAAGATCAAATAGGGAACCAAATTTTGGATTTTAGTTGAAGTTAGTAGAAAAAGGGAGAGTTGCGTGCAAGGTGTGAGCTGTGTTTGCAATGATCAAATGAGGAACCAAATTGTGGTACACTGTTATAGTTCGTTGGCTAAAAGGAAATCCATAGTACTTCCTCAGGCAAGTTGTGAAAGCTCAACCCATGCACTTATTAAAGGTGTGGTAGCTGCAGTTGTAACTACTAGCAGATCTGAGGTTTGCTGCCTTTGTTGTGCACCACCAAGTTTGGAGATTTGAGCAGTTAAGCAAGAAATTTATGTGCTGCGTTCATGATTTTCTAAACCCTGGGTTTAACAAATCCCAGGCAAATCCTTCAAATGCTTGTTAGCTTGCCAATTCTACAGCTTCCTCTTTTACATAGACTTTTCCTCTTCTGGACCAGAATTTAAGGTTTTCTCCCTGAATCAATATCCATATTGAAGAGAAATAAATTTCTTGACATGGTGAATCTTGTTTGATTTGCTGAATACCACTAATAGGTGATTTTGAAGATTGTTAAGAAAATTTTAAATTTCATTCTCATTCTACAAAGTAATACTGTACAATTGCCATAGCATTAAATTCATGGAAATTTGGGCAACTCGACAATTGCTTCTGCAAAAGTTCAGCCTTATTCTACTTATTACCCACTTTTCAAATCTTACATGGAGTAAAATTTTACAAGTCAATTGTCAATTAGTTCACTGACTAATCTGCTCCATTACTAATAAATAGTATTCTGTATTGGTATTGGTCTTTTAACTTCTTTTTCTGTACTGATGCATGTATGTACTACCAGAAACCACCATACCAGCATAGTTGCAGAATCAATCAGAACCTTTTTAGACCATTGTAATTTATTGGTTCTCCAATGGCTAAGAAGAAGAGCTGGTTCAACATAGTGAAGAGGTTCTTTATTAGAGAGACAAACTCAAAACCAGAAAAGGTAAAATAATTTGCTTATTTGTTTAGTTTTGGTCTTTGATTCTGTTCCTCACTGCTAGAACAATTATCAGGATAGGAGAAGCAAATGGATTTTTGGAGGTCTTAAGATCAAAAGGTTAGCCTCGCTCACTGCACCATCATCATTAAATGAAATAATTCTAGGTGAGGCTGAGGAAGGGTAGATCAAGCATGCTCTAATTGTGGCCCATGCCACCACTGCTGCTGTTGAAGCAGTTGTTACAACTGCTCTAGTTGCTTCTGAGGTTTTCCAGTTCACCAGCACCCCTCAATACGACCATCAATGTGTAAATGAAGTGCAAGAGTTTTCAGTCATTAGAGTTCATGGTGAAGCCCCTCAGTCCAACGACAATGTGTGAATTTTCTGCCACTAGAATTCAGTCTGCCTTTTGGGGTTACCTTGTGAGTTTGAAGGTCTCTCTATCTCATATCTCCTTTCACAACTTTTATTTATTCTCTGCTAATTGACATGTGTTGGAAACTATGTATATGATACAGTTCTGCCTGTTAGAAGAAAACGTATATCAGCAATTTGGTATTGAGTCTATCAAATTTATATCTACTTTTAACTCTAATAATAGCAGGGGTGGGGGGGAAGACACAAATTAGACCTATTTTTTAAGTTCTCACAGATTGTGTAATTATTAAGAAAATACGTGGGAGAGTTTTGCAGGCAAGGAAAGCTTAGTGGGCTTAGAAGGGAATTGTGAGGCAGAGCTGTAAGACGCCAAAGTATAACTACCCTAATGTTCTTGCAGTCCATTGTAATTACTCAAGTCACAGGGTAGCAAAAGAATATTTAGAATGGTGGAAGGCACTTGGAATTAAGATGGAAGGGAACAATTGCAGAATTGGAAAGACAATATAACAAGGGTATGTAATGCAGCAAACCTGGCTTATTCTATTGTGAACAAACTCCCATAAAAAATCTGTTTCTCAATTCTCTCAATATAGAACATTAGTCTTCTGCCCTCTAATTAACTACTTTACTTAATTGTCTTTAATTTATTTTGTCTTTTAAGTTATGGGTGGCAAAATGTCATGATTTTCAGATAGACTCAAATAATCAAAGAAGGTGGGATGATAGTGATTTGTTAAAGGAAAAGGCAGATGCATTGTTTATGAGTAGGTAAGAGGCCATCCGGTCGGGTCCTATTGCTTTATGATCTTATGATTATACATTTCTCAATTTTGGTTCAACTACTGAAGTTTTCGACTGAAATTGTTTTCAGAAGTCAGCAGACACATATTGAAAATAGTAAATGGAAGATGGAGGCTGGACCAATGGGTAGAAGAGAACTGGAATATTTGGACTCGGCTTTGATTTCAAATCTAAGACCAAAAGATGACAATAGAAGAAAGCAACTTAAGCTAAGAAATGTTGAGGGACAGAGTAAGTTGGAAGGATTGGATTCTCCAACATTTGTTCCCAGAGGATCAATTCATCATAGAAGGCAATGCTCATTGGGAGACCATAATTCTTTGTCAAGCTCGCCTGTTGTTCCAACTTACACGAATGCAACTGAAAGCTATTCACCATATAAGAATAAACTGTTTCTCATATCCTCTATTACTCCTGAAGTGCCAAGTGGTGGTGGATTGGCAAGACTAGTGGTTTCTAGCAAAGATCTCCAAGCTCAAAAGGCCTTCTGGGTCCTATAAAATCCAGACAAAAGGTAAAGGATCTCAGCTTTAACTTAGAGTGCTCATATTAGATTTTCGATAGACATGGCTTTAGATAATTTCAGAAGTTTGGTGCAAGAAGAGAACTTTGTCAGTGTGTCAGGTTGGAGTGGAGAACATAGCCTGTAATTTAATCTAGTTTGAATAGTTAAACAACAGAATGCTATTTTATCTCATCATCAAATGAGTAGCTCACTATAATCTTGCATTGTAATTTAATCTAGTTGGAACTCAACTCTACTCCTCCATCCAAACTAGCTATTAAAATGTATTGAGGTTTGGGTTGTATGAGAGGTATTTTTTTGAATGTTTGATTCCAATGAATACATGTGTAAACCACAGTATGCAAAAAAATAAATAAATCTATTTTACACTACCAAAAACTACTTTATTTATTTTAACTACTCACTTTTTAAAAACATCCTATATCTCTTTATTTTTTTCCTATCCAAATCCAACTACCCGCTCAAATGAGTAGCAATTTTCACACAAAACCCTACAACCACAGCCACTGCACCACAAAGCCCAACATCCACCCCCCTCCCTCCTCCAAAAAAAAAAAAAAACTCAACAGCCCATGCAAATGGCCAGTGCCACCACAACTACAATTGGGCAAAATCTATGCAAACTGGGATAGTTATACCAAACCTTTTACTACCTTATTTTTTTCCATCCCACCAGACTTTGCTCATAATGGAGCTTTGACCTAACCTAAGTTTTCAGCATTATAATCTTTACCAAATGTTGCTTCTCAACATAATACATTTTTCACAAAAGGCATTTACAAAGAAGGCACTTTTTGGATAAGTTTAACTCCAAGTGGAGTAAAGGAGCTTAATGAGGCTAAATATGATTAATGTAGATATATTCAGACCACAGTAAGGAGAATGCAACAAAGAGACCTGCATTGATGGTTCCTTTTGCACGTTTCAGTTTGTGTGCCAGAAGCCGGAAGCTGAAGTCTATGCTATAGTCTGGTATGTATGTTGATATATGGAGCACCATGCACCGCCCAATATATACCATAGCATAATCTAACCCCATACACACAAACAAAATCTAAGATAAGCCATTTTTGTCCACTACATTGAAGAAGGAAGAAATACTTTCATCCAATAACAAGTAGCAGTAGGCAAGGTACTCGAATTACTAGAAAAGGAGCATCCACATCTATGTGCATATGAAGCACATTTTCAAGCGTAGGATAGTGCATTACAATATCAAATGTTATAAATCATGCTAGATATTGGGCCTAGGCCAGCCCAATCAGGGAGCCATAAGGAGCCCAACCCAGCTGAAGGGAGTTTACTCTTGCAACTTGTATGGGATTAGGAAAACCATATCATTGAACATGGCAAGCTCCTTTCAAGAAGAATTTACTACTACAACATTTTCACTCACACAAAGATTATACTGCCTACGGCCACCGCCCCCAAGATACTTGACATGAAATCTAGTACGCAAAACCAGATCTTTAAATTGAGATTAATGAACAAAACATTATGGACAAAATAATGTCAAAAAGAGAGTCAAATTATGGCCTAGGTTAGTCTAACCTCTCAAATAAAGTTAAACTTCCAATAAGATCCACAGACTCTAATCTGGAATCCAATTTCAACATCAAGATGTCAATAAATTGAGATATGGCAGCTCATGTACACAACAGAAAACAATCATAGTAGTTTGAACAGAAGCTTTTGTAAGTAACAAGTGAAAACTCAGTAGTATCTATGAAAACAAACTCAATACTTTAAAATAGCTCCAGCATTTCAAATATGCCGTCTTCAGCAATGCTTAAGCATAACAAAAGCAATGTAAAAGCCTACATATGTGTTTATACTATGCTCATACTCCCAACATGTCAGGATTATTCATCTCAAACTGAGTAAATAAAAAGCAGTTTAATAGCAGTACACATATGGTATGTCTATCCAATTCTCATCATCTTTTCTTAAAACCATATTTCTTACGTTCATAGAATAGGTCCATTTTGGCACTCCCTAAATTGACAATTATTGATATTTATCTTTTCTTTTCTTTTTGTCCACAATATTTTCACAACACTTTTGTAACAAATTCTAATGACTGGTTATTATTGGTTGTTATGGGTGAACAAAAAACTAATTTAAATTGTGGATTCAAATTAGAACCAATAACAATTTACCACTATAATTTATTGTGAAATTGTTGTAGATGTAGCACTTCTCTTAAGTTAATGACTATTTTCAAATATTTTTTTGCCCATAATGCAAGTTATGGGTACAATATTTTTACAAAAATTTCACAATAAAATCTATGTAACTATTTTTTTTTTAAAATTATGTGATAAGTTGTTAATAGTAGATAAAAAAAAAAGTGATGTCAGTAATAAGTTCAAATAAAAACTAATAACAACTTGCTACATAAACTTTATTATGAAATTATTGTGAAAGCATTGTGTCAATTGCACAATCTTTTTCATTTTTAAAGAAAAATAGCACTAATTTAATAAGTCTAAAAATGCAATAAAATATCATAATATTTTTACAAGTCTTTGTTTTTAGTTGCAAGTAGTCTAGTTTAATATTTTATTAATTTATTTAATTTTCTTATGACTTTCACACCTCATGAATATTTTTTTTCTAATTTGTTATGACCAAATATAATTGTAATTAAAAAAAAAATTAAATCTCACCAAAACCTCCTCTCCTTTTGGCCTTCTTTTCTTTCCATTTTTTTTCTCATCCACCAGTTTCTTCCCAGTCTCATCAAATATCTTCTCTTTTCCTTTTTTATTTTATTTTTTTATTTTCCTTCTCCAATTCTTCTGTGAAAAAGTCTCTCACTGCAAGACCAAAGAAAACACTTGCATCTCTTCAACTTTCACAGAACAAAGTAAACTTCTGTCAGTGTTCACTTCGAACTGAATTTTTTGATCAGGAGTGTCACTTTGATGGAACAATTTTTGATTTGGGGTTGATGTACAAAAGAAATTGATAAATTTTTCTTACGCGGTATGACCGTACTATCCATTTAATTGAACGTAATGGAGGTTGGGACGACAAGTTGTATTTTTCATTGATGTTCAAGTGAGAAAGTAACAAAGACAGGGACGACTTTACATTGCAAAAGTCATTTTCAAGTTTGTACGGAAATAATGGAATGGAACCTCACCTTTATGGAAGCTATTGGTTGACTCATGAGTCATGACTTGAGTCATGAGTCACGGCTTCAATTTGATATGAAGGTGCATGAAACATCTTGCACATCACCCACACCAACTTGTCCATTATTGTCTGGAGTCTTTTACCAATGAATATCCAGGTAAGTTCTTACCCTCCACTAACTTTTCGATTATTTAATAAAGAGAAATCATTACAAGGAATTTGGTTATTTTTAATAGTTAAAACGGTTGAAAAAAATACTAAAAACTATCAAAAATAGCATTTTTGACAGTTGAAATGACCATCAAGAATTGCCATTAATAACTCTATCGAGAACTTTTTTCTACTGCCTATGCAACCATTGAAAAAAATGTTACACTTTTATCAACGATTAATAAACGTCGAAGTATAATTATAAAAGTATGCTTGTTACTTTTTTCCACATGCACTCAACCGCTGGTAAAAGGTACCTTGAGGTAAATTTCAACGGTTTGTAAACGTTGAAATAAGTATTTTTTTTAATAAAAAACATTTTTGAATGCGCTCTTTCACATTAATCAAAATTTAATAACCTGATTCAAAACATATACATAAACGCAATTACTCAATATCAAATTATATTACAACAGCTAATCAACTACTCTTTTAACACAATGAAACAAATTGTACAAATCAACATAATTCAACTACTCCGTCTATTGCCCTTTACATTTTTAACTTTGAAACATGAATCACTACTTGCTACACCAAACCTGTTTTGAATAGTACACTTAAAAAGTATTTACAATAGCCAATCCTTGTACACTAAAAGGTATTTGGAGAGTTCTTGTTTGCTGCATAATTTGCTACCTACCTTCATCAAGATCATCACCAACTTCATACCTTCCTAAGGTTTTACTAGCATCAACAACATCCTCTTTGTATTTCATGGAATATTGTACTTTGCATTATTTTCTTTTCACTTCAAACACCAGGGAAAAGGAAATATAAGGATCGGGTGAAGAACACATACATCTCTTTGCGATTCTGTAAGCCAATAAAGACATTGTCAATTGGTCTAGATAACTAATTGTGGTTTAGATTTCTCCAAGAAAAGAATTAAGAGATTCTGATTGAATAACCAAAAAGCAAAAGTAATTCAATAAATAGGCACTTGGGGGGAGAAGTAACTCACTGATGTTAGAGACATTTCATGGCTAGTAAAGAGTGGGGAATATTTTGTCTCAAATAGTTGTATGCCATATTTCTACATTCATGAAAAAGTAGAATAATCACCAAAAACTAGAAAGAAAAAAAAATTAAGCATACAAGAATCACAATTTACAAAACATACATCCTACATATTTGTGGCATTAGGAGGTAAGCTATATGGAATTTCACTCTGAATGTTATTGTAGCTGACATCCGTAAAGAAGAAACCAGACTAAAGAATTATATAAAAAATGTTGGTACAACTTCAATAAGAGATAAATATAACAAGACATATTCACTTGCAAGTGTTTCAAATGATGTAGGTTATTAGGCTGGCCTCCAATAGGTTTAGTCCTTGAATTTTAGTGCACAAAGGGTAGTAGAACATGAAAGGGTAAGGTTTTGGGCCTTTTTGAAAATGTGGCATTGTTAATAGAAAAATAAGTTAGCTAAGTGCATTACAGGCGAATAGCAAATGAATCAAAACATGACACTCCTATCCATGACTCCTCACATGGATCCTCACCATCCACTCCTCATCCCTTAATATACAACCGTACCTACTTGACCATTGACTACTGCTATTTCAAGGCAGTTAATCACTTTTTCAATTTAACCTATTGCCTAAAGATCTTAACAAAGTAGGTTAGCTAAGAGGAGCATATGGATGCCGCACATTAAGTTCAAAATTTAGAGTACCCTATATATCACATGCTCAGCCTAAATTTATTTTTTCTATTTCTTTTTTTTTTTTTTTTGGAGGGGGTGGGGGTGAAGCTATGAAGAACTTACAGTGGGAAGCAGATAGGACAAGATAGAAATTTCTTGCTTAAGAAAAATTTCACAAGAAGCTCTCAATACATTGTTCAAAGGGTGTGAGGTCTACTCAGACAAGGAATTCCTAGTGACAAGGCCGACCAAATACAAATGACAAACCAAAGGATTTTAATACAACATTTAAATTACTTTATGGAAACATGAAAAACGAAGCAATCGGCAATAGACTTGAAGCAGGCAAAAAGAGTTGATTGCAGGTTGTAGTTTATCCAAATTAGTCATGCAATTGATATGGAAAAAAATGCTGGAACACTGAACTTATCAACAACTTAACTTCAAGGGAAGACATAGAGACGAATTTGGATATTCCTCTTAGCAAGAGATAAAATAATATGGAGTTTCACACCACATGGTCGGCTCATGTTTAATTGTGCATATAGTGTGGCTAGTGAGGCTAAAACAATAGGCAACAAAAAGAAACCGTTTTTGGTCAGCACTATGGACAACCAAAATTTTAAGAATCACATTAAAGTCTTTGCATGGAGGGCATGTCATAATGCAATTACCAAAATGAGTATTGTCAAAAAGCTGCCGGAACATTTTTTTTTTTTGATAGATAAACAGAAAACTTAAAATAGAGAGGAAAAAATAATAGTTAAGTACAAGATGTTCATGATGATGAACAACGAAAGAAAAAAGAACACAAAACACAACAACAGGGGAGGAGTCAGGAAACTAGGCTAAGGGAAGACATAAACTCAGAGAGAGAAGAACACTCAGTAAAACCCTAACAACGAGACCAATTACATTAATAAATTCAATCTTACCTGCTAAAAACAATCAAAGTAGCATCATTACCTCCATCATTCATCGCATTAGTTCTTGAGTCAAATCTATTCTTTGGACGGGGTTTCTATTAATTTATCAAACATAACTAATCAGGGAAAAATCTGATTTGTTCTAAAGAACTAAATGCTTGATAAGATGAATTAGAGTTGATAGGAAAACTACTAGGGGCTTAGGGAATCAATAACAGGGTCCCCATAATAATAATAAAAAAGAACAAGTCAATCATCCATTGATTGTACAATAACAACTCAAGCATATGTTAGGTAAAATTTATTTCCCCATGAAGAAAAATTAACAAGAACAAGAGGCCAAAAAGGAGGGGAGCAGAAGAAATCGATTATGTTAGCAAGAGTTGTAACACAATTAAAGTAAATAGTTGTTAGCTTATCAAGTTGGGCACCCCTAGTGTCAACTTCCGATAAAAATTAAATGTAAAATGTCAAACTGAACTGCTTTTAAGCCAAGCTCAATTGTAACTTTTCTATTAGGTTTTAAATTATAAAAGATAGTCAATCATCAACCAATTAGCTATAGCTCAATTGGCACTTCCTCCTCTCATAATAAAGAGACAGAGGATGAGGTCTTGAATACTAGGTTCAAGACCCACAGGGTGTGTGTGCGCGTGTAACTTTAACTTACCAATCAAAATAGATAGTCAGTCATCAATGACCTGCTATTCATAATGGGTTTTCAGATTCTTGCACAAGCAATGAAGCTTCCAAGGATTAATAAAGTGCCTAAAAAGGATTTAACTTTCAAGGGAAGTATCACACCCTTGTTTTCTAAACAAAAACCTATCATAAATCTATCACAGTTTGAACCATCATCCAACTCAAGATACAAGTTTACATTCTACAACTATCATTGCCATTAGAAAAATGAATTCGTGATTCAGCCAAATACTTGACAGGGATGATAAAGAAGCCTTCTGTGACATCCTCGGTTTTGCTTCTACTCCGTGCCTAGGCAAATACTTGGGCATCCCCATTAGACAACCTGGCATGTCTTCTCAAGTTTACAACTTTATCTTAGATAGAGTGAAGCAAAAGTTAGCTGGGTGGAAAGCTAATTTGCTGTCTTTGGCAGGTCGGGCAGTGCTTATTAAAGCTTCCACAGAGGCTATCCCTTCTTATGTTATGCAATGTGCTTCCCTTCCGGCCAGAGTGTTGGATGGTATAGATCGGGTGAATCGCAATTTCTTGTGGGGTACTACGGAGAGTCAAAAAAAAATCCATTGGGTTGGGTGGCAAAAAGTAACGAAACCCAAGGAAGAGGGTGGTTTAGGATTGCACACAGCAAGAGGGAGGAATAATGCTCTCCTTGCAAAGCTGAATTGGAGGATGCACATAGAGCAGGAAGCCCCTTGGGCCAAGGCCCTAATTAAAAAATATTGCACTGTAAGAAGAGCTAATGCAGCCAATGCTGATCGTCTTCCTTGCTCCCTGGTTTGGAGAGCCATAAAGCAAGTTCGGGAGGTCTTTAATAAGGGTAGTATGTGGATTATAGGAAGGGATAGCAAGCAAAGCTTCTGGTATGGAAACTGGACTAATAAAGGTCCCATTCGTCAAATGATTCAAGGCCCTCTAAACCAAGAAGTTGCCTGTTTGGAAGTGAAGGATGTTGTTCTAGACTCGGGTTGGGATTGGGATTGGATTACCTTTGTTTTGCCTATGGATGTCAAGGATTTGATTCAAGCAATTCCTTTGCCATTCACAAACAGGGGAACTGACAGATTAGCTTAGAAGGGGAACGCGAGAGGTGGTTTTGATGTTAAAAGTGCCTATAAGTTCAGTGAAGGGCCTGCTGCTACTACACCCTTATCTATTGGTTGGATTTGGAAAATCAATACCTTGCCTAGAATTAAAACTTTCATTTGGAGGTGTATGCACAATAGTATTGGAGTGAATGGTTGTCTTGCTAGGAGGGGAGTAGGGACTATGGAAACATGCCCCATTTGCCAAGAAGAAGAGGAATCGGTGCTGCATGCCTTGCGTGATTGCCCCCAGCTCAGAGTCGTGTGGTGGCACTTGGGAGTGAGGAATTCGGATCAAAATTTTTGGAGAAGTGATTTGCAAGATTGGTTGGCTTTGAATGGGAAAGGAGGAAATAGGGTCATGTTTGGGAGAGACCAGTGGAGTGTGTTTTTCTCCTTTGCTATTTGGCATATATGGAAAAGTAGGAATCAGTGGGTGTTTTCGGGCAGAAGGCAGCAGCCCAATCTAGCGCTGGATATTGTCAACAAAACAATGGAATTTTTTTATTGTGCTAGTTCCCCAAGGAATCCAAACCGTAGGGGGATAATCACTTGCCGTTGGGAACGACCTCCTGAGGGTTGGATGAAGCTGAATACTGATGGAGGTGCTGCAGGTAGGCCGGGGTTGGCTGGCTGTGGAGGGGTTGTGCATGACAGTCATGGGGATTGGATCTCTGGTTTTTCAAGGAGGATAGGGATAACGGACAGCTTTGTGGTTGAGTTATGGGGATTAAGGGATGGATTAACGTTGTGCAGCAATTTAAATATCCATAATCTTGTTGTGGAATTGGATGCCAAAGCTATAGTTGACATCCTTGGAAGTTCTGACTATGTAAATGAGGTGCTCTCCCCTATTTTGGATGACTGTAGGATGCTCAGCACTAGGTTTCAGCAGTTTCAGATTAAGCACTGTTACCGTCAAGTGAACCGGTGTGCAGATGCTCTTGCAAGGTTGGGTGCTACTCAAGATGTAGAATATAGGTCCTTTGTTAGTCCGCCTGTGGACATCTCTTCGGCCTTTGAGCTAGACTTGAATGGCTGTTTTTGTAATAGGCTTGGTCCTATTTCTGCTGTAGTGTCTTAGTTGTTTTGTTTTCGCCTTTTCAACCAAAAAAAAAATTATAGTTGTTGCATATGAAAAGTTTTTTTTTTACCTCTTTTTATCAAATTTTTTTTCTTGCTACTCAAAAGATCATATTAATTTATTTTTACTATTATTTTATTAATCTCTTGTTAATTGTCTGTGCTTACACCATAAATTTCTTTCTTCTTCACAAATTTTAGCATACCCACTATTTTAGTATTAAAAACAAAAGAAAAAATAATAATAATTAAGGACAAATATAACTAACCAGCTAAAGAATTAAGGAGAGATAAAGAGACACAAAAATACTGTGAATTGTTAAATAAAATGAATTATTTTATTATTACCAAAATAAAAGACTTGAGATTTATAAAACATTTGTAGGTGAGAGAAAAAGAGGAGTTTGAGCAGCTACCACCATCATTATGTCGGCCTCCCACCATTATGAAGCCACCGAAACCCCTGTAATTTTTTTTTTTTTTTTTTGTGCTTCTTACTATAAACTCATTACTAACAAAATTCTATAACAATTATGATATAATATATGTACAAAAATTTTCAAAACTATCTTACATAAAACATTACAATATTAATGGTAGATAAAATAATCTATGGATACAATATTATTACAAAAATTTCACAATAAATCTACGTGACTTTTTTCTTTTCTTTTTTTGAAAAAAATCTACATAACAAGTTGTTAATAGTAGATAAAAAAAATTAATGTCAATGGTAGGTCCAAATAAGAACTAATAACAACTTACTACAAAAAATTTATTATAAAATTATTGTGAAAGTACTTAATCAATTGCACTTTTTTTTTCTCCCTAAAAAAATTGCACTTTTTTTGTTTCTTAAAAAAAATACCACTAATTTTAAAAGTTTAAGAACGCAATAAAACATCACCATATTTTCTTTAAGAGACTTTGTTTTTAATTCTAGTTAAATATTTTATTAATTTATTTAATTTTCTTTTCACGTTCACAGCTTTTGTGACCCAATATAATTAATTGTTTTTTAATATAAATCCCACCAAAACCTCCCCTATCTCTTTTTTTGTCTTCTTTTCTTTTCTTCCCTTTTTTTTTTCCTTGTCTTTTTTCTTATCCACGCATTTCTTCCCAATCTTATCAAATATCTTCCCTACTCCTTTTCTTTATTTTCCTCCACCAATTCTTCAGTGAAAAAGTCTCACTGCAAGATCAAAGAAAACACTTTGCAGATTTCTTCAACTTTCATGGAACAAAGTAAACCTCTTTCAGTCTTCACTCTGAACTCAATTTTCTGATCAGGACTGTCACTTTGGTTGCTTCATTTCATTTCCCATATTTCTTTCTCTTCCACGATGGGATGCTATTTCATCTCATCATTAAATGAGTAACTCAGAGTAATGCTACACAGTTGATTGACATACATAAAGTCTTTTATCTAATCACAACTATGATTGATTAAATTCTATGCTAACTTGGATTAAAATTAAGGTTTTATCCATAGATGTGACTTTATGATTCTGTTTTAATCCAGTTGTTCAGGACACTAGTGAATGGAGTAACAAAACAGCCAAGGGGCGTAGCCAGGGTTTTTAGTTTGGGAGGGCCGAATTATATATTCATACCTACATTTATACAGCTACATTTTTACCCCCTAATATTAAATTATATTCTACTTTTTTTTCATTCAACATGTTTAGTCTAGATCAAGCATTGAAAAACAATTGGAAACTTAACAACAACAATAACAATAAAAGACTTAGTCCCAAATTGAAAATTAAATATAAAAATTATATGTGTGTGTGTCCAAGAGAAAATTACTTTTTAAGTATTGTTACTCTCTAACATTACATATCCTCAGTATAGTTTTTTTTTTTCATTTGATGTTTTATGACTAACTAATTAAGTATTGACAAAAAATTTGAAACTTAACAAAAAACAACAAAAAGACTTAGTCTCAAATAAAACAACTCTAAGAGAAATTTATTTTATATAAAAACTTACTATTTGAACTCAACAAAAAAAAAAAAAAAAAAAAACTTACCAATTAAGAGGAAAATACTAAAAAATTTAAAGTAACAACTATTTATGTTACATTGTGGATAGTTTGTTGTTCTTAACAACTATTTTTTGGAACCCAACAATTAGTTGTTCAATTCTTTTTTGCAGGGGCAGCTCTTATTTTTTGGAGGGGCCAAATATTGATTTTAAGATCTGTGAGGGTCGATTTTCGGACAGTGTCCAGGCCCAAGCTTGAGCAAGGACCTCAGACCCTCTTGTTGTAATTTGAAGGAACTGAGCTTGGTTTACCACAGCTAAATGGGTTATTTTCAAACCAAGTGGTGCACATGGTAAGATTCCTACAATACGTACTCACCAACAAGCGAGAATATATATATATATATATATATATATATATATATATATATTGAACAATAAGAAAAACAGTAAAGGAAGGCAATGTAATAAAGAAACACACAAAATAATTGTTAGGGATCCTCAAATTAATAAGAAATTCTCCATTGATTTTCTTAATTATGGATTACAATGTGCTCACTAAGACATGATACAAGGTTCAAATAAACTCAAAAATTATAGACTTAGATGGCTGTCTAAGCTTCTAAGACTTACAAAATTTGAATCCTTTTGAATCCAAGTATGTGTTATAGCAGCTGTTTTCGAGATATTGAGAGATATTGCCTTATTTTCTCAATGTTTCTTGACAAAATTTTATGGTTCTCTCTTGATTTCACTATTTCCGAATCCCCCCTTTTCAACGTTGGCTGCTTCTCCGTTTTATAGTGTCATTCTAGGGTTCTGAGGTACCATTGATTCCCCCCTTGGCTCCCTGGGTACCAGAGCCCCTGTTATTCCAGCCTTTCTGACGACTGATTCTTTCCTTGTTTCCCATAATTTTCTTCTTCTGGTACTTTTCCTTCAAAAGCCCCTTGCTGACCTTCCTTTTTGAGGTGCCTTCGGGGGAGCTGACCTTCAACTTCTCTTCCTCCAAGGTTTCTCTATCTTCCTTTTTCAGATTTAGCCCCTTTTTGGCCACCTCTCCCCTATTGTCATTTTTCCTAGTAAGCTAAGTCCTTCTCTGCCAAGTTGAAGGTTTTCCTAGCTATTTCCTTTTATGGCTCTCCTTTTCGGGTTCCCTGAGGTATCAGCCTTTTGCTCTTGAGTCGTTGCTCTCCAAGCCCCTTGGCTTTGTACTGCATCACTGAGTACTCGAGAATGACACATCGGCCTTTCGTTCCTTGTGCCTTTTGATCTCCCTTTGAGCTGTCTTAATCCCACTTTAGCCGTGTTGCACACCCCGGAGGTCCCAAGTAGTCTCCGGGATCCTGGCCCAGCCCTTTCTACTGGACTTTCTTTGGTTCTCTAATTCTGGCGGGTCGACTTCTTTCCTTTCTCCCTTTGTTTCATGGACCCTAAATACTACCTTGTCATGGATCTTGGGCCTTAAATCCATCGGCCCTACCATCCTTCTCTTTTTTGTAAGCCCAATATTTTTCCTCAATTTTGTGCTTCCCATGGGCTGGCCCAATGTGCCATTTTTTTGGGCCTTGTGTCATGATTTTTTTAGACCTTAACATGGTCTAATATTTTAAACAATTGCAAAATATACATACATTATGAAGTTTTTAAAAAATCATGGCCTCCCCATTGCTAAGTGCAGCTCCGCCCCTGAAAATAGCCATTAAAATAGTTGGAGGTAGGGTTAATGACTGGAGTAACAAGGTAGCCGTACTAGAAGGTGTGGCTGGGCACCTCTTTTTTAGGGAGAGCATTATACCAAACCTTTTACTACCTTATTTTTATACTATTCTATAATTTCCACTAAACTTTGAACATAATGGAGCATTGACCTTGATAAATTTTCGACTATCTTAAAATATTGAATTTAATCATATAATCTAACAAATCTAATCAAATATTTCAGCATTATACCAACCCTTTTACTACCTTATTTTTTTACTATTCCATAATTTCCACTAGATTGTTCACATAATGGAGCTTAACCTCAATAAATTATCTATTATCTCAAAAGTTAAGATGTTATAAAATGGTGAATTTAATCATTTAATCTAACGGACCTAATCAAATATTTTAGAATTATATCAAACTAGTTGGTTAGTCTTGTTTAGCTATTTTTAGTGATGCTTCCTTGTGTATATATAAACGAAACTAGTGATGGAATTAACACATATCAAATTTATCAATAATACACTAAGTTTATGTGATGAAGCAAGAATTCGTCAGTCGAGAAAGGGTGGGTTCAGACGGAACCAAACCTGATGTTCGTCCTTCTTGTAGTCACGAAAATGGTGGGGGAGATCTCTCAGTGTAGCCACCGGTGTGGTGCCTGCCAAAACACCTCTGATGCTTAAGTTAGTTTCTGGAAGTTTTTCACAGAATGAAAATGACCAAGAGTGAGTGTGTTATCGTGGTTTTCTTACCCCCGATTCGTGCTTGTGGAGGCTTTATATATGCTTCTCTCGCTCCTATCCATTGTGGCAGTTATTGCAGTCTTAATACCTCTTTTTGTAACACCTCCTGCTTAATGGTAGGATTTCAATTCGTTTCCAACGGATTGTACAGCTGGTTCTGCCAGCCTGAGACATTATTGGCGATATTGAATGATCCTATTGCGCTCGTCCGTACTTGATTACCTTTTCCTCGTCTGTATTGGTTACCTCGTTTGTGTTGGTTACCTCGTCTGTGTTGCTTTTTCCATCTGTATTTATCTCGTCAGTCCCGTCAGTTGCCCCCGGATTCCTTAGTCGTCATGACATGTCATGACGACCATGGAAGATGAAAAGTTTTGGCAGGTGACTCTTGGAGTTTCGTGTCGCATTAAATGTGTAGTGGTGGTGCCGTACTGATCGTGGCCACGTGGCGCATTTCGGTTGGTGAAGTTAATGTCCTCATCATTGCGACTCTTCGTTTTTCCCGCTATTTTTTAGTTTCTATGTCTCTTAGTTTTAATCCCTCTTCTCTGTCTTTTACTTTCCCAAAAGAACTTTGTTACTCTGAGTCTTTTCTTCGCAAAAGGAACTTGGGATTAGTTATGATCACTGATTTGGCAGAAATTAACAACAACAAAAAAACTACTTTGATCACTGATTTGGCAGAAAATAAGTGAACGCTATAGAATTCCAATTGATAATTGAAACTTGGGATTAGTTATGCAACAGAGAACAAAAATTAGAAGAAACTTACTTTATTAGCTTGACCATCCTTTGTTGTAGACTCTGAAACAAAACACAAAGTCATCTAAGAAAGATACAAAAACCTATATAAACAAAACATGAAAACGCACCAAATTTGCCTCCATTGAAGAATCGAGACGAATTAGGCAAAATGATCTTCGTGTCGCAGTGGCGATTGAGCTTGAAACCCTAGAAAATTGGGGAAGATTAGATGAGGCAAGGGAACAGCAAAGGAGTTGATGGAAGACTTCGACTTCGACTTTGTGAGTGACGATGAGACAGAGCCACTCCGTTGAGAGACCAATAGCTATGCAATTGCCATGACCTAGAGCTTCGAAATTTCCATGATTTGAGAGGTATGAAATTGGCTTTGAAATTTCTAAGTTTTGTGTGCAAGAGAGATTTGAGCTACTAGAGAGAAAATGAGAAATTGTGAGAGCTATCTATAAAACTTTGATTTGTTGTTCAGTAGGCTGTCGCTTTATAGAAGTTCCATGGTTCTAATTTTCACTGCTAACAAGTAAAAGGTTAGGTTGTTGTTTGGGAGATAAAGTTTAAGTTATTATGTTTGGTTGATTTTGATACAAGTGCATGTAAAAAAGTGTGTAAAAATATGTGTAATATTATTTAAAATATGTAGAAATGTGTTTAAACTAACTTGTCAAACATTCCCTTAGGGGTTTTATTAACATTTTTTAGTAACTTTAGATAATAAAAAAAAAGTTAAAAAACTTAAGTTTGTCGTAGTGAATGTATGTTTACAATATTTTTATAAAAGTGAATTATAGTTGTCGTGTATGAAAAGTTTTTTTTTTACCTCTTTTTATCAAATTTATTTTCCTGCAACTCAAAAGATCATATTAATTTATTTTTACTATTATCTTATTAATCTCTTGTTAATTGTCTGAGCTTACACCACAAATTTTTTTCTTCTTCACGTATTTTAGCATACCCACTATTTTAGTATTAAAAACAAAAGAAAAAATAATAATAATTAAGGACTAATATAACTAACCAGATAAAGAACTAAGGAGAGATAAAGAACTAAGGAGAGATAAAGAGACACAAAAATACTATAAATTGTTAAATGAAATGCATTATTTTACTATTACCAAAATAAAAGACTTGAGATTTACAAAACAATTGTAGGATGGAGAAAAAGAGGAGTCAAAAAATGCGTTTATTCCTAATCTCATCAAGTATCTTATCTTCTCCACTAGTTCTTCTGTGGAAAAGTCTCTCACTATAAGACCTATGAAAACTCTTTGCAGATTTCTTCAACTTTCACAGAACAAAATAAACCTCTTTCAGTCTTCTCTCCAAACTCAATTTTCTAATCAGAAGTGTCACTTTGGTTACTTCATTTCATTTTCAGTATTTCTTTCTTTCCCACGAGTGAACCATGTCTGTAATCGGAGAGGTTGCTTTATCCGCTTTCTTTGGGAAGCTGTTTGACAACTTGACTTCCGCTGATTTGCTGAAGTTCTTTCAGCAAGAGAAAGTTGATGCTGACCTCAAGAGGTGGAGGACAACCTTGATGAAGATCCATGCAGTTCTGGATGACGCTGAAGAGAAGCAGATGACAAACAGGCTCGTGAAGATCTGGTTGGATGAGCTGGAAGATTTGGCCTATGATGTGGACGACATCTTGGACGAGTTTGCTACTGAAGCTTTGCAACGGAAGTTGAACCCAGAACCCAACACAAGTAAGGTACGAAAGATCATTGATGCTTGTATTGGTTTGAATCGAAGTTTTGCTACCTCAATGCGGTCCAAGATTAAAGGAATCGATACAAGGTTGCAAGAAATTGTGACACAGAAGAATCATCTGAAATTGAGAGAAAATGCAGGATTGGGAAGAGCTGGAGCAACAAGACCAAGGGTGCCCACCACTTCTCTAGTGAATGAAGGTCATACTCATGGCAGAGAAGAAGATAAAAAGGCTATTGTCAAGTTGTTGTTAAGCAGTGAATCAGTAATGCTCAGCTCTCTGTTATTCCCATACTTGGTATGGGGGGAATACGTAAAACAACTCTTGCCCAACTAGTCTATAATGACATTGGGTTGAGCCATTATTTTGACGTGAAAGCATGGGGTTGTGTTGCTGAAGATTTTGACATTGTAAGGGTGACAAGAGAAATTTTACAATCTGTCACTTCTAAATCGTGCAATGATAATAATTTAGATTTACTACAAGTCAAATTGAAGGGAAAATTATCTGGAAAAAAGTTCTTGCTCATTTTGGATGACGTATGGAATGAAAACTATAATGATTGGACTAGACTGCGCTGTCCATTTGAATTTGGGGCTCCAGGAAGTAAGATAATCATCACAACTCGAAACAATCGTGTTTCATCAACAATGGGCACTACTCAAGCTTACAAGTTGAAAGAGTTGTCAGATGATGCTTGCTTGATTGTATTTATATTATTTTAATGAGTTGTATATAAATTAGAACTGAGATGTAAGGTAAGTTGTAAAATGAGATGGTAAAGTAGATAAAGTAAGTTTTGAGGATGTAACTATTTTACATCCTCAATGCAAGTGCTCTAAGTGGTGATAAGATTGACAGGACTAGTAGTTACCAACAAAGATCTCCAAGCTCGAAAGGCCTTCGAGGTCCTAAAAAATCTAGTCAGATGGTAAAGGATGTCAGCTTAAACTTAGAGTGCTCATTTCATATTTGGGATAGAAATGATGGTTCCAGATAATTTCAATAGTTTGGTGCAAGCAAACTTGGTTAGTGTCTTAGGTTGGAGTAGAGAATATAGTCTGTAATTTAATCTAGTTTGAATAGCTAAACAATGGCATACAATTTTATCTCGTCATTGAATGAGTAGCTGACAGTAATGTAGCATAGTTGATTGACATGCTTATAGTCTCTCTTATTATCACAACTACAATTGTGCAAAATCTATGCAAACTGGGATAGTTATACCAAACCTTTTATTACCTTATTTTTCGCTATCCTGCCAGACTTTGCTCATAATGGAGCCTTGACCTAACCTAAGTTTTAAGCACTATAATCTTTACCAAACGTTGCTTCTCAACATAATACATTTTTCACAAAAGGCATTTACAAAGAAGGCACTTTTTGGATAAGTTTAACTCCAAGTGGAGTAGAGGATCTAAATGGGGGCTAAATGTGATTAATGTAGTTATATTCAGACCACAGTAAGGAGAATGCATCAAAGAGACCTGCATTGATGGTTTCTTTGCACATTTCAGTTTGTGTGCCAGAAGCTAGAAGCTGAAGTCTATGCTATAGTCTGGTATGTATGTTGATATATGGAGCACCATGTACCGCTCAATATATACAACAGTATAATCTAACCCTATACACACAAACAAAAACTAAGACAAACCATTTTTGTCCACTACATTGAAGAAGGAAGAAATACTCTCATCTGATAACAAGTAGCATTAGGCAAGGTACTCAAATTACTGGAAAAGGAGCATCCACATTCATGTGCATATGAAGCACATTTTTGAAGCATAGGATAGTGCATTACAATATCAAATGTTATAAATTGTGCTGGATATAGGGCCTAGGCCAGCCCAATCAGGGAGTCATTATGAGCCCATCTAAGCTGAAGGGAGCTTACTCTTCCAAGCTATTATAAGGGATTAAGAAAACTGTATCATTAAACAACATGGCAAGTTCACTTCAAGAAGAACTTACTACTACAACAACTTGATTAACTGAGATACTCATCCTAATAGTTTTAAAAGTACCTGCATTTTCACTAACACAAAGATCATACCACATACCAACATACGGTCACTACCCCCAAGATACTTAACATTAAGTCTAGTACATAAAACCCGATCTTTAACTTGAGATTAATGCACAAAACATTTTGGACAAAATAATATCAAAAAGAGAGAATCAAATTAAGGTTTAAGTTAGTCTAACCTCTCAAATGAAACCTAAACTTCCTATAAGATCCACCCACTCTGATCTAGAATCCAATTTCAGCATCTAGATGTCAATAAATTGAGATATGACAGCTCATGTATGCAACATAAAACAATCATAGTAGTCAGAACAGAAGCTTTTGTAACTAACAAGTAAAAAATCAGTAGTATCTATGAAAACAAACTCAATACATTAAAATTGCTCCAACATTTCAAACCTGCCGGCTTCAGCAATGCTTAAGAATAATAAAAGCAATGTAAAAGCCTATGTATGTGTTTATACTATGCTCATAATCCCTACATGTTAGGACTTAGAATTCTTCATCTCAAACTGAGTAAATAAAAAGCAGTTTAACAGCAGTTGCATATGTCTATCCAATTCTCATAATCTTTTCTTAAAACTATATATATCTTACGTTCATAGAATAGGTCTGTTTTCGCACTCCCTAAATTGACAATTATTGATACTTATCTTTTTTTTTTTATCCACGACATTTTCAAAAAATATATTTTTTTTAAGAGAGAGAGTTTAAATTTACGGCGTCCGCTATTGATGATAGCTTTTTATAATCAGACAAAGATACCAATCAGTTTTTGGTGTAGGCGGGGATTGTTATGGGTGGGTAAAAATGTAATTTAAGTGGCGAATTAAATTAGAACAAAAAACAACTTACAATTATAATTTGTTGTGAAAATATTGTAAAGTAATGACTATTTTCAAACTTTTTTTTTTTTTTGCCATAATGCAAGTTATAGATACAATATTTTTAAATAAAATCTATGTAATTGTTTTTTTTTTTAATGAAAAATTATGTGACAAGTTACTAATGGTAGATAAGGGTACAATATTCTCACAAAAATTTCACAATAAAATTTATGTAACTATTTAAAAAAAAAATTGTGACAAGTTGTTTTCAATAGATAAAAAAATATGATATTAGTAATAATTCCAAATAAGAACTAATAAGAATTTGCTAAATAAACTTCATTCTAAAATTATTGTGAAATTATGGTGTCAACTTTGTAATAAAATATCATGATATTTTTGAAAGAGTCTTTGTTTTTAATTGTGTTCAGTCCAGTTTAATATTTTATTAATAAATTTAATTTTCTTCTAGTGTTCACACCACAGCTATTGTGGTGTATTTTAGGGTAAATTTTAAAAACTACTCCTAAGGTTTAGATTAATATCAGGTAGGTCCAACACTTTAAAAAAAAAAAACTGATATGGTCCTCAAAATTGTCCCTAAACAGGGTAACAGACGTTACTTATTTTTTAACTCGCCCTTCTCTTTTCTCCTCTCTGACTTAAACCTCTCTTCTCTCTTCTCACTCTTATCTCAAACCTTGATGGTTTCTTTTCTTTTCTTTTTTGCTAAATAATTGTATGTAATGGTTTCACTTTCATCATTCATGTATCCAATAATCGCCAACATTCTGAGCATATACTTTGTACTTTGTAGCCATCGCCACAACTCTAGCATGCCATGTGAGACTTGACCCACTATTACTAAAAGTCTCATTATCATGGGATTATGACCCATTTGGTTAGAGTTAGACAGACGGGTTTTGAATTTGAATGCTAGCACTTGCCCACAAATAAAAAACGTAGTAAGAGATATGATCACATTGTTATGCTGGGTCCGGGTCTTGCATCGAACTCGGACTGCAGAGTCAGGATCCACACATGGTGGGCCCCACCAAGTACTGGATCACTCGGCATCTTCCTAGAAAATCTTAGATGATGACCCATATTGATACGGGAATGCAACTTCATTTGGTCCCTGAATTTGTCCTGTACAATCATCACAACTGTCCATTTGGAGTTGGGCTAGGTAGAAGTTCATCAAATTATTTATCTACATTATAAAAACAAGTTATACGACTTCAAAAAGCTCTAGTGGCACTGTTAAACATACACCCAAATTTACATTAAGTGTCATTTTATGATAGGTGCACCTAAATGCATTTTTTCAACAAATAATGTGTAAATGCTTTTATTTTTAATGAATATATACAATCAAAATTTGGTATAAGCAGAATTCTGTGTAAATGTTTTAACATAATCACAAATTGTCAACTAAGCATGCTTAGAACTTGAGTGTAAATTTGAGTATGTGCAAGAGGTCATATGATTAATTAAAAAGTACACATCTCATAGTTGGTGGGAGAAAAATTTTCCTTTCTCGAGTCACAATTAGCAACTCAATTGGTTAGTGAAAAAGGGACCCACATACCAACCACAAATGTTTGGTAGTTGATGTGAACCGCAAAGCTCAACCGCGAATAGGGCGGGCAGCATAAAAGGCACAACACTGCAAAGCCAAGAGCACAAAAACAGAGAGAGAGAGAGACCGAGTCAGACGAAGAAACAGCTCCCTCTACTAACTACTACCAAATTGCCAAAACTAGATCCCTTACTATAAATATATACGATATAAAACCAAACCCATCTCTCTCTCTTTGTTTCATTTCCTCTCTCTCTCTCATTCCTCCTCCTCCTTCTTCTAAGGCATACATACAGGCGCAGCTCTCCAGGTTCATATATCTATCTATATGTCCATTTTCACTACAATATCTTGAATAAATGTTGGTCTAGATCTTCTCACCACCGAAACATCATCATCGAGACCTTCAGCCACTGATCAGCAGTTAATCTGAGTTTCCCGCTACTGTATTTGAGGTTTGGCTTGGGGTAGGTTTGGTTGCAAGGTGGTGGTTTTCTGTTTGTGGGTCTCTCTAATGATGGGTTTGGATTAGAGAAGAGGTGGGTTTTGTTGAATTTTCTGATGTTTTTGAGGTGGGATTTGTGATCCTTGAGCTGTTTGGGTGTTGTGTATTTTTGTGTATATGAATCGTTGTTTGTGGGTATGATCTCTCTCTTTTTTTTTTTTTTTTAATACTTCTTCGATTTGGGCAAGCATTCTTCAAGGGACGATGATGACTGATTTGGGTTCATCGGTGATGGTGCATGGGTTTAGTTGTTTGGGTGGTTGGAATTGGTTTGGTTTGGCCATGGGTTTTGGATTGGTTTGATTTGGGTGGCTGTGACTGTGGGTCTGCGGTGGTTGTGTTCCTATTTATGGAGTTGGTTTTGTGGTGGGGGGCTTTGTAACGATGGTGGTGAGGCGGTGGTTGTGGACCTGCGGTGTTGTGGGTCTTGCCGTCTGAGTCTTGGTCACGGTGGTGGTGTGAGAGAGAAGAAGATGGCTGAGATAGAGTGAAAGAGAGACCAGACAGAAGAAACAGTGACAGAGTAAGTGAAAAACTACCTTTACTAATGTCGTTTAGGGACTCAGTTGTGCTTAGGGGACTATATTGGTTAGTTTTGAGAAGTTGAGGACCAGTTTTGCATTAGTTCAAATGAAATTTACCCTATATTTTATCCTTAATTTGTTGTGGACCAGTATAATTGTAATTTAAAAAAAAAAAAATCCCGCCAAATTCTCTTCCCTCTTTTTTGTCTTTGTTCTCATCCACCCGTTTCCTCATTTTGGTTACTTCATTTCATTTTCAGTATTTCCTTCTTTCCCACGAGCGAATCATGTCTGTAATTGGAGAGGCTGCTTTATCCGCTTTCTTTGGGAAGCTGTTTGACAACTTAACTTCCGATGATTTGCTGAAGTTCTTTCAGCAAGAGAAAGTTGATGCTGACCTCAAGAGGTGGAGGACAACCTTGATGAAGATCCATGCAGTTCTGGATGACGCAGAAGAGAAGCAGATGACAAACAGGTTCGTGAAGATCTGGTTGGATGAGCTGGAAGACTTGGCCTATGATGTGGACGACATCTTGGACGAGTTTGCCACTGAAGCTTTGGGACGTGAGTTGAACCCAGAACCCAAAAGTAAGTTACTGAAGATATATGATGCTTGTGTTGGTTCGAATCGATCTTTTGTTATGCTGATGCGGTCCAAGATTAAAGAAATCGATACAAGGTTGCAAGAAATTGTGACACAGAAGAATAATCTGGAATTGAGAGAAAATGCAGGCCTGGGAAGAACTGGAGCAACAAGACCAAGGATGCCCACCACTTCTCTAGTGAATGAAGGTCATACTCATGGCAGAGAAGAAGATAAAAAGGCTATTGTCAAGTTGTTATTAAGCGGTGAATCGAGTAATGCTCAGCTCTCTGTTATTCCCATACTTGGTATGGGGGGAATAGGTAAAACAACTCTTGCCCAACTAGTCTATAATGACATTGAGGTGAGCCATTATTTTGACGTGAAAGCATGGGGTTGTGTTGCTGAAGATTTTGACATTGTAAGGGTGACAAGAGAAATTCTAGAATCTGTCACTTTTGAATCCTGCAACGATAATAATTTAGATTTACTACAACGCAAATTGAAGGACAAATTATCAAACCAAAAGTTCTTGCTCGTTTTGGATGACGTATGGAATGAAAACTATAATGATTGGACTAGACTGCGTTGTCCATTTGAATTTGGGGCTCCAGGAAGTAAGATAATCATCACAACTCGAAGTGATCGTGTTTCATCAACAATGGGCACTACTCAAGCTTACAAGTTGAAAGAGTTGCCAGATGATGCTTGCTTGATTGTATTTATCCAAAACACATTGGGGACAACAGATTTTAGTGCATATCCAGAACTTCAAGAATTTGGTCCTAAAATTTTGGAAAGGTGTCAGGGATTGCCTTTGGCAGCAAAAGCTCTTGGAGGCCTATTACGTACTATACATTGTGATGAGTGGAAAAATGTGCTCAATAACAAGATATGGGATATTTCAGAAGAAAATAGTGATGTTCTACCAACCCTTAGATTGAGCTATCTATATCTCCCTTCACATCTAAAGAGATGTTTTGCCTATTGTTCACTGTTCTCAAAAGATTATGAATTTGAGGAACAAGAACTAGTCTTGTTATGGATGGCGGAAGGTTTGGTTCAAGAATCAGAAAAGCACAAGCCAATGGAAGATCTTGGTGTTGAGTATTTTCGTGATTTATATAAGCGATCACTTTTTCAACAATCAAGTAGGAATAAATCACTCTTTGTCATGCACGACTTAATCAATGATTTAGCTCAATGGGCAGCGGGACAGTTGTGCTATTGGTTGGAAGATAAATCAGGTGGTAATATGCAACCCAAGATTTCTAAAAAGGTACGTCATTTCTCCTACGCTCATTGTGAATATGATGGCATCACAAAATTTAAAGGCTTGACAAATGATATGCATTTACGGACCTTCCTACCTATACCAATAAATAACTTGAGCTGCCTAACAAATTATGTTTTTAGTTGTCTGTTGCCACAGTTTAGATGTTTAAGGGTATTATCTTTATCTGGATATCAAATTTTTGAGTTACCAAATTCAATCGGTGATTTGAAACATCTAAGATACCTCAACCTTGCTCAAACTTTGATTAGAAGTTTACCAGAATCAACAAGTTCTTTATACAATTTGCAGACATTGATATTGAAATATTGTTACCGTCTCACAAAGTTACCGGAGAAAATTGGGAATCTAGTCAATCTTCGGCATCTTGATATTGAAGGGGCCAATTTAATCAAAGAGATGCCAGTGGGAATAAAAGAATTAAAAAATCTACAAACATTGTCTAACTTTGTTGTGGGGAAAGATACTGCATCAAATGTAGGAGACTTGATGAACTTGGAGTCTCTTAAGGGAACACTTTGCATTTCACACTTGGAGAACGTGCTTGATGTCGAGGATGCAAGAAGGGCCAACTTACTTGGTAAGAAGAATTTAAATGTATTAGTGATGAAATGGAAGTCTGAGCTTGATCAAAGAGCTAGTCTAGATATTCTTGACATGCTACAACCTTCGACAATGGTGAAAGAAATTTCAATTGATGGCTATGTTAGTGCAAAATTCCCAACTTGGATTGGACATCCATCATTTTCTAATATGGTGCTCCTAAGGATTGAAAGGTGCAGAAAATGTACATCTTTACCTGCAATTGGACAATTACCATTGTTGAGAGACCTTGTCCTTGTAGGATTGTCTGCAGTGCAAACCGTTGGTCTTGAGTTTTATGGGAAAGATTGCCCGAAACCTTTTCCATCCTTAGAGTCACTTTGCTTTATGGATATGCAAGAATGGAAAGATTGGATTCCATGCAAAGTTGAATATGAAGAATTCCCTCGATTGCGTGAGCTTTCTATTTCTCAATGCCCTAAATTGCAAGGAAAATTGCCTCACCATGTTCCATTATTGGAAAATTTTTCTGTTAATGGATGTGAGCAATTGGACGTTTCAATTCCAAATTTCCCAAAGCTTCATGCATTAGAAATTAAGGGATGTAAAGGGGTGGTGAGCGGAAGTACAGATGAGTTATGCTTTCCAAAGTCAACTATTCTTTCTATTCCATATGTCAAAAGCTTGACAGAGGAGTTCATGCATGGCTTAACTAAGGTAGAAAATCTAAAGATAGATAATTGTAACGAGCTAACATCTTTGTGGCAGGATGAATTCAAATCCCTTATAACGCTGGATATAAGAGATTGCTCAAGCCTTGTCAACATCAGCTTGACCTCTACTTTAAGGACACTAAATATTGATGGTTGTAGTGGTTTGAAGTCCTTGTCAATCTCTAATTGTACATGTTTGGAAAAGGCATGCATTAGGAGTTGTAATTCTTTGACGTTGATTTCAAGAGGTCAGTTGCCTCAAAATTTGAAAACGCTAAATATAAGTTATTGTGAGAATTTGCAATTTTTGGCAGATGAGGGAGAGGCTTCTTCTCTTCTTGAGGACTTGGTTATTGGGGGCTGTCCATCTCTAAAATGCTTATCATCAAGTGGCGACCTACCTACCACGCTTAAACGCCTTGAGATTTGGTCATGCAGAGAGTTGACATTCTTTTCATCAAAGAATGAGTTACCTATAGCTCTTAAATTCCTTTCTGTATATGGCTGTCCAAAGATGGAGTCAATAGCGAACAACTTAGCCAACAATGCGTCTCTTGAAAATCTTCAAATCGGAAGTTGTGCAAAGTTGAAATCCTTACCGGTGGGCCTACACAAACTCTGCCACCTCAATTGTATCGCGATATGTGACTGCCCTAGTTTTGTTTCCTTCCCCGATGGAGGGTTACTCCCCACCAGCTTGAGAGTGCTTTCGATCCAAAGCTGTGAGAAACTGGAGGCCTGGCCCAACTGCATGCCAAACCTCAATTCTCTTCATATCTTTGATTGTCCAAGCGTCATATACTTTCCAGAAGAGGGTTACCCCACCAGTCTAACATCACTCTCATTTGGCGGGGAGAATATTTGTAAGCAAGTACCTGTGTGGAGATTGCATAGACTAACCTCTCTTACATCACTCTGGATTGATGGTGGAATTCCAGATTGGCAGTCGTTTCCAGATGAGCAAGATGGGAAGCTGACGATGACGCTTCCTTCCTCTCTTACCCGGCTAACGATTTGGCACATTCCAAATATAGTAATTCTATCTTCTTTGGGCTTTCAAAATCTCTCCGCTCTTGAACAATTGGACATCAGAAATTGCCGTAAACTCGCATCCCTCCCAGAGAAGGGCCTACCTCCCTCACTTCTGCGACTTTATATTTATGAGTGTCCATTGCTGAAACAACATTGCAAGAAAGGTAGGCGAGAGTGGTCCAAGATAGCCAACATCCCTTACGTTCGGATTGATGGGAGGCTTGTCTATGAGATGGAGGAGGAGCAGCAATAAAAAAATTGTAAAACAAAGAGCAATATTTACTCATAATAGTTACTCCTTCCTTCCAGGTACAACATTATTTGGTTTCATAATATTTCTCATTACATTGTTGACATCAAAAGCAGAATACAACAAAATTTTTATGTTTGTATATGAACAATACTATTTTAATAATTCAAACCCTAACCCTCGCTAATTCTTGTAGTGTTGCAACAGAGACTAGCTTCTGAACCGCTAAACGTTGTATTGGAATTTCAAAACATGGAGGTAAGTTAAATTTAATTATTTTCCTCTTTTAACAATTGAACTTCTGGCACTCTAAAATTTTAGAGTCAAATAGTTTGTAATTTATTTGAATTACGTGAAAACTTTATGCTTAGGCAGGTAGCTATTCGAAAAAATGCCTAAAAGAGATTTTGTAGTGTTTGAAATTTTATTACCTCATCAATATCTCATATACTATGTAGTTTGTTTAAATTATAGGCTTGGCTATCAGCTGTGATTTGATGATGGCAAGTTATCAATAAATGTGCAATGAATGGCAGGATGCCCTTTTAGTACTACGCTTGTGCAGAATGCCGTTTCAAACATATGTCATGCCTTACCTAGATTGATCAAAGCATTGTCACCTTTGCTGCAAATGGCAGGTATTTTATAAATTTAAGTCCATTAATATCATTGTTTCCTTAAAAGGTGTACCCACCAAATTTTAGTATGATATAAATGATCTAGACTATTCCATAACTTATATTGATCTTGACCTCTTCATTAGAGGAGGAGGAGCAGCAATAAACAGAGAGGAAAAAAGTTTAGATATATAATTGGTTTCATAACGTTGTTCATTATGTATTTACATGTCTAAATCTGAATTCAACAAAATCCTCTGTGTTTGTATTTAAAATACAATATATTTTCAATAATTCAAACCCCAACCCAAGCTAATTCTTGATTGCTACAGTAGTGACTAGCTTCTGAACTGATAAACCTTCTATTGGAATTTCAAAACATGAAGGTATGTTAAATTTTCGTTACCGTATGTTCAATTGTTTTTACCTCATCAATATCTCTTATAGTTAGTAATTTATTTGAATTATGTGAACCCTATATGCTTGGGCACACGGTAGTATGATAAAATGCCTAAAAGAGGTATTGTATCATGTTTGAAATTTCACCTCATTAATACCTCTTATAAATAGTAATTTATTTGAATTATTGGATTGGCTATCAACTGTGATTTCATGATTGCAGGCTACATATCGTGTTCTGCAACCCGATGACTAGTCGATGTGCACAAAATGTCATTTCAAACAAATATTGTGCCTTCCATAGATTAATCAAAGCATTGTCACCTGTAATGCAGATGGCAAGTATTTCATTACTTTTCCATAAATATCCAAATTTCATTTAAATGTTAAAATTTTATTATTAAATAACTAAATAGTAATAGTCATTTCGTTTTAACTTCTTATATTGCATACATTATTGATTCATATTCTTTGCGATGTTTTGTTTTTAGCAGGTTAGAAATCTACCCTAAAGAGCTCCCCCTGGAGATCGTTTTACGGTACTAATTGGCTCCTATTTGGGTGGAGAGATGCGCTTTGGATACTGATCTTTCTTATTCTATTATTGTTGTAATTGCAGCCACTCTTTGGGCAATTTGGAAATGCAGTGTTATAGAGCCATGCTTGAAGGAAAGTCTGTCGATGCTTCTCAAGCTCTTAATTACTGCAAGCACATGGTCACAATCTGTCAAGAAGCAATAGCTGGGAATCATTCCTTAATGTTGCTTTAAACCTCCTGTCTACAATTGGGAATGATTTGTTGAATTTAAGATCAAATAGGGAACCGAATTTCTGATCAATTCATGGTTACTGGTCCTCTTCTTGACCAGAATTTAAGGCTTTGTCTCTGACTTAGTATCCATGTTGAATAGAAAATGATTTTTTTGAAGTGGTGAATCTTGATTGATTTGCTGAATACCACTAATAGATGATATTGCAGATTGGTAAGAAATTATTAAATTTCATTCACATTCCACAAAGATGTACAAATGTACAATTTCCAAAGCATTAATTGAGAAACTAGACAATTGCTTCTATAAAGTGGTTTTGAGTTTGAGGTTCTACCTTATTCTTATTAGCATCCATTTTTCAAATTTGGAGTAAAAGTTTACAAATCAATTGTCATTTAGTTCACTGACTAATCTGCTCCATTACTAATCAATAGTATTCTATATTGGTACTGGTCTTTTAACTTCTTTTTCTGAACTGATGCATGTATGTACTACCAGAAACCACCTTACCAGCAAAGTTGCAGAATCAATCAGAACCTTCTTAGACCAATGAAATTTATTGGTTCTCCAATGGTTAAGAAGAAGAGCAGGTTCAACATATTGAAGAGGTTCTTTATAAGAGAGACAAACTCAAAACAAGAAATGGTAAAGAAATTTGCTTATTTGTTCAGTTTTGGTCTTTGATTCTGTTCCTCACTGCTAGAACAATTATCAGGAAAGGAGAAGGAAATGGATTTTTGGAGGGCTTAAGATCAAAAGGCTATCCTCGCTCACCGCGGCATCATCATTTAATGAAAGAAGTCTAGGTGAGGCTGAGAAAGAGCTGATCAATCATGCTCTTGCTGTAGCCCATGCTGCCACTGCTGCTGCTGAAGCAGCTGTTACAACTGCTCTAGTTGATGCTGAGATTGTCCAGTTCACCAGCACCCCTTAATATAACCATCAATGTACAATGAATTGGAAGTGTTTTCAGTCATTAGAGTTCAAGGTGAAGCCCCTCAGTGCAACTATCAATGCATGAGAGAAATCCATGAATTTGCTGCCACTAGAATATAGCCTGCCTTTAGGGGTTTACCTTGTGAGTTTAAAGAAGGTCTCTCTATCTCATATTTCCTTCCTCTAATTTTATTTAATCTCTGCTAATTGACATGTGTTGGAAATTATGTATGTGATATAGTTTTTGCCCAAAAGAAGGAAACATATATCAGGAATTTGGTACTGACAGCAAATTTATGCCAACTTTTAACTCTAATGATAGCATCAAATTGATCTAAGCATTGTCACATGTTTTGCAAATGGCAGGTATTTTATAACCATGTCCATTAATATCATTGTTTCCTTTAAATGTGCACCCACCAAATATAAGTATGCTATAAATTATCTAGATCATTCTATAACATATGTTGATCTTGGCCACTTCATTAGAGAAGTAGCAGCAGCAATAATTGCGCAAAACGTAGAGGAAAAAAGTTTAGACATTTACTCCTTCCAGGTACAACATTAATTTGTTTCATAATATTGATCATTACATATTTACATGTTCAAATCTGAATGCAACAAAATCCTCTGTGTTTGTATTTAAAATACAATATAATTTCAATAATCCAAACCCCAACCCAAGCTAATTTTTGCATTGTTGCAGTAGAGACTAGCTTCTGATCTGATAAAACTTCTATTGGAATTTCAAAACGTGGATGTATGTTAAATTTTGTTTACCATATGTACAACTTCTTTTACCTCATCAATATCTCTTATAGTTAGTATTTTATTTGAATTATACAAACCCTATATGCTTGGGCACACAGCTGTATGATAAAATGCCTAAAAGAGGTATTGTATCATGATTGAAATTTCACCTCATTACTACCTCTTATACATAGTAATTTATTTGAATTATGGGTTGGCTATCAACTGTGATTTGATGATTACAGGCTACATATTGTGTCCTGCAACACGATGATCACTGGATGTGCACAAAATGTCATTTCAAACAACTATTGTGTCTTGCATAGATTGATCAAAGCATTGCCACCTGTGCTGCAAATGGCGGGTATTTCATTACATGAGTCCATAAATATCAGAATTTCATTTAAATGTTAAAATTTTATTATTAAATAAAAGAATAGCAATAGTTATTTTATTTTAAATTCTTATATTGCATGCAATATTGATTCACATTCTCTGCAATATATATTTTTTACCTGGTTAGAAATCTATCCTAAGGAGCTCCCACTGGAGCTCATTTTAGTACTAATTGGATCCTATTTGGGTGAACAGATGCTCTTTGGATATTGATCTTTATTATTCTTTCATTGTTGTAATTGGAGCCATTCTTTGGGCTATTGGAAATGCAGTATTTTAGAGCCATGCTTGAAGGAAAGGCTATCAATGCTTCTCAAGCTCTTAATTACTGCAAGCACATGGTAATATTCTTTCAAGAAGCAATGGTTGGGAATCATTCCCTAAATATAGCTTTAAACCTCCTGTCTAAAATTGGAAATGATTTGTTGAATTGAAGATCAAATAGGGAACCAAATTTTGGATTTTAGTTGAAGTTAGTAAAAAAGGGAGAGTTGCGTGCAAGGTGTAAGCTGTATTTGCAATGATCAAATGAGGAACCAAATTGTGGTACAATGTTATAGTTTTTTGGCTAAAAAGAAATCCATAGTACTTCCTCAAGTTGTGAAAGCTCAACCCATGCACTTATTATAGGTGTGGTAGCTGTAGTTGTAACTATTAGCAGATCTGAGGTTTGCAGCCTTTGTTGTGCACCACCAAGTTTGGAGATTTGAGCAATTAAGTAAGAAATTTCTGTGCTGTGTTCATGAGTTTCTAAACTCTGGGTTGAACAAACCCCAGGCAAATCCTTCAAATGCTTGTTAGCTTGCCAATTCTACAGTTTCCTCTTTTACATAGACTTTTCCTCTTCTTGACCAGAATTTAAGGCTTTCTCCCTGAATCAATATCCATATTGAAGAGAAATAAATTTCTTGACATGGTGAATCTTGTTTGATTTGCTGAATACCACTAATAGGTGATTTTGCAGATTGTTAAGAAATTTTTAAATTTCATTCTCATTCTACAAAGTACTACTGTACAATTGCCATAGCATTAATTTCATGAAAATTTGGGCAACTTGACAATTGCTTCTGCAAAATGGTTTTGAGGTTCAGCTTTGTTCTACTTTTTATCCACTTTTCAAATCTTACATGGAGTAAAAGTTTACAAGTCAATTGTCAATTAATTCACTGACTAATCTGATCCATTACTAATAAATAGTATTTTGTATTGGTATTGGTCTTTTAACTTCTTTTTCTGTACTGATGCATGTATGTACTACCAGAAACCACCATGCATAGTTGCGGAATCAATCAGAATGTTCTTAGACCATTGTAATTTATTGGTTCTCCAATGGCTAAGAAGAAGAGCTGGTTCAACATGGTAAAGAGGTTCTTTATTAGAGAGACAAACTCAAAACAAGAATGGTAAAATAATTTGCTTATCTGTTTAGTTTTGGTCTTTGATTCTATTCCTCACTGCTAGAACAATTATCAAGATAGGAGAAGGAAATGGATTTTTGGAGGTCTTATGATCAAAAGGTCAGCCTCGCTCACTGCACCATCATCATTAAATGAAATAATTCTAGGTGAGGCTGAGGAAGGGTAGATCAAGCATGCTCTAATTGTGGCCCATGCCACTACTGCTCTAGTTCACCAACACCCCTGAATACGACCATCAATGTGTAAATGAAGTGGAAGAGTTTTCAGTCATTAGAGTTCAAGGTGAAGCCCCTCAATCCAACCACAATGTGTGAATTTTCCGCCACTAGAATTCAGTCTGCCTTTTGGGGTTACCTTATGAGTTTGAAGGTCTCTCTATCTCATATCTCCTTTTGCAGGTTTTATTTATTCTCTGCTAATTGATATGTGTTGGAAACTATGTATATGATATAGTTCTGCCTGTTAGAAGAAAATGTATATCAGGAATTTGGTATTGAGTCTATCAAATTTATGTCTACTTTTAACTCTAATAATAACCCCGCCCGCGGGGGGGGGGGGGGGGGGGGGGGGTGGTAGACCTGTTTTTAAGTTCTCACAGATTGTGTAATTATTAAGAAAATATGTGGGAGAGTTTTGCAGGCAAGGAAAGCTTAGTGGGCTTAGAAGGGAATTGTGAGGCAGAGCTGTAAGACGCCAAAGTGTAACTACCCTAAAGTTCTTGCAGTCCATTGTAATTACTCAAGTCACAGGGTAGCACAAGAATATTTGGAATGGTGGAAGGCACTTGGAATTAAGATGGAAGGGAACAATTGCAGAATTGGAAAGACAATATAACAAGGGTATGTAATGCAGCAAGAACTGGCTTATTCTATTGTGAACAAACTCCATAAAAAATCTGTTTCTCATTTCTCTCATTATAGAACATTAGTCTTCTGCCCGTCTAATTAACTAATTTACTTAATTGTCTTTAACTTATTTGTCTTTTAAGTTATGGGTGGAAAAATGTTATGATTTTTAGTTAGACTCAAATTATCAAAGAAGGTGGGATGATAGTGTTTTGTCGAAGGAAAAGGCAGATGCATTGTTTATGAGGAGGTAAGAGGCCATCCGGTAGGGTCCTTTTGCTTTATGATCTTATGATTATACATTTCTCAATTTTGGTTTAACTACTGAAGTTTTCAACAGAAGTCAGCAGATACGGATTGAAAATAATAAATGGAAGATGGAGGCTGGACCAATGGGTAGAAGAGAACTTGAATATTTGGACTCGGCTTTGACTTCAAATCTAAGACAAAAGGATGACAATAGAAGAAAGCAACTTAAGCTAAGAAATGCTAAGGGACAGAGGAAGTTGGAAGGATTGGATTCTCCAACATTTGTTCCCAGAGGATCAATTCATCATAGAAGGAAATGCTCATCGGGAGACCATAATTCTTTGTCAAGCTTGCCTGTTGTTCCAACTTACATGAAGGCAACTGAAAGCTATTCACCATATAAGAATGAACTGTTTCTCATTTCCTCTATTACTACTGAAGTGCCAAGTGGTGGTTGGATTGGCAAGACTAGTGGTTTCTAGCAAAGATCTCCAAGCTCAAAAGGCCTTCTGGGTCCTATAAAATCCAGTCTGAAGGTAAAGGATCTCAGCTTTAACTTAAAGTGCTCATTGCAGATTTTGGATAGACGTGGCTTCAGATGATTTCAGAAGTTTGGTGCAAGAAGAGAACTTGGTTAGTGTGTCAGGTCGGATTGGAGAACATAGCCTGTAATTTAATCTAGTTTCAATAGTTAAACAACGGGATGCTATTTTATCTCATCATCAAATGAGTAGCTCACTATAATCTTGCATTGTAATTTAATCTAGTTGGAACTCTACTCTACTCCATTCAAACTAGCCATTAAAATGTATTGAGGTTTTGGTTGTATGAGAGGTATTTTTTAGAATGTTCGCTTCCAATGAATACGTGTGTAAGCCATAGCATGCAAAAAAATAAATAAATATATTTTACATTACCGAAAATTACTTTATTTATTTTAATTACTCACTTTTTGAACACATCCTACATCTCTTTTTTTTTTTTTTCTTTTCTTATCCAAATCCAACTACCGCTCAAATGCTTAGCAACTTCCACACAAAACCCTACAACCATCAACCTTGTGACCCACGATGCACCCATTGACATAGCGACTCGTGACCCAACAATCCCACCACAAAAACCTAGCAACCCATGCCTATTGCCAGTGCCACTACCCTTGACCCATTGGCCCCACAACTCCCGACCCAACAACCTTCCACAAAATCCATCTATCATAGCCAAAATTTGCAAACCCACACCCAACTCCTAAATTGATTTGCAAACAATGGTGGTGGGTCTTGGTGTTATGTTGGGTCAATGGTGGTGGGTCTAGGTGTTTTTCAAGGTTTGTAGTGGTGGTTCAGTTGTTTTTTTGTATGTGTTATGGCCTTGTGGGTGATGGTGGGTGGGGAAGAGTGGAGAAGATTTGTAGGGCAAAATAAAGAGATGGGAGAGAAGGGAGATATTGATTTTTTTACTATTATTTTATACTAGTAAGTTGTCCGTGCGATGCACGGATAACATTTTAATAGTTTATGCAATTTTTTATGAAGAATATTGTACATATATTATAACATATTTGTTATCAAACTTTGTTAGTACTGAGTTTATCATAAGAAGTAACAATTATAAATTGCAAACACATATTCGTTATAATTATTTTGTTGAAGGAATCAACCAAAAAGAATCAACCTTAGAGTAATATTGTATAATAAAAGTTGATAAAAGCATGGTAACATTCAATGTTATTGATATTTATTTTGTGATGCTATAAAGAGCTTTATAAAAGTTGATAAAAGCATGGAAATTCATTCCATATTATTTATATTTATTTTGTGACGTAATAAAGAGCTTTATTGCGAAATTTTGTTTTTTTATTTCTTGAATGCTTTGTCTTTTGAAGTATGTCGGCGCTTGTAAAGCATGTTGAGGGGTATGTTATCATCATCTGTTTCTTCATCTTCAACGTTTGAAGTTTGGTCTATCCT
Organism: Castanopsis chinensis; assembly: GCA_032878915.1. Classification (NCBI taxonomy): domain Eukaryota; kingdom Viridiplantae; phylum Streptophyta; class Magnoliopsida; order Fagales; family Fagaceae; genus Castanopsis; species Castanopsis chinensis. The sequence continues at coordinate 1,801,697 of JAVQMG010000090.1, forward strand.
TATTTGTTCAATTTGTGAGCTTTTATCATTTTCCCCTTTTGTTGCATCGTTTGTGTTGATCATTGATGAAATGGCACTGGAAGATTTTTGGCTGGATCTTACAAAGTTTGTGTTGGCAGATTTGTTGTCGCTAAGATTTTGCATAGGTATCTGCATTCATAATAAATTTGAGTACGTTATTTACATCTGTATAGCATCGAGAAAGAAATAATATAGCATACTGGCTTGTGTTTTTTTTTTTTGTTCCATACCTTTTTCTCATTTGAAGGTGCATCAAAAATCTTAGCAACTGTGTAATTTTCGAAACCATCCTTGAGATTGAATTGATTCAAGCGAAGTAGGAAAATGTATTTTCTTCCTAAAATTTTCTTAAGATCATGTGGGATTCCTTCTTCAATATCCATTTGCATATTAGGAATTTTAATATATATTATAATCTATAGTTTGACAATAAATTTAATAATTTAAATAAGTTGTACCTCAGTTTGTTTTTCAGTAAGATCTTTTGCAGATTTATTTAGGATTTTCTCAGCATCTCGATCAAAGATGACAAAAGTTGTCTTGTCAGTTGAATCAAAAACTTCAATTTGAATCCTGTATCTGAAGTATTTTACAATTGTATAGTAATTATAGTAAGATGAATATGTTTATAAAAAAAATTTCAAACTTTGTAGTTAATGTGTTTGCCTCTAACCTTGGGATAGGCAGATTTGTTTTCGTTTCACATTTTGCGCACCAAAACGATCCTGATTGTGGTTTGACCTTCTTTCCACATAACACGCATGAAATATAATACCAACCCATTGTTGTATCAATGTTGCTTATTGTTGCAACACAATAGCAGTTAACATCCTGCAATGAATTTTGAAGTTAATATGTTTTTTTTTTTTAAGTAATTGATGTATTATTATTTTTTCATGTAAATGATGAGTCCACTTTGAAATGATTAACAAACCTGTTTTGTAGGATCCCATTCAATGCATTTAAGTTCTGGTATTGTCTTCATATTGTCTGAAGAGAAATCCTCCTCTGAAAACTGTTTTGCCTGTATTTTTGGTATTTCTTGTATAGGATCATGTTTTTTACCATTCCTATCATTGAATTTTTAAAAATGACAAAAGAATGTAAATGTTATTTTGTGATATAAAAAATGGTATTTATCATTTTTTTTTTGTTATTAATAATTTTTAAAATATGAACCTATCAATTATTTCAGCAACCTCGGGAATCTCAAGATTTAGAAATACTTTTGTTGCACTGGTTGATGACAAAGAGAATTTGCCTGCAAAAATTGCAAAATACATTATAATAAACAAAATCGTATTGAATTGAAATTGAGAAAAAGGAAGACATGTTTTAATGAGAATGAAATTCTATAAAAGTATCATTAGATTGATTTGAAAATGAATAAGTTTAAATATAAAAAATTTATAATCATTGATTACATTTCTCATTGTAAAATTTATGGCCTAAGATTAGTAACCAATATACTTATTAACTTGATAGCAGTATTAAGTACATTAAAATTGATAGCTGGTAACATTATTTAGTTATACTTACCTCCAAATGATTTGACAATAGTTGAAGTTGCAATTAAGAAAAAAGGTCCTGGATTGTTCTTATATACATCTTCATCGATTTGCCAAACAGTTGTTCCCCATAGTGAAAGCCTAATTTCTTTTCCCCTGGTATAGTTAAAATCATTGAGGGTTTTTTTTGTTATTAGTAATTTTTTTTATTTATAATTGATTTTTCTATATAAACATATAATGACATCAATATCACATCAAAGAATTTGTCTTAATCTTTCAAAAGCAATTGCAGATTGCGCAATTTTCTTGGTGCGCCATTAACTTGAGGCTCTTCAACATTTCCAACTGCTACCAACTTTCCAACAACATCTACTTATATGCAATTATTTAGTTAGGTTATTTTTAATCATTAATTTAGAATACAACTATATTAGAGGAATTGTGAAATAGTTGCAGATTTGTATTTACCTATTAAATATGTGTAGTTGTAATATTGGTCCTGTATTTGGTCATAGTTAGCAAACTCAAAGCAGTATTTTTGGATTGAGTTCATATCTTCGTTGGACCCCAAGACTGTAGTAATGGTCATGAACCAAATTCTGATATCATTGTGCACGGGTCGAAACTCGCCTTTAGTACTCTCCACCCTAAAATTCTTGATGGTATAAACACGGCCTTCAAGCAATTGTGGTCTAAAAGTCCGTGCTTGATTTTTCCGAACAATTGCATGTATTGTTGAGCCCTAGAATAATGAGAAATGTTAGTGTGTTCCATTATTCTTCTTGTGAATATATATAATAGCCATGGATGTTGAATAATATGATAAGCTGGTAAAAAAATTATTTTTAAAAGAATTGAATCTTCATAATAAGTTGAATTAGCACAATATAAATTGAGTTCTATACTTACCTCTTCATCAATAAATATCATATCAAGGCTTATGAACTCATTGTTCTTTGTGTTGATTGCATCCCACATACGAAGTACTCTGACCTTGATTGTCCAATTGTCTCTATCTGTTGAAATTTTGCTCAAAGGAGTCCAACACATTGCCATTAAACTTAGTATCAATAGTTCTGCAGCTATTTCCACAGTTGAATAGAGCAGTCGTCATAAAAAATATATATAAAAGTAAGTAAAATTATAATAATTATCAATGAAATAATTAATTTTGGTAAAATGCAGAATTGACTATGTTTTGCAAATTAAAATTTTTTTTTGTTAAAGAAGCTTGGAACATGATATTTTTGTTTTACAAAAAGTATAAAGTAATAACGAAATGCAATTAGAAACTTAGCAATGAATGATGAACTTTCTTCAATGAAGTTTCACATATTTATATATATATATATATATATATATATATATATATATATTTCTAAAGACCTCTTTGTAAACTATATTTTTAGTCGTTGAAGAGGTTTTGCCATCGTCACCAATAATCAAGAGTTTAAGACCATTCCTAGTAGTAACTCTAGAAACAGCAACATATAATTGCCCATGACTGAAAACTGGTTTAGGCAGGAAAAGTCCAACATGTTTTAGTGATTGCCCTTGGCTTTTATTTATAGTCATGGCAAAGCAAACAGAAATTGGGAATTGTGTTCTCTTTAAAACAAACAGCCATTTTGTGTCTGATGGAGAGAGTACTATTCTTGGGATGAAGACTTTGTTTCCCACATGTGATCCAGTTATAACTTTAGCTTCAATCACCCATTTGGATAATTGAGTAACTACTAATCGAGTCCCATTGCATAGGCCAGCTGATTGATTAATATTTCAGAGCAACATTATTGGAAGACCAACTTTAAGACGTAGTCTGTGATTTGGTATGCCAGGGAATTTCAAGGAGTTTAAGAATTCAATTGGGTAAAGCACATCTTCATTCTGAATGTATCTTGAAGCCTTGCAAATTGAATCTGCACTGAGATATGTCTCCTCATTTGAAGCAAGCAAGTCTATGATGTAGTCATTTATTTCATTGACTACATCATTTGTTGGCGCTAGAATAGATCGCTTTTCCAAGTATTTTCCATCTGCATAGTTGTTGTGAAGATTTGGATATGTTGCAGCCACAATGCTTTGTATTGGATCATCTCTAACATCAATTAATAGGTTAGAGGGTATGACTATATTTGATTGACTGTCAACTTCACCAAGCTCTCCGTTACCTAATTTGAGTATCCATTCTGCAAAGTTGTTGGAATCAGCATTAGGTTGTTGGAGATGCATATTTTGTGTTAGTACAAATACTTTGCAAAAGTTCCATAAATAAGATCTATTCACTGATGCATCAACAATATCTTCTCTATGGTCTTTAGCAATAACTGGTAGTATTTGTCAAAAATCACCACCTAATATAACTGTCTTTCCTCCAAAAGTTTTATTGACACTGTTTATGTCGATAAATCGAAGTAGATCTCTCAATGAACGGTCTACAGCCTCAAAACAATTACGATGTGCCATAGGTGCTTCATCCCATATAATAAGACTCACTTTTGTCATTAACTCAGCAGCATGTGTTCCTTGTTTTATACCACAAGTCGATTCATCTGTCACAATGATAGGGATTTGAAATCTAGAGTGAGCAGTCCTACTACCAGGAAGTAGCAAAGCTGCTATGCCTGAAGAAGCTATAGCAAGCACAATTTTCCCTTATGAGCGGAGGCAAGCAATTAATGTTTTCCAAAGATATGTTTTACTAGTTCCTCCATGACCATAGACAAAGTATAAACCACCGCTATTGCATGCCACATCTTGAATTACAGTATCATATATTTTTCTTTGCTCAACATTCTCATTCAAAAGTTTTTTATGTTCTGCAGCCAATTCAAGTCTATCAAAATCCAACTCTTCTTGTAACAATCGGTTGTTGTTTTCTCTAATTGTCAACACATTTGGATATTTGATGTCATCAAATTCTTTTAGAGATCTTCCACTTTTTACTAATATTTGTTCAATCTCAAAAAGAGCATGGTCTTGTATTTGTTCTTCTGTCAAATGTAAGTTGTCATACATTAGGAGACGCTTTTGCCTATATAGTATATCATCAGACAACAACTCCCAATTAGCCATCCATAATGCAAGTGGGTTTGTCACTTCACAAACTAACAATAGCGTTGCAAACAATTCTCCTAGCTGCCTTCTTGAAGCCCAATTAGAGGCTTCTTCGATAGCAGTATCCCATTCGTTGTCATCATCTAAAAGGCCATGAGCATAGCATGCTGCTCTGTATGTTGGATACACAACATGATTAATAGTCCTGATTTCCTCAAAAGACCTTGCACCTTTGACCACATTAAGGAGCATTCGAAGATAGAAGCGGTCACCACTTGTAGGATGAGCATGAAATATTCTCCCTATACATCGACCAGATTTCCTTGGGCGCCATTCTCTTTGTTTTCTATGCCAAACCCATTTCGTAGGGAAATCACAATATGTCAAATTTCTTGCTGTATCATACATTTCGTTTGCCTTCATCCATTCAGTGAACATTGTTTTTGTTATATCTGGTCTTTCCAAAACATTATCCAAGTAGTCTGAATCTTTGAATGTAACATTCTGCTCATTCTCAATATGGAAGCTTAATCTTTGTACAGCAGGCTCTTTATATTGGATATCAAGCTCAAAAAGTCTCCAGCTTGCTTCAGAAGCTGAGATATATCTACAATCTAGATATGTCTTGATTTCATCAATGTCTGTTATGTGTTGTGCTTCACTTGTAGCACCTGTGTGTAAGTTTTCATACAAAACAAGTGTTACTCAATCAGACCCTTGTTAACATACTTGAATAAGTATTTGATGGACTTGGAACGGTTGCACCACTCAACATTAATGTGCGCCTGGTATTTAACTAACAAGTCAATGTTGTATGGCACCACAAATCTGTTATCAAGCATAACACCATTCTTTTCAACTGTCATCCCATTAACTCATCTCCTATAAATTGCGTAACCATCTTCATCTATCACAGTGTCACTATAAAATTTTTTTGGAAAATGCTTCCTACATTTATTGCCAACCATGCATGGAGATTTTGGGTTGGCAAAACCACAAGGTCCATGAATCATGTATTGTGAAATGACTTCATAATCCCCTGGATTTGTAATCTTATCTGGTATTTTAGCAGAAATTATCTTGTCTATATTCGCAGGTGTGGGGTGTTTGTCATCTGGGTATAGGTACAAAAGAATGTGAGCATGGGGGAGGCCTCTTTTTTGCCATTCAACTGTGTAGTTAACTGCATTCACAAAAAACAAAAAAAAAAAAAAAAAGTGTTACAATAATTAAATAGATTAAAACATTAAGAACAACAATCAAATAGTAATGAGTTGTATATTAGACCTGCAATTACTTTTCCAAAATGCTTGCCATGTTTTAGATCATGTAGTAGTTGATCCAATTTGATCTTAAAAACTCTTGCAATGATATCTGGTCTATCTTCAGGCCGTTGAGCTGGAATTAAGGAAAGGAAACTTTCAATTTCTGGCCATTTAGGGTTGCGCGTGAAAGTTATAAACAAATCCGGGTACCCAGCCCATCTACAAATTGACATAGCATCTTGGTAATTTTGGATCATATATCTAGGGCTTCCAGTAAAGCTTGAAGGAAGAACAACTCTTTTCTCAATAGATGAAGGAGCAGTGTCTCCTCTAAATACAGCATCCTTTATTCCAAAGTACACCTCTGATCTTAGTTGAAGTTGATGATTCCTGACCCAAATTAGTCGGTACTCCTCAACACATGTGTAAGCATCTACTAAAAATTGTTGTCGCAACTTACAACCAAGAATCAATGTTTCACCTTCATGCTCACGTTGTTGTAATTGATATGCATAATATTCTTGCATAGTGACATATTCTTCTATCAAAGGCACAGCACCACCAAGACATTTTTTAAGTATTTTATTTCGAAATCCATCCTCACCATACGGAAATAACAATGGATGTTGCAAGGCCATGAATTTTGGGTGTAGTTCATTTATCCGTTGTAACAATCCACTTCTTTTCTCAACAATAATATCACGATGGATATTTTCATTGCTCAAATCACCTACAATTATAGCAGCAACTTTAGAGCAAGTAGGCATGTTTTGTTCCCTACCATCACTTGATCGCAATCCAATTAATCGCAAGCGTACATTGTGCATATCAGAGTCCTTGAACCTATCCCTTGCCATACGGAATGTCTTAACCAAGACGTTGTTCTCATCAAGCATCTTCAATAATATTTGAACTATAGCAATGTCAAAGTCATGTTCTGATTCCTATCCAGGCAAAGCACTTAGTCTATAATGAATCTCTTTTTTTGTGTCGTATATATACAACTGTGCAAAAGATGGGTCTTTTCCAACAACTGGAAGTAATGACCCAATTCTGTGGTGGTTTTGCCCATTCAATCGAAAGATGTAAGGGCCTCGTCCTTCATTAGCATGGACATCAACATTTCCTCCCATAGAAGTCATTGCAAACATGTAGTTGAACCTCCTTATATTAGCCTTGTAATGTTCTGAATGTTGTAGGAGTTCTTGAAGCTCAGGAGGTGGTGATTTCAACAAAGGTAGCTTCACCCTACCCTCTCGACAACATATTGAGAATTTAGGATTCTTTGTGTTTTTGGATTTACGATTCCTCTCTTCGTACCATAATATTGCATTGCAATATTCACACACACAGCTTGGTGGGCCAAAGTTCCATAGCTCTGTAAATTTTCCTAGATGATAGGGAAAAATGAAGCATAATTAGATGAAACTATGTAATTGAAATATATACAAAAGCATATGTAAAAAAATAATATTATTTTCAATTCATTGATAACCTAGTTTAGCAATAGTTTTATTTGAAATATAGGGGCTGAAGCCAACCAAAGGGAAAAATAGTCCCAAGTAATGTTGTAAAAAATGGATTCTAAAGCAAATTTTGAAGAGAAATAGAAATAAGGTAGGTTGAAAATTTATGAAGGACTTTTATGAAAGTAACTTTTAGAAAATGTATACACAATTAATAAAGTATGTAATATACATGGAGACACAATTTTGAACCTATTGTTGGTATATTGTCATTGATGCTATCTTGAAATAGTATTTTAATTATTTAAAAGTATATAATTGTTGTTTTTAATATTTAAAATTACAAATAACAGTACTTTAATGTGATTTTGCATGCAAGAAAATGAGAAAAATGGAAAATAACAATGAATATAAAATTCCAAAAATAGTAGTTTTTGCACTTACTTTGTGTGCTGTTTGGCCTTTCACTCAGGTCTATGTCAATGGGTTTTCTATATCGCATTTCCAAACCTGAAATATAAAAGATGATATATTCAACTTATTAATACGCAATACTAATCCTAACACTTCAAGAGAATTAAGGAAACATGAGGATTGACAGCTATAAAAACTTCTGTGTAACTGTAGATGGAAGTTAAGTAGACTCAGGCTATAATTGGTGGCTCAGACAAATTCCATAAATCAAATGAATAGGTTATACTTCAAAGCTTCTGAAGGTGGTTTTCCATGTTAAAATACCTTTATAGATCTAATATTCATAGAGTAAAGCAAGGTTTGATTTTGTATTTTTTGAATATCCAAAATTTCAAATTCTTCATCACTTATAGTTAATAGTGTTAAGGACAATGCAAGGTCTGACCAATAGACCAAAAAAATTGGTGGCTATAGAAGCTGTTTAAAAATTACACTTTTCTACGATTGGGATAAGTCCATCAAAGTTTAATTTAAAATGAGTTTCGAGGGTTAAAAAAAATATACATATATAAATGTGTTTTAGTTGTTTATCATTTAAATAAAAATAGCAAGCAATAACAATCAACATTGTCAAGGGAAATCATGGCATGAATAATAGACGACAACATGAGCTAGTTCTATAACAGGTAGTAGGCCTTTGTGGTGAAACTTATAACCTTTATGGGCCTAATATTCATAGTTAGTAATATGCAAAGCAAGAACAACCAATTCCCCGAGTTAATAGTACACAGTCATATATAACTATACACCATAGCTGCCCCAATAATAATAATAATAATAATAATAATAAACCAAGTTAAGTGTGATGCTTCTATTATGTATGGCTGTTGTAGATGAGGTTAAGTAGTGCATTCAAATGCGAATTTCAGCAGTCATAGCATAACTATTAATAAATATTCCTATTTAATTATATAATTATCATTGATTATAAATATAAACTTTAAGACATGAAACTATTCAAAGTAAGTAAAGATATGGATGAGACAAAGTAAAGCAAAGTTTGATTTTGAATGTACTTCAATGTGAAAGTCATGACGATTAGGCCCACTCATTATGTAATCACCTTCAAATATATCAAACATAATATTTCTGAATCAGTATAAATTTTGCACATGTCCCAACCATATAAAAAGAGTGTTCTAAATGTTAGCCAAAACATAATTCTTTACTTGAAAATCTCAATTACATAAAACTAAGAGTTGGACAAAAGAGCTGTAAGTAGTATTGATTCAACATATCACTTTGGTCAACTACAATAGAGCTGTCAAGATGTTTAACAGTTAATTAATTAACTTATTTTCATTGCTAATAATTAAAGATTCAATAGCTTCAATGCCAAAAGACTACATAAAACATTATCTGGATTTCACAGAGTATGAAGTTGCTCTAATTTTATTTTTGATAGATCAATATAAGTTTACAGTTTCTTATAAATAAATGCCATTAATTAGAGGTGTGCAACTAAAACAACCAAAATAATTTAAACTGACAGGACTCCAACAAACCTTCCATTTTACCTAAAACCCTTTTCACAGATCCTCCTTAACTTCACAGAACATACTAACTAAGAGGACAATGGTCTGCAACAAAGCCTTCATATAGTTATATTAAAGTTTGTTGAAGTTAAAAGGGGAAAAAATGTAGTATTTTATGAAACAGTTTGCATGCGTATAACAAAAGGCAAAATTTGAGAGAGGGAGAATGGGGTGGTTTTCTAGAGATTCTATACCCATCTAATATTCATGTAGGCAAAAAGAAAAATATTTAAAGAATAAGGAGAAAAGAACATAAAAAGGACAAAATACATTGAGATATGATGAGATTGGGTGAGTCTTGAAAAAACCATTAATCTGATTCATTGTGCAATGCATGAAACAAAACAATTAAGGTGAAAATAATATAAAAGAGAGAATTTGTAAAGCTTGCTATTAATTTGCTGTTACTCATTGTAAATTTATTTAAATTAAAAAAAAAAAAAACTTAAAAGAATGGCATGAATGTATGTTCTTCTGCAAAGAAATCCTAATTCAAAGCCTAAGATTAACCCAGATACCTATATCAAAACTAAGCCAACCAAAACTTATATAACGCACAATTATTTATTTATCTAAATTCCTGGTAGTGGGTATAGAAATATGACAGTGATGGAATGGTGTAATGATGACGGGTGGCGGCTTTTGTAAGGGTGACCCTCAGATTTCTCTATGAACCTTAGGGACTCAATCTCTCTTAATTTTGTCTTAAATTTAAACAATGTAAGTAGAACTATCTCCAGCAGAGTTGTTTTTAGAACCCATAAGATGATTAACCAAACAACATTGTGAAGAACAAATAAAAAATAAAAAATCAAGAGCATATTTGAAACCTTAAACATAGTTTATTTTAAAGAATTTCATATTCAAAAAATTACATACCCAAACCTAAGCCTAAATCAAAATCAATTCTAATGAAATCCCCAAGCCAAAATTATATTTAAACGATAAAATTTTAAAACAAATCAAAAAACCTTAGTGCTAAAGGTTTCGACGTGGTGACAGAACGGTAGGGAAAATAGTAAAGCGATTTGCTTAATCAGCTATATGAGAAGCTGCATTATTTCTATTTTTAAAAATGTTTACTGTTTTCAGAGAAGAGATGGGGAGCAGAGAACAACTGGAGTAGATGGCAGTTAGAATGAATATTGAAAGGATGGAGGGAAGGGTTTTCTTTTGCTTGTTTATGTTGAAAGAATGGGTTTAAGGTTTGGTTGAGGGGAAAAACCTTCATTGAAACCATAAATAACAAAATGTCTAATCAAAGGAAATACCAAAACTGGCAAACATAAATCATTGTGAAGAATATGTATGTATTGCGTGAGTGAATTCATGATTATTTAATTATTTATGTTAAGTTACACGCACAATTATTATTTTCACATCCTTTGAAAGAGAGCGATTACATAATTGGTTTGGTTTGTGAGTATTAACCTAGCTCGTATTGTTCCCCCCCCCCCCCCCGCCCCCCTTTTTGGAGAGAAACCTAACTCATATCTAGCAATGAATTTCAAAAATAGATACCAAAACTACATATTTCATCAACATGGGGCAAAAAACACACCCTTAAATTGCCAAATCATATGAAGTAAATTAGTCCAAGTATTTCTTGAATTTTATCAGCTAGTTACAACAAATACACTAATTGTCAAGGACCTAGATGGTATTGATTTTAAAAAAAATATACCCTAGAGTACTCCTAAGAGTAGAAAAGTAAGTAGTGTAATGATTCATTTATAATGCATTTTTAGCATCCTTGAAGCTTCCAATACACATTATCTATGGCCAAATGCTCTAAGAAATTATCCTTTGGCACCAAGTCCAAGTCATCTACTTGGAAATCTCATTGTGGATATCTCCAGAATTTACAAAATACATACCAAGAGCTAATACCCTAAAAATGTCCCACACATAAAGGACATTTTTGCCACCATGAATTTTCAATCCAAGTGTTGCAAATATGTCATCAAATATAAAAGTATTGCCTATGTAGTAATCAAACACTGCCTATGTAGTAATCAAACACTGTAGTTAAGGCCTGAAAGAAAATTTAAAAAAAGATGCTTTGAATTTTCATTCATACATCAACTTCATTGCAATCATGATCCAAGTTAGAGAACTAATAAATATATAAAGAATTTCACACAGTTCAAAAATTGTGTATATCTCCAGAATTTACAGAATACATACCAAGAACTAATACCCTATAAAATTTCCCACACATAAGGGACATTTTTACCACCATGAATTTTCAATCCAAGTGTTGCGAATATGTCATCAGATATAAAAACATTGCCTATGCAGTAATCAAACACTGCCTATGTAATCAAACACTATAGTTAAGGTCTGAAAGAAAATTTAAAAAGGATACTATGAATTTTTCATTCATAGATAAACTTTATTGCAATCATGATCCAAGTTAAAGAACTAATAGATTCAAAAAGAATTTCACACAGTTCAGAAAAGTAGCGGTAGTGACAAAATTTGATAGTAATTTTTTCAAAAATGCTCAAAGAATGTCATATGCTAAGTTGCAACTTTTAATTGGAACTGGTTCATAGTCTAGAACTATAATAATAATATAAAAATTATAGATCAGTAGTTACACTAATTTTTTAGGCTGCTTGACAAAACTTAAGAGGATAAAAAACTAATTGAAGTGAGATCCCTAAAGACCATCAAAAGACTTCCTATATTTTGTGATCATAAGTCAAACTACCTTTCACTTTAACCCACATGAAAAGGACAACACTATTTTGCTGCAGTCCAATGCCCATGTTTGTGTTCACTGTTATATCACATATCCATTCATTGAAGGTCACTATGTTGAATAAATAGTAGCCATGTTAAAGTATTGACTTCATGTATGAGTCATGTGACAAACATCTAGCATTTACCATGTCATACACTTAGCATTGAATTCTAAAACATTAGATAAAAATAATTATTATACAATCATGCATAGATAGCAAAAGTAAAAACCAACTATTCGGTAGAACTGTAGAAGTATGCACACAATCATAGCACAACTTAAAAACACTTGCACAGTGACTTAAGTTTCACGAAATTGATAAAAGAAATTCACAAATTCTTAAAATTGAAACCATAAATATCAAACCATGTCTAAACCAAAGACCATGATAAACAGAATTATGCAAAAAAATTATTGCAGAAAATTAAAACACCAGGAAAACAATTTTATTTGATTCTAAAACTCAATCAAAATGTTATACAATCATGATATTGAAGTACTCCTTCATACCAATTGTTGGTTTTGCATCTCATGCAAATCAAACAGTGGTAGCAAACAACACAACACTACACTAATAAATCAGAGTCACACTAAGTCGTTGGAATCACACAGTATAAGACGCAGCAGCAGAAATAAAATGATTTAAATTACATTTTACTATGGCTGGGATAACTCCATCACCATTTAATCTAAAACGTGTTTCGAATAAACAATATATATATATATATATAAATATAATGTGTTTTACCCCTGTATCATTTTAAAAAAAATAGCAAGTAAAAACAATGAACATCATCAAGGGAAATCAATCCATGGCATGAATAATAGATGACAACGTGAGTTAGTTTTACAAAAGGCAGCTGTCCTTTACGGCGAAACCTATAACATGGTAGCTTTCATTTTAATAGGTCCTTGCTAAATCACAAAATAATCTAGGCCATTTATACTACCCAGAAGACAATTAATCTTGCAATAAAAACCGTAAGCGAATATTCAATAAACTTTTAGGCAAGTGACAACCAAAGAAATACTCCAACCAAGCTAATTACTATATCAGTACATTTATTCCAAATCAAGAAATTAGTACCTGCAAGCTCAGTTGTAGGTAGATGCTTATCCAAGGCATTGGTATTTGTAGGAAGATGTATCCCGAACTCTTTCACAGTAGTTGTAGTAGCAACATCACCATTAAGCCCAACAACCGAGTGAGAAAAAACATTTATAACAGAAGGGGTTGATCGCCGCAAACATTGAGCATTTGAACTACTTTCCCCAGTCCGGTTAAGGTTGAGTACAATTTGCCTGTTAAGTCTTGCCCGCTTACAACTATCTGTATCATGGATCATTGCTATGTCTTTATGCTTTTTACTCCCATGGCTTCCAACTCCAAATTTCTTTGATGACACTATGTTTGTGGAATGCATCTTGGCCATCCTTTTCTTGTACATGATCATACGCCTTCTTTGGTGCGCAAGTCTTGCAGCCTCCATTCCCCCCAATAAATTCCTCTACTCAAAACTGTTAAGGGACCTCGTGGTTTTCGAAAAGGAATTTGAAATTAATTGTAAATACTTCCTTTGTTTTGTTTTATTTTTTTATTTTTTGGGTTCAACAAACAAATCAATATTGTTTCAGTGGGTTAACAACTATGGAATTATAAATATTTTTCAAAGATGGCTAAACTAAATAAACAACAAATCACTAAACAAACGATTGAAGAGAAACATGCTCAAAAATTAAGAGGATAAAAAACTAATTGAAGTGAGATAGGCATGCCAAGAGGATAAAAAACTAAAATTTATAACCTTCTGTACATAGGCATGCCAACCTTTCAAATTGTAAATACTTCCTTTGTTTTGTTTTATTTGTGTTTTCTTTTTTTCATTCAACAAACAAATCAATATTGTTTCAGTGGGTTAAAAATTATTGAATTATAAATAGTTTTCAAAGATGGCTAAACTAAATAAACAACAAATCAATAAACAAACTATTGAAGAGAAACATGAAATTAACAATGAATGTGAAATGAGATGTAACATTATAGTGGCATAACAACGAACATTTGGGATTCAAAAATAAATTAATAAACGAATTGTTTAAGAGGAACATAAAATTAAGAAACTAAACATACCTGTGTGAAATGAATTGTGATAAATTATAGTGGCATAAACTTTGAGACATAAGGAGACGGAGATATATAATAGAACAGATTTTACAACATGCAAAACGAACATTAAATGAAACTAACTCTTCAATTTCATAAATCAGGTGGCATTTACCTGGTGTTAACTGCATTGTATAATTGGTTGGAAGTGGCTGCATTGAAGCCCAAAATACTAAACGCTGAAATCTTTTAAGCTCCTGCATTTATGTCTTCAAATAATCACCGAGTCGGACTGAAAACCGTTGTTTTTTAGAAGTCGAAGAGTGTTTGTACAGATAATCACTGAGTTGGAAGGAAGAAGAGAAACAGAGGTTCGCTGTGACTGAAATTCTTGGCTGGGTTTCATCTACAAGTGGGAAAGAAGAAGAGGGTTTGTGTGTAAATTAAGGGCTTGCATCTACTGAACTGTGGGGTGGGTCAGCCTTGGCGTGGGTTAACATTTGATGGACACATTGGTGGAAAATCAGATTTGAAGCCTTTGAGCTACATGTTGGTGACACCTTGGTGTGGGTTTAAAGTTGGGTGGGTCAAACATTGTAACCTTTCAGCTACATGTTAGTGGGAAATTTATGTTTGGGCTTTTCATATACTTTGAGCTACACGGTGGTGACACCTTGGTGTGGGTTTAAAGTTGGGTGGGTCAAACTTTGTAACCTTTCAGCTACATGTTAGTGTGAAATTTATGTTTGGGCTTTTCATATACTTTGAGCTACACGTTGGTGACACCTTGGTGTGGGTTTAAAGTTGGGTGGGTCAAACTTTGTAACCTTTTAGCTACATGTTAGTGGGAAACTTATGTTTGGGTCAATATTTATGGGTTTCAGCTTTTCATATTCTTTGACAACGTAGAAATTTTTTTCAGAAGATTACAATTGCTTGGTCATTGTCACCTTTAGGCTATATATGTGATAGTAAAAATAAGTTACTATGAATTTTTTACTTACAATTAAAAAATTTAATGTAAAAAAAGGTTAAAAAGACTAAATGAAAGTTTAGAGTGCCACATGGCAGGACCTCATGCATTTTCGCTTGAGGTCTCTGCTTTTATATATATATTGATTTGTGTAGTTTATATTAATTTAATGAGTTGTATAAAAATTGAAAATTGGCATGTAAGGTGTGTTGTAAAATGAGATAGTAAAGTAAATAATGTAGGTTTTGAGGATGCAACTATTTTACATCCTCGGTGCGAGTGCTCTAAGTGGTGGTAGGATTGACAAGACTAGTGGTTACCAGCAAAGATCTCCAAGCTTGAAAGGCCTTCGAGGTCCTAAAAAATCTAGTGAGATGGTAAAGGATGTCAGCTTAAACTCAGAGTGCTCATTGCAGATTTGGGATAGACATGATGGTTTCAGATAATTTCAATGGTTTGGTGCAAGAAAACTTGGTTAGGGTGTTAGGTTGGAGTAGAGAATATAGTCTTTAATTTAATCTAGTTTGAATAGCTAAGCAACGGGATACAATTTTTTCTTGTCATTAAATGAGTAGCTAAGAGTAATGTTACATAGTTGATTGACATGCATATAGTATCTCTTATTATCACAACTACAATTGGGCAACATCTATGTAAACTGGGATAGTTATACCAAACCTTTACTACCTTATTTTTTGCTATCCCACCAGACTGCTCATAATGGAGCCTTGACCTAACCTAAGTTTTCAGCATTATAATCTTTACCAAATGTTGCTTCTCAACATAATACCTTTTTCACAAAAGGCATTTACAAAGAAGGCACTTTTTGGATAAGTTTAACTCAAAGTGGAGTAGAGGATCTAAATGGGAGCTAAATGTGATTAATGTAGATATATTCAGACCACGGTAAGGAGAATGCATCAAAAAGACCTGCATTAATGGTTCCTTTTGCATGTTTTAGTTTGTGTGCTAGAAGCCAAAAGCTGAAGTCTATGCTATAGTCTGGTATGTACGTTGATATATGGACCACCATGCACCGCTCAATATATACCATAGTATAATCTAACCCCATACACACCAACAAAAACTAAGACACACCATTTTTTTCCACTACATTGAAGAAGGAAAAAATACTCTCATCTGATAACAAGTAGCATTAGGCAAGGTACTCGAATTACTGGAAAAGGAGCATCCACATCCATGTGCATATGAAGCACATTTTCAAGTGTAGGATAGTGCATTACAAACACCACCAAAATTCTTGGGTTGTCACATACTTAGAAAGAAGTTGAACAAAAAAAAAAAAAAAAATTCCACAATAATGGGATACTCTATTTCATCAATTTCTAGCACAATATCAAATGTTATAAATTGTGCTAAAAATTGGGCCTAGGCCAGCCCAATCAGGGAGCCATTATGAGCCTAACCATGCTAAAGGGAGCTTACTCTTCCAAGCTATTATAAGAGCAATTGCATCAGTCCAGCCAAATTTTTCTTTCTATTTTACACTAAAAACCTATATTTTTTTTTCTATTTTACATTACCACTGTATCATTAAACAACATGGCAAGTTCGCTTCAAGAAGAATTTACTACTATAGCAACTTGATTAACTGAGATACACATCCTAATAATTTCGAAAGTACCTGCATTTTCACTAACACAAAGATCATACCACATACCGACATATGGTCACTATCCCCAAGATACTTAACATTAAGTCTAGTACATAAATCTCGATCTTTAACTTGAGATTAATGCACAAAACATTATGGACAAAATAATATTAAAAAGAGAGAATCAAATTAAGGTTTAAGTTAGTCTAACCTCTCAAATGAAAGCTAAACTTCCTGTAACATCCACCCACTCTGATCTAGAATCCAATTTCAGCATCAAGATGTCAATAAATTGAGATATGGTAGCTCGTGTACACAATAGAAAACAATCATAGTAGATAGAACAGAAGCTTTTGTAGGTAACAAGTGAAAACTCAGTAATATCTATGAAAACAAACTCAATACATTAAAATTGCTCGAACATTTCAAATCTACCATCTTTAGCAATGCTTAAGCATAATAAAAGCAATGTAAAAGCCTACGTATGTGTTTATACTATGCTCATAATCCCTACATCTTAGGACTAAGGATTCTTCATCTCAAACTGAGTAAATAAAAAGCAATTTAATAGCACTAAAACAATACGCATATGTCTATCCAATTCTCATCATCTTTTCTTTTTGTTGGTAGAAATGGAACTTCATTTCAAAACTAAGAAACAACATTACAAGCAGGAATAAGGCACTCATAAGACATGCCAGCTGAGTCCAACCTCAAGAGAAAATCCACCTCTATTGGTGGTTCTAACAAAACAACAAAATCCTGTGATAGGAAAGCTCCCCTTCTAGTAAGGATATCGGCGCATTTGTTCATCTCACGATAGCAGTGTTGGATTTGAACCTTAGGAATTTCTAGAAGCCCCGCTTTACAACGAGTTTTACATTGAGTTCAAAGACCACAGTAGGGATTTTTAATGCAATACACAGTCTAATGGCGTCCCTTGGTACCCACAATTTCGCTGCCATGCTCGTTGTGTAGCCAAGTGCTCTCATGTATCCTCAAATCCACTCACCCTTATCATTGCGGATCAGGCCTCCACCTCCCGCTCGCTCAAGATTACCAAGTGCCAAGCCATCTGAATTAACTTTGCACCAGTTTAGAGGCAGATTGCACCAGCGGACACAAATTTGCTGCAGGTCTGGGCTCTCTTTTCGTTGACACCCACATAGGCACACTTCGTGGCCTTTAAGATCACTTCCTCCCTCACATTTCGATTGGGTCTCTCACCCCTAAACATGACCCCATTCCTTTGAAGCCAAAGGCTTCAAATCCCAAATGAAAATACGACCCCCCAATTCAGATTTGCTGCGGCATATTTCTTCTTGTTGCCATAATTCAATCTCAACCAATTAACAAGGTTTGTTCCATAAAAAACAGCCGCAGGGAGAGTGGGTGGGAAGGAGTCCTAGAAATCTCAGGCAGCACGACAGTCTCTAAGAACATGGATTACATTCTGAGGCCCTTCATCACAAAACAAGCAGGAAACTGGCAACTCCATTCCTCGGTTAGCAAGAATAGCTCAAATAGGGATGCTATTATAGTAGCATTGCCAAATGAAGTAAAGAATTTTAGTAATAGTTTGCACTTTCCAAATCCACTCACCATTAAACTAACAAGGAGGGCTACCCATTTCTTCCATTCTTGCTGTTTTGTAAGCCTCCTTCAGCTCAAAATTTCCACTGGGGGTGGATGACCAAGTGATCCGGTCTAAGTTCTGAGCAGTAAAGGAAATAGGTGTCATTTTGACCTCCATTAGAAGTTGATCAGGGAGGATGAGTGAACAGCTCTGCCAATCCCAACTCGAGAAACTCACCACATCTTTCAATTAAATATGCACTTCTTCGCGATTTAGGGGACCTTCTATCAGGCTTCTAAGAGTGCCCTTGTCCAACCATTTATCATACCATAGTGACAGACTGCTTTCTCTCTCGACAATCCATTTTGACCCTTTCTTAAATACCAGCTCTCCCTTTCGAATGGCTGACCACGTGACAAAGCAAGTTCTGAAGGGAGTGCAAGGATTTGAAATTCTCTAGGGAGTTTAGTATTTTTGTATCAGCACCTTAGCCCATAAAGAGTTGGGTTCCGTAGTGAGGTGCCAATTTAATTTAGCTAGGAGCACAATGTTCTTTGCTTTGGCTGCTTGAATGCCCAGTCCACCCTCCTTCTTAGGCTTTACAATCTCAAAATTTGCTTTTTTTCCCCCTCTTCAAGTATTTGGTCTTTAGTCAATGAGCAATTAGATATATATGTTCAATGTGTCTAGATGTATATACCTGTGCTATTTCATACTGCATTAATCGCAATAGCATTTTGTCAAGAAGATGTGTTTAAATGCTTTCTTGAACCAAGGGAAAAAACAGAAAGAAAACAAGTTCCTACTGCCTATCTATATCTATATATTACTAAAAGCTGAAGCGTAACATTTAATGCTGCTGCTCTCACGTTGTACTACATCAGCTACCAAGTTTATTTTTTTAAAAATATAATTTGTTCTACAATTTTAAATGGTTTTTACAATTTTCAGCCCTATAAATGCAGCCTACTACTTATTTATTTACTTCCATTATCACCCTATAATAAATCCAATCCACTACTTATTTATTTACTTCCACCACATCATAATCCTATTTCTTTCCAATTTTTCTCTAATTTTTTTGAACATTTACTTATTTTTTTTAATATTTACACTTACTCCAACATTTCACCCTCCCTTACCTTTTCATCTCTTTCCATTACTTTTTCATCTCTCCACTATCATATACTTTAATATCACTCTTCATCTTTCCTTTCATCTTCTCTTGTTTTATCTCTTCTTATTCACACTATTTCATTATAAATTTGTCATTCTCTTCCATTCTCTGCATAGTTTTTTCTCATAAAAAAAAAAGGTCATTTCTCTCTCTCTCTCTCTCTCTCTCTCTCTCTCTCTCTCTCTCTCTCTCTCTCTCTCTCTCTCTCTCTGTTGATTTTTTTATTTTACTTGCATCTCCGCTTTAGGTTTATAATTCTTAACTAACTTTCATAACTTTTTGGAATCAACGTTTGGTCTGTATGATGTCATTGATAAATTTTTGTTGTAGAAAGGATATGATGGTGAAATACTTCAGTTCCCTAGGATTGCTTGTAGCTGTGTTCAGCCTTGTACCAATAGAAGGCCAATGATGCTTAAAGTGTGCATGAAATAGAAGGCTATCGGGGAGATAGGTGGCCTTGCTGTTAAAGAAGATTTTGAGGTACTAATGCAACCTAAATTTGCTACTGCTATCATTGAAGAAGATGTAATTGTTACGGTTCATAGCAACTGACGATGCTTGAAGTGTGCATGAAATTAAAAGCTATAGGGGAGAGATGGCCTCGCTGTTAACGATGATATTAAGTTACTAACGCAACCTGAAATTGCTACTACTATCATTGAAAAGGATGTAATTACTACAGTTCATACCAACTGACCATGAATCATGTATATATCATGTATATGTTGTAAATGAAATACTAATATCACATATATACTCTTGCAATTCTGCACAATTAATCTCTTTGTTTATGTGTTTCAGTGTTTTTTGAATATAAAGGATGTCAACAATATTGATTTTATGGGAAAAGTTACATAAAATATTGAGATTTTTTTATATATTAAAATATACTAAAAATGCTTTTTAAATATTTAAAACATTTCTATTTTTTATATTATTGACGTGTTTAACAAAAAAAATATAAATAGTTTATTGACTTTATATATTCATTTTTGGTGGTTTAACATTATATATAACTAGTATGTAACCCATACTACTACACGGGAATGGATATAATTTAATAAACCAATAAATATATTGCATTTTATTATTTAAGTGATACTGTTGGTTTTGTTTTTTATTTATTTATTTATTAATTAATCATGAGTTTAGCCATGTTTAAAAGATTCAGTTTATTCATGTTTAATAAAACTTAGTATTATATAATTTTTTAACAAATATTTTTATCATACAAAATTCTAATGAAAGAATGCTATTTAGACATATATATTCAAGGTTGATTCATTCACGGTACATATAACTATTATTAGATTGCATTATCGCAAACTATTTTTAACAAAATATTTTAATCAATTAAATGTCAATCTCATAACGTGCATCTCATAACAATATATAATAATAGAATAACATGAATCTCATAGAAAAAATTTATCAATTAAAAATCATTAAAATTATGAGCATAAAACGTAAAAACAAACAAATAGGATAAATACTAACTCCTTAAAAGAAAACTTACAGTGAGTTGAGAAAACTACATAAATAATCTTTGATATTTGAAGAATAATAAGATTACAACTTCCTTTCGAAATTGGGTAGAGACTTGTGCTAATAATGTGTTATGAAAAAGAAAAGAAATATGTAACATCAATGATAGGAAAACAAAACAATTTTATAATTAAACAATAAAAATTATTGACAAAAAGGAAAGAAAGTATAGGCAGATGAAAGATAATAAATATACAACATCAATCATAGGAAAACCACAAAATTATATAATTAAACGGTAAAAAATTTACACAAAAAGGAACGACAGTATAGGTAGATGAAAGAAAGCAGTAATCAAACCTTAGGAATGGTTGGAATTCGTTTTGCAGAGCATAAACCAGGACCATGAAAATTGTAAAGACAAGTACAATCAGAATATTTGGAGAACCTCTTCTTATATAAGATACAAAAATACCCAAATACATGCATCATTAATATCAAGAGATTCTTTTGAAATTCCATATAGAAAAGGGAGATGAACTTGAAAATACGTGGGTGTGGAAAAGGAAAGTGAACTGGAAAAGGGAGGTGAATTGGAAAAGGGAAGTGAACTTGAAAGTACGTGGCTGTGGAAAAGAAAGGTGAATCTGAAAAAAATGGAGGTGAACTTGAAAATACGTGGGTGTAGAAACGGGAGGTGACCCTAAAAATACACAGGTGTGGAAAAAAAAAAAAGAAAAAAAAAGCACATCGGAATTACAAATTAGACTCCAATTTTATATTTACATTGACACGTGACACAATAATAGATTAAAATTCTAATTTAGAATTTTAATTGAGTTTCTCTCTGCTTCACCTGTTTTATATATATATATATATATATATATATATATATAGATTTTACCTTTACATATTTATCTACTTTAATTTAGATGTTTATAACTAAATAATATTTTCAATGAAGAATAAAAACAAAACCAATGATAAATGTCTATTCATATCTATACTATATATAATAATGGAGTTTTGTAATAAATTTTATAAAGTTCTTTATGCACTACACCTTTAGCATCTTTTTTTTTTAATTTTTTTTATTTTTATTTGCAATTCTTACTTTGTTCAACTTTTCATCTTCTTCAATTATTGTCTTTTTAGTTCAATATTTCATCCCCTCCAATAATTTTATTTATTTTTTAATTTTCATTTGATTTTCTTTAGATTTTAAAAAATTTTCCATTATATCTTCTTAAATTCAATAGTTTCACTTCATTCAACCTTTCATCTACTTCCATGCTTTCTCTTCCGTCTTAATTTTCATATAAATTTCTTCTTACTTCATTTACACCTCTCTCCCCTATTTTTTCCAACTTATCCACAACAAAAAGGTCAATACTCTCTCTCTTTCTCCAATTTTGTTTCTCTTTTGGTTGATTTTTTTTTTTATTGTTTCAACCACTTTTTTTTTTTTCTACTAATGGTTCTTTTTGTTATTGCTATATTATTCTTATTATTTATTTAATTCCATCTCAATACTAGGAAAAAAAATGTAATTCAATTTTGGGATTTCATGATGAATGAGTTTGAGTTTTCATGGTTTCAAAACTATTCAAATATGTTTTTTCTTTTTCAAAATTGATTTGAATTCAACATTTGATCATTTTTGTTATAAATTGCTTTATGGTTGCCCTTCTCTAGATTGCAGGAATGTTACTTTCAATATGTTTGCCATAATGTTTTTCTGTCTGATAATTAACTTCAATGTGATGTTTTCTGTTTTGGTCTTTATTTTATAGTAAGCGTGTTATTCATTTTTATCAAAGATAAATCATTATTGTTCTCCTTTTCCTATCGTTTTATATGTTGACCTAAATTTCATTTTTATCTTTGTTTTGTTTGTTAATTTATTGACAGATATAAAAAATTAAGCCTTGCAATATATCACTGAAAGCTTTTTATTCTATCGAAGTTCATACCAATCAATTGGTAATAATTTTTTTCTTAGAACCTTTTGAAGGAAAGGGGAATAAATTTTTTGTTTTTCTTGGGTGGTGCTTGATAATTTGCACTTTATGGTTCAACACACATTAGCTATGTAAGATTTTTCTTTCCTTATATTAATAATTTGTTGTTTATTATTTAATTGGACTATTTGGTCTCCCAGAAATTGTGGGCCAATGGAAGAGAAAAAAAAGTAGAGTTTGAAGATTATTTATTTATTTTGTATAGAACTTGGGGTGTAACAATTTAAATCTTTTTATCTTAACTTTTTTTAAATGAAACTATAATTCTTCAAAGCACACCAGCTTAAGTAGATTGTTGTGTTGTAGCTGGAATTTTTGTATTTTGGACCTTAATTGGCCTATTTGGTTGACAAACAACTTTGGGGATTGTTTAGATTTTGAGAAAATGTTTGGGATTTTAGGAGTGAGGAAATTCAAAGAACTGAATTCTTTTAAAATTCCATTAGTATCTAGCTTTAAGCTAATTGTTATATGAATGGAGAAACTAATTGGTTCTTGATTCTTGAATATCTATCTATAATATTGTGTACATGAACAACAATTGGGTTTTTTAGTTTTAGATTTTGGATTATGCTACTTTCTTTCAACCACTTGATTTTCTTTTTGGAATTGTCTCCTATTGAAGGTCTAGAATATTGTGTACATGAGTTTTAGACAAAACATAACAATACTCCTATACTTGAGTTTTAAATTTCATATTTTCTATTTCTTTCCTTATGAAACATAATATGATATAGCTAATGTGATGCAATGAAGGTAGGAGCAACTGCTATTTTTGGGGCATAGCAGCTGATACATTATGATAATTTCCCATAGCCATTTAAACTTTATGACTTGGAATGCTAATAGCCATCTTCTCTGAGGCAAAAACAATTGGTTGAGTTCAATAAGTTTGCCACTAACTTTGACCACAACATAATGATAATATAAGTGACCCACACACTTACAATTCGTATATGCACTATTTTGATTCTTTGTGGAAATTTAAAACATTGATAAAATGAATGTAATGGCAAGTGGGTGATTTGTATATAGACACATTGATGAATGTGTGTAGTGGACATGAGTAGAATCAATGGCTTGCGTTTGAGAATTTGGTCTTTGATGGAAATTAGTATAAGTGAGGGTCTATTAAATTTTTACCTCTTTATCTCCCCACTATTCTCTACTTTACTGTCTTTATTTTCCTACTACTCTCTACTTTACTGTCATACTTCCTTCATCATTTTCTTTGTATTATATTTTGACTCTTCTTCTCCTCATTTTATTTTGTATAAATTTGATATCATTTCTTCCATTCAATCCATATTTTCCCCACCAAAAAAAAAAAAAAAAACTATAAATACTCTCTCTCTCCCTCTCTTGTCGATTTTTGTTCATCCTTATAATTCTAATTAAGGTTGATGATTTTTTTTTTTAAATATGGGTTTTGGTATTTTTTTTTAATTTCCCATTACAGAGTCTTCTCTCTCCCTTTTAAAGCTTTGGTTGAATTTTGATTTGGGTTAATACTTAGTTTTTTAGAAATAGGAATTTGAGTTTATGTCAAAACACATTCTACATGGCTATGAATTTGAATATACTTACCAATTTTGAGTAGTAAATTATATAAAGTATGTATTTTATTTCTTTTGTTTCATTTTAATTTTTGTTAAGAAAACATTGTAATTTTGTGATGAATTTTTATTATTATGATAATCTCATTATTCCTTTAGCGATGAAAAATTTGAATAATAAATTTGAAACTTATAAAGTTTTGCTTTGTATCAAATATAAGACACTACAACAAAAGTTAGAAAAATATAGTTCATCTTAAAAAAAAATATTAATCCAACATACAAAATATAATAGTATGATATATTTGTACTTTGTAGATATAAAAAGATGAAAAATACTTGTAGAATTTTTTTTAAAAATAAATAATATTTGAAGTAATTTTTAATTTTTATATATTACACCCCATTACAAAATATTTATATATTTTCCCATATCGCATGAGTCTGCGACTAGTTTAATATAAAACACAATGATCATTGAAGTCAAAAGAATTTATTTATTTATTTATTTAAAATGAGCAAATAAAGATTACCTTTTCCCTATATTAATGTTATTTTAGAATTTTCTGAAGGTGCCAGACTTAATAATAGCTATCACCGAAGAACTGATTGGACACCATCGATGGACCGATATTGTATTGATCTAATGTTAGAGCAAGTCCTTTAATATAATTGTTTCCTTAATATGTGTACCCACCAACTATTAGTATGATATAAATGATCTAGACTATTCCATAACTCATGTTGATCTTGACCACTTCATTAGAATGCAAGGCCCCTTTAATTTGAACTAGATTTGAATTTATTGAATCAAATTCCATTACTAATTGGCTCTCTATTTGGGCAGAGAGATGCTCTTTGGATACTGATTTTTCTTATTCTATTGTCGTTATTGCAGCCACTCCTTGGGCTATTTGGAAGTGGCGGATTATATAGTCACGCTTGAAGGAAAGGTTGTACACCTCCGTCTATAATTGGACACTGTTTGTTGATTGTAGGATCAAATGGGGAGCCAATTTTGGATCATTGTAGAAGTTGGTACTAAAAGAAAGAGTTTCTCTTGAGGTGCAAGCTTTGTATTCAAAGATGAAATGAAGAACCAAATTGTGGTACGCCATTAGATTGTACATAACATACTCTCTTAAGTGATATGAAATATTTCTTCCATATATAAACCACAAAGTAAATCATACAAGCACAACTTGCCAGACTCCGGTGTTTGAGCAGTCTCTTTTTTTTTTTTTTTTGGCTTCTCCTACACAGTAGACACGCTTGCCATGTAAAAAAAAAAAAAAAAAAAAAAAAAAAAAAAAAAAAAACAGAAAATCACAAATTTTGACAGTCGTCGATGAAAGTTGAAACCCATAGACAGTCACCAGAGCAAGATCAGGCCGATCGGCGAGTCGGCGAGCTCCATAGATAGTCATCGTCGACACTGTGTCCTCTGTCCCTTCTCTCTCTCTCTCTCTCTCTCTCTCTCTCTCTCTCTCTCTCTCTCTCTCTCTCTCTCTCTCTCTCTCTCTCTCTCGGTGTGGACAAGTCCAAGTCCGACCTCTTCTCTTCACTTTCTTTGTTTTTTTTTTCTTTCTTTTAGATATGCTATCTGTTAGTGACTTAAGTGTACTATTATAACACGTTTTAACGCGTATATATTGTTATTGACTTTTTGGGGCTAAGTAACTGTTAGCCCCAAAAAGACAGTGACTTAGCCCATATTAGCCCATGATATAAAAAGATAGTGACTTAGCAAAATTATATCACTTAAGTTATAACTCGTTTTTTTTTTTTTTTTAATCCCTCTCTCACTACATATATATATATTTTTTAATTTTTTTAATCCCAAAAGTTTAAAGCTTGTTTTTCTTTTATGTTTTTAGTTTGGTGTTGAATGTAGACTATTTAAACTTTTGGTTTGTACTCTAAACATTTATGTGTCTTATTGTACTACTTTGAGTGTTAGTTTACTTATTTGAAGTTCTTACATAATTTAAATTCTAGACATAAACGTATTTTATGTCTAAAATATTTGAAAATATGCCTAAATATAAAATTTAATTAATTAATTAATTGCCGTGTCTACACCGTGTTGTATCCTTATTTTTCAAAAATTGCCATATCCCCGTATCCGTGTCCGTGCAACATAGCTTGTAACTCAACTTGTTGGTGTCTCCTGCTGACTAACCAAGAGCCTTGGACCTAAAATTGTGGTACTAAACTAAACTAGTTTTACAGCTCTCTATTATTTTACATCAATGTCATAGTATGAAATTTTTTAAATTATATTGAAGCTTCATTTGTTTGTTTGTTTGTTTTTTTTTTTTTTT
The DNA here is from genome assembly GCA_032878915.1 of Castanopsis chinensis. Classification (NCBI taxonomy): domain Eukaryota; kingdom Viridiplantae; phylum Streptophyta; class Magnoliopsida; order Fagales; family Fagaceae; genus Castanopsis; species Castanopsis chinensis. The sequence goes on from JAVQMG010000090.1 coordinate 1,828,609, forward strand.
TTTTTTTTTTTTTGGTGTGGGTTCCCTTTTCTTTTTTCTTCCAATGAAATCAAGAAACCATAAAGAAACTTGAGTTTTAGTTTTGGGTGAGTGACGCTTTGGATTGTTCATCAAAGTGGGTTTATGGGAAAATACATAATGATAGTGGTCATCTCAAATTTGGTTTTGTAAGAATCTATAAGATGTGGGATTCATATTCGAGGTTATGGGTGTGAGAAATTAGGTCCTGTTTTAAGAGGCAATCAATTTTCAATCATTTTTTTTTTCTAATTTTTGGTTGAAGATTCTTTATCCTTTAAAGGAGTTTCATTTGTAGTTTTCATTGGGGACTATTCAGAATGTGCCTGGCTCCATTATGGATTGGACTCTGGGGCTATTACTGAAATAAAGAACAACAATGATAATTGGACTAACATCTTTGAACAACAATGATTGGGTGTTGTCGCAACTGCAGGATGCTTTAGCTGGGACAGAAATTCCATATTTACACCTTTCTCCTTTTGAGACATGCTCTGTGGACCTTGATGTATATGGGAATCCATAGTGTTTTTCAGCCGTTAAATAAAGAATCATTTGAACAGAATTAGTACACATTCTGCCTGAAATTGCAGCTTTAAGTTCTACCACTATTTTTCTCAAAAAAAAAAAAAAAAATTCTACAACTATGGTTAACACAGTGATTTACTATCTAGTTAGACCATCATTTGTACAGCATTAGTACACATTGATCACTGGTGTTTTCGCTTTTGATTTGTAGTTTTATCTAACTCGGTTTCTTTTCAAAATTTCAGCTACTTCTTGGTTGGCTGAAAAGAAATTCATAGCGCCTTCTTGGACAATTCATGAAGGCTCATCCAATGCAGTTATTAAAGGTTTGTTAGCTGCACTTGTACCTACTACCTACTAGTAGCTTTGAGGTTTGCAGCCTTTGTTGTGGAACGCGAAACACCAAGCTGGGAGATTGGAGCTGTTAAGTAAGGCATTGTTGTCATGCATTATAGGGATTTTCTAAACGCTGGGTTAATCAAGTCCCAAGCAATTTCTCACAAATGCTTGTCAGCTTGCCAATTCTGCAGCTTCCTCTTTTATGCAAGCAGACTGTCCTCTTTTTTACCAGAATTTAAGGATTTCTGTATGAATTTCATAAAAATAGCATCCATGTTGAAGGGAAATAAATTTCTTGATGTTGTGAATTTTGTTTGATTTGCTGAATACCGCTAACAGAGGATTTTGCAGATTAGTAAGAAATTGTTTTAAATTTCATTCACATTCTACAACAAAGCACTAATGTAGAATTGCCATAACATTAATTTATTGGAAAGTTGAGCAACCAGACAATTGCTTCTGTGAAATGGTTTTGAGGTTCATCCTTGTATATTCTTTAGCATCCAGTTTTCAAATCTTACATGGAGTAGAAGTTTGCAAGTCAATTATAAATTATTTCAGTGACTAATCTGCTTCATTACTAGTCAATAGTATTCTGCATTGGTATTGGTCTTTTGACTTCTTTATCTGAACTGATGCATGTATGAACTCCCATCCCTACCAGAATAGTTGCACAATCAATCAGAACCTTCTTACACCACTGTAATTCATTGGTTTTTTAATGGCTAAGAAGACGAGTTGGTTCAACATAATCAAGAGTTTCTTAATTCTCTATCAAAAATACAAGCTCAAAACCAACCAAGGTAAAATAATTTGCTTATTTGTTCAGTTTTGGTCTTTGATTCTGTTCCTCACTGCTAGAACCATTATCAGGGTAAGAGAAGGAAATGTATTTTTGGAGGATTTAGATTGAAAGGTTAGCCTCAGTCACTGCACCATTATCCTTGAATGAAAGAAGTCTAGGTGAGGCAGGGGAAGAGCAGATCAAGCATGCTCTTGCTGTGGCCCATGCTCTTACTGCTGCTGCTGATGCATCTATTACAACAGCTCAAGTTGCTACTGAGGTTGTCTGGTTCACCAGCATGCCTCAATCTAGCCATCAATGTGAAAATGAAGTGGAAGAGTTTTCTGTCATTAGATTTCAAGGTGAAGCCCCTCAGTCCAACCATCAATATCAGACAGAAATCCATAAATTTGCTTCCACTAGAATTCAGTCTGCCTTTCAGGGATACTATGTGTGTTTAAACAGCCTCTCTTTATTTCAGATCTCCTTTCTTAACTTCTGTTTATTCTCTGCTAATTTACAAATGTTGGAAACTTGGTATATTATAAAGTAATGCCTAAAAGGAAAACATATGTCAGGAATTTGTCTGTACACAAATTGAATTAGACCTGTTTTTTAAGTTCTCAAGGGTTGCATAGTTTTGATGAACATCTATGGGGGTTTTGCAGGCAAGGAAAAGGTGTATGGGCTCAAGCCTCAAGCTATTATTAGAGGCAGAGCAGTAAGACGCCAAGCTATAAGCCTATAACTACCCTAAAGTGCTTGCAGTCCATTGTGGTTGCAGGCCTGCACAAGAAGATTTGGAATGGTGGAAGGTACTTGGAATTATGATGAAAGTAAATAATTGCAGAATTGGAAAGACAAGATAACAAGGTATGGATGCAGCAAGAACTGACTCATTCTAATATGAACAACGCAACTCCCATAAAAAATCTGTTTCTCATTTTTCACTTTATAAAACATTAGTCTTCTGCCTGCCTAATTAACTACTTTACATAATAGTGTTTAACTTATTTTGCCTTTAAGTTATGGGTGGCAAAATGTTATGATTTTCAGATACACAAACATTCAAAGAAGTTGGGATGATAGTGTTTTGTCAAAGGAAGAGGCAGATGCATTGTTTATGAGCAGGAAAGAAGCCATCTGGTAGGATCCTTTTGCTTTATAATCTTATGATTATACATTTCTCAAGTTTTGGTTCAACTACTGATTTTTTCAGCTGAAAATATTTTCAGAAGTCAGCAGATATGGATCAAAACATAATAAATGGAAGATGGAGGCCCTGGTTGGTCCAATGGGTAGACGCACAAATTACCAAAAGTAGAGAACTTGAATATTTGGACTCTGCTTTGACTTCAACTCTAAGACAAAGGTATGCCTACAAAAGAGAGCAACTTAAGCTAAAAAAATGTTAAGGGACAGAGTCTGTTGGAAGGATTGTATTCTCCAACATTTGTTCCCAGGGGATCAATTCATCATAGAAGGCAATGCTCATTGAGAGACCGTAATTCTTTGTCAAGCTCACCTGTTGTTCCAACTTACACGAATGCAATTGAATCTACAAAAGCAAAAGCAAGATCAATGAGCTTACCAAAAATAAGGCCTGGGAATTTCGATACATAATCTGAAAGCCATTCATCATATACGAATAAACTGTCTCTCAAATCCTCTATTACTACTTAAGTGTCAAGTGGTGGTAGGATTGGCAAGACTAGTGGTTTCTAGCAAAGATATCGAAACTCGAAAGGCCTTCTAGCTCCTATAAAATTCTATCGGAAGGTAAAGGTTCTTAGCTTTAACTCAGAGTGCTCATTGCAGATTTTGGTATGACATGGCTTCAGATAATTTCAGAAGTTTGGTGCAAGTAGAGTTCTTGGTTAGTGTGTCAGGTTGATGTGGAGAACACAGTCTATAATTTGATCTAGTTTGAATAGTTAAACAATGGGATGCTATTTCATCTCATCGTTAAATGAGTAGCCCACTGTACACTGCACACTGCACAGTTGATTGACATACATTTTTATTTATTTACCAACAAAAACACTATTTGGTTCTTATATTTCAGAATCACAATCAATTCGGTCCTTACATTTTAATGGCAATCAATTTGATCTCTGCTATTTTTAACTTGCAATTAATTTGATCCCTATAGTTAACTTAGGAAAATGTTTACGTGGCAAATGGTTTATACATTTGGCATAATTAATATTAGGCAAAAATGCAAAACTGACCCTCTAACTTTCACATTTTTTCGTTTCAGTCCTCTAACTTTCAATTTTGTCAATTCAGTCCTATATCTTTCAATTTTTGTCAATTCAAGGCTCCGTTGAAGTCTGTTAGTGCTGCTGTTACTGCTGCCAAAACGATGCCGTTTTGGATTTGCTTTTTTTTTTTTTTTTTCCCAGAATTAAAAGAAAAATCTGGAAAAAAAAAGAAAAAAAAAGAAAAAAGAAAACATTAAGGGGAACGACGTCGTCGTTCCCCTTTACTGAATCAAAACTTAAAGAAAAAAGGGATTCAACCAATCCCTAATTCGACACATTGGGAGAGATTGAGAGAGAGAGCGAGTCGCCGCGAGAGAGAGAGACCTCGCTGCGAGTCGCCGCGACGTCACCGCAACCTCGCCGGGACGTCGCCGTGTGGACCTCACCGCGACCACGCCGCGACCTCGCCAGGACCTCACCCGACCTCGCCGCCCTTGCTCGCCGCCCCTGCTCGCCATGTGAACCTTGCCACCCCTTCTCTAACCTCGCCGCCCCTGTTTGCCGTGTAAACCACCACCACCTCGCTGCTCTGCCTTGACTGAACGGAGCTCCTCCTCGCCTGACCTCCGCATCTTTCCCAGCCACTTTGCAGGTAATGGGTCATCTGCATTGCACTCCCAACCAACACTTCTCTCATAAATACCTTCACCCAGCAAAGAATAAGCACAAGAATAGTTTTAGTGTGTTTTTTTTTTGGGTATATGTAGTAGCAGAACAATGAGATTCGTGTTATATAAAGCTGGTGACTTTTTCTGTTTGTTTATTTTTGCATTTTGTTTGTTTATGTTAGACTTTGTTGACTAATTGGTGAGATTATTTTATATAATAATTTTTTTTTGTCTGTTTGCTGAACATCTTCACATGCAATTTTATTGTTTTGAAACAATTTGGTCCCACTTGGAAGAATTGTTTGCTGGGTGGGGAATCTAGATGTCGGCACTTTATTTTTCTGTTGGGCTAATAGTGTGTGTGGGGTCACTTAACACTGTGTTTGCTGTCTTTGTCAGCTAAAATACTTATGTTGTGTTGCTGAATTTTTTCATTTTAAACTTTCAGAGGGAAGATGATTGGTCAGAATTTTACATTGATTTTTCACTACAATGGAGTATTGCACCACTCAGTTAAAAAGAGGAAGTATATAGGTGGTAAGGTGAAAGTTTATGATAACGTGGATTCAGATTGTTTTTCTGTACCAGAGGTTAAGAATTATTGTGCGGAGTTAGGGGTATTGGATTATGTCCAATTTTATTATTTTGTGCCTGGGTTGGATTTTGACAATGGCCTAAGATATTTGTCTACTGATGGTGATACTCATGAATTATTTAAGTGTCTTGACCCCATTGATCCTAAAATAGACATTTATGTAGAACATGCAATCCCTGTTTAGAAACAATTGTTAGTCAAGGATGTTAGTGTTGTTGATGCTGCAAATTTGGTTGGTTGTGGTGTTAGTGTGGAGGGTGTGAGTGTTGATGACATTGATGGTGAAGATAGGGATGAGGCTCTTGCTAATGATGAGTTTGAGGAGGGTGATAATGTAGTCGATGAAGAGAATGGTGTTAGGGGCAAGGATGGGAATGGTACCGTGGGAGATGTGGATTATGAATGGTATGATTCTAACTATGATGACCCAGCCAATGATCATTTATATGAAATTACTGTAGATGACTACACAATTCAGCCCACCATAACCCATAATAATCAGCCCTCACAAGAACTCACTAATGCCATCCATCCATTGTCACACCCACCTAATTTTGCAAACCAATCATTATCCCACTTAGATCTAGTTCCAACTCTTTTTAATTGGCCGTTGGACGAAATTCCAAATGGATCCGACTATGCATCATCGGACCAATTGCATACTCCTGACAATTCTGATGGTGAGCAAAAGAAAAAATTACCTGAATTCAGAAGTGAATTTTTAAAGGATCCTGAGTTTGTGTTGGGGATGTCATTTAGGGACAATAAGCAGTTCAAAGAGTTTGCACGAGCTTACAAATTGAAGCATGGATATGGCATCAAGTTGTCAAAGAATGAGAAGGCTAGGGTGAGGTATAAATGTGTTGAAGGTTGTCCTTGGAAAGTGTCTGCAGGTATTGATAAGGAGGCAAACTTCCGGATTAGTGCGTTGTATGATACTCATACATGCATTAGATCTTTCCATAGTAAGCAAGTTTCTGCACATTGGGTGGCAGAAAAGTATGTTGATCAATTTCGGACTAATATTGAATTTAAAGCTAAAGATTTGGTAGCTGCAGTGGGGCGGGATGTTACTGTGCAGCTTGCCTTGTCGAAGGCATATAGAGCTAGAGACATTGCTAGAGGCATGGTAAGAGGGGATTTTTGTGAGCAATATACTAAGGTTAGACGCTATTATGCAGAATTGAGAAGATCTAACCCAGGTACCACAGCTAAAGTCACAGTTGCTGTCCTTGATCATAATTTCAAGAGGGTCTATGTGTGCTTAGCTGCATGTAAAGAGGGATTTGTTAGTCATTGTAGACCATTGTAAGCTTAGATGCTTGTCATTTGAAGGGTGTAGTTGCTGGCCAACTTCTAGCAGCTGTGGGTATAGATGGAAATGATGGTATGTACCCAATTGCTTATGCGGTTGCTGAGGCAGAAAATAAGGAGACTTGGACATGGTTTTTGGAGAATTTAATAGGTGATATAGGGCTTGTGAGTAACCATGGATGGTGCTTTATTTCAGACCAACAAAAAGGTTTACTTCCTGCTTTAGCTACTGTGGTCCCAGGCGCATACAATAGATTCTGTGTGAGGCATTTGTCTGCTAACTTTAAGAAGAACCATCAAGGAAAGGAGTTAAAGGACTTGATGTGGGGGGCAGCTAAGGCATCAACAAGAGCAGCATTCGAAAGTTATATGAAGCAAATGGAAATAGTGAGCAAGGAAGCTTGTGATGATTTAAGAGGTAAGTCTCCAATGCAGTGGGCTAGGCATGCTTTTCCCTATAATCCAAAGTGTGATATGCTATTAAATAACCTTTGTGAGACTTTTAATTCGAAGATTGTGGAAGCAAGAGAAAAGCCATTTGTCAATATGCTTGAAACCATTAGAAGATATCTCATGGTTAGGATCCGTAAGAATAGAGATTCAATGGCTAAGTATGAAGGCCCTATTTGTCACAAGATCCAGCAAAAATTAGAGAAATGTAAAGAGGCTAGTATTGATTGCACATCTATTTGGTCAGGTGGGGCAAGGTGGGAGGTGAATAGTGGTGGCAAGCAATTTGTAGTTGATGTGGAGAAACGTTCATGTGCTTGTAACTGCTGGGATTTGACTAGAATCCCTTGTAAGCATGCAGTGCACGTAATAGGTTTCAGGAAAGAACGGGCTGAGGATTATATGCATGACTTCTATAAGAAGGATACATATATTGCTTTATATTCGCATCTCATTCAGCCATGCAATGGTCCTGATTTGTGGCCGGAAGTAGATGGAGATGCAATACTTCCTCCAATCCATAAAATCCAGCCAGGGAGGCCTAAGATTGATAGAAGAAGAAAGGATAAAGATGAAGTTCATAACCCTTACAAGATGAAGAGGAATCAAACAAGTTTAAGATGTGCACATTGTCATCAATTGGGTCATAACAGAAGGACCTGCAGGAGCAATCAAAGACCACCAGGAGTAGCAACTGCCAAGGGCAAAGGCAAGTCGGCAATACACAAGGGCAAGGGCAAGGCAATAAGTAGCGGCAGAAAGAGGGTATTTAAATTCATTTAAATTATTTCCTTAATGTGGCAAATTATGCTGGCCAACTTCTAATGTTTTTCACATGCAGGCTGCCAGCACTGAGGAGCACTTCATGGGATTTAGAGTGCAAGTAGACAGTGCATTTAGCAGCCAACAAAGCAATGTATGTGTGACATGTGTGTGTGTGTATATATATATATATATATATATATAACTAGGTAGCCAACAAAGTAACTTCCTTTGTTTATTTTAATGACTTTGTTTATTTCAATGACTTTGTTTATATTTTTTTGCTGTCAACTTCTAACGTCTGTAAACTTTTCACATCCAGGCTGTCAACATTGAGGGGAACTCGAAGAGATCTAGAGCAGGAGTTGATTGTAGTCAACAAAGCTGCAGAAATTTTAATAGTCAACAAATTAGCAGAACTTAGTTAATTCTAAGAACAGTACTTCAGAACTTAGGCATGTAGTTTGTTATGTAATTGGCCAAACATTGTCACACGGCTATTATTTTGTGATGTTATTGCCAAACTATTAAGGCAATTTAGTTTTTGAAGCAAGTAGACTAATGTTAAAATTATTTTGTGAAGTTAAAGTGAAAAGGCAAGGCAGGGGTGGATTTGTTTCAATTTTTCTTATACATAGTTAAGCTCGTGCTGGAATTGACCAGTTTGATTGATTTCTTGTGTTGTGTGGAAGGTTTGTTCCATTTATGCATTTACAGGATAATGCCACAGATTCATATACTTTGTAGGGATTCATGGTGCTGGAAAGGAATAGAACAATGCACGGTTCATGGTGCTAGAGGCGCTAGAAAGGAACAGAGCAATGCACAGTTCATGGTGCTATTGCTCTGTTTCCTTCCCTCGTACTTTGTAAAGATTTGAACAGTGCCTAATATCCCTTATCAAATTTTTTTTTTTTTTGGGTAAGTAACATGATAACACCCCTTTCTTCAATAAATAACATTCCAAATGCCTCTTGAAATGGCATCCATGAATTTGAAAAACCAAAGTTAGAATCTTTAACTTGTCGTTGCAATACATAACTAGTAATTAGCATCCTAAATATGTGACCCTCATGTTGTGAAAAAGATTGAAAAAGATAGACACATATGTACACACATTACATACAGAAATGTAAATTGAACACAACAATGAACTCCTCTGATAGATGAAACACTACCATAATTCCCATTTTTGCATTACACATTTTAATTACACCACCCACAATAAGTGTTAGAACTCAAACTCATAACCAAAAACCTTTTTCTTTTTTTTTTTTGCAGAAAAAGGATGATAACAATAATTCAAGCACGCAACATCCACCCCCAAATGTGCCAACATTCAATGGCACAGCCAACGGCAATGGCATGAAGTGGCCTCCAACATACAGAAATGGTTTTTCATCTATTCAGGTGCTCGATCTTTCCTCCAACAGGTTCACCAATGTTGTTCAGCTCTCTAAATTTCCAAACCTCACAATTCTTGACCTATCACATAACAATCTCACAACTTTGCCCTCTGGCTTCACCAACCTCACAAACTAAACTATCTCGACATTTCAAGCAACAAAATTTCCGAGAATGTGAAACCCATTTCTTTTCTTCACTCATTGAACCATTTAGACGTGTCAAAAAATTCCATGAATGGTACTTTCCCTTCTGATTTCCCTCGACTCAGTAACCTCACATTCCTCAACATTTCTTTCAACAACTTCAAGGTCGGCGAGCAAGGGCGGCGAGGTTCACACGACGAGCAGGGGCGGCGAGGTCGCGGTGGGGTCCTAGCGAGGTCGCAGCGAGGTCTTCGCGGCGTGGTCGCGGTGAGGTCCACACGGCGACGTCCCAGCGAGGTTGCGGCGACGTCGCGGCGACTCGCGACGAGGTCTCTCTCTCTCTCTCGTGGCGACTCGCTCTCTCTCTCAATCTCTCCCAATGTGTCGAATTAGGGATTGGTTGAATCCCTTTTTTCTTTAAGTTTTGATTCAGTAAAGGGGAACGACGTAATTTTTTTTTTTTCTTTTTTCTTTTTTTTCCAGATTTTTCTTTTAATTCCGAAAAAAAAAAAAAAAAAAAAAAAAAAAAAAAAAGCAAATCCAAAACGGCGTCGTTTTGGCAGCAGTAACAACAGCACTAACAGACTTCTAACGAAGCCTTGAATTGACAAAAATTGAAAGATATAGGACTGAATTGACAAAATTGAAAGTTAGAGGACTGAAACGAAAAAAGGTGAAAGTTAGAGGGTCAGTTTTGCATTTTTGCCTTAATATTAACATGACAAATAAAATAATTATAAAAAAATTAATAAATATATGAAAAATGCCATATTAGCATTTAATTTCAATTTTAAAGATTAAAAAAACTAGGAATCTCATATTTTTGTTTGCATTTTCATACACTTTTTCGGCAGCCAAACACAAAAGTACAAATATCAAATTTGACTTTAGATTGACAAATAAAATAAAAAAATCTATATACACAATCAGTCCGCACATCAACCCAGCACAATCCGTCCGCACATCAACCTAAACACCCATATCATACGCCACACCGCAACATTCATAACCCATTAAATTTAAACCCATTGCTTATCCCTATCACAATCTCAATCACAAATGAAAACAACCAAAACTATAGCCAACAGCCCACCCTTCTTAAATCACCAACCGAAGCTCCGCCTCACGCCACTGTTGCTGTTCCTGCCTTGCCGTGGGTTTGGTGTTTTGATTTTGGTTTTTGGGATTTTGATTTTGGTTTTGCTTAGAAATTTGGCCTCCCTCACAATCTGGGATTTGTCCCCCATCAAAGCCATTGCATTGGACTCAACACAAAGACACCAAACTGACTCCTTCTGTGTTTGTTTGTTTTTTTTTTTTTCCTGTTTCTATTTGGTTACCGGGAAAATTTGCTAAATTTTTATGTGTTCTAAAATTTTATGTTCTTATTGGTTATTTATAATCTGGATGTTTCTCAATTGTATAGAGGTGAGATGTTGTTGAATGTATTTATGAATTCAAGGATTTAAGATAGAAAATCAAGAAAGTTTTTGTGTTTGGCTGTCAAGAAAATTTGGGATTGCTATTTTTTTTTTCATTTTTAAAATTGCAAAATAAAAATATTTTTTTTTTTCGACGTGGCATTTAAAATACATAATTTTTATTATTTTATTTGCCAATTCAACATTAAATGTGCCAATTGTCACTGTTTGCTAGGTAAGCATTTTTTTTTTCTTTTGTTTATGAGATAACACGTTGAAAATAATGAGTCCAAAATGTATAAATCAAATTAACTGTGATCCTAAAATGTAAAGACGAAAATTGTATTTTCGCCTTATTTATTTGAATAAGCTGATATTACTAATAGAGAAACCAGATAGTACACTGAAGCTCACAACACCAAAACAAAAACAGGCAGCAAGCTGCTCACCTGCTTATACAGCTCAAGATAGAAACCAACACCTACACACACTCAAGCACCTATTACAACTTCTTCACATAGACTATGGCTATCTATACAAACATAGATTTCATGTGGATACCAAGCCCATCACAAAGAGCTCTATCATTGGCAAAAAACTTCTTAGGGAATGCACATGCATGCACCTCCTCTCCAATCAATTTCAGCTATAATTGTCTTCATCAGCTGTTTCTCAGTTCGCTTCAAACCTCAAAATCTAAGTTATACATTTGCCTTCCACAAGTGGTAAACACTAAAAAGTAGCAAGCAACTATAGCAATTTCACCCCACTCTATCTATCATACGCTTGTACTTCAAATTCTCCTTACCCCACTTGAGAGCTTCTTCCCACTGGTAAGGAGCAGATTGTCTTGTACACTTCCTCATCACTTGTTTCCAAAATCTTCTATAAAAGGGGCATACATAGTCTCTCTTCTTACAACAACTGCAATTGGGAAAATTATATGCAAACTAGGATCGAAATTAAGGATTTATTAGTAGACATGACTCCATTATTCTGTTTTAATTTAGTCGTTTAGGATATTAGACACTGGAGAGACAAAACAATCACTGAAACATTTGGAGGTAGCGCTAACAACTGGAGTAAAGTTGTAACAAGGTAGCCATACTAGAAGGTGTGGTTGAATCACCTCCGTTTCAAGGAAAGCATTATACCAAAAATTTAACAACCTTCATTTACTATTCCACCAGATTCTGCAAATAATGGAGCCTTGACCTAAGCTAATTTCTCACCATTATACCAAGTCTTGCTTCTCAATATAACACTTTTTTTTCGCAAAACACATCTTTTGGCTTTTTTTTCTTTGTTATTCTGTGTATACCAGAAACTTAAGTCTATCTAGCTATATTTTGCTTGGGGTGGGTTAATTGGAGCACCATGCACCACTCAACATCTTATTATGTCGAAACAGTTCGATCATTTAATGTAGCTGACCATAATTGACTTTGGTGAAAGAGTTTTACAGGTGAAATGGGTCTTATGTCAATTATGTCTTGAGTTGCAGTTCCACATTTGGGGTTTGGGTTCTATGAGAGTATTTTGTTGAGCTCAATACCAATGGATAACTGCGTGCAACCTACTAAGCCCATACACACAAACAAAAGCTAAGACAAAACCATTTTTGCCCACTGGAAGAGGTAGCATTAAACTAAGACAGAAAGAAACTAAGCCCATGTGTTTATATGAAGCACATTTTGAAGCGTAGGAGAGTGTATTGGGGTTTGGGTTCTATGAGAGTATATTTTCGAGCTCAATACCAATGGATAACTGTGTGTAACCTACTAAGCCCATACACACAAACAAAACCTTAGACAAAACCGTTTTTGCCCACCAGCAGAGGTAGCATTAAACAAAGATAGAAAGAAACTAAGCCCATGTGTTTATATGAAGCATATTTTGAAGCGTAGGAGAGTGTATCTACAACACCACCAAAATAATAATTTTTTTTGTTGTTGGATAATTTGAAAGTTACAATGGGATGGAAGATTTAAGAAATATTAGGAGGTTTTAATTAAGCTATAGGTTGTTGGCCCAAACCAAACTTACTGGTTTGAATTCAGTTGTCACATATTTCGAAAATAATTAAATAAAAAAAATCCCACAAAAACAGGCATTCTCCTTCATAAGTTTTCAGCACAAAATCAATAAAAAGTCTAAGACCACTCACTTTAATACGACTTAGACACGTGACAAACAGTAATTGGATAACTTTTCACTAAATTCTTACGATGACAATGGGATTGAAAACATTAGAAAATAACAAATTGTTGGTTACCCAATCAATTTTACAAATGGCGAATGTTATAGGTTTGACTTACTTTACGTACTTTTTTTAACTAGACATCTCCTTTTGTTTTAAATAGCAATGACAAGTGGTACTGTGTTTTAATTTACAGCTTTTATTTAATTAGTAGGTGATGTAATAGTTTTTCATTAAAACAAAAGGAAATTCCTGTTAAAAAAGCATCGAAGATAAGCCAAACTCAACTTTTATAATGTTGATTCATTGATTGTTGCCTAACCTAACACGTCTCTCTTATTAAACTATTCTTCCTAATGAAAAGACCAGGTTTAAATATTCTTCTAATTTAATTTTTAAGATATTCTTCCTACTAATGTTCACTTGAGGATGGTATCAAGAGATTCTAAAAAAATAATAAATTAAAAAATCAAATTAAATAAGAGAGGATTGTATCGTAAGAATTAGATACAAAATTGCTAATGTCTTAGATCCACTTTTGAATTACAATAGTATATTCATGCACAAATTAATTAAAAAATAAATGTAACAAAATTGCAAATATTACTAAAATTATCATAATGATAACTGAAGTACTCCAAACTCTAATTTTATTATAGTAATACATATAAACTAGTATTATTCATGTGCAATGCACAGCTTGATGAAGATTCATATGTAAGCTAAATTTTTTTTAAAAAATAATTAAAACAAAATTATTAAATAAAAACTAATAATAAATTCTAAAATAAGTAAGTAATTTTAATAAAACGTAATAATAAACCCTCAATCTGCACACATAGGAATCAACCTGCACGCACAGCCATGATGCATGCGCACGCAGGCTCAAACCTTCGTGCGCATGTAAGGTTCCAGAAACATAAAAAAGGTAAGTTATCTACATTAATGCTAAGGTTTGGAACAAATCCCACATCGTCTGGGAGCCATTCCAAATCCCCATTTTCACAATATAAATAGTTAGGATCATGCATATGCAGGCTTGTTTATGCATACGCATGATCCTACCTAGAAATCCTAATCCTAGTTTTTTTTTTTTAATTTGTTTCTTATTTCCTTGCATAAATATGCTCTGTTTTGATCCTCCTTTGTATATATGAGTCTCTGTTTCATTGTTTAATTATTTGTTTGCTTTTCACATGTTAAATTAGGGTTTATCTTGTGTTATTTTGTTTTGATGCCATGAACACGTATTCACATGTTCGTGCATTTATGCCATAGGTGTTGAGATGCAGCAAAATAAGTGATGTAAATCATGCATTCACATAAACATACATCCTTGAATATGGCCTTGCATTGATGATGAGTATGGAGATGCTTGTTTGGGTAAGATATTCTTGATATATAGAAACAATCACATGTTATTTAGATCTTCTCGTTCTTATGGTTTTGCCATGATTTGTTTGATACTTGGGTGATATAACATGATGTGAGATAGGAGCATGTTAGGGTATAATATGACATGTATGCTAGATGAATGCTAGGTGTTGGTTGACTGCCATGATAGACGTATGATTAGGTCTTGGGATGATTGATGCTATGATTGTTTGCTTAGATGTATGCTAGTGTGTTTGTGTAAGTATAAATACAATATTGAATATGCCCTTAATAGGGTTAAGACATAAGACACAATGAAAGGAAGCCAACCCTAAGGTTGGGTGGTTTTAGGTGTCTAATACATTTCCAAAACCATACCTAAACTTTGAACCCATATTTTTGGAAGTAAGATAAAAAAAGGTCGTTCCTCGAGAGTACCTGTATATATGGTTTCTAGACCATTGCAAAAACGAGTTGGCGACTTCCCATTGCATCTACAAAGTTTTATCTAAATTAAATTATTGTTAAATCTTATCCCTTAGTCAAAATTTTTTAGCCTAATATTCTAATAAAATATTAATTTAATAAGATGCAATTTAAGGGAAAAAAATAAAAACCTAAGTTGTGTGGTATTTAATTTTAAAAAAAATTTATGATAGATTTTTATTTTTATTTAAATTAACCAGTTGTTAAATGTTACCCCTTAATTTGAGGAAATATATCATAACAAATAATATAAAATTAATTTATTGATTAGTTGTTCTTAAAATATTGATAATAGAGTTTTAGTTAGAATAGAAGTCAAAACATGAGTTAAAAAAAAAAAAACGTGGATAGTTGTTTCGGATTAAATTTATAATTTTTTATAATTGTTGAAATTTAAATGATAAAATTTAACCTAAATTAAATAGTTGTTAAATATTATCACTTAATTTGAGTAAATATATCCTAATAAATAATATAAAATTAATTTACTAATTAGCAAAAGTAGTTATTTGGCACAACCATGGTTTCTAAACTCAACTTTTATTATTATTATTATTATTATTATTATTATTATATGATATGATATGATTTGTGAGTTATGTAGTATTTAACTTTAGAAATTTTTTATGATAGACTTTTAGTTTTATTTAAATTAAATATTTGTTAAATATTATCCCTTAATTTGAGAAAATATATCATAACAAATAATATAAATTAATTTACTAATTAGTTGTTCTTAAGATGTTGGTAATAGACTTTTAATTAGAGTAGAAGTCAAAAGGTTGTTTATATATTTAACAATAAAACGTACGTCTTTATCTGGGATATAAGTTTAAAATGCAAAACTCACCATCTAAGTTTTACATTTTTTCATTTCAATCCTTTAAATTTGAGTTTTATCAATTCAATCCTCTAACTTTTATTCATTTTCAATTGCTACCGTCAACTTACCAAAACAGCGTCTTGGTCATTAGTTTTTTTTTTTTTTTTTTACAAAAACATTAATTAGGAAAAAAAAAAAATTCCCCACGACTGAAGAACAAATATTCCCCACCCCACCGGTACCTGGGAGACAAAGGGAGAAAGAGGGGGTAAAGAGATACCAAAATCAAAGACACTCATATGCTCAACAACATTTTATCCTACAAAACAAAAACACAAACCACATTCTGAGCTCAGAAACAGACAAAAAAGATACATTACAATGATTCTTGAACCACTAAGCACTTTCATGTGCTAACTGGTCGATCCTGTCCTCACCGAGATCCAAATTAGCATTGCTATCCTCCAACCCACAGCTATTCTCCACCAACACATGTGGATCATTGTGATTCCTAACAGCTTGAATTATGCCCCGAACACGCTTATATGGATCCGAGCAATTGAAAATCTCAGACTCCAAGAACACGCCATCGTAGCCTAATTGCATCATCAATGCTGCGTCGGCCGGAGTAACGATGCCTCCGGCGACAAATTGAACCATCGGCAGCCTACCCATTTGCTTGGTTTAAGCCACGAGATCATAGGGTGTCATTTTTCTCTCTCTTTCCCCACCTCGATCTCTCACACATTCTCTCTCTATCCCCCTATTTCTCCCTCAATCTCTCGATCTCTCACTGGCAGTTTTTTTTTTTATAACGTTTTTGTTTAATTAAGAATTAAAAAAAAAGATTAAATATTAATTAATGACCAAAACTACGTCGTTTTGGTAAGTTGACAGCTACTACTAACGTAATACCAATGGAGGACTGTTTTTTTTTTTTGAAAGCAACACTAATAGAGGACTTAAAGAAGAATGCAGCTTAAAAGACTGAAATAACAAAACCTAAACTTAAAAGGCTGAAATGAAAAAATATGAAACTTAAAGGGTGAGTTTTGCATTTTGGCCATGGACTTTTAGTTTGAATATAATTTAAAATTGTTGAAGTTTGAATGATATGTTTAATCTAAATTAAATAATTGCTAAATATTATCCCTTAATTTGAAGAATTATAACATAAAAAATACTAAAAACATTTTTATAAATTATTTGTTCTTAAAATATTAATAATAGACTTTTAGTTAGAGTGAAATTCAAAATGTGATTTTTTTAAAGAAAGAAAACATGAGTTGTTGTTTGGGATTAAAGTTTAGAATTTTTCATAATAGACTTTTAATTTGAATAGAATTTAAATTTGTTGAAGTTTAAATGATAAATTTTTATCTAAATTAAATAATTGTAAAATATTACCCCTTAATTTGAGGAAATATAACCTAACAAATAATATAAAATTAATTTACTAATTAGTGAGAGTAGCCACTTGGTGCAATCGTGGTTTCCATATTCAACTTTTACTATATAGTATACTAGTAGCTAACCTATGCTATGCACGAGAACCTACCTATTTGTGAGGTAGACTAAAATAATTTTATAAAATATTAAATTGATTAAAAAACTACATCATTACATGATTTGATCTTATTTGACTTCAATTTGTGTTACAATTTGATGATGAAGTCATTGCTTAAACGTGCAATGGTTAGAAAGAATTTTTCAAAAATTTCATTGCTTACAATTTCAAATACTGCAAAAATAACTCAAAAATTCAACTATTAAAACTTCTGAAAGATAAAAAAATATTAAAGAATCAAATGATTTACTACTTAGAAATTATTAAAAAAAAACAAAATTTATATGACTAAAAAATATAAGAAAAAGATTGGGTTACATTCAAAAAAATAATCCATGGTTATAAATTTGAAGCCTATCATAAAATATCACGTAAGTGAAGTAGAGAGATAATAATAATAATAATAATATCAACATTTGAGTTTGAGTTTAAATTGAACTTGTTAAAGAGATAGTGTTTCACTCCTTGTTAAGTTTGGATTAAAAAATTATAATTTTGTTTACAAAAAACGATGAATTTGAGTTTAAGTTAAACTTGTTAGAGAAATAGAGTTTCACTCCTTGTTAAGTTTGGACTAAACAAAAATAATTTTATTTAAGTATTGTCCTGATGTCGAAAATTGTGAGTGTTTCAAAGGTTTTAGTTATATATATATATATATATATATATATATATATATATATGCTAGTTATAGGCCTTTGTGTTGCATGGTTTTATGAAAAAAATTATAAAATATATGTATAAATAATTATATATTTTAATAATTATTATAACAAAATAAGTACTAATTTGTTAGTGACTTGAAGTATTGTTAAAAATAGTATCAATGATATTAAAAAATGTTAGAAGTATTTTTTTTTTCCTTTGGAAAATCTTTGAATACTTATTTGTACACTATGTTTTTAGAGTATCCTTGTTCTTTATTAAAATCTTTAGACATAGTATTATAAAAATTGGCCATTTTTAAGAGATAGAACTATTTGAAGAATAATAACCTTTAATTTGTTCTAATTATAGAACCTATCATAATTTTTGTTTCCTATACATTGCACGATTGTATACATAAATTCATATAATACAAAATTTATTTGAGAAACAAAAAGAAAATGAATAGTTTGAATTGTAAGGGGGACACTACATGTAAATGAAAAAAAAAAAATTTGCAGGGCTCCACATATAGATTACACACCTTTTTTAGGATGCTTGAAATCTTTTGTGACAAACTTGGAAAACAAAATCAAGAAAAAAATTAAACCAATTAAAAAAAAAAAAGAAATTGAACCATATAGATTGTAAAATTGCATATGAGTCTATGACCATTTAATACCAGGTTTGAACCATATGAGTCTATGGTCCAAAATTTTGCAATTTAAAACCAAAAATATAAAAAGATTAATGAAGAATTTGTTGGGAATAGAAAATTATACTAATAATTAGCAAAAAAATATTAATTAATGTTGCAAACGGATACATAATTCTAAGCACACTTTACATAAATAAATGTTGATATTCAATATAAAAGTAAAAAGTAAAAAGGGAACAACATGAATAAATCATACTTGACAAAATTTATTTCATTTTGTTTGATAAATTATATAAAATAAATCCTATTAACTTAGTTTTAGTGTATTTAAATGATCTAGAAAAATAATGAAGAAAATATTTTTGAGCCTAATCACATCTAGCAAAATAATAAAGCATTCAAAATATTGAAAGGCAATTTAAGTTCATATATGAGATACGTACTTGTCCATAGTAGCAATGGAAGCCTAATCTTTGAGATGAAGAATCAATGTAATGCTAATAAAAAATAAAAATAAAAATAAAAAAAGAGAGAAAGAGAACGTGGTTGATATTATATATATATATATATATATATATGATGCAAAAATTCATATCTAGTTAAACATCTAGATGATGAAAGACAAACTGCAAAAATGACAAATTTAACAAAAATAAAAACACGGCTAGGTTCTTAGTTGCGCTGACAAAAAAACAAAAATGTATCACAAATAATCAACAAATATTAAACGCTAAATCCAACACTACTTTCACTCATCATCCTCATCATCATTGGCCACGGAGTTAAAAGCATTCAATCTCTCAATCAATTTGGCCTTCCTTTCCTCGTATGAAAGCTTCTTCAAATTGAACCTTTTGTGTTCCTTTGGAGGTTGTTTCTCAGACTTCTTATTCTAATAGAAATTTTTTTTTTTTTTTGTTTAAAATGTCATCAACATAGAAATTATCAAATTAATGGAGATATATATTGCTTTTTGACATAGATAAAGATTATCAAATTAATGGAGATATATATATATATATATTAATCAGCTCCTGAAGAATTTGGATTTTGTTTATCCCTTAATAATCAAGTTTTGTAACTTGACATTTTGATAAAATAATATTAATTTAATAATAATTATAATTAATAAAATTTAAGTTGCAACTTGAGGAAAATAGAAACAACAAAAAATAATAGAAATTTTTTAAGATAGACTTTTAATTAGAGTAGAATTAAAATTTTGAAAATTTAGATGATAAATATTATCTAAATTAAATTTTTTTATGTTAAATATTATTCCATAATTTAAGAAATAGATCCTAACAAATAAAACAATAATGTTAATTAGATGATATATATTATCTAAATTAAATTTTTGTATGTTAAAAATTATCCCTTAATTTAAGAAATATATCCTAACAAATAAAAAAAAATAATGTTAATCTAATTTTATTTAATGATAAGAATGAATTAGAGTCCTGGTAGTATACTATTCCTTTTTAGTTCTTTAAAAATCTAAAAATTTAATAAAATTTCTGCAATTTGATAAAGCCCAACTTTTATTATATATAATATGATATAGATGATATTGAGCAAGTTGACATAAGGATTATATGAAATGTGCCAGTTTTATTAAATTAAATTAAAATTTTATATTAGATTATTAAAATAATTAAATATACATTTATTAAATTTTATAGTAAATGTCTTGAAATTTATTATAATAGAATTTTAGTAAAAGTATAATTTTAAATTTCTTGTAACATAGATAATAGATTTCACCTAAATTAAAGAATTTTAACAATTAATACGATATATAGAATTTCAATTGGAGTGGAAAGTTTCTTGGAACTTAGGTAATACTAGAACTATAGCAAACTAAATATAATTTAATAATTAAAGAAATAGCCACTTGTTGGAAAGAGAAAATAATTATTTGGCATTACCACAACTTCTAGAACCCAACTTTTATTACAGTTTTTTTTTTTTTTTGTCATCATATAAATATATATATATATATATATATTTTATGAATAGTCATCATATATATATATATAATTTAAGGGAAGGATGATTTAAAAGTAAATAAATTTAAGGTGAGGAAATTTGATAGGAAAATATTTTTGGTAAGACAAGGTTGTCCTTATTGGTATGCTTCATTTTTTTTAGCTATATAAAATTAAAAAAATTTACAACATCAAGAAATTAAAAAAATTTACCAATCTTCATTTTTTTTATTTCCTTTCTATTTTTTTTTTTTGGGTGCTTCTTACGATAAACTCATTACTAAATTGTATAACAATTATGATATAATATACGTACAAAATTTTTCAAAACTATCTTACATAAAACATTACAATATTAATGATGGATAAAAAATCTATGGATACAATATTATTACAAAAATTTCAGAATAAATCTATGTGACTGTTTTTTATTTTTATTTTAAAAAAAATCTACATGACAAGTTGTTAATGATAGATAAAAAAAATTAATTTTAGTGATAGGTTTAAATAAGAACTAATAATAACTTGCTACAAAAAATTTATCATGAATTTATTGTGAAAGTATTTAATCAATTGCACTTTTTTTTTCTGCCTAAAAAAAATTGAACTTTTTTTTGTTTCTTAAAAAAAATAACACTAATTTTAAAAGTCTAAGAACGCAATAAAATATCACAACATTTCTTTTAAGAGACTTTGTTTTTAATACTAGTTGAATATTTTACTAATTTATTTAATTTTCTTTTCACGTTCACAGCTATTGTGGTTTTTTTTTTTTTTTTATAATTTTTTTGTGACCCAATATAATTAATTGTTTTTTTAATATAAATCCCACCAAAACCTCCTCTATCTTTTTCTGCCTTCTTTTCTTTTCTTTCCTTTTTATTTTATTTTTATTGTCTTTTTTCTTATCCACGCATTTCTTCGCAATCTTATCAAATATCTTCCCTACTTTTCTTTATTTACCTCCACCAATACTTCCGTGAAAAGTCTCATTGCAAGACCAAAGAAAACTTTTTGCAGATTTCTTCAACTTTCACGGAACAAAGTGAACCTCTTTCAGTCTTCACTCCAAACTCAATTTTCTGATCAGAATGTCACTTTGGTTGCTTCATTTCATTTCCCATATTTCCTTCTCTCCCACGATGGGATGTTATTTCATCTCATCATTAAATGAGTAGCTCACAGTAATGCTACACAGTTGATTGACATGCATGAAGTCTTTTATCTGATCACAACTATAATTGAGCAAATTCTATGGTAACTTGGATTAAAATTAAGGTTTTATCCATAGATGTGACTTTATGATTTTGTTTTAATCCAGTTGTTTAGGAAATTAGAGAATGGAGAAACAAAATAGCCATTGAAATAGTTGGAGGCAGGTTAGTGACCGGAGTGAAAGTCATAACAACGTAGCCATACTAGAATGTGTGGTTGTACACCTCTTTTTTAGGGAGAGCATTAACCAAACTTTTTACTATCTTATTTTTATACTATTCAATAATTTTCACTAGACTTTGCACGTAATAGAGCCTTGACCTTGATAAATTTTTGACTGTTTTAAAGTTTAAGATGCTAGAAAATAGGGAATTCAATTATGTAATCTAACAAATCTAATCAAATATTTCAGCATTATACCAAACCATCTACCACCTTATTTTTTTACTATTCCATAATTTCCACTAGACTCTGCACATAATGGAGCTTGACCTTGATTTTTTATTTATTATCTCAAAAGTTAAGATGTTATAGAATGGTTTTCTATCATTTAATCTAACGGACCTAATCAAATATTTTAGAATTATATCAAACTAGTTGGTTAGTCTTGTTTAGCTAGTTTTAGTGATGCTTCCTTGTGTATATATAAACAAAACTAGTGGTGGAATTAACACATATCAAATCTATATATATATATATATATATATAATAGGTAAAGTAGAGAGAATCTCCAATTGCAATTCTAAATTAGAATCCTAATTTTGTGCCATGTGTCAAGATTCATGTGGTTCAATTTGTCTAAATTTAAGTGGATCAATTGTAATTTCGATGTGTTCTTTTTTTTTTCCACACCTGCGTATTTCAAGGTTCATCACACCTGCGTGTTTCAAGATTTATCTCCCCACATCTGCATATTTCAAGATTCATCACACCTGCGTGTTTCAAGGTTCATCTCTCCACATTTGCATATTTCAAGGTTCATCTCTAATACAACTCTCCTATATAAGAAGAGGTTTTTCATAGATTCCTATTATAATTTTTTGATTTCATGTATTTTTTCTCAAAAAAAAAAAAAAAAAAACACGCCTCCATTACTCATATTCATCTAAACCTCATCTCTCTTTCTCTCTCTCCCTTTGCAAAATTCAATTTCTACTTCTCTACTAAATCTATTTTATCAAGATTTTTTTTTTTTTTTGGTTTCGTTCCATCTTGGCAAAATTCAATCTAATCTCTCTTTCTCTCCCTCTGTTTTGCAGATCAATTATATATCTCCTTTACAAAGGCAGGCTTTATATGCAAGGTAATTGTTAATTAGATATGATTTTCTTTTATTATTATTATTATTTTTTTTGTTCGCAAGTTTAATGGGGTTTATAATCTAGCTCTCACTCTTTATTTTCATTAGATCTATTTATTTTCGTCCTATGTTCTCAATCTCTTTCTCTCAAGAATTTTTGGTTTATAGGATTGATGATGGGCTCTTTTTTTTTTTTTTTTTTTTCCTTTTTTTCCTTTTTTTCTTTGGAGTGTTAAAGAGATATATAGTGTTTACTACAAAGGTAGACTTTGGATGTATGGTTTTTTTTTCTTTTAATTATTAAATATGAGAATCTTCTCAAGATTGAACCACAATCTTCTTAGATCTTTACTTATCAAAACTCAGACTTATATACAATTAGTGAAGACATGAACTCAAGCTATATTGCAGATCATATATACAATTAGTACTTATCCTATTTGTTTGTCTTTACGTTTTATGCTCATAATTTTAGTGACTTTTAATTGATTAAATTTTTTTAAATGAGATTCACGTTATTCTATTGTTATATATTGTTATGAGATGCATGTTATGAGATTCACATTTACTTGATTAAAATATTTTGTTAAAAATTGTTTATGGTAAAGCAACTTAATTATAACTATATGTACCGTCTATGAATCAACCTTGAATATATATATGTCTATGTAGCATTCTTTCTTTATAATTTTGTATGATAAAAATATTTGTTAAAAAATTACATAATGCTAAATTTATTAACATGAATAAACTAAATCTTTTAAATATGACTAAACTCATGATTAATAATAATAAAAACAAAAACAAAACAAAACCAATAGTATCACTTAAATAATAAAATACAATATATTTTTTTTCATTGTTTTATTAAATTATATTCATTCTCGTGCGGTAGCATGGGTTACATACTAGTTTATCAATAATAGACCAAGTTTATGTATTACACACTATTTTTTTACAAGAACTTCATACCAACATATTAATCAACTTAATCACTTTATCAGTTTATCTAATACTATTTGTGAATGCTAATAGAGCAATAGAACAAAGTAAGCCTCTTCAGAATTGTGCTGGAGATAGAACTAATTGATTCTTCAGTACACACAAACACCCCAACAAAACCCTTCAAACATTGACACCTCACACGCTCCGTAACAAAAGAAAACAAAGGAGGCCCAAACTTTGTCGAAGAAGACCCACTTGGTGGACCGGACCAGAGGGAGTTGGGCCCAAATCATCTTTCAGAATATGCTACCAAAGTGTCGAGCACTCATTTTCGGCGTGGTCTGCTTTATCTTCCTTTATGTATTTGATTCCTTCCTATCAATAAAGCAGTCAAGATTGACGCCCTTTACTCTTCTTGTAATATCACTTTTGAAACTGTGAAGGGTGAAGAACACAGCCACACCACCTATTGAGATCTCTTCCCTCCTAACCCATTTTCTGCGGACTACTTCATTTCATTTCCCACGAGCGAATCATGTCAGTAATCGGAGAGGCTGCTTTATCCGCTTTCTTTGGGAAGCTGTTTGACAACTTAACTTCCGATGATTTGCTGAAGTTCTTTCAGCAAGAGAAAGTTGATGCTGACCTCAAGAGGTGGAGGACAACCTTGATGAAGATCCATGCAGTTCTGGATGACGCTGAAGAGAAGCAGATGACAAACAGGTTCGTGAAGATCTGGTTGGGTGAGCTGGAAGACTTGGCCTATGATGTGGACGACATCTTGGACGAGTTTGCTACAGAAGCTTTGCGACGGAAGTTGAACCCAGAACCCAGCACAAGTAAGGTACGGAAGATCATTGATGCTTGTATTGGTTCGAATCGAAGTTTTGCTACCTCAATGCGGTCCAAGATTGAAGAGATTGATACAAGGTTGCAAAATATAGTGACTGATAAGAAAGATCTGGAGTTGAGAGAAAATACTGGGGGAACTACTAGAACAACAAGATCAAGGGTGCCCACAACTTCTTTGGTGAAAGAAGGTCATGTTTACGGCAGGGAAGAAGATAAAGAGGCTATTGTCAAGTTGTTGCTGAGTGGCGAATCGACTGATGCTCAACTCTCTGTGATTCCCATAGTTGGTATGGGAGGACTTGGGAAGACAACTCTTGCCCAACTAGTCTACAGTGACGATGAGGTGAGCCGTTATTTTGATTTGAAAGCATGGGCTTGTGTTTCTGAAGATTTTGACATTATAAGGGTGACTAAAGCAATTCTACATTCTGTCACTTTTGAGCATTGTGATGCTAATGATTTAAATTTAATACAAGTCAAATTGAAGGAGACATTGTCCGGTAAGAAGTTTTTGCTCATTTTGGATGACGTTTGGAATGAAAACTACGATGACTGGACTAAGCTACGTAGTCCTTTTGAATTTGGGGCTCCAGGAAGTAAGATTATTGTCACAACTCGGAATTATGGTGTTTCATCAACAATGGGAACTACCCCAGCTTATGAGTTGAAAGAGTTGTCAAATGATGCTTGTTGGCATTTATTTACCCAACATGCATTGGGGGCAACAGATTTTACTGCACATCCAGAACTCGAAGAAATTGGTAGAAAAATCTTAGACAGGTGTAAGGGCTCACCTTTGGCGGCAAAAGTACTTGGAGGCATTTTACGCACTAAACATGATCATGACGAGTGGAAAGATGTGTTAGATAGCAAGATTTGGGATATTCCAGAGGAGAAAAGTAGTATTTTTTCAATTCTTAGATTGAGCTATCAATATCTCCCTTCACATTTAAAGAGGTGCTTTGCTTATTGTTCACTATTCCCAAAAGATTATGAGTTTGAGGAGAAAGAATTAGTTTTGCTATGGATCGCAGAAGGTTTTTTCCAAGAAACAAAAGGAAACAAGCGAATGGAAGATCAAGGTGATGAGTTTTTTCGTGATCTACATAGGAGATCATTTTTTCAACGATCAAGCAACAATGAATCAGTCTTTGTCATGCATGATCTTATCAATGATTTAGCTCAATGGGCAGCAAGAGGCTTGTGCTATAGATTGGAAAACATATTGGATAAGCAATTTGAGATTTCTACAAAGGTACGTCATTTCTCTTATATTCGAAGTTTTTATGAAGGCATGAAAAGGTTTGAAGACTTACCCAAAGATATGCATTTACGGACCCTCCTACCGCTACCAATAAATGAGTCGGGCTTCTTAACAAACTACATTCCTAATTGTTGGCTACCACAATTAAGATACTTGAGGGTATTATCTTTATGTGGATATCAATTCATTGAGGTACCAAGTTCAATTGGTGATTTGAAATATCTAAGATACTTAAACCTTTCTGATACTAATATTACAAGTTTACCAGAATCCATAAGTTCTCTGTACAACTTGCAAACATTGCTATTGAAAGATTGTAACTGTCTAATAAAGTTACCAGAGAAAATTGGGAATCTAGTCAATCTTAGACATCTCGATATTACAAATGTGAATTCAATTATAGAAATGCCAGTGGGAATAAAAGAATTAAAAAACCTACAAACATTGTCAAATTTTGTTGTGGGGAAAGATACTGGAT
The DNA here is from genome assembly GCA_032878915.1 of Castanopsis chinensis. NCBI lineage: Eukaryota > Viridiplantae > Streptophyta > Magnoliopsida > Fagales > Fagaceae > Castanopsis > Castanopsis chinensis. The sequence continues at coordinate 1,855,037 of JAVQMG010000090.1, forward strand.
CTAAGATAGGAGACTTGATGAACTTGGAGTCTCTTAAGGGAACACTTTGCATTTCACACTTAGAGAACCTGCTTGATGTTGAGGATGCAAGAAGGGCAAATTTAATTGGTAAGAGGAATTTAGATGTATTAGTGATGAAATGGGAGTCTGAGCTTGATGATTTACAAGATGCAAGAGCTAGTCTAGATATTCTTGAGATGCTACGACCTTCGACAACAGTGGAAGAAATTTCAATTGATGGCTATGTTGGTGCGAAATTCCCAACTTGGTTTGGAAATCCATCATTTTCTAATGTGGTGTGCCTAAGGATTGAGAGGTGCAGAAAATGCACATCCTTACCTGCAATTGGACAATTGTCATCCTTGAGAGACCTTGTCCTTGTAGGATTGTCTGCAGTGCAAATAGTTGGTCTTGAGTTTTATGGGGAAGATTGCCCAAAGCCTTTCCAATCCTTAGAGACACTTCGCTTTGAGGATATGCAAGAATGGAAAGATTGGATTCCATGCAAAGTTGAGTACGAAGAATTCCCTCGCTTGCGTGAGCTTTCTATCCGTCGATGCCCTAAATTGCAAGGAAAATTGCCCCACCATGTTCCATCATTGGAACAATTTTCTGTTCATGGATGTGAGCAATTGGTCGTTTCAATTTCAAGTTTCCCAAAGGTTTATGCCTTAGAGATTAAGGGATGTAAAAGGGTGGTGAGCAGAAGTACAGATGAGTTATGCTTTCCAGAGTCAACTATTCTTTCTATTCCATATGTGAAAAGCTTGACGGAGGAGTTCACGCATAGGTTAGCTAAGGTAGAAAATCTAGAGTTAGATAATTGTAAGGAGCTAACATCTTTGTGGCAGGATGAATTCATATCCCTTATAATGCTGACTATAAGACATTGCTCAAGCCTTGTCAACATTAGCTTGACATCTACTTTAAGAACACTATATATTGAGGGTTGTAGTGGATTGAAAGCCTGGTCAATCTCTAATTGTACATGTTTGGAATATGTAAGGATTGGGAGATGTAATTCTTTGACGTTGATTTCAAGAGGTCAGTTGCCTCAAAATTTGAAAACGCTACATATATTCAATTGCGAGAATTTGCAGTTTTTGGTAGATGAGGGAGAGGCTTCTTCTAATTCTTCTTCTCTTCTTGAGGACTTGGTTATTTGGGGCTGTCCATCTCTAAAATGCTTAGTATCAAGTGGCGACCTACCTGCCATGCTTAAACGCCTTCAGATTTGGACATGCATAGAGCTCACATCCTTATCATCAAAAAACGAGTTACCTATAGCTCTTAAGTACCTTTTTGTTCTGGACTGTCCAAAGATGGAGACAATAGCGAACAACTTACCCAACAATGCGTCACTTGAATATCTTCAAATCGAAAGTTGTGCAAAGTTGAAATCCTTACCGGTGGGCCTACACAAACTCTGCCACCTCAATCATATCAAAATAAGTAACTGCCCTAGTTTTGATTCCTTCCCAGATGGAGGGTTACTCCCCACCAGCTTGAGAGAGCTTACGATCCAATACTGTGAGAAATTGGAGGCCTGGCCCAACTGCATGCCGAACCTCAATTCTCTTCATATCTTCGATTGTCCAAGCGTCATATGCTTTCCAGAAGAGGGTTACCCCACCAGTCTAACATCACTCTCATTTGGCGGGGAGAATATCTGTAAGCAAGTAACTGTGTGGGGATTGCACAGACTAACCTCTCTTACATCACTCTGTATTTATGATGGAATTCCAGATTGGCAGTCGTATCCAGATGAGCAAGATGGGAAGCTGACGATGATGCTTTCTTCCTCTCTTACCCAGCTTACGATTTGGAGCATTCCAAATATAGTAATTCTATCTTCAAAGGGCTTTCAAAATCTCTGTGCTCTTGAACAATTGATAATTGGAAATTGCCCTAAACTCGCATCCCTCCCAGAGAAGGGCCTACCTCCCTCACTTCTGCGACTTGATATTATCGGCTGTCCATTGTTGAAACAACATTGCAAGAAAGGTGGGCGAGAGTGGTCCAAGATAGCCAACGTCCCTTGCATTGAGATTGATAGGAGGTTTGTCTATGCGGTGGAGGAGGAGTAGCAATAAAAAAATTGTAAAACAAAGAGCAATTTTTACTCATAATAGTTACTCCTTCCTTCCAGGTACAACATTATTTGGTTTCATAATATTTCTCATTACGTTGTTGACATCAAAAGCGGAATACAACAAAATCCTCGATGTTTGTATATGAACAATACAATTTTAATAATTCAAACCCTAACCCGGGCTAATTCTTGCAGTGTTGCAGCAGAGACTAGCTTCTGAACCCCTAAACATTATATTGGAATTTCAAAACATGGAGGTAAGTTAAATTTAATTATTTTCCTCTTTTAACAATTAAACTTTTCGCACTCTGAAATTTTAGAGTCAAATAGTTTGTAATTTATTTGAATTATGTGAACACTTTATGCTCGAGCAGGCAGCTATTCGATAAAATGCCTAATAGAGATATTGTATAGTGTTTGAAATTTTATTACCTCATCAATATCTGATATACTTTGTAATTTTTTTTAAGTTATTGGCTTGACTATCAGCTGTGATTTGATGATTGCTGGTTATTAGTGTATTTGCACAGAATGGCAGGATGCCCTTTTAATACTATGCTTGTGCAGATTGTCATTTCAAACATATATCATGCCTTGCATAGATTGATCAAATCATTGTCACCTGTGCTGCAGATGGCAGGTATTTTATAACTATTGAGTCCATTAATAATTTAATATCATTGTTTCCTTAAAATGTGTACCCACCAAATATTAACATGATATAAATGATCTAGACTATTCCGTAACTTATGTTGATCTTGACCACTTCATTAGAGAAAGAGGAGCAGCAGCAATAATTGTGCAAAACCGAGAGGAAAAAAGTTTAGATATTTACTTCTTCCAGGTACAACATTAATTGGTTTCATAACATTACTCATTACATATATACATGTCCAAATCTGAATACAACAAATCCTCTGTGTTTGTATTTAAAATACAATTATGATTTCAATAATTCAAACCCCAACCCGAGTTAATTCTTGCATTGTTGCAGCAGAGACTAGCTTCTGAACTGATAAACCTTCTATTGGAATTTCAAAACATGGAGGTATATTAAATTTTGGTTACCATATATTCAATTTTTTTTACCTCATCAATATCCCTTATAGTTAGTAATTTATTTGAATTTTGCGAACCTTATATGCTTGGGCACACAGTTATATGATAAAATGCCTAAAAGGGGTATTGTATCGTGTTTGAAATTTCACCTCATTAATACCTCTTATTCATAGTAATTTATATGAATTATTGGGTTGGCTATCAGCTGTGATTTGATGATTTCAGGCTGCATATCATGTTCTACAACATGATGATTAGCGGATGTGCACAAAATGTCATTTCAAACAAATATTGTGCCTTGCATAGATTGATCAAAGCATTGTCACTTGTGCATTGTCACCTGTGCTGCAGATGGCAGGTATTTCATATCTGTAAGTCCATAAATATCAGAATTTCATTTGAATGTTAAAATTTTATTATTAAATAAATGAATAGAAATAGTTATTTCATTTTAACTTCTTATATTGTATGCATTATTGGTTCATATTCTCTGCAATATATTTTTTTAACTGGTTAGAAATCTATCCTAAGTGCCTCCCCTGGAACTCATTTTTTGGTACTAATTGGCTCCTATTTGGGTGGAGAGATGCTCTTTGGATACTGATCTTTCTTATTCTATTATTGTTGTAATTGCAGCCACTCTTTGGTCTATTTGGAAATGCAGTATTATAGAGCCTTGCTTGAAGGAAAGGTTGTTGATGCTTCTCAAGCTCTTAATTACTGCAAGGACATGGTCATGATCTTTCAAGAAGCAATGGTTGGGAATCATTCCCTAAATGTTGCTTTAGACCTCCTGTCTACAATTGGGAACAATTTGTTGAATTTAAGATCAAATAGGGAACCAAATTTCGGATCATGGTAGAAGTTAGTACAAAAAGGAAGAGTTGCTCACAAGGTGCAAGCTTTGTTTGGAAAGATAAAATGAGGAATGAAATTGTGGTACACTGTTATAGTTGGTTGGCTAAAAATAAATCCATAGTACTTTCTCAGACAATTCGTGAATGCTCAACCCATGCACTTATCAAAGGAGTGGTAGCTGCAGTTGTACCTACTAGTAGCTCTGAGGTTTGCAGCCTTTGTTGTGCAATGCAAAACACCAGGTTCGGAGATTTGAGCAGTTAAGGAAGACATTGCTGAGCGGCTTTCATGATTTTCTAAACTCTGGGTTGATCAAATCCCAGGCAAATCCTCACTAATGCTTATTAGCCTGCCAATTCTACAGCTTCCTCTTTTATGCAGACTGGTCCTCTTGACCAGAGTTTAAGGCTCTCTCTCTGACTTAGTATCCATGTTGAAGAGAAAATGAATTTCTTGATGTGGTGAATCTTGTTTGATTTGCTGAATACCACTAATAGATGATATAGCAGATTGGTAAGAAATTATTAAATTCCATTCACATTCTACAAAGATGTACTAATGTACAACTTCCAAAGCATTAATTTCTTGGCAATTTGAGAAACTAGACAATTGCTTCTGCAAAGTGGTTTTGAGGTTCTACCTTATTCTTCTTAGCATCCAGTTTTCAAATCTTACATGGAGTAAAAGTTTACAAGTCAATTGTTATTTAGTTCACTGACTAATCGGCTCCATTACTAATCAAATAGTGTTCTGTATTGGTATTGGTTTTTTAATTTCTTTTTCTGAACTGATGCATGTATGTACTGCCTAAAACCACCCCACCAGCAAAGTTGCAGAATCAATCAGAACCGTCTTAGACCAATTTAATTTATTGGTTCTCCAATGGCTAAGAAGAAGAGCAGGTTCAACATAGTGAAGAGATTCTTTATAAGAGAGACACTCAAAACAAGAAACGGTAAAGCAATTTGCTTATTTGTTCAGTTTTGGTCTTTGATTCTTTTCCTCTCTGCTAGAACAATTATCATGATAGGAGAAGGGAATGGATTTTTGGAGGGCTTAAGATCAAAAGGTTAGCCTCACTCACTGCACCATCATCATTAAATGAAAGAATTTTAGATGAGGCTGACGAAGAGCAGATCAAGCATGCTCTTGCTGTGACCCATGCCACCACTGTCACTGCTGAAGCAGCTGTTACAACTGCTCTAGTTGTTGCTGAGATTGTCCAGTTCACTAGCACCCCTCAATATAACCATCAATGTGTAAATGAAGTGGAAGAGGTTTCAGTCATTAGAGTTCAAGGTGAAGCCCCTCAGTCCAACTATCAATGTGTGAGAGAAATCCATGAATTTGCTGCCACTAGAATTTAGTTTGCCTTTCAGGGTTACCTTGTGAGTTTAAAGAAGGTCTCTCTATCTCAAATCTCCTTGCTCAAATTTTGTTTATTCTCTGCTAATTGACATGTGTTGGAAACTATGTATATGATATAGGTCTGTCTGTTAGAAGAAAACATATATCAGGAATTTGGTACCGATGGAATATTTGTCAACTTTTAACTCTAACAATAGCAGGGGAAAAAAAAACACAAATTAGACCTGTTTTTTTAAGTTCTCACAGATTTTATAAATTTGATGAAAATATGTGAGAGAGTTTTGCAGGCAAGGAAGGCTTTGCGGGTGAAGGGAATTATGAGGCAGAGCTGTAAGATGCCAAACTATAACTACCCTAAAGTTCTTGCAGTCCATTGTAATTATTCAGTCACAAGGCTGCAAAAGGATATTTGGAATGGTGGAAGGCACTTGGAATTATGATGGAAGTGAACAATCGCAGAATTGGAAAGACAAGATAACAAGGGTATGTGATGCAGCAAGAACTGCCTTATTCTACAGTGAACAATACAGCTCACGTAAAAAATCTGTTTCTCATTTCTCTTCGAAGAACATTAGTTTTCTGCCTGTCTAATTAACTACTTTACTCCATAGTCTTTAAATTTTTTTGTCTTTAAGTTATGGGTGGTGAAATGTTATGATTTTCAGATAGACACAAGCAATCAAAGAAAGTGGGATGACAGTGTTTTGTCAAAGGAAGAGGCAGATGCATTGTTTATGAGTAGGAAAGAGGACATGCTTAAGAGAGAATGGATAAACGAATAGTGGTTTATCCATCTGGTAAGGTCCTTTTGCTTTATGATCTTATGATTATATATTTCTCAAATTTTGGTTCAACTACTGATGTTTTCAACTAAAATTATTTTTAGAAGTCAGCAGATACGGATTGAAACATAGTAAATGGAAGGTGGAGGAACTGGTTGGACCAATGGGTAGATACACAAATTACCCTAAGCAGAGAACTTGAAGATTTGGACTCGGCTCTGACTTCAAACCCAAGACAAAGAGATGACTATGAAAGGTGGCAACTTAAGCTAAGAAGTGTTTAGTGACAGAGTAAGTTGGAAGGATTGGATTCTCCAACATTTGTTCCCAGAGGATCAATTCATCATAGGAGGTAATGCTCATTGGGAGATCATAATTCTTTCCAACTTACATGAATGCAACTGAACTTGCAAAGGCAAAAGCAAGATCAATGAGCTCGTCGAAAATAAGGCATTGGAATTTCGATACTCTGAAAGATACCATATATAAGACTAAACTCAAATCCTCTACTACTACTGAAGTGCCAAGTAGTGTAGGATTGGCAAGACTAGTGATTTCTAGCAAAGATCTCCAGGTCCTACAAAATCCAATTGGAAGGAAAAGGATCTCAGCTTCAACTTAGAGTGCTCATTGCAGATTTTGGATAGACATGGCTTCAGATGATTTCAGAAGTGTGTCAGGTTGGAGTGGAGAACATAGTTTGTAATTTAATATAGTTTGAATAGTTAATGCTATTTCACCTCATCATCAAATGAGTAGCTCACTGTAATGCTTCATTGTAATTTAATCTAGTCGGAACTTTACTCTACTCTTCTCCCTCCCCTTCCATCAAAAGTAGCCATTAAAGTGTACTGAAGTTTGGATTGTATGAGAGGTTTTTTCTTCTTTAGTTCACTACCAATGGACAAGTATGTTTAAACCCCAACATGCAAAAAAATAAATAAATCTATTTTACATTACCAAAAACTACTTTATTTAGTTTAACTACTCATTTTTTTAACACTTTTTTTTATAGGTAACTTTTTAAATACATCTTACATCTCATTCTTTTTTATTTTGCAATGCCACAATTTAAAATAGTGTGGTGGGTCTTTTTTGTAATGTTGGGCTCAGCTGCCTCTTGCAGTACTAAGCCCAAATGTTCTAGATTAGGGAGTTGAGATCGGTCCAGTTGCGACCCAACTTGGTCTGGCTTGTGCACAAACTATGTTTCGTTTGTCAAAACTTTGATCATATGCCCATGATAGGCGGAGCTGCTATGGGAAAGTTATAGCAGGCAAATATAACAAGAATAACAAAAGAAATGCGTTCATTATTTAGACAGAATAAATGAAGGGGAGTAACAATAGACACCCCGTACATCAGAAATAAGTGGGGAATGAGTAGTAATGAGTTTGTTAAACCAAAGAGGGGAATATCAGTTTGCCGTGCCAAACTATACTACAGGACTAGAACCAAGAAGAGAACCATTTTCTTAATGCAAATAATCTTCCTCAAAAAAGAAATTAATTGCTTTGAGGGAATGTGGCTAAATGGTTTATGCCCAGAAGAGTCTTTTACCTTTAGCAGAGAACAGAGCCTTAGAGGGAGAGAGGGGATCAACCTATTTGGTGTATGCCCACCATTCTATGTTCTCTATTTTTTGTTCTTTCTAGTTCTTCTCTTCTTTTCTTTTCGTTTTCTTTTTCAGTGCTTTCTTCTTTGTTTTTGATCCTTTCCTAGAGGTTACTATTACTGTGTTCGTGATCTCCTTTTTCCTTCTACTATGCACGGTAAGGGTCCCTTATATAATGTCTACAGCGGCTGGCTTTTACTATTTTAGCTTTCAACTACTTTTGTCTGGTGCTGACCAGCATTGGCTAATTAGTTGTCTCGCCAGCGCCACTTACCTGTGCTGGCTGTGCCACTCTACATCACCAGACGAAGAGAACTATTTTGTTTGTTTGCTTGTCGTGACATTCTTACCTATCACTGCATGGGTGCTCTCTCACTCCATCTCTTATGGCATGCACCTAGTAGTTCCAACTCATCCTTTCTTCTTTTGGGTGGTATGTCATCCCAACAGGACATTTCCCCCAAAAGAGCCTGAGCAAGAATCGCAAAATAGGTTTTCCTCTCTCCCCACCGCCAGACCATGCCCTCTTATTTCTGACTCATGACCCACCACTTCCTGTATTGGCTGGGTATAGGCTGGTGGTGTCTAGGCCTTGCATGTACTTCAATTCTATGTTCATCCAAAACCTGCCTACTGCTCATGCGTTCGCCGTGGTTTGGAGGCTCGTCTGCATATTCTGTCGTCCATCCTTGACTTCTTATGGCTTGAGCTGTCTTCTGATTTCTCATTCTTTATTGGCTAGCTCCTTTTAGGGGCTGTGCTTTTCTTGATTGTGGGTTTTCCTTCCTTCATGCCACTCTTTTACTTCTTCTTGCAGTCCTGCTATCATTTCCTACCGCATCACTCTGCTATTCCTGCTGTGATATTATTTGACTCAAACCTGCTAGGCCTCTTTGGGTTTGCTGCTTATTCTTCTTTTAATGACACAGTATGATCATTGGGCTTTTTACTACATTACTTGCAGGCTCCTATGTCCCATTTATTTCCTTTTGGGCATCCTTGGCCCATTTACTTTCCTTGGACATCCTCAGCTCTTTCTAATTTAGCTTTCTTATGGGCTTTTACTAACTCCTTAGGGCTTCTCCGGCCCAATTACTCAACTCTTCATCCTTGGGGCTTATGGATTCTCCATCAACCCTTTACTTTCTTTACTTGCATTACTTTGGGCCTACTGTGACCCATTCTCACTTTTCTATATCATATACCGCCCATGGGTTTGCTGCTTCTCTCTTTCCGGGCCTTTTTAGGCTCGTTTGCTTCCTCAAAGTCCATTTGTTTGTTTTATGAACCTATGATCCATTATTTCTTCCGCTGGGCTTCTTCTTTCCACTGGGCTTCCCAAAATAACCATCAACATTTAGCCCCCTGAGCATATGAAATGCTCCTGCGGTTCATATGCAAATAAAGACTTTCCTATCCCTCCGGTTTTCTTCTTCCTCTTTTCCTTCGCTGGTTTTTTTTCGAATAGTGGACCCCAACTCGTATTTACACACACATATATATATATACATACATTTTTTTTTTCTTTGGCGAAAACCACATTTTTGTCCTTACATTTTCACGCGATTCCCACTTTGCTCCTTAACTTTTATTTCCATCGTTTTTAGTTCCTATCCTGGAAAACGCATCTCGTCTTTGTCCTTGCCGTTACATCAGAGATGGAAAATGCACACGTGGCAAACAGAGTGCACTGTTGGCACACTAAAAGCTGACGTGACCATTAAAATAATAATAATAAATGTTATTTGGCATTAAAAAATGCCATGTTAGAAGACTGATTACACTTTCAACAATCAAGCATGGATAGATATGTTTATGTTCAAGGAACGATTCTCATTACTACATGACAAAGATTTTTTGGAAAGTCATTATAGAAAACAGTACTTTGATATGAAAAATCTGGCCAAAATGGCCAAATACCACAAATTTCAAAACTTAGTAGCAAAAAAACACTGTTTTGGAAATAAACAGGGAAGTACCACTTTTCTGGTACTCGAGTTTCTTAAACTCGAGTTCTATATGGTACTCGAGCTTAAGAAACTCGAGTACCAAGAAGTTTAGCCACCGTGGCACTGCTGACATGGAATTTGTGCGATTTAAAAAAATAATATGGTACTCGAGCTTGGTAAACTCGAGTTCCATGCAACACAGTACTCGAGTATACCAAACTCGAGTACCAATTAGAAAAAAAATTATGTTTATTTTTATTTCTAAGGTACTCGAGCTTGGTGAGCTCGAGTACCTTGTAAGGAACTCGAGTTTAGGAAACTCGAGTTCCTTATAACTTTTTTTTTTTTTTTTTGATAATCGGCAAATAAACATAAACATAAACATATTTTTTTATTTTTTATTAATTTAAATAGAAGCATTGTAAAATAGATTTTAATTTCAAAATATGAATTAATTTCTACATTAATTAAAACTGTTTATTGTTTTCTCATAAAAATTGTTCACTGTTTTCTCTTTAGCATTATTTAAAAAATTGTTCACTCTCTTTTTTGCGTAAATGATTTTATGTTCACTATTTAAAAAATTATTAACTGTTTTTTCATAAAACACCAACTAAAATCGTGTTTTATAAATTTAAACGCCAGATCAGAATGCTTTTTCGTGCTTAAATTTCACAATAATCGAATTTGGTTTTCTGCATCGATGAAATCTATTTCTACATTAATAAAATTTTCCCTCTGTACATCACGTTTAGTGTATATTCGAATCTGCTTACTGCATTCATAAAATCTGTTTTCTGTATTAATTAAAACCGTTCCTTGTTTTCTCATAAAAATTGTTCACTGTTTTCTGCAAAATTTATTTCAATGATTTTGCATAAAATTATTTTCTCTTTAGTGTTATTTAAAAAATTGTTCACTCCCTTTTTGCGTAAATTATTTTACGTTCACTATTTAAAAAATTATTAACTGTTTTTTCATAAAACAGCAACTAAAATCGTGTTTTATAAATTTAAACGCCAGATCAGAATGCTTTTTCGTGCTTAAATTTCACAATAATCGAATTTGGTTTTCTGCATCGATGAAATCTATTTCTACATTAATAAAATTTGCCCTCTGTACATCACGTTTACTGTATATTCGAATCTGCTTACTGCATTCATAAAATCTGTTTCCTGTATTAATTAAAACCGTTCCTTGTTTTCTCATAAAAATTGTTCACTGTTTTCTGCAAAATTTATTTCTATGATTTTACATAAAATTATTTTCTCTTTAGTGCTATTTAAAAAATTGTTCACTCCCTTTTTGCGTAAATTATTTTACGTTCACTATTTAAAAAATTATTAACTGTTTTTTCATAAAACACCAACTAAAATCGTGTTTTATAAATTTAAACGCCAGATTAGAATGCTTTTTCGTGCTTAAATTTCACAATAATCGAATTTGGTTTTCTGCATCGATGAAATCTATTTCTACATTAATAAAATTTTCCCTCTGTACATCACGTTTACTGTATATTCGAATCTGCTTACTGCATTCATAAAATCTGTTTTCTGTATTAATTAAAACCATTCCTTGTTTTCTCATAAAAATGGTTCACTGTTTTCTGCAAAATTTATTTCTATGATTTTGCATAAAATTATTTTCTCTTTAGTGTTATTTAAAAAATTGTTCACTCCCTTTTTGCGTAAATTATTTTACGTTCACTATTTAAAAAATTATTAACTGTTTTTTCATAAAACACCAACTAAAATCATGTTTTATAAATTTAAACACTAGATCAGAATGCTTTTTCATGCTTAAATTTCACGATAATCGAATTTGGTTTTCTGCATCGATGAAATCTATTTCTACATTAATAAAATGTTCCCTCTGTACATCACGTTTACTGTATATTTGAATCTGCTTACTACATTTATAAAATCTGTTTTCTGTATTAATTAAAACCGTTCCTTGTTTTCTCATAAAAATTGTTCACTGTTTTCTGCAAAATTTATTTCTATGATTTTGCATAAAATTATTTTCTCTTTAGTGTTATTTAAAAAATTGTTCACTCCCTTTTTGCGTAAATTATTTTACGTTCACTATTTAAAAAATGATTAACTGTTTTTTCATAAAACACCAACTAAAATCGTGTTTTATAAATTTAAACGCCAGATCAGAATGCTTTTTCATGCTTAAATTTCACAATAATCAAATTTGGTTTTCTGCATCGATGAAATCTATTTCTACATTAATAAAATTTTTCCTCTATACATCACGTTTACTGTATATTCGAATCTGCTTACTGCATTCATAAAATCTGTTTTTTGTATTAATTAAAACAGTTCCTTGTTTTCTCATAAAAATTGTTCACTGTTTCCTGCAAAATTTATTTCTATGATTTTGCATAAAATTATTTTCTCTTTAGTGTTATTTAAAAAATTGTTCACTCCTTTTTTGCGTAAATTATTTTACGTTCGCTATTTAAAAAATTATTAACTGTTTTTTCATAAAACACCAACTAAAATCGTGTTTTATAAATTTAAACGTCAAATCAGAATACTTTTTCGTGCTTAAATTTCACAATAATCGAATTTGTTTTTCTGCATTGATGAAATCTATTTCTACATTATTAAAATTTGCTCTCTGCACATCATGTTTACTGTATATTTGAATCTGCTTACTTCATTAATAAAATTTATTTTCTGCATTAATTAAAACTGTTTATTGTTTTCTCATAAAAATTGTTCACCGTTTTCTCGGGAGTGGTTACCTTAAAATCACCCGGTGGAGTTTTTGTCGTGTTAGTTTTCCCCCATTGGAAAACAAATGACCATGTCCATTCAATTTCCGTTGCACTTAGTTTAATTGGTGATTTTTTTGTGCTACCACGCGCTCTGCATGTTAATTTTATTAATTAATAAACTTGGCTAATTAATCAATTAATTAATCACTTGGGGTCCATACGTTTTTGGCCTATCAAATTTTGTTGAAAGTACAAAATCGTGAAAATTCGAGAGAGAATTGTGTACATTAGATGTACAGATCGTTCGAATTTGTAAAAAAAAAAAAAAAATTATTCATTGAATGTATAAAATCTTGAAAGTACAAAATAAAATTGTGTAAATTAGGTGTACAGATAGTCTGAATTTGTTAAAATGATTGGATTCGTTAAATGTACAAAATCGTGAAAATTAAATGGAAAACTATGTACTAATGTATTGATCATCCAAATTTGTTGAAAAATTCATAATCGTTGAATAAACAAAATCGTGTAAACTCATTGGAAAATCAAAGAACATACCAAATTGTTGAGCAGCACTGCGAACATCAATGTAGCAATGGTGGACATTAACAACAACATCTAATATTCGTAGGTAGAAATTTTTGGAAATCATCGTTACTTGAATCTGAAAAGTCTGAAATATCTCTTTCATCATCTAACGCAGTAACTTCATTAATAGACTTGATGGCTCGCTCTTGCGCCTTCCCCTTTAGATGTTTCCTAGCTTTTTGGATTGCATGAAAACGGTCTAATCGCCTTTGCATTTGATTGTTCTCTTGTTCAAGACGAGTAAGTATGTTGGCAGGTTCATTTCTAGGTAACTCAGCTGAGCGTGCCTTAGGAACTCGTAACCCATGCCATCGACAATACACCTCCAACTCACACCTTTTCTCGTATAGGGTTGACCATGGTGGTTTTGCTACGGTGAGCTCTACTGCGGGGGTATCTATACTTAGTTTTGTAGGTTTGCCGACCATGATGTGCCCAACGCTTCCAAGACTCTCGTACGTATATATTGGCATATTAAGGAAATCTCTCCTCTTTCCAACCCATTTCCCTCCATAGTGGTCTGTGTATGTCTGTAGTTGTTGATCTGCTGGAACTTGTGATAATCCATTTGTTGAAGTAGATCTAAACTTGTTTCGCATTGTACGATTTGATGTTGAGGCGTTGCGACTCTAGCTTAGTCAATCTATGAAGTTAGTGGGGTGGAAATAAGATCATTATTGTGGTGCATTTATAACCTCATTTCATGTTCCAAGCATTATAATTTCAGTTATTAGGGCTTGTCATGTCAATACAGGCTGGGAAAACACTATATGAACAAAATTTTAAATGTTCCCAATGTCACAGTGAGATTTGAAGATGTGGGCGGTAGTTGTAGTGTTCTTGAACAGAGTATCAGATTTAATTGACACAATGCTACAACAGCGAGCTGGTGACATGTCTTTAAAAAAATACTCATGCCATAGTTGGTGCTACATCATGTTTATTGTATATTCAAATCTTCTTACTACATTCATAAAATCTATTTTCTGCATTAATTAAAAATGTTCACTATTTTCTCATAAAATTGTTCACTATTTTCTGCATAAACTATTTTTAGCATTCTGCATAAAATTATTTTCTGTTCAGCATTAGTTGAAAAATTGTTCACTGTTTTTTCTGCATAAATTATTCACAATTCATTAGGTGTTTTATGATCCAGATACTCTAATACCAATAACTACCCAGGAGAGAGCACAACACTAATATGGAAGCATAAACAATGATAAAATAGATAATAAAGAGAGTAGATAGAAAAATAGATATATTCAAAATAAGGTTAAAATGGAGTATGGAATATGAAAATAGAAACTAGTAAAATCTTACTTGAATAAAAACTTCAGTATTTGATAAACTTGAAAACAAACTGTTGTCTTTGATACAAGCTTGAAAATAAAATTGTCTGAAGAGAAAGGTTACAAGATTACAAGAGGGGGAGAGAGTACAAAAGTCTTTCTGAGGGAGAGGGAAGGCTATTACAAAAGGATTTCTAAAACTTGGAACTTAAAAGCTTAGAATCTTAGAAACTTAGAAACTTGTCTTCTGTCTTCATAGTCTGTCTCTTTTATAAGTGAAATGAACCATGGTAAAGTAAGCTGAGTTGGTAAATTTAACTCAAGTTAATCTGTCGGTGGTATGGAAATTAGTACTGATGATTAATAGTCTGTCTGCGTCTGTCTGGGAATCTTTCAGATTTCAAAAATCTATCAGATCTCTTTTTACGCATGCTAGTAAATAGTAGTAACTTTTGAACATCTGTCTGTATCTATTTGGACTGTCTGTATCTATCTGGACTGTCTTGATTTGTCTGGAAGCTATTCACGCGTGCTGGTGAATAGTGATCTATCGCCAGAGAAATAGTGATTTGTCACCAGTGAATAGTGATTAATTTGTCTGTCTTTCAATCTGTATCATTCTAGGATCCTTAACAATCTTTCTTTTCCCAAATAGCCTCCTTGCTGAAGGTATTGGACCATATACGGCTATCCTGTTTGTGTAACTATATAAGTAAAAGCCTCTGTCTAATTCTTTCTGTTTCTCATAAATCTTACTACTCATGAAATTAGACCATTCTTGAGCTAGAGCATCCGGATCATTAAGTGGTAAATAAGTATCTCCTGTATATCATTTTTATTCAAGGATAGAACCCCAATCATGAATAAGAACCAAAATGTGTGCTGGCTGAGCTTCCATATAATAACTACTGTCCCAAGCTAGAAGAGTACTCTAGATAGTGATCTTCATATAATTAAGTCCTCCAATCTGTGCGGCTACTTCTTGGATGACTTTGGGAAATAAACTAATCTGAATTTCAGAAGTTATGATTAATTTGCTGATAAACCCTGCTTCTAGCATTTCAGATAACCATAAAGTATCACGAATTTCTGATCTTTTGTCTCTGTATTGATAAGTAATCCCAGATGGGGATTGTATCTGTCTCCTGTTCTTCAAAAAAAAAAATCTTCTTCATTTTATTTATTTATTAAATGTACATTTCTGTTAAAAAAAAAATAAATGTACATTCCAATTTATTTTAAATATATGATTTTTTTTAAAGTGCATCCTTAAATATACTTTTCTTTTAATAATTCGATACCTACAACAAGAAAGATTGAGAATTTAAATCCTAATTTCTTTTTAAATAAAGCAACTTAAAGTCAGTCTTTTAACATTTATGTATTTTACCAAAAACATTTATGTAGAACCATTTTAAAAATTTTCATGTCAAAAAAAGTTTTAAATAAATAAAATTAGAGAAATGAAATAAATATGTTAATATTTCTTCCAAACATTTCCATCCACCCCATGGGTTAGCGACGTGTGCCAATAATAAATGACCAATATATAAAAAACCATCTTTTCAAAAACTAAAAATAAAAACCATCATGGAATCAATAAATTAAATTTATATATATATATAAAAAAAGCTCAGCTTCAAACCAATTTTCCTTAAACTCACTATTTGATTATCAAAGAGACCATTTACAAATAGTTTTAACTACATTATTTTTTAGTAAACCATATCAGCCGCGTTACCTAGAAATGAACCTACCAACATACTTGCTCATCTTGAACAAAAGAACAATCAAATGCAAAGGCGATTAGACCGTTTTCATGCAATCCAAAAAGCTAGGAAGCATCTAAAGGGGAAGGCGCAAGGGCGAGCCATCAAGTCTATTAATGAAGTTATTGTGTTAGATGATGAAAGAGATATTTCAGACTTCTTAGATTCAAGTAATGATGATTTTCAAAAATTTTTACCTACGAACATTAGACGTTGTTTTTAATGTCCACCATTGCTATACTGATGTTCGCAGTGCTGCACGTGCTGCTTAACAATTTGGTCCGTTCATTGATTTTCCATTGAATTTACACGATTTTTTTCATTCAACGATTTCAAATTTTTCAACAAATTCGGATGATCAATACATTAGTACATAGTTTTCCATTTAATTTTCACGATTTTGTACAATTAACAAATCCAAACTTTTCAACAAATTCAGACTATCTGTACATCTAATTTATACAATTTTATTTTGTCCTTTCAAGATTTTATACATTCAACGAATAATTTTTTTTTTTTAACAAATTCGAACGATCTGTACATCTAATGTACACAATTCTCTCTCAAATTTTCACGATTTTGTACTCTCAACAAAATTTGATAGGCCAAAAACGTATTGACCCCAAGTGATTAATTAATTGATTAATTAGCCAAATTTATTAATTAATCAAATTAACATGCAAAGCGCGTGGTAGCACAAACAAATCACCAATTAAACTAAGTGCAACAGAAATTGAATTGACATGGTCATTTTTTTTCCAATGGGGGAAAACTAACAAGACAAAAACTCCACCGAGTGATTTTAAGGTTACCACTCCCGAAAAAACAATGAACAATTTTTATGAGAAAACAATAAATAGTTTTAATTAATGCAGAAAACAGATTTTATTAATAAAGTATGCAGATTCGAATATACAGTAAACATAATGTGCAGAGAGCAAATTTTATTAATGTAGAAATAGATTTCATCAATGCAGAAAAATAAATTCGATTATTGTGAAATTTAAGCACGAAAAAGCATTCTGATTTGGCGTTTAAATTTATGAAACACGATTTTAGTAGGTGTTTTATGAAAAAATAGTTAACAATTTTTAAATAGTGAATATAAAATAATTTACGCAAAAAAGAGAGTGAACAATTTTTTAAATAACGCTAAAGAGAAAATAATTTTATGCAAAATCATAGAAATAGATTTTGCAGAAAACAGTGAACAATTTTTATGAGAAAACAATGAGCGGTTTTAATTAATACAGAAAACATATTTTATGAATGCAATAAGCAGATTCGAATATACAGTAAACGTGATGTGCAGAGAGCAACTTTTATTAATGTAGAAATAGATTTCATCAATGCAGAAAAACAAATTCGATTATTGTGAAATTTAAGCACGAAAAAGCATTCTGATTTGGCGTTTAAGTTTATAAAACACGATTTTAGTATGTGTTTTATGAAAAAACAGTTAACAATTTTTTAAATAGTGAACGTAAAATAATTTACGCAAAAAAGGGAGTGAACAATTTTTTAAATAGCACTAAAGAGAAAATAATTTTATGCAAAATCATAGAAATAAATTTTGCAGAAAACAGTGAACAATTTTTATGAGAAAATAATGAACGGTTTTAATTAATACAGAAAACAGATTTTATGAATGTAGTAAGCAGATTCGAATATACAGTAAACGTGATGTACAGAGAGAAAATTTTATTAATGTAGAAATAGATTTCATCGATGCAGAAAACCAAATTCGATTATTGTGAAATTTAAGCACGAAAAAGCATTCTGATCTGGCGTTTAAATTTATAAAACACGATTTTAGTTGGTGTTTTATGAAAAAATAGTTAATAATTTTTTAAATAGTGAACATAAAATAATTTACGCAAAAAAGAGAGTGAACAATTTTTTAAATAATGCTAAAGAGAAAACAGTGAACAATTTTTTTGAGAAAACAATGAACAGTTTTAATTAATGTAAAAATTAATTCATATTTTGAAATTAAAATCTATTTTACAATGCTTCTATTTAAATTAATAAAAACTTAAAAATATGTTTATGTTTATGTTTATGTTTATATTTATGTTTATGTTTATGTTTATGTTTATTTGCCGATTATAAAAAAAAAAAAAAAAATTATAAGGAACTCGAGTTTCCTAAACTCGAGTTCCGTACAAGGTACTCGAGCTCACCAAGCTC
Source organism: Castanopsis chinensis (assembly GCA_032878915.1). Taxonomy (NCBI): domain Eukaryota; kingdom Viridiplantae; phylum Streptophyta; class Magnoliopsida; order Fagales; family Fagaceae; genus Castanopsis; species Castanopsis chinensis. The sequence continues at coordinate 1,873,327 of JAVQMG010000090.1, forward strand.
GAGTACCTTAGAAATAAAAATATACATAATTTTTTTTCTAATTGGTACTCGAGTTTGGTATACTCGAGTACTGTGTTGCATGGAACTCGAGTTTACCAAGCTCGAGTACCATATTATTTTTTTAAAATCGCACAAATTCCATGTCAGCAGTGCCACGGTGGCTAAACTTCTTGGTACTCGAGTTTCTTAAGCTCGAGTACCATTTAGAACTCGAGTTTAAGAAACTCGAGTACCAGAAAAGTGGTACTTCCCTATTTATTTCCGAAACAGTGTTTTTTTGCAACTAAGTTTTGAAATTTGTGGTATTTGGCCATTTTGGCCTGAAAAATCTTCTTGAACAGACAATTTTCATGGGATGAATCACATCAAATGGTCACAGATTTTGATGATGTTTGGGATGCAATATGTGAAGGTGCTTTGTCAACTTATTTAAGTCTTAAATGTCAGTTGAGTATACATAGCTATTGGCTAAGACTTTGTTTATGTAGGAACACCCAGATGCAAAACCATACAGAATTATAAAAAAGCCAAATTATTATGATTTGTGCTTAATTTATGGGGATCCAGCTTCTGATGAATGGTGTAATCAAGCGCGTCAAGATCTAGGATGTAATGGTGTTGGTGAGATTTGGGTTTGACAAGCTTATAAACAATCTCGGAATTTGCTTTTTTGTCCCCTCTTCAAGTAATTGGTCTTTAGTCAATAAGCAATTAGATATATGTGTTCAATGTGTCTAGATATATATACCTGTGCTATTTCATACTGCATTGATCACAATAGCATTTTGTCAAGAAGATGTGTTTAAGTGCTTTCTTGAACCAAGGGGAAAAAAGAAACAGAAAGAAAACAAGTTCCTACTGCCTGTTTAATATAAAACATAGTGATCATTGAAGTCAAAAGAAAAATTTTGTTTTTTTTTTTTTTTAATGAGCAAATAAAGATTACCTTTCCCCATATTTACGTTATTTTAGAATTTTCTGAAGGTGCCAAACTTAATAATAGCTATCACCGAAGAACTGATTGAACACCATCAGTGGACCGATATTATATTGATCTAATGTTAGAGAAAGTCCACTAATGTAATTGTTTCCTGAATATGTGTACCCACCAAATATTAGTATGATATAAATGATCTAGACTATTCCATAACTCATGTTGATCTTGACCACTTCATTAGAATGCAAGGCCCCTTTAGTTTGGATTAGATTTGAATTTATTGAATCAAATTCCATTACTAATCGACTCTCTATTTGGGCAGAGAGATGCTTTTTGGATACTGATTTTTTCTTATTCTATTGTCATTATTGCAGCCACTCTTTGGGCTATTTGGAAGTGGCGGATTATATAGTCATGCTTGAAGGAAAGGTTGTACCCTCCGTCTACAATTGGACACTGTTTGTTGATTGTAGGATCAAATGGGGGGCCAAATTTCAGATTATTGTAGAAGTTAGTACTAAATGAAAGAGTTTCTCTTGAGGGTGCAAGCTTTTTATTCAAAGATGAAATGACGAACCAAATTGTGGTACGCCATTATACTATACGCAACACACTCTTAAGCAATGTGAAATATTTCTTCCATATTTAAACCACAAAGTAAATCATACAAGGGCAATTATAATAAATGCTTACTAGCCAAGAGCCTTGGACCTAAAATTGTGGTACTAAACTAAACTGGTTTTACAGCCCTCTATTATATTACATCAATGTCTTAGCGTGAAAATTTTTAAATTATATTGAAGCTTCAGTTGTTTGTTTGTTTGGTTTTTGTTTTTTGTTTTTTGTTTTTTGTGGGTTCCTTTTCCTTTTTCTTCCAAAGAAATCATGAAACCATAAAGAAACTTGAGTTTTTGTTTTGGGTGAGTGACACTTCGGATTGATCATCAAAGTGGATTTATGGGAAAATACATTATGATATTAGTCATCATCAAATTTGGTTTTGTGGGAACCTATAAGATGTGGGATTCATATTCGAGGTAATGGGTGTGAGAAATTAGGTCCTGTTTTAAGAGGCAATCAATTTTCAATTAATTATTTTTTTCTAATTTTTGGTTGAAGATTCTTTATCCTTTGAAGGAGTTTCATTTGTAGTTTTCATTGGGGACTATGCAGAATGTACCTGGCTCCATTATGGATTGGACTCTGGGATTATTACTGAAATAAAGAACAACAATGATTGGTTATTGTCGCAACTGCAGGATGCTTTAGCTGGGACAGAAATTCCATATTTACACCTTTCTCCTCCTTTTGAGAGATGCTCTGTGGACCTTGATGTATATGGGAATCCAAAGTGTTTTTCAGCCATTAAATAAAAAATCATTTGAACAGAATTAGTACACATTGTGCCTGAAATTGCGGCTTTAAGATCTACCACTATGGTTAACACAGTAATTTACTATCTCTTTAGGCCATCATTTGGACAGCATTAGTACACATTGAGCACTGGTGTTTTCGCCTTTGATTTGTAGTTTTATCTAACTCGGTTTCTTTTCAAAATTTCAGCTACTTCTTGGTTGGCTGAAAAGAAATTTATAGTGCCTTCTCGGACAATTCATGAAGGCTCATCCTATGCAGTTATTAAAGGTTTGTTAGATGCACTTGTACCTACTACCTACTAGTAGCTCTGAGGTTTGCAGCCTTTGTTGTGGAATGCAAAACACCATGCTGGGAGATTAGAGCTGTTAAGTAAGGCATTGTTGTCATGCATTAGGGATTTTCTAAACCCTGGGTTGATCTAGTCCCAAGCAATTTCTCACAAATGCTTGTCAGCTTGCCAATTCTGCAGCTTCCTCTTTTATGCATGCAGACTGGTCGTCTTTTTTACCTGAATTGAATAGGATTTCTGTCTGAATTTCATAAAAATAGTATCCATGTTGAAGGGAAATAAATTTCTTCTTGTGGTGAATTTTGTTTGATTTGCTGAATACCGCTACAGAGGATTTTGCAGATTAGTAAGAAATTGTTTTAAATTTCATTCACATTCTACAACGAAGCACTAAGGTAGAATTGCCATAACATTAATTTATTGGAAATTTGAGCAACCAGACAATTGCTTGTGTGAAATGGTTTTGAGGTTCATCCTTGTATATTCTTCTTAGCATCCAGTTTTCAAATCTTACATGGAGTAGAAGTTTGCAAGTCAATTATAAATTATTTCAGTGACTAATCTGCTTCATTACTAATCGATATTATTCTGTATTGGTATTGGTCTTTTAACTTCTTTTTCTGAACTGGTGCATGTATGAACTCCCATAAATCACCCTACCAGAATAGTTGCACAATCAATCAGAACCTTCTTACACCACTGTTATTCATTGGTTGTCCAATGGCTAGGAAGACGAGTTGGTTCAACATAATGAAGAGTTTCTTAATTCTTTATCAGAAAGACAAGCTCAAAACCAACCAAGGTAAAATAACTTGCTTATTTGTTCAGTTTTGGTCTTTGATTCTGTTCCTCACTGCTAGAACCATTATCAGGGTAAGAGAAGGAAATGTATTTTTGGAGGCCTAAGATCAAAAGGTTAGCCTCACTCACTGCACCATTATCCTTGAATGACAGAAGTCTAGGTGAGGCAGAGGAAGAGCAGATCAAGCATGCTCTTGATGTGGCCCATGCTCTTACAGCTGCTGCTGATGCATCTATTACAACAGCTCAAGTTGCTACTGAGGTTGTCTGGTTCACCAGCACGCCTCAATCTAGCCATCAATGTGAAAATAAAGTGGAAGAGTTTTCTGTCATTAGATTTCAAGGTGAAGCCCCTCAGTCCAACCATCAATGTCAGACAGAAATTTATAAATTTGCTTCCACCAGAATTCAGTCTGCCTTTCAGCGATACAATGTGTGTTTAAACAGCCTCTCTTTATTTCAGATCTCCTTTCTTAACTTCTGTTTGTTCTCTGCTAATTTACAAATGTTTGAAACTTTGTATATTATAAAGTAATGCCTAAAAGGAAAACATATGTCAGGAATTTGTCTGCACACAAATTATATTAGACCTGTTTTTTTAGTTCTCAAGGATTGCATAGTTTTGATGAACATCTATGGGGGTTTTTCAGGCAAGGAAAAGGTTTATGTGCTCAAGCTATTATTAGAGGCAGAGCAGTAAGACGCCAAGCTATAAGCCTATGACTACCCTAAAGTGCTTGCAGTCCATTGTGGTCGCAGGTCTGCACAAGAGGATTTGGAATGGTGGAAGGTACTTGGAATTATGATGAAAGTAAAGAATTGCAGAATTGGAAAGACAAGATAACAAGGTATGAATGCAGCAAGAACTGACTCATTCTAATATGAACAACACTACTCCCATAAAAAATCTGATTCTCATTTCTCACTTTATAAAACATTAGTCTTCTGCCTGTCTAATTAACTACTTTACTTAATAGTTTTTAACTTATTTTGCCTTTAAGTTATGGGTGGAAAAATGTTATGATTTTCAGATACACACAATCAAAGAAGTTGGGATGATAGTGTTTTGTCAAAGGAAGAGGCAGATGCATTGTTTATGAGTAGGAAAGAGGCCATCTGGTAGGATCCTTTTGCTTTAAAACCCTATGATTATACATTTCTCTCAAGTTTTGGTTCAACTACCGATTTTTTCAACTGAAACTTTTTTCAGAAGTCAGCATATACGGATCAAAACATAATAAATGGAAGATGGAGGCACTGGTTGGTCCAATGGGTAGATACACAAATTACCAAAAGTAGAGAACTTGAATATTTGGACTTGTCTTTGACTTCAATTCATCATAGAAGGCAATGCTCATTGAGAGACCATAATTCTTTGTTAAGCTCTCCTGTTGTTCCAACTTACATGAATGAATGAATCTACAAAGGCAAAAGCAGGATCAATGAACTCGCCAAAAATAAGGCCCAGGGAATTTCGATACAAAATCTGAAAGCTATTCATCATAAAAGAATAAATTGTCTCTCATATCCTCTATTACTAATGAAGTGTCAACTGGTGGTAGGATTGGCAAGACTAGTAATTTCTAGCAAAGATATCCAAACTCGAAAGGCCTTCTAGGTCCTATAAAAATCTGTCAGAAGGTAAAGGGTCTTAGCTTTAACTCAGAGTGCTCATTGCAGATTTTGGATTGACATGGCTTCAGATAATTTCAGAAGTTTGGTGCAAGGAGAGTTCTTGGTTAGTGTGTCAGGTTGGAGTGGAGATCATAGTCTGTAATTTGATCTAGTTTGAATAGTTAAACAATGGGATGCTATTTCATCTCATCATTAAATGAGTAGCCCACTGTAATGCTGCACAGTTGATTGACATACATTTTTATTTATTTATTTGAATAAGCTGATATTATTAATAGAAAAACCAGATAGTACATTGAAGCTCACAACACCAAAACAAAAACAGGCAGCAAGCTGCTCACCCTGCTTATACAGCTCAACATAGAAACCAACACCTACACACACCCAAGCACCTATTACAACTTCATCACATAGACTAAGGCTATCTATACAAACATAGGATTCATATGGATACCAAGCCCATCACAAAGAGCTCTATCATTGGCAGAATACTTCTTAGGAATGCATATGTATGCACCTCCTCTCCAATCAATTTCAGCTATAATTGTCTTCACAAGCTGTTTCTCCATTCGGTTTCAAACCTCAAAATATAAAGCTATACCTTTGCCTCCACAAGTGGTAAACACTAGACAGTAGCAACAATAGCAATCTTCCTCACTCTAACTATCAGACACTTGTCCTTCAACATCTCCTTACCCCACTTGAGAGCTTCTTCCCACTGGTAAGGAACAGATTGTCTTGTACACTTCCTCATCATCCTCTAGAATAGGGACAGACTTAGTCTCTCTTCTTGCAACAACTACGATTGGGAAAATTATATGCATACTGGGATCAAAATTAAGGTTTTATCAATACCATAACTCCATGATTCTGTTTTAAGTTCGGCGTTTAGGACACTAGAGACGGGAGAAACAAAACAATCACTGAAATAGTTGGAGGCAAGGGGCTGTCCATCACTCCATGATTCTTCTTCTCTTCTTGAGGACTTTGGTTATTTAGGGCTGTCCATCTCTAAAATGCTTATCATTAAGTGGTGACCTACTTACCACGCTTAAACGCCTTGAGATTTGGTCATGCATAGAGTTCACTTCCTTATCATCAAAAAACAAGTTACCCACAGCTCTTAAATACCTTTCTGTATACGACTATCCAAAGATGGAGTCAATAACGAACAACTTACCCAACAATGCGTCTCTTGAATTTCTTCAAATCGAAGATTATGCAAAGTTGAAATCCTTACCGGTGGGCCTACACAAACTCTGCCACCTCAATAACATTGAGATAATTAAGTGCCCTAGTTTTGTTTCCTTCCCGGATGAAGGGTTACTCCCCGCCAGCTTGAGAGATCTTTGGATCCGATCTTGTGAGAAACTAGAGGCCAAACCCAACTGCATGCTGAACCTCAATTCTCTTGGTATCTGCGATTGTTCAAGCGTCATATACTTTCCAAAAGAGGGTTACCCCACCAGTCTAACATCACTCTCATTTGGCAAGGAGAATATCTGTAAGCAAGTAACTGTGTGGGGATTGCACAAACTAACCTCTCTTACATCACTCTATATTTCTGGTGGAATTCTAGATTGGCAGTTGTTTCTAGATGAGCAAGATGGGAAGCTGACGATGATGCTTCCTTTTGCACGTTTCAGTTTGTGTGCCAGAAGCCGAAGTCTATGCTATAGTCTGGTACGTATGTTGATATATGGAGCACCATGCACCGCTCAATATATACCATAGTATAATCTAACCCCATACACACAAACAAAAACTAAGACAAACTATTTTTGTCCACTACATTGAAGAAGGAAGAAATACTCTCCAATAACAAGTAGCATTAGGCAAGGTACTCGAATTATTGGAAAAGGAGCATCCACATCCATGTGCACATGAATCACATTTTCAAGAGTAGGATAGTAAATTACAAACACCACCAAAATTATTTGGTTGTCACATACTTAGAAAGAAATTGAACCAAAAAAAAAAAAAAAAAAGGAAGAAGAAAATTCCACAATAATGGGATACTCCTATTTCATCAGTTTCTAGCACAATATCAAATGTTATAAATTGTGCTAGAAATTGGGCTTAGGCCAACCCAATTAGGGAGTCATTATGAGCCCAACCAAGCTGAAGGGAGCTTACTCTTCCAAGCTATTATAAAGGATTAAGAAAACCGTATCATTAAACAATATGGCAAGTTCGCTTCAAGAATAATTTACTACTACAACAACTTGATTAACTGAGATACACTTCCTAATAGTTTCGAAAGTACCTATATTTTCACTAACACAAAGATCATACCACATATCGACATACGACGACTGCCCCCAAGATCCTTAAAACCCGATCACTAACTTGAGATTAATGCACAAAACATTATGGACAAAATAATATCAAAAAGAGAGAATCAAATTAAGGTTTAAGTTAGTCTAACCTCTCAAATGAAAGCTAAACTTCCCATAAGATCCACCCACTCTAATCTAGAATCCAATTTCAGCATCAAGATGTCAATAAATTGAGATATGGCAACTCATGTACACAACAGAAAAACAATCATAGTAGTCAGAACAGAAGCTTTTATACGTAACAAGTGAAAACTCAGTAGTATCTATGAAAACAAACTCAATACATTAAAATTGCTCTAGCATTTCAAACCTGCCATCTTCGGCAATGCTTAAGCATTATAAAAGCAATGTAAAAACCTACATATGTGTTTATACTATGCTCATAATCCCTACATGTTAGGACTTTGGACTCTTCATCTCAAACTGAGTAAATAAAAAGCAGTTTAACAACAGTACACATATGTCTATCCAATTCTCATCATATTTTCTTAAAACTATATATATCTTACGTTCATAGAATAGGTCCGTTTTGGCACTCCCTAAACTGACAATTATTGATATTTATCTTCTTTTTTTTCACAACATTTTCACAATACTTTCGTAACAAATTTTAAACAGACGATTATTATTGGTTGTTATGGGTGAGTAAAAATGTAATTTAAGTGGTGAATTAAATTAGAACGAAAAACAACTTACCACTATAATTTATTGTGAAAATATTGTAAAGTAATGGCTATTTTCAAACATTTTTTTGCCATAATGCAAGTTATGGATACAAAAATTTTACAATAAAATCTATGTAATTTTTTTTTTTAATAAAAATTATGTGCCAAGTTATTAATGATAGATAAGGGTACAATATTTTCACAAAAATTTCACAATAAAATCTACATAACTAATTTTTTAAAAAATTATACGACAAGTTGTTAACGATAAAAAAAAATAAAAATAAAGCCACATTAGTAATAAATTCAAATAAGAAACTAATAATAATTTGCTTTTTCTTCCTAATCTCATCAAATATCTTATCTTTACTTTTTCTTTCCTCCACCAATTTCTCTGTGGAAAAGTCTCTCACTGCAAGACCTAAGAAAACCCTCTGCAAATTTCTTCAACTTTCACGGAACATCTGGTTGGGTGAGCTGGAAGACTTGGCCTATGATGTGGACGACATCTTGGACGAGTTTGCTACTGAAGCTTTGCGACGTGAGTTGAACCCAGAACCCAAAAGTAAGTTACTGAAGATCTATGATGCTTGTGTTGGTTCGAATCGATCGTTTGGTACGTTGATGCGGTCCAAGATTAAATAAATCGATACAAGGTTGCAAGAAATTGTGACACAGAAGAATAATCTGGAATTGAGAGAAAATGCAGGCCTGGGAAGAACTGGAGCAACAAGACCAAGGGTGCCCACCACTTCTCTAGTGAATGAAGGTCATACTCATGGCAGAGAAGAAGATAAAAAGGCTATTGTCAAGTTGTTGTTAAGTGGTGAATCGAGTAATGCTCAGCTCCCTGTTATTCCCATACTTGGTATGGGGGGAATAGGTAAAACAACTCTTGCCCAACTAGTCTATAATGACATTGAGGTGAGCCATTATTTTGACGTGAAAGCATGGGGTTGTGTTGCTGAAGATTTTGACATTGTAAGGGTGACAAGAGAAATTCTACAATCTGTCACTTCTGAATCGTGCAATGATAATAATTTAGATTTACTACAAGTCAAATTGAAGGGAAAATTATCTGGAAAAAAGTTCTTGCTCATTTTGGATGACGTATGGAATGAAAACTATAATGATTGGACTAGACTGCGTTGTCCATTTGAATTTGGGGCTCCAGGAAGTAAGATAATCATCACAACTCGAAACGATCGTGTTTCATCAACAATGGGCACTACTCAAGCTTACAAGTTGAAAGAGTTGTCAGATGATGCTTGCTTGATTGTATTTATCCAAAACACATTGGGGACAACAGATTTTAGTGCATATCCAGAACTTCAAGAATTTGGTCCTAAAATTTTGGAAAGGTGCCAGGAATTGCCTTTGGCAGCAAAAGCTCTTGGAGGCCTATTACGTACTATACATTGTGATGAGTAGACAAATGTACTCAATAACAAGATATGGGATATTTCAGAAGAAAATAGTGATGTTTTACCAACCCTTAGATTGAGCTATCTATATCTCCCTTCACATCTAAAGAGATGTTTTGCCTATTGTTCACTATTCCCAAAAGATTATGAATTTGAGGAATGAGAACTTGTCTTGTTATGGATGGCGGAAGGTTTGGTTCAAGAATCAAAAAAGCATAAGCCAATGGAAGATCTTGGTGTTGAGTATTTTCATGATTTATATAAGCGATCACTTTTTCAACAATCAAGTAGGAATAAATCACTCTTTGTCATGCACGACTTAATCAATGATTTAGCTCAATGGGCAGCGGGACAGTTGTGCTATTGGTTGGAAGATAAATCAGGTGGTAATATGCAACCCAAGATTTCTACAAAGGTACGTCATTTCTCCTACGCTCATTGTAAATATGATGGCATCACAAAATTTAAAGGCTTGACAAACGATATGCATTTACGGACCTTCCTACCTATACCAATAAATAACTTGAGCTGCCTAACAAATTATGTTTTTAGTTGTATATTGCCACAGTTTAGATGTTTAAGAGTATTATCTTTATCTGGATATCAAATTTTTGAGTTACCAAGCTCAATCGGTGATTTGAAACATCTAAGATACCTCAACCTTTCTCAAACTTTGATTAGAAGTTTACCAGAATCAACAAGTTCTTTATATAATTTGCAAACATTGATATTGAAATATTGTTACCATCTCACAAAGTTACTAGAGAAAATTGGGAATCTAGTCAATCTTCGGCATCTTGATATTGAAGGGGCCAATTTAATCAAAGAGATGCCAGTGGGAATAAAAGAATTAAAAAACCTACAAACATTGTCTAATTTTGTTGTGGGGAAAGATACTGCATCAAATATAGGAGACTTGATAAACTTGGAGTCTCTTAAGGGAACACTTTGCATTTCACACTTGGAGCACGTGCTTGATGTTGAGGATGCAAGAAGGGCCAACTTAATTGGTAAGAAGAATTTAAATGTATTAGTGATGAAATGGGAGTCTGAGCTTGATCAAAGAGCTAGTCTAGTTATTCTTGACATGCTACAACCTTCGACAACGGTGAAAGAAATTTCAATTGATGGCTATGTTGGTGCAAAATTCCCAACTTGGTTTGGATATCCATCATTTTCTAATATGGTGCTCCTAAGGATTGAAAGGTGCAGAGAATGTACATCTTTACCTGCAATTGGACAATTACCATTGTTGAGAGACCTTGTCCTTGTAGGATTGTCGACAGTGCAAACCGTTGGTCTTGAGTTTTATGGGAAAGATTGCCCAAAACCTTTTCCATCCTTAGAGTCACTTAGCTTTATGGATATGCAAGAATGGAAAGATTGGATTCCATGCAAAGTTTAATATGAAGAATTCCCTCGGTTGCGTGAGCTTTCTATTTTTCAATGCCCTAAATTGCAAGGAAAATTGCCTCACCATGTTCCATTATTGGAAAAATTTTCTGTTAATGGATGTGAGCAATTGGACATTTCAATTCCAAATTTCCCAAAGCTTCATGCATTAGAAATTAAGGGATGTAAAAGGGTGGTGAGCAGAAGTACAGATGAGTTATGCTTTCCAAAGTCAACTATTCTTTCTATTCCATATGTCAAAAGCTTGAAAGAGGAGTTTATGCATGGGTTAGCTAAGGTAGAAAATCTAAAGATAGATAATTGTAAGGAGCTAACATCTTTGTGGCAGGATGAATTCAAATCCCTTATAACGCTGGATATAAGAGATTGCTCAAGCCTTGTCAACATCAGCTTGACATCTACTTTAAGGACACTAAATATCGATGGTTGTAGTGGTTTGAAGTCCTTGTCAATCTCTAATTGTGCATGTTTGGAAAAGGCAAGCATTAGGAGTCGTAATTCTTTGATGTTGATTTCAAGAGATCAGTTGCCTCAAAATTTGAAAACGCTAAATATAAGTCGTTGTGAGAATTTGCAGTTTTTGGCAGAGGAGGGAGAGGCTTCTTCTAATTCTTCTTCTCTTCTTGAGGACTTGTTTATTCTGGGTTGTCCATCTCTAAAATGCTTATCATCAAGTGGCGACCTACCTACCACACTTAAACGCCTTCGGATTTCGTCATGCATAGAGCTCACATCCTTATCATCAAAAAACGAGTTACCTACAACTCTTAAATCCCTTTCTGTACACAACTGTCCAAAGATGGAGTCAATAGCGAACAACTTACCCAACAATGCGTCTCTTGAATTTCTTCATATCGGAAGTTGTGCAAAGTTGAAATCCTTACCGGTGGGCCTACACAAACTCTGCCACCTCAATAAGATTGTGATTTGGAACTGCCCTAGTTTTGTTTCCTTCCCAGATGGAGGGTTACTCCCCACCAGCTTGAGAGAGCTTTCGATCCAAAACTGCGAGAAACTGGAGGCCTGGCCCAACTACATGCCGAACCTCAATTCTCTTGATGTCGGCAATTGTCGAAGCGTCATATACTTTCCAGAAGAGGGTTACCCCACCAGTCTAACATCACTCTCATTTGACAGGGAGAATATCTGTAAGCAAGTAACTGTGTGGGGATTGCGTAGACTAACCTCTCTTACATCACTCCATATTTATGATGGAATTCCAGATTGGCAATCGTTTCCAGATGAGCAAGATGGGAAGCTAATGATGATGCTTCCTTGCTCTCTTACCCAGCTAAGGATTCGAAGCATTCCAAATACAGTAATTCTATCTTCTTTGGGATTTCAAAATCTCTCTGCTCTTGAACGGTTGGACATCAGAAATTGCCCTAAACTCTCATCCCTCCCAAAGAAGGGCCTACCTCTCTCACTTCTGCGACTTTTAATTAACGAGTGTCCATTGCTGAAACAACACTGCAAGAAAGGTGGGCGAGAGTGGTCCAAGATAGCCAACGTCCCTTGCGTTCAGATTGATGGGAGGTCTATCTATGAGGTGGAGGAGGAGCAGCAATAAAAAAATTGTAAAACAAAGAGCAATATTTACTCATAATAGTTACTCCTTCCTTCCAGGTACAACATTATTTGGTTTCATAATATTTCTCATTACATTGTTGACATCAAAAGCAGAATACAACAAAATCCTCTATGTTTGTATATGAACAATACAATTTTAATAATTCAAACCCTAACCCAGGCTAATTCTTGCAGTGTTGCAGCAAAGACTAGCTTCTGAACCGCTAAACGTTATATTGGACTTTCAAAACATAGAGGTAAGTTAAATTTAATTATTTTCCTCTTTTAACAATTGAACTTCTGGCACTCTGAAATTTTAGAGTCAAATAGTTTGTAATTTACTTGAATTATGTGAACACTTAATGCTTAGGCAGACAGCTATTCAATAAAATGCCTAAAAGAGATATTGTATCGTGTTTGAAATTTTTTACTACCTCATCAATATCTGATATACTTTGTAATTTATTTAAGTTATTGGCTTGGCTATCAGCTGTGATTTGATGATTGCAGGTTATATGTCGTGTTCCACATCGCGATGATCAGTAAATGTGCACATATTGGCAGGATGCCCTTTTAATATTATGCTGTGCAGATTGTCACTTAAAACATATATCGTGCCTTCTGCAGATGGCAGGTATTTTATAACTAGAAGTCTGTTAATATCATTGTTTCCTCAAAATGTGTACCCACCAAATATTAGTTTGATATAAATGATATTGACTATTCCATAACTTATGTTGATCTTGACCGCTTCATTAGAGGGGGAGGGGCAGCAATAACTTATGATATTGAATTTTGCAAACCCTATATGCTCAGGCACACAGCTGTATGATAAAATGCCTAAAAGAGGTATTGTATCATGTTTGAAATTTCACCTCATTAATACCTCTTATTTGAATTATTGGGTTGGCTATCACCTGTGATTTCATGATTGCAGGCTACGTATCTTGTTCTACAACATGATGATCAGTGGATGTGCACAACATGTCATTTCGAACAAATATTGTGCCTTGCATCGATTGATCAAAGCATTGTCACCTGTGCTGCAGATGGTAGGTATTTCATAACGGTAAGTTCATAAATATCAGAATTTCATTTAAATGTTACAGTTTTATTATTAAATAAATGAATAGCAATAGTTTTTTCATTTTAACTTCTTATATTGCATGCATTATTGATTCATATTCTCTGCAATATTTTTTTTCTAACTGGTTAAAAATCTATCCTAAAGTGCTCCCCCTGGAACTCATTTTACGGTTCTAATTGGCTCCTATTTGGGTGGAGAGATGCTCTTTGGATACTGATCTTTCTTATTCTATTATTGTTGTAATTTCAGCCACTCTTTTGGCTATTTGGAATGCAGTTTTATAGAGCCATGCTTGAAGGAAAGGCTGTCAATGCTTCTCAAGCTCTTTATTACTGCAAGCATGTGGTTACGATCTGTAAGCAAGGAATCATTCCCTAATGTAACTTTAAACCTCCTGTCTAAGATTTGGAACGATTTGTTGAATTTAAGATCAAACAGGGAACCGAATTTCAGATCACAGCATGCTGACTGATTCTCTTCTTGACCAGAATTTAAGGCTTTGTCTCTGGCTTAGTATCCATGTTGAAGGGAGAATGAATTTCTTGATGCGGTGAATCTTGTTTAATTTGCTGAATACCACTAATAGATGATATTGCAGATTGGTAAGAAATTATTAAATTTCATTCACATTCTACAAAGATGTACTAATGTACAATTTCCAAAGCATTAATTTCTTGGCAATTTGAGAAACTAGACAATTGCTTCTGCAAAGTGGTTTTGAGGTTCTATCTTATTCTTAGTAGCATCCATTTTTCAAATCTTACATGGAGTAAAAGTTTACAAGTCAATTGTCATTTAGTTCATTGATTAATCTGCTCCATTACTAATCCATAGTATTCTGTATTGGTATTGGTCTCTTAACTTCTTTTTCTGAACTGATGCATATATGTACTACCAGAAACCACCCTACCAGCAAAGTTGCAGAATCAATCAAAAACCTTCTTAGACCAATGAAATTTATTGGTTCTCCAATGGCTAAGAAGAAGAGCTGGTTCAACATATTGAAGAGGTTCTTTATAAGAGAGACAAACTCAAAACAAGAAACGGTAAAGTGATTTGCTTATCTGTTCAGTTTTGGTCTTTGATTCTGTTCCTCACTGCTAGAACAATTAATAGGATAGGAGAAGGAAATGGATTTTTGGAGGGCTTAAGATCAAAAGGTTATCCTTGCTCGCTGCACCATCATCATTAAATGAAAGAAATCTAGATGAGGCTGAGGAAGAGCTGATCAAGCATGCTCTTGCTGTGGCCCATGCCACCAAAGCTGCTGCTGAAGCAGCTGTTACAACTGCTCTAGTTGCTTCTGAGATTGTCCAGTTCACCAGCACCCCTCAATATAACCATTAAAGTGTAAATGACGTGGAAGAGTTTTCAGTCATTAGAGTTCAAGGTGAAGCCCCTCAGTCCAACTATCAATGTGTGAGAGAGATCCATGAATTTGCTGTCACTAGAATTTAGTCTGCCTTTAGGGGTTTACCTTGTGAGTTTAAAGAAGGTCTCTCTATCTCATATCTCCTTCCTCAAATTTTATTTATTCTCTGCTAATTGACATGTGTTGGAAACTATGTGTATGATATGGTTCTGCCTATAAGAAGGAAACATATTTCAGGAATTTGGTACTGACAGCAAATTTATGTCAACTTTTAACTCTAACAATAGCAGGAAAATAACAAACACAAATTAGACCTGTTTTTTGAAGTTCTCACAGATTGTGTAATTTTGATAAAAATATGTGGGAGAATTTTGCAGGCAAGGAAAGCTTTGTGGGCGAAAGGAATTATGAGGCAGAGCTATAAGATGCCAAACTTTAACTACCCTAAAGTTCTTGCAGTCCATTGTAATTATTCAGTCACAAGGCTCCACAAGAATATTTGGAATGGTGGAAGGCACTAAGAATTATGATGGAAGTGAACAATCGCAAAATTGGAAAGACAAGATAATAAGGGTATGTAATGCAGCAAGAACTGGCTTATTCTATTGTGAACAACACAACTCCCATAAAAAATCTGTTTCTCATTTCTCTTTTTCAAGAACATTAGTCTTCTGCCTGTCTAAATAACTGTTTGTCCTTATAGTCTTTAACTTATTTTGAATTTAAGTTATGGGTGGCAAAATGTTATAAATTTCAGATAGACAAACGATCGAAGGTGGGAAATTGTCAAAGGAAGAGGCAGATGCATTGTTTGAGTAGGAAAGAGGCCATACTCAAGAGAGAACGGATAAAGGAATAGTGGTTTACCCATCTGGTAAGGTCCTTTTGCTTTATGATCTTATGATTATATATTTCTCACATTTTGGTTCAACTACTGATGCTTTCACTTGAAAATATTTTCAGAATTCAGCAGATACAGATCGAAACATAGTAAATGGAAGATGGAGGCACTGGTTGGACCAATGGGTAGATACAAAAATTACCCTAGGTAGAGAACTTGAAGATTTGGACTCGGCTTTGACTTCAAACCCAGGACAAAGAGATGACTATGAAAGAAGGCAACTTAAGCTAAGAAACGTTAAGTGACAGAGTAAGTTGGAAGGATTGGATTCTCCAACGTTTGTTCCCAAAGAATCAATTCATCATAGGAGACAATGCTCATTGGGAGATCATAATTCTTTCCAACGTACATGAAAGCTGAATCTGCAAAGGCAAAAGCAAGATCAATGAGCTCGCCAAAAATAAGGCCCAGGAATATCGATACATGCTCTGAAAGATATTCACCATATAAGAATAAACTCTATTCCTCTGTTACTACTGAAGTGCCAAGTGGTGATAGGATTGGCAAGACTGGTGGTTTCTAGAAAACATCTCCAAGCTCAAAAGGTGTTCCAGGTCCTATAAAATCCAGTTGGAAGGAAAAGGATCTCAGCTTCAACAGAGTGCTCATTGAAGGTTTTGGATACACATGGCTTCAGATTATTTCAGAAGTGGTGCAAGAAGAGAACTTGGTTAGTGTGTCAGGTTGGAGTGCAGAACATAGTCTGCAATTTTATCTAGTTTGAAAAGCTAAACAATGGGATGCTATTTCACCTCTATCATCAAATGAGTAGCTCACTGTTATGCAACATTGTAATGCATTGCAATTTAATCTAATTGGAACTCTATTCTACTCTTCCTCCATCCAAACTAGCCATTAAAGTGTATTGAGGTTTGGGTTGTATGAGAGTTTTTTTTTCTTTTTGTTCAATACCAATGGATGAGTGTGTTCACATAAAAAAATAAATAAATAAATAAAATAAAAAAGAAGGATGACTGTGTAACCCACAGCATGCAAAAAAATAGAATAAAATAAAATAAGATTAAAATAAATAAAAAATAAATCTATTTTACATTACCAAAAACTCCTTTTTTACATTAACTACCCACTTTTTAAACACAACCTACATCTTATTTTTTATATTTTGCAATACAGCTAATTAAAATTTATTTTTTTTCCTCCCCAATTCCGAAACCCAGCAGTAAATCAGCAACTTCTATCCATTACATAATAACAATAATAATAACAATAATAAAATCGCTAATAGCAATGCTACATTCACAAACTATTTTACAATAATTTTACAAACTATTGATGTAGCCAACTTTTTATTAGTTTTCATATAAGCTTATCATTAACATCACTTTTTCATTTACTAATAATTACTTATCATATGAGTAGTTTGTAAAAAAATTTGTATCCTTAACATTACTCAATCACCAAACCCAACAAGAACCACCCTGACAAAAACCCAGCAACTCAACAACCACCACACAAATACCTAGCAACTCACAAAGTCCAACAACCACCCCAAAAAAACTCAACAACCCATGCAAATGGCTAGTGCCACCATTCATGACCTATCAACCCCAATGCACCCTTTGACCTAGCAACCCGCGACTAACAACCCCGCCACAAAACCTAGCAACCATTTCTATTGCACCACTGATTCCAGAATACCATGGTTACTATGCCACAAGACCCAGCAATCCATGCGTATTACTAATACCAGCACCCATGACTCATCAAACCACGACTCTTGACCCAATAACCTTCCAAAAAAACCCATCAATTGCAACCAAATCTATTTGCAAACCCACAACCACTACAACGCCACCTCCACAATTCCCATCTCAAATCCCCAACCCTTCAACCTTGCATGATGAAAAGCCCTATATCCTCCATTGCTAGCCCAAAAGATATTTGTCATTGTAATTGGATAAGAGAGAGAGAGAGATGAATAAAATAGGAGGGGAAATTATTTACATTTTCTACAGTGGACATCTATTTTTAGATATTACTTTATCATTCTGTAAAAACTTAGCACATTGATGAAGTACCAGATGTGAGGGGTGATTTTGTGTGATTCTATATATTTGGTATTTTTTTTATTTGGCATTTTAAGGGCTTTTACATTCCCCGATAGGAATGGTCTAAGCCTCTAACCCCATCCACAAACAAAAACTAAAACAACCGCTTTTGTCCACTACAATAAAGGAAGCTCTCATCCAAGAAGAGGTGGAGGAGCATCCACATCCATGTGCATATGAAGCACATTTTCTTATTGGGTAGCTACGTACTTAGAAAGAAATTGAACCCCCAAAAAAGTGAAAATCCCACAACAATGGGAGACTCTTTCGTCAGTTTCCAGCACAATATCAAGTGTTATAAATTGTGCCAGGTATTGCGCCCAGGCCAGCCCAATCAAGGAGCCATTATGAGCCCAACCAAGCTAAAGGGAGCTTACTCTTCCAAGCTATTATGAGGGATTAGGAAAACCATATCATTAAACAACATGGCAAGTTCGCCTCAAGAAGAATTTACTACTACTACGACAACTTGATTAACTGAGATACACATCCAAAGTACCTGCATTTTCACTAACACAAAGATCATACCACATACTGCCACTGCCCCCAAGATACTTGACATTAAGTCTAGTACATAAAACCAGATCTTTAAGTTGAGATTAATGCACAAAACTTAATGGACAAAATAATATCAAAAAGACAGAATCAAATTAAAGCTTAAGTTAGTCTAAACTCTCAAATAAAAGAAACATATAAGATCCACCCACTCTGATCCCGAATCCAATTTCAACATCAAGATGTTAATAAATTGAGATACGGCAACTCATGTGCACAACAGCAAACAATCATAGTAGTTGGCACAGAAGCTTTTTTAGGTAACAAGTGAAAACTTTGTAGTATCTACGAAAACAAACTCAATACTTTAAAATTGCTCCAGCATTTCAAATATGCCGTCTTCAGCAATGCTTAAGCATAATAAAAGCAATGTAAAAGCCTGCATATGTGTTTATACCATGCTCATCATCCCAACACATCAAGATTTTTCATCTCAAACCAAGTAAATAAAAAGCGGTTTAACAGCATTACACATGTCTATCCAATTCTCATCATCTTTTCTTGAAACCGTATTTCTTACGTTCATAGAATAGGTCCGTTTTGGCACTCCCTAAATTGACAATTTTTGGACATCCATCCCTATCTTTCTCCTGCTGGGTACACTCTTTGCAATAGTAGGCATCAGAAATTCCCACTCCTCCACAAATAACACAGCGACCTTGAAAGGATCCATAGTTGCATTCATCACAAACTCGAACAAGTGTGCAAGGACGCACATAGGAATCACATATCACACACTTCCCATCGCATTTCTCACAAAGCCGTCCAATAGCAATTCCTGGCTGCTTCCGGCACATAATCAAATCTGGATGATGCTTGGCCATGCTTTCCGCTAAGCGATCTTAGTTTCTGTACAAGAATAAGTAAAGAGTGTTAAAATCCATGTATGGCATATTTAATCAAGATATTTCATCAGAAAGACAGAAAATCTCAAGTACAAACAAAAAAGAAAACCTATAAAAATTAAATTAGGGGTTAATTGTAGCTAGAAATTATGATGTCATTGGTAGATCTTGAACCTAAAATATGATAAGTTGCAATGTCCACCATAATATATAAATTTTTGTAATAAAAGCCCTAATTTGAGATTAGTTTACAATGTGCATTGTGCACCCACATTTTAAACCAGTGGGATTGGGCAGGATGGATATACAAATTATTGTGCACTAATCAGTTAATTTTGACAGACTACAGGCACCCGCCAGCCAATCTGCCGATTAATTTGTTAATTCTGACTTGGATGTTAAGATGGATATTACAAATTAATCTAGACAAATGGTATTAATTGCAAGCGTAAAGAGATTTTTTTTTTTAAATTTTCAATTCCCCTCTCTATGACCATACAAATACAACTAGACATAAAATTGGACTAAGCCTATTAAAACTTATAGGTGACGATTAAAATCAAGATACATGTCAAAGCTCTTTTACTTTCATTCTTTATTTTTTCTTAATCAGTATGTCATAGAATCAAATACAATTAAGCAAGTTGCATGTTGCTTATCCTACTGCAGACTGGCATAAAACCAAAAAATTCCAAAAGCAAACGGGAAAGAGAAAATGAATATGGAAGATTCAAATTGGTGTGAAAAAAAAAATGGTGTCAAGATAAACTACAAATATTTCCTGATAAATAACTGTGCATTGGCAACAAGAGAAAGAAATTATTGCAGTGGAACACAGTTTCAAACATTAGTCCAGGATGGACAAATTCTACAATTATATAAATAAAAAAATAAATAATTGGCAGAAAACTTAAATTAAACAATGACATTTACAAGCATGCTTATGTTCATGTTCATGCATGACTCAGATTTTCAGCCAAATTCAAAAATGGCAGAAAAAATACTGTTTAGGTTATGCATCAATCATTCTGCTTCCAAAGCTACACAAGCTACTAAATCAAGTTAGATAAAAAATGAGGTCAGAAACTAGTTAGGAATGAAATAAGTTTCCTTCTTCTTCTTTTTTTGGGATAAGTAAACTTCAGGTGGAATATGTTTCCATGTACACATTACACATATTTACCATCAGGTCAAAGTTTTTCCAATCCTAACCAAAATTAAGGTTACATATCATCACACTACAGCAAAAACTGCCTAAAACAATCACCAAAATTACACATATTTACCAACTGGTCAAAGTTCTTCCAATCCTAACCTAAATTAAGGGTCACATATCATCACACTACAGCAATAACTACCTAAAACAATCACCATGGTCCAAGAGCCAGGTCCTACAGTTATGAAACCCATATGTGGTACAGAGGGTTAGGTTGTTCTTCTTGTTCAACCCAAGTCCATATGACATATAATGGGTACCATACTCAAAATATCAATTGTAAACCACTCGAATTTTGGGCCACTAATGAAAACCAGGATGTTATCAGGTCCTCAAAATCCAAGCAATGTATAAAATCAAAATACCCACTCTAAAACTAATTAAAAAATGATAAGTCTATTTAATTAAATTTGCTTCCCAATATTTAACCTAAACAATCATACCACCCACCCTCATCGGTGGGATGGTAACTCCCATGCATGAAGTGCTTGAGGGTTCAGGGGGGAAGAGGTTCAAGCTGCAAGGTCAGCAGCACATAATAATGTATAAATTTCTAACAGCCTAAAAATTTAACCCAAACAATCATGTTTCTTAGTAATCAAAAGGCCAAGTCACATCAACAGCATATCCTCATTCTGCATATAGAAGAAATCCATCTCTGAGGTAAAAATGTTAAAATATTAACAATTATTGTAATAAATAAAACAGAAACACAAAACTTAAGGACACATGAAAAGCAAGATGCAGCTTAGTGACACATGGGCCATCATCAAATAATTTCTGACAGTTCATAGAAGTATAGCACTCCATAAATTATTATTATTTTTGTATCAGATTAAAAGATCCCTAAAAACGTGCCTTGTTCTGCAAGAAGTATTTGCACCACTAGTTTACCTATCAGGAAAAAAAAATATGTATATATATATAGGCCTTCTGATAATCACTTCGAGGTTAGTACTAATGAGAATTTTAGAATTTTATACAACAATAAAGAAACCTATACCACATCTACATCTTTATATAGGGCTCAAAACCAAATTCATAAGGAAACCATAACCCAAAAAAGGAAATAAGGTTAGAACTAATGAGACTCCTATAACATTTTCTCACTGCAAAACCAAATCAAATAGGAAAAAGTGCAAGTATTTTTCATTAGTAATTAACACAAACAAAAGGTGGATCTTGAACTCACAACCTCACCCTCCACCTTGCTCTTGCAAACCAAGAAGTGCCATTTGAGCTAAAGCTCATTAGCCCAAAAATCACACCAATGGTATCCATTTCCCATTCCAAAAAAAGCTAAAATCAATGCAACCTAAAACCTCATATTGTAGCTCCAGAATAACCCACCCACAACGATGTTTTTATCTTTACACTTTCTTTGGGGAATTTCATCAAACACTTGAGCGACACTTTCCCTATGCTATTACTTTAAAATAAATTTAATAACTTTCATAACCCATCTAGAACCCAGTCAAAACCCCACAAAAAGAATCAAACTTTAAAGAGAACATCGAAAATAAAAAGTGTACTAATAGTGAAAGCATCGAAATATTGAACAAAAATGGACGTGTGGGTGAGTCACTATCACTATCACAGAAGCAAATGCAAAACCCCAAATCCGAGAAGAAGAGGTACTGTAGTACATACCAGGAGGATTGATCGATCTCTTTCAAGGTTTTATGATTTTCTCAGCCTCTGGACTCTGTGGTCTGCTGTTGGTTGTTACTCGTTAAACCGAACAACTGTTGTCCTGCTTATATTTTTTTAGGGAACTTTATTTATTTATTGTTTGGATAAAATAATTTTTTTATAACTAATATTGTTAGCAAAAAAAAATTATTACAAGTATATCACATGAATATAATTTGTTGTGTAAATACAATTACGTGATTGAAATTAATTATAAAAAAATTAAATTATTGTACGTTGAAGAACTATATCTAGATTTTACTATGCTATCATGGACATTGGTTCAATTTCATAAGTAATTTTAATGCATATTTATTAGGGATTTAACTAGATATGAGTTTCTACATTTAAATTTTATGAGGTAAAAATATTACTGATTTTCTTGGTCTTTTATTTTTGTATAAAATACTAAGGTCTCGTTTGAGATGAGGGAATGGAATGGAATGAAATGAAATGAATAATTTTAGAATATTCTTCCATTTCCTTGTTTAGGAGTTTTAACGGAAGGAATGAAAAGCTCATTCCTTATTTGAGAGTTTAAGTGGAAGAGAATTGAATTATTTGAGAGTTTAAGTGGAAGGGAATTGAATGGGTATAAGGGAATACTCATTCCTCTCTATTCCCTTAAAATCACAAATTTTCATTCCCCCCAAAATTGGGAGGATTGAGAGGGAATGAAATTAGATTTAATGATTTTTTTACTAAAACTCTCAAACTACCCCTATATATTCAACCATTTATTTTAAAATAGGGATCTAATAGTAATATTGTCATAAAATAATTTCATTCCATTCCCTTTATATTGCTCCCAAGCAAGATTACTTACATTACATTCATCTTCATTCTTTTTCCTTCCTTTATTTTAAAATATCCAATCAAGGTATTTAATTCCATTCCATTATTTTCCATTCATTTCTCTTACTTAAATACATTCCATTCCTTTCTATTCTCTTATGATTATTTCATTTCATTCTCTTCCCTTATGAACTCCCAAACGAAACCTAAGGTTTGAATCTCATTTATACTAAAAATGAATCCATTAATGTCTTTCCCAAATAGTAAATAGTAAATAGCAATCATTGTATGTTCAAATTAACTCAATTAATAAAATATTTTATCATCAAATACGAGGGACTTGATATTCAAGCTCTACTTACAATACCAAAATTAATTAGTGTTTTGGTTTAATGATTAAAAAAATTATTATGATGTGGGCTTCAAAATTGAAAATTTATTTTATATATAAATTTTATTAAAAAATTATAAAATTTAAAAAAAGAAGAAGAAGAAGAAGAAGAAGAGGTGGAATCATCAAGCGATTGACACCGTACATTTCAAATCATATAAGATGAAAATATACTAAGATTTGGATTTACTTTTATTTTAATAAGTAAATTTTGAAAAGTTTATTTTTAATTTATTAAAAATTTGTAAAAATATCAAATAGTCATTTGGGTTAAATTCTAATTCAGTAGTTGAAAATTTAAATTGAAAAAAAAAACAATATTTTTAAAAAAAAAAATGTAAACATTCTAAGTTATCTTTTGAAATTGAATAGTTATTACTTATTTTTACTTTAAAAAAAATGTAAACACTAAACACATGAAGTTATTTCTTGAAATTGAATTCTTCCAACCCAAAACACGCAATTCCCTAACATTATACTGAATCTCCTATTCCTAATGTCACTTTTACTACTTTCAAAATACTGTAAAAAAAAAAATGGACAATCCAAATATAATAGCAAGTAATCTTTCAAGTCTTTGTTCAAACTTTCAATAAATTGAGTATTTTGCATCACTAAAGTAGATGTCATATTCATGTAACATTTAGCCATTATCTCTATATGACATTTAATGAACTAAGAATCTTAAAGTTCATTTGAGAACAGCTTATTTAGCTGAAATTAAAATTTCTTTGCTAAAAATACTGTAAATAACGTTAAAAGATAGCTGAAATAGTACGATAAAATCTATGAATAATATTAGAAAGTGTAATAGAACTCATAAATAGTACCAAAAATATGCTGAATAGTAAAAGAAAATTGACTTTTTAAGCAAATGTCAAATGCACACTTTGCATTTGACTTTTTAATCTTGTAAGTTTGAATCATTTTATCCCAAGCTTCTTCATAGTCACTTTGCATTATGTGCCAAGTAGATAATCTCTGCAACAGCTCTAGCATCACCGTAGCTAATACCTTTGCAATTACAGGATATTGATCAGTAAAAATAAATTTAGGCTTTTTACTCTTGAATGCATTAAAAATGCTTTCATGCTTGAATGATTCAGTTATTTCATTGAATAAAAAAATGCAGCCTCAAAAATTACCATCTTTTTTTATTGGTGATTAAAACTTATAAACAAAACTAATAGACTCAAATTTTTATTTTCTTCTATAGTATCAATCCAAACCATATTAGCTATCTATTTTTGGCTATCTATTTTTGGCTATCCAATCGTACACAATATAATGATGGATTATGAATCAATGATTGCTAGATATACCATCATAAATTACTAGCTTCAACATTTATCAAGTCCTTTCCGTCTAATTCAAAGATGGTTATTCTAATCATTTTCAATTTAACCAAGATTAGCATTTTCACTAGCTTCTCTGCTCATTAACTAGTGTCTTGCCTTAGCATTAATTCATGTGCTAAATCAACAACAGAAGCTCAGGCTTCAAACATTCTTCATTGTGATTGCATCATGAAAGCAATTTTTGGAAAATATGGTTATGCTCAAATTCAAAATAATATGCCTTTTAATTTTTGTTCTCTCAAACTAATGAAACACTAAACCATACATGATAATTAATCACCTTTTCCAATCAAGTATGATAGTTTAGATGATCTCATTTGTCTGCTTTTCGAGTACATTATTTAGTACCCAAAAATGCTTTGTCTATCTTACGTTTTGTTAAATAATGACTTTAAACCACCGCACACCCTTGGTTCAATGGTCATTCCACAAATATAAGTGTTTGTAGAGTGTGGGAGAAGGGTCGGGGTTCAATTCTCTAGGAGGGAACTTCACACACATATACACTTAGATTAAAGTAGAGTAGAATTTATATCTTGTATAAAAAAATAATAATTTCAAACATTAAGGGCCTGTTTGTTAGTGTTGTTTAAACAATAGTTTTTGTTGTTTAAATAATACAACATGTATTTTTACAACATTTTTTTACTCACATGTATTTCCACAAAACTTAAACAACATTACTGGAATAACATTACCAAAGAGGCCCTAAATTCTATTCACTATCCATAACTTTCCCATTACTTCAACAACATCCTTAATGTATTAAACTTCATACCAAACTGTGAGTTTTAATTAACTCAATTGGTAAAATTTCTTATTGTTAAATAAGAGATTTAAGGTTTGATCCTCCGCTTACACTAATTAGTTTCTTCGTCTAATGGTAAAGATCCATCATTAAAGGTCTATTTAGTTGGGGATGAAACATGGAGGATGAAAAATAAATTTATCCCCTAGCCTACCAAAATTGTATCTTTCCAATTTGGGGAAAGAAATAGTTGTAGTCTATGACTGAACTACCGCATTTTCATTTTACATGATGGACTTGGATATGTTGTTGCCTATTTCCTATTTTCTTTTTTCTTTCTTTCTTTGTGCTTTCTTGCTTTCCTTCTCTTTTGTTGTTGTTGTTGTTGTTGTTGTTGTTGCTGTTGTCATTAAAGTTGTTGTTGAGAAAATCGTGCTTTCTTGGATAGTGGACATATTGTTTGCCTCTTTTTTATTTCTTTTTCTTTTTCTTTTCATGCTTTCCCAGGCCAGGGGCATGATTCTTCTTCTTTTTTTTTCCTTAAACTAGATGTGATTTTTTTCTTTTACTTTTTGTAGGGCATGATTTTTCTTTTTTTTAATAAATTTGGGTGATTGCCTTTTTTTTGCCACTTTTTTTGTTTTAATTGGACATTATTTTTTAAACAATTAATGACAAACTAGGACATCATTTTTTTCGCGCATGTTCCGAAGCTCTTTTTTTTTTTTTTTTTTTGGTAAAAGTTAATAATTTACATTCATTACAATTTGAGATACTATATTTTTCCATCACAAAAAATTCCTAGGGGTTTGATGAGTAATATATGTTTGTGGGTAAAATAATTTTACAATACATTTTTTTTTATTGAAGAGTCTTTAAACATATAGTTATCCACAAATTTGTAAAAAGAAATATCCGGGGTAGTCTTTTTTGGATAGTACGTGGGATCGTGTTTTTTTTTTTTTTTTTCAAATTAAAAATGTGGGTAGATAACTTTTTTTTTAACAGGGTAGATAACTTTTTTTTGATAGAACGTGGGTTTATTTTTTTGTTAGGTTTCTTGTTTTTAATTTTTAAAAAGAAGTTAAAAGCAGTTTAAATTATAATCAAACTTGTATATATCTATTTAGTTTTTTTTTTTTTGGATAAACTTGAGTATGTTTTAAAAAAAAATGATTTGAAGATAAACGTGAGAATGATTTTTTTAAAATAAAAAAAAAAAAAAACAATAACAACAAACGTATAGTTGCTTTGAAGAAGTGGCTTAGTGGGAGAGTGATCCTATTTTGTAGAAAATGTTTCAGGTAAGAGTTAGAGATATATTTTTACAGTGTTATCCTCAAGTTTTGCCCTTATTTAAATGTAGGCTGTAGGGGTACTTTAGAACAAAAAAATCATGTCCTAATAGGGGAAGCCCCTTAAATTATAGTATAGATATGAGTAAATTTATACAAACTCACTTTTTTCACTCCCAACCAAACATAAAAGAGGAAAATTAAAATCTTTTCTATCCTCCTACTTTTCCATTTCTTCCCTATTTTTTATTCTTCTCATGGTTTTAAAAACTGGACTGGGGGCAAAACCATTTTTGCCTTCAATTTCCAGTTTAACCCAGTTTTTGATTGATTTTGGTTGATTTTAGGGGTTTTCTAACCGGAGTGGTGTTCGATTCTTAGTTGAACCGGCCAGTCCGGTCCAATTTTTTAAAACCGTAATTTTCCTACTTTTTTATCTTCGCAACCAAACAGACCCTAATAGTGGATGCCATAGCTTGAAAATATCTCTAAAAAAATTACATACCAAACTTTGGAACCCAAAGCCATCATTAAGAGTGGATTTCATAAGTTGAAAATATCCCTAAAAAAATGTAAAAAAAAAAAAAAAAGCTACATACCAAACTTTGGGATCCAAAGTTTTGAAAGGATTATTTGTCATCCTATAAAAAAGACCATTAAAAACGTTAAGTACAAAAAAAAATTTAGACAGATTTTATTATTTTTCATTAATAATGGACAGCTTTCCTTCGAGCTTAAAAATTCTATTAATATTAGCATTGGGAAAAAAATGCACAAGATTTGGAACCCAATTCTATTTAGCCTAAACTGGATTCAACTGTTCAAATTAAAATTTAGACAAACACATAAATCTTCCAAAAAATTAATGCATTTAGTTCCTAATAGGTACATATATATATATATATATATATGACAAATCTCCCACATTATTTTTAAGATTGTACACATTTAAACACAATAATTGTTGGCACAAAAAGATATGTAGGGACATGGAATCCCAAACTTAAGGAAACAACATTGCCAACCTTATAGGGCCCCTAACCCTCGGCCCAGGAATGACTAAACCATTTGAATCAATCAAGATAAATGTACATGGACATAAAGGCATCCTACCAAAGTATGAACTATATCAGAGGATGCCCAAAAGCCTAAGACAGCCCCACCGATACCCCAAGACCTAAGACACATCGCCGAGGTACATGTGCTATCCGAGAATAATTGAAATGCCTAAGACAAACCACCGAGGTACATATAATGTCTAAGGATGCCCTCCAAATCTTCCTGTTGAATCCACAGCTATCCACCTGACGTAATTGCATTCAATATGCAACAGATAACTTATCAGAGTAAAACAAATAAACCCCAGAGTCTTCATTCATTATAATCTCAACAAAAGAAGAGCCTGATGGGACAAAAAAGCTGCCCAACCACGTCAAGACAGCACCTACTGTGACACAAGGGGAAGAAGAAAATAAGAAGAGCCACGCACAAGATAAGAATGAGGGAAAAGGAGAAGAAAAGATATAAAAAATGAAAGAAGACAAGCAACGAGGGTGTGTAAAACATGAGTGAAAATTGTAACGGAAAGAAAGAAGAGAAATAAGAAACTTTTCCCAAATTCTTGGTCCTTATTCAAACTTCCCATTGTGGATTGTTGCAAACCCACAATCTAAATTAATTGTGTATTTAAGAAAGTTATTAATCATGGATTATTTCCTCTCTTCTATAGGATATTAAGTCATAAATCATGACAAATCTCACATTATTTTTAAGAAAGTACACATTTGACCACAATAAAGATGTACAAAAAGATATAAAGCCATGGAATATTCAACCATTAAGAAAATACTAAGAACCAAGAACAAGATGATGTATTTAAGGTCTGTTTAGAATCCGCTTATTTTGTTGAAACTGAAAACTTTTTATTGAAAATATTGTAGGTAAAGATAAAAGTTAGCTGAAATAATATAGCAAGACTCATGAATAGTATAGCAAGACTCAGGAATAGTACCAAAAAGTATAATAGAGCCCATAAATAGTAATAAGGGTGTGTGAAACATGAGGATTGAAAATTGTAACTGAAAGAAAGAAGAGAAATAAGAAAATTTTCCCTTTATGAACTTGTATGAGAGTGAGATAAATTCTTGGTCCTTATTCAAACTTCCCATTGTGGATTGTTGCAAACCCATAATCTAAATTAATTGTGTATTTAAGAAAGTTATTAATCACAGATTATTTCCTCTCTTTTGCAGGATATAAAGTCATAAATCATGACAAATCTCCCACATTATTTTTAAGATAGTACACATTTGACCACAATAAAGATGTATAAAAAGATATAAAGCCATGGAATATTCAACCATTAAGACAATACTAAGAACTAAGAACAAGATTATGTATTTAGGGTCAGTTTGGGATCTGCTTATTTTGTTGAAACTAAAAATTTGTTATTGAAAATATTATAGGTAAAGAAAAAAGTTAGTTGAAATAGTATAACGAGACCCATAAATAGTACCAAAAAGTGTAGTAGGACCCATAAATAGTAACAAAAATAAGTTGAATAGTAAAATAAACTGACTTTTTAATCTGAAGCCAAACAGACACTTAATATTGGAAGAATAACATATGAAGTACTGTCCATGGGTTTTAAGAACAATAAAAGAAAGTGGGAAATAATAATCTTTTCATTAGGACACTCTAATTTAAACATAAATATAAACCTAAACATATTGAAAACAATAATTCTGAACCAAACTTAACTAATATACATAAACATGAAAAACAAATAACAATAATAACAATGAAAGTTGAAACATTGTTTCTTCTTTCTTTGTTCCACACCATTTTACTTTTCACTTTTTATTTTATTTTTAATAATTCCATAGTTATAATGGGTAAGGGGAGAATTAAACCTTAGATGTCTCTATTAAACATCAAGAGGTGTGAATTGAACTATGCCAATTAAAATGTAAGGCTCTTAACTCACATTATTTTACTCAACTCACATAAATCTTACCCTGTTTTTCTTAATTGATATCCAAAATCAGGATAATGAACCATTTTATTTAAAATATTACAAAAATATTTTACATAGCATCAAACATAAGTGTAAAGATTCTGAAATTATGATACAAACTAATATGAACAAGAAATTAATGTCAAGTATTTTATAAATTTATGAAAGCATCTTAATCATACACCTCAAATGACACTAAAAAAAAAAAAAAAATTCTTATTTGAATTTCAAAAACTATTTTGTCACAAGATTCTTGATAACTATCATGGTACAAGGTTTGTTATGTACGTAATTATAACAAAGCTTCAGTTACACTATTCGTACATATAGCCAAGAGTTTTCCATTAACATACCGATGTAAAGCTTAACAAATCAAATATTTTTACTGTGAATAAAATAACATTATTTTGGAAGGCGTATAAATCACATTGTTTTGTAGTTCATAGAAGTATTAATATACACATTAAAAAAAAAAAAAACTTGTAAATTATTTAACTGTCTAATAAATAGCAAATTTCAAGTCAATGACAAGTTAAATATGAATTAATTATTGACCCACATTTTTTCCAAACTAACGTTTGGTGCAAAATTATGGATTTTATGTGAAAATTGTCAATGACCTTTGAACATATCAAATGGTAAACTCTTAATCCTTTTTATTCCTTACAAAATTATTAATGCTAACCTATACATCATTAGTTGCTTGGCACATTCCAAATGGTAAATTTTCAGCCCTTTCTTCAAATAATATATAAGAAAAGCATAAACATAAACATAATAAAAATAATAATAACAAGACATCATCATCACTAATGAAAGGTAAACTTAAAAATAATAACACCAATTATGACAACATTGTTTCTTCTTTCTTGTCTCCCACCATTTTACTAAATTTACATAATCCACCTCTTTTTTGTTTTAATTTTTTAAAAATTGGATATCCAAAATTGGGATTATAAACTAGTTTTTTTTTTGCTTGGTGTAAAGGCACATTATCTTGTACCAACCTGTATCTAAAGTCCTTGATTCCAATGACATAGAGTTATTTTATTTACTAAAATCACTTTACCTCAATGTCATGCGCAACATTGTATTTACAAAGTGATATAAATAATAACATTTATGGTTCAAATCTCTCCTCCTTCATTGTAACTAATATCAAAATATTAAAAAAAAAAATCTTGTTTTTGGTATGTGACTCACCATAGTATATTAAAATTTTCAAAATAGTTTGCTCTAGCTAAAATTCTATTATTAAGCTTTCACAAAGTTTAAAATACTACTCTAGTTAACAAAAATTTGTCAAAACGTTTCAAAAGAATTTTTATAATTTATTTTAAATTTTTTTAATAGTCTAACATGACTTTTTATTTGGCCATTTTATATCATGACTCAAAGTAAGTGTTACATGCCATACAATACTCAATATGTTTATGTAGTGCCAATGGGCTCAAGATACGTAGTGGGCTGGCCCAAAAGCTCACACAAAAAAGGAAATCTAACCCAGCATCATGAAATGGTCCGAGGACATAATAAGTTCAGCCTGCGAAGTCACGTGACGAAGGAAAGTGCCATGCACAAACAGAGCACCGTGAAACACGACGTCCGAGGACAACCAAGTCCTCGGCGGCTCACTGCTGAGGACAGGACGAGTGATCTGGCGGTTGTAGGGCATCCATACTGGAAACCTTGGATATGGAAACTGAGAATATGAGAATAAGGGATAAAGGAAAGTGACAGATAAATATCAAGGATAAAGCTACTACCACCACATTGAAAGCTCCATACCTACCTCTCTGGCCACATTAATGAGGAAGTGACGCCTGAACATTGAAATTCAACCTTACACTCACCACTAGAGACTTTAGGAAGGAGGAATGATGGGACAAGTATAAAAAAAAAAAAAAAGAACACCTGGACTACACGTGAAAGAGAGGAGAAAGGGAGACATGCCTATAAAAGGCGGAGGAAAAGCACAGGGAGGGGGGGAGAACTTGTAAGGAAATACACGAGATTGTCCTCGGCATTAATATATAAACTAGATTCCATCCATGTGCAAAACGTACTCATGTGTTCTGTAATTTAATCCAATTCTTGTGTTATTTACCGCTCAGAACCCTAGATTAGAAGCCCACTCTCTATAAATTCATTGTTTATGACTCATTGGGCTGGTCTGAAAGTGCAACTTGGATCCAGCGTGATTTGTGCCTCTACAGTTTAAAAATTAACTTTAATTAAAAATTGATTCTCAAAAATAAAAACTTTAATTAAAAATTTTATCACCAAAATATTTAATATAAAATAAAATGAAATAAGTTCTATTGTTTGTTTTAAATTATTTTAATAATTTTTAGCTTCAATAAAAACTTAGTATTTTTGTCACATATCATAAGATAAATTTTCTTTTCTGAATCTATTTTATTGGGCGATTGCAATGATAATAGTTTATGTTTTAATTACATATAATTTAAGGATTAAATAAAAGTTTGAACCGTTGAAGCCAATTGAAACCTAAATATAGGTTCTTTCATTCTGCTTTTCAATTCAGGATAGGAATAAATTATAACTACAGTGAGGAAAAATGTTTTTTTTGAGAAGCGCGTGAGATAAGGTTAAACACTCACACACCAACATTAAAATTACATGCACAATGAGAAAAAATGTAATAGCAATATAAGCGTACAAAGCCTAATTCTCAATTTTGGGCCTAAACCCGTCTACTATGCCTAATAATGCTTCTTGAGTAGAAATCACCGACAGATATACAACATTTATTGCACAAATGAATTCATTTCTGCAATAAATGTTGTATTTCACATTACTATACATAAATACAAATCTTCTATTTCACTTTTAGCATTTCACTTTATTAATTTCTATTCAATGTAGTATGTCATGTGTCTATTTTTTTATTAAAAAAATTAATTATTTTATTAAAAAAAATACGTAACAAATTATAATTGATAGAATATAGAATAAAACATTCGAAATATGATTGGTGAGCATTATTCCCCACACGCTCATGTTTACAGTCACTTGCACACCTGAATACACAAAACCTACACAAACAGAACACACAAATAGTAAAAAAGAAAGAACAGTTCTTAAATAGCCTGGCCAAGACAAAATAAGAGAGTTTTAAATTTTTTTTAATAAATAATTTTAAAAATCATATATGATTTTTGTTCAGTCTGGGACCAAAAATTGAATTTCTAAAAATTAGGACCGGACTCAACCGAATACCTTAGAAATCCTTTTAAAAAAAAATAGTAGTGGAGAATAAATGGATTTTTTTTTTCCTTTTTGGATTTTGGTCTTCTCAAAAAGGGCAAAATATCATTTTGGCTTCTCTATTTTGGTAGTTGTCAATTTGATTCTTATTATTTTTAACTTATAGTTAATTTGATCGCTACTATCAAATCACAAATTTTCTTACATTTTTTTGCACTTTCTTAGTACCTAAACAAAAAAAATACATATCAAATTTACCAATTTCTAACTCTAGTTTCATAGATTAACTTAGCAATTAAAAGACTGCTGATAGTGAAACTCAAATTGAGGTAAGTTAGACAAAGTATCGGTGCTCTACCAACTAAACCATTTCCGTTGGCACGAAAATAATATTTTCTTCCTATAAAAGATTTAGAAAAGAAGAAGCACACGGCAGAATTACCCCAAACATAGGGCCAATATTGCGCAAGGCTCTTGAGGATTTGGGCCCTTTATTTTCTTTATAAGGTCTAAATTTGGATTTTGTTTTTTTGGGAAGAATAAATTTGGATTGTTGTAGCTAGGAAAAAAGGGCTTCATGCCTAGTACTCTTTGTGATTGCTGCTTTATGGTCCTACGGCCCATTACAACTTATATGAATAGTTTTCATTTCTATTCGGTTTAATCAGATAAACAGAGAAACTAGGATAACAATCTTATATTATAATTCAACTAAAACACATATGAATGATACTATTAGTCGGAAGATTTAGTAATAATTTTCCAAAGGCAATTTTATGAATTTAATTGATCTTGCACGCTTATCAAAAAAAAAAAAAGATTTTGCACGAGACAAAATTAGTCAATTAATTTGTATCAAGTGTTTAATGTCATGAAATCTACGTTAAATCAACAAATGATATACAGTAAAATATTTTTGCATTTTTATTGTTTTGTGATTGAGACTAGTTTGCGAGGAAAACATGAATTCCGGTTAGCTCAATTGATAAAGTTTTTAATGGTTGAATAAAAATTAATTGGTGTCTTGGTCTGATGATAAAGAGTTATTATCATAAATGGATGCTATAGGTTAAAGTTATATAAAAAAATAAAATAAAAATTGCGAGGAAGAGAATGAAGAGGCTGAGAAGGAGGGAGAGGAAGAGATTTGTGAGGATGAAAATGAAGAAGAGAACATCTGAATGTCTAGATATAGCTAAGTAGGATTGGAAAAGTAAAAATATTTTAAATGAGTGGATGAGTACAGTTCAAGATAAGAGTAAAAAAATATCAAAATAACAAAGAGATAGAGATGAGAGAACTTAAAAAAAAAAAAAATTGTGGAGAAAAGGAAAAAAAAAGGATTGGACTTGGGCAATTTAGAGCATCAGTATTGGTAGTGCTAATTTTTAGCTTTTGACACTACAAAAAGCTATTTTATTTTATCACCTCATTTTATAAAACATTTAACATCAATTATTTTATTTTAGTATTTAACCACTTAAATAATATAAATAATTTAAACAATATAATATAAAATAATATATCCACTATAATAAATAACAGCCACAACTACAACCACATGTACATATATTATGTTGCTTTAACATTTGAGTTGCAATACACAACTATAGATGGTTGTGAACGGTAGCTGATGAGTTAAATTTTTTACTTATAGCACCACCAATACATTATACTTTTTGTATATTATGATGTTAAAAATAGCATTTTAGTAATTTCAAACTACCAATATGGATAATCTTAGGAATTTAAAACTTCTTTCTACCATGTAATTTCCCACCCTCATGTCACTTTCTCTACAACAATACTTATTGATTGATTTTTTTTTAATTATAAAATAGGCTGATTTATAACTTATAATACTTATTTTTTGGACCCTACTCTCAACTTTAGATATAGAGTTGCAAACTTAATTAATGCTACTCCAAGTTTGTTAATAATTTCTTTAATCTTTTTAAAAAATATTGTTCATATTGCCCATGATTTTTAGGTATTGGGAATAATTATTAATTAATGTCATCTTTAGCATAAATTTTAGGTATAACAAATTATTATTGGTGATGGACTTTTGTTTTGTGTGACTTATTTAGAGCTCACCACGTAGGTATGAAACTCTCACATTTTTTCACATCATTACTATTTAAAAATAAAAAACCTATATTTCACTATTTATCCACCTAACACTTATCCTAAAAAGTAAAACTAAAACCTGGTAATCTATATATTTATTTATTTATTTATACTATAAAATCGAAGTTTCTGACCTCTTCTTTGAACTTCTTTAAAGCTTACCATGTAGCGTTTGAAACTCTCACTTTTTTTTTTTTTGTCAGCACTATTTAAAACAAAAAACAAAATAAAAAGGTTGCGTAAACGACCACCATTAACAGCAATTTATTGTGTTAACCATAGTTTTTTTACTTTCTTTTTACAGTTTTCTGTCTTTTGTTTTTTCAGCTTTATGTCAATATTTGTCAGCTTTATAAACTGTTGGACCAACTTTATAAAGAGAAAATAAATATTAAAATAAACTCTAGGACCATTTTTTTTTTTTTTTATCATCTAAGACCAGTTTTATGTCTTTTTCTTACATTTATTCAAATTTTTTTTTATTAAATGAGACCCGTACTAGTCTGACCGTAACAAAGTGTTTGTTAATATTTGCTAAAAAAAAAAAAAAAAAAGAGAGAAAAAGAAGAAGGTATTTTTCACTATTTATCCACCTGACACTTTTACTATTAACTAAAACTAGAACCGGAAAATAAAAATACTCTCCTTCCCCAAAAACTCATCTCTCAAAAACGTGAGACCCCAAAAACCATATCCCCTAACACTCCTGAAAAAACACTCATTAGCGTAAAAGAAAAACCCAAACTGAAAAACCCTATTGAACCCATAGCTAACGCATCAATTGCTTTTCTTCACTCTCCATTCAGTCTCTGTCTCCAAAGCTTCCACCTTTGCTGGTCTTCTTTGTTTACAAGTGGGTCTGTTCTTTGAGGTAGTTCTGCTTTTCTCTATGAATTTATGTTTAAAAAATAGTGAGAAAAATTGAAAACTGAGATGTCGAAGTTTCATCAAGTAGAGTTCAGGTAGATAGTATTTGGGAAAACCCAGATATAAATTGTTGTTAATATAATCAATAAATCTATTGTTGCTATTTTCTGGGCTTATTGAGTTGTTGCTTCTGTTTTTGTCTCTTAATGTAATGTATATATTTTGTGGTCTTTGGTGAACTGCATTGGATTAGTGATGTGAAAAGTAGTTATAATTAATACCCATTTTGGTGCCAAAGCATTTGAGAAAGTGATTATTGGTATATGGGTTGGATGTATTTGCAGTTTCTTATGGCATTAATCATTAGAAATCAAAAGGCATATATTACACACCTTCATTCAAAGCTTCTTCTTCTTTTTTTTTTTTTTTCATTTTTGTGTGTGTGTGCAGTTGACCTTATACACTTTTTAGAATTGTGGTCTTTGATTTAAAAACAATTAGACTTTCCCCGGGAGGATCTTCTCACTTCGAATCAGATTGAATTGCGTATTTTTAGGTTTGAACTTGAAGTTACAAAATTAGTCAAGGTTAATGGATAAATTTTGAAGATGAGATAAAAACTGTATTATAGGATATCCGAAATTTTTATTTGCTAGGCTTGCATTAGATTGGAAGTTTTAGGCCAGTGCTTTGAGATTCTTTTATGTAGTGGTGAGCTTCCACAACTTATAAGGTAGTGCAAGTGCTAGTTAAGCTACAAGACTTTTGGCTTCCTTTATATTTTAAACTGCTTCATGTTTTCTATACCTTTTTATTTTCCTTTCCTAATTATCAAGTGCCTGTATAAACCTTAGGCTAGAGAGAGAGAGAGAAAAAAAAAGAAGAAGAATAGGAGGCTGTGGGTTATTAGCAAAATATAACACTGAAGTTATGCTTGAATTTGTATGCTGGAACTTTCACTTTGTTTAACTGGAGCATGTTCAAGTGAGTTATCAATCATAATGGCCATGCTCTTTTGTTTTTATTTATTTATTTTTTAATGTACCTATATGAATTA
The DNA here is from genome assembly GCA_032878915.1 of Castanopsis chinensis. Lineage (NCBI taxonomy): Eukaryota > Viridiplantae > Streptophyta > Magnoliopsida > Fagales > Fagaceae > Castanopsis > Castanopsis chinensis. The sequence goes on from JAVQMG010000090.1 coordinate 1,910,401, forward strand.
ATTAAATTGTTCTACCCGTCTGTAAGTAATTAGCCATTTGTACTAAATTTGGAATGATGTCCAGCGACTATCAAGGCTATTGGAGCATTTAAAGCCAACTGCAGTGGCTGATACAGAATTGATTTTCAGTGTGGAAAGTAAAATACTGGTGAGTTTCATTTCTTTTATAATGTATAAATTGTGTTTAACATTCATGAGCTTATAATGTGATGAATAGTGCTTATGAACTGTTAGTTAAGGTGCCTTGCAAATAGCTTGACTAGGCTATCAATGGGACAAAATTGATCATAACAAAACAATCACCCTTCAAAAATATATGATGAATGGCTGTTGGTGTAAATTATGATAAATTTGCTTGAATGGAACTCCAAAAATTGCTTTTTAGATGTTATTTAAAGTAGAATTAAGAGTTCATATGCTTGATGCAAAGTGTTTTGCTCTGTCATCTTTTGCTTGAAGTTTACTGCCTAATATGTGTAATTATTATTGGGAGCAAAACATGATCTCCTTTCCTTAATTTTCCCAGGCACATACCTCATTTTTAAATGAATCAGAGTAACAAAGTCGTGTTTTTTTCCCCTTCTCAGTGCTTCTTCCCATGGAACTTTGTTGCCAATATTAAAACCTTACAAAGAGCCTTTATTTTTTGAAGTCCAAGTTCATTCATTATTTTTTATGTTTGCAGGTATTAGGTGAAGCATATCAAATTTAAAGTGATCCACTGCATCTTCTCAAAAAAAGAAGTGATCCACTGCATAGAGATGCTTATTATTATACATAATTTTTCTAAAACTATCCCGTGCATTTAGTGACTAGTAACAATTAACATCAAAACTACAAAACTGAAAAGCCCATTTCCCTCTTTCACTCTCTCTCTCTCAAACCTCAAAAAGATGTCTTCCATCCCTTTCCTCCGCATCTCACCCACCACCACCACCTTCAACCTCAAACCCCCCTCACTCCCTTCCCTTCGTATCAGCAAATCCACATACGTCCCACCACACCCACGAAAACTCACTATAACTCGCATGTCCTACAACCCAACGCCAGCCACAGATCGCTTGATCTCCACCATAGCCTACACTCTCCCTTTCTTCAACTCCCTCCAATACGGCCGCTTCCTTTTCCACCAATACCCACCTCTTGCCTCTCTCTTCAATCCTCTCCTCCCTCTCCTTTCTCTCTACAGGTCCATCCCTTACTCTTCCTTTGTTGCCTTCTTTGCTCTCTACTTGGGTGTTGTTAGAAACCCAAGTTTTTCCCACTTTGTTAGGTTCAACTCCATGCAGGCTGTCACTCTTGACGTGCTTCTTGTGCTACCTGTTTTGCTTCAACGGGTTTTCAGCCCTGCTCGTGCTGGGTTTTGGTTCAAGGTCATGGTTTGGTTCCATAATTTGCTGTTTGTGTTTGCTGTTTTGTGCTTTGTTTATAGTGTGGGGTGTTGTGTTCTTGGGAAGACACCCTACTTGCCTTTTGTTGCTGATGCTGCTGGTAGGCAGATCTAAGTGGGCACCTTTACTTTTGTCTTTGGCATTTCTTCAAACAGTTGTTGTTTATGGCATCTTGTCGAACACTTTGCTGTTTGTGAGTAGCGTTAAATTGATAAATGATAAATCTGTGTACCCTTTTTGGGTTTTTGGTTTAGGGTTAGGCCGCAACTTGTTTTTTAAGCTCAAGGTACAAGTAAGACATTTTTATTGTGCGAATAGTTGTTGATGATGCATTTTGTAAAACAATGTGAAGCAATTTATCAAACAATGGGCTGCCTGTGTTTGTGGACAGTAGGCTAAAATCTTGATGTATCCTGTCTTTGGAGGGTGAGTTTCTCTTGGCATTTCTTAGTGAAACTTCTTTTCTGGGGTCTTGATACGGGTTTTTTTTTTTTTTTTCCTGTATATACGGTTTAACTGGTAGAATTTGCTATATAGGATGATTTTAGAAAAATTTTAGGAGAATAGCACACAAACAAAATTATTTAGTTATGTAATACATTTTTGGAACTCAAATTTGTTAAATTTCAACTCCAACTTGAGTTGTAGCCCAAATTTGAGTTCTAAAATATGTGCGAAATAACTAAATAACTTGTGTGTGTGCTGTTCTCCTAATTTTTTCTAAAAAAGTGTTATTTGGCAAATTTTGCCTGGTTTTTTACTGGTTGAGTACGGTTAAGTGAAGGGAAATTTTGTTTTAACTTGCACTTAATGTTAGTTTGTGGTAAAACTTACTCAAAATTGCATACCTTTGAAACCATATGCATGCTTAAATGTAATTGTGTGCGCTTTATTGTTACTATTATTATTTTTGTTCATCTACTTCTTTTGTTGGGTTGTCAGACTGTTGTTGTTTTGGTTAATCTTAATATTGTGCCTTCTTATGAATTTCTTGGATGAGTTTTTGTGTGAGGCATTTAATCAAACAATGTTGTCTTTAGTGTGAGCCATCACAATTTTTAAAACCCCAATGAGTTTTAATGCCAGGCCAAATAAGTCAAAACGCAAAGACCCATAAAACCTCTCAAAGAACAGCAAATAAAGTTGCATTTGCATCCACCCTATAAAAGCCTTTCAAAGAACAATGCCATCAGTCCACAAAATTATAAAAATTTCTTATTTTAACTTTTCATGTAATGGGTATCACAACACAAGACCCTTGATGGCTGTAGGCTTGTATTGAAGTTTAATATACCCCAACCCATCAAACAGGTTTTTAAATGACTAGAGAAAATGTTTTTAATACTAGCATGGAAACTAACTTTGTTTCAAGTGAGTGAAATATAATCACACATGATAGCAGTATTGGGCTTGCTTCGCATCCAAGTTTAGTTATTGTGTGGGGTTAAAAATCAAATTGATCCATTGGGTACTGGAAGAACGATGGGCATTGAATTCAAATGGAAACGCCGAATAAAACATGTCCAGGCCTACAGTGAAGAATCCTCCCAGACAATCTGAAGATGCAAATTAGTAGTGGTGAGAATAATATCCCATGCAATTTTCCACAAGAGGAATTTGAATTTCTATCTCTCTTGGATTTTGGACTTTACATAAATTCAACCAATCACACCTAAGTTTTAACCGGCTCCTTGCGGTTGGAGAGCCAACCAATTTCATTGATCTCGTATTTATAATTATGCCGTTCAATTTCCCTTTACACTCTAAAGAATCCTCTTTCTTTATTAAAAAAAAAAAAAAAAAGAATAGTCTGTGGTCCTTGAATCACTCTTTTTCTAATCAAACATAGGCTTTTTGTAATCAAACATAGGAATGCTCAAGAATTTGGACTCCTTGAACAAATAACTACAATAAATTTTTTTTTTTTGTGGGGGGGGGGGGGCTTATGAGGGATTAATTTGTGACTAATGGTAATGTTATGTGATGATGAATAGGTTGGGAAAAAAGATTGATTAAACTATTTTTATCATCAATGATGACTAATTTATCCACCATTTTTAAATTGTTCCATCCACTACACAAGTGGACCCACCTAATTTTATTGAGAAAGTTGTGGGATCTGTACATTGTGAGAGAGATAATGTATCTATTATATCTATAAGATAATGAATATTTAACTATAATTATATTGCAATAATCCATTAGGATCTAGATAGACATGGCAAAACGGGCGGGTCGGGTCGGGTTCGGTTCGGGTCGGGTCAATCGGGTTGCGGGTCAAACGGGTCACGGGTCAAAAACGGGTCATCTTAAGCGGGTTAAAAACGGGTTCGGGTCAATCGGGTTACGGGTCGGGTCGGGTTGACCCGTATTGACCCGTATTTTTCACATGAATTTTTTTTTTTTTTTAATAAATAAAACATGTATCTAAAACAAAATAATACAAACATAAATAAAACAAATACACGTTTTATTTTTACACAATATCAACATTCCAAAATATAAAACAAAATTACAAATTACTTATTGGATAACTCATTTGATAAATAATAAAAACATATAAGAAATTTACAATCTTGAAAATTAATATCATAATCTATTATCAATTGTGGTTGACACTCTATTTCAATTTGAGATATACATTAAAATTGGATTACTTACTTATTTATATATGGTCTCTTTTATAAATATCATATCATTGTTAAGCAACACACACTTTAGGAAATATTATAATTTATTTTGAAAAGTCATTTATTTTGGACATAAATTGTTAAAAAATGAGTCTAAGCATTCATAATTTATGCTAATTTGATACTTTGGCTTCACTATTTTTACACTTGTAATTGTTTCTCACACATGTTTACAATTTTAAATCTATATTTTTAACTTTACTGTAATCATATTATCTAGGCATGTACTTTGTTATTTAATATCTAAAATTTTTACTCATTACAGAATGCTCAACCTTTTATCTTTCAATTAATTTGCATATGTAAATGTCTCAATTGTTTCCTTAAAACTCACAATAAACAATTAAACTATTATTGTCTTAATTTTTTTTTTTTTTACCAAAAAAAAAAGGTTTAAAAAAGTGATTCGGGTTCGGGTCGGGTTGCGGGTCAGGTCGGGTCGACCCGCAAAAAACACGAAAAATTCGGGTCGGGTCACGGGTCAACCCGTTTTTGTTTCGGGTCAAAAAAATCGGGTTCGGGTCGAGTATTTTTCGGGTCGGGTCGGGTCAGGTCAGAAAATTTTGACCCGTTTTGCCATGTCTAGATCTAGATGACCTCCATGCCTTTCCCCCTCTCCCTCCCCCCTCTTCTTCCTTTTTTTTTTTTTTCCAAATGGTTCGCATTTTTGGATGGATTGTTAGAAACAAGTAGCAAATGGTCTATTTGGTTTTACTTCTAAGGAGATGAGGATTTAAGGGCGTTAAATCTATTTTTAAAGTACTCTAAAGGTGTTAAGACTATTCTAACTAAAATTTTCAAATACTTGGCAACATCTTTAAACCTCTTGAAATGCAGTCCAACCAGCGGATTTCTAGACTTGTTCACAGGTCTATCGGTAGATTTGACTTTCTCACAATATCATGGTTTTAAAAACTAGACCAAACCGGCTGGTTTAACCAATTTAATCAAGAACCAGACACAATCCAATCTAATTATCATTGAAAACTAGAAATAGGTGAAAAAGCAACTTTAACTAGAACCAGATGGTTTGGTCAAGGGAAACCTGGACTAGGTGGTTCAACTAGTTTTGTTTATTGATGTGCATAGATAATAGCTTAATTTTGCATATTTATATTATTATTAGAAAGTATTATCATACTTATTTTGAGTTAATTCATGCATTTTATATTTGGTTTTAGAATAATGCTAAATAATCAATTCTGTGCTTAATTGATTGTTAATACGTGAATTTGTCTTTTGTAGGAGAATGAAATTAAATAAGTGGATTTATGCAAAGAAGAAAGTTAATAGACTTTCCTTTTACAAGGGCCATGATGAAGTTAAATAAGGCCAACCCAATTAAATTTAAGTCCAATTGGAGCAAATAATTAAAGGAAATTTGCACCAAATCCAAGTCCAATTCTGATTAGGACTCCAACTTGCATATCAGTTAGTATTTTTGGCATAACTTTCGGCTCAAATGTCCAATCGAGATGATTCAAGTTGAGGTGGAAATTTAACTTAAAGGGTTACAACTTTTTAGTTTACCAAAAGTCTGAATTCTGACGTTAAATGGGCCAAAATTGTCAGTTAAGTGAAGCCTAAAAATCTGGAATTTTCTCCAAACTGGAATTCAACTTGTAATAGGATTCCTTAACCTATTTAAAGGCTTTTTAGGGCAAAATTTAGAAAAGGCTAGTTCTAGGGTTGGAATGCAAAACAGAAAATTGGAGCAAGAGGCAGTGCCCTATATGGCTTCCACTGTGACTTTTCTATAGCATTGTGACTATTTCTTTCTCTATTTTATTTGTCTAGTTGAATGTTTAGTATTTTATCTTTGTGTTTTATTTCAATTACTATGAGTAGCTAAATTTATAATCAGGGTTGAGGATGAAACCTTGTTAAAGATTATCAGTAGTTTGTATGTGATTTAATTTTTCCCACAATAATTGTTCTTTAATGATTTAAATTGTTCTTGCTTCATATCAATAGACTAAGATGAGATTCTAGATATGAGTTCAATCATGTTTTTCTCATGATTTAGGATTTATCTTAATTAATTGAATGCTTGGTTTATTATTTCTTGATTTTAAAATTGGATATCTCTTGTGATTTGTTTGTCAATGAATACAATTGATGATTTGATTTTATGAATTAGATATCTCTTGTGATTTGTTTGTTAACGGATGCAATTGCTAATTTGATTTTATACATAGGAAGTGAAGAAGAGCATGCTTTAGATTTATAAAAATATTATCCATGATAGCAAGATTGATTTCTAGATTATCATGTAGTGGTTGGAAAAATTAATGATCATAAATATATGTTGATATGAATTAATAAGGTGGATTCCAAAACCTTAATTCCTTTCTCTTGATTGTTTAATCTCTTTATTACTTTTATATTATATCTTTTGCTTAGTTTAATTATTTGCATAGTTTATTTAATTTCAAAGCAACCAATTTTTATTAAACTAAATTAGGATTAATTTGGTTAAGGTTTAATTAATTTTTCTTTGTTCATTCAAGCCCCTGTGGGTTCGATCTCCTTTTTGTCAAACTATACTTCAGTACAGTTCGTACAGTTGCGTTTATATCTCAAAACATAAGCATTTTTAGCCCCAAAAAAAAAAATGAATCAAATATAAACCCTAAAAAAATCACAGTAATTATATCTTGTTTACACAAACATTGAGAGGGAGTGTGCTAAAGATAAAATGTGATCCTTGACTATTTTTTGAGGTTGATTACCTCTAGTATCTTCAATTTCATCTCACTTATCTTTTAGTTTGAATTTTGCTCTAGAGATGAGAGAATACAGTAAGAGTGTGAGAGTGTTCTTAAAACAAAAGAAGACTAAAGAGGAGATGAGGAGTAAGATATGGAGAAAAGAGAAATTAAAGCCTATACAGGGTTCGCTTAGTGGGGGTAATTTTAGGGGGATGGAAAAGGGGGAGAGAAAATAGTTTTTGTAGATGTTTGGTTGAAGAGATGAGAGGAGGGAAAACTATTGGGGTACAGATGTTTTCTCCCGAGGCTTACCAAAATGTTTTCTCCCCAAATCAAAGAGAAAACTAGAGAGAAAAATTGAACACAAAAGAAGCTGTTTGTTGGATCAAAACACCCTCATCTGGAATGTTCAAATGAGTTCAATTTTTTTTTTTTTTTTTCTGCCATTTTCTTCTTCTTCTTTTTTCATTGGTTTTCTTATCTAGTTTTGGTACTTTTTGGTTATTGTAGACACCCCACATTGTTCCAACCTATATCCAAACTCCCTGGTCTCAATGACGAGAAGTCAAATCGCTTCCAAAATGATCAGCATCGTGTGTGGAGCTTGACGAGGATGAAAAGTAACCCTAAGAGTGACCCAATACAGTCGAATCCCAAGGCCAACTGTAAAGTAGGAAAGAAGCCCAAATCCCAAAGAACCCATTTTGTCCTAATTTGGCCAAGGCTGACAGAGAGTGCGTATGACGGGTATATGATGCGTACACACTCTCTAAATAAATAGCCTCAAATCACTTAATTTTCATTTTGATGAGATTATAGGGCAACCAACCTCATCAATTGGTTGCCCAAACATCCCATCAAACCCTAGATACTCATTTCTCCTATAAATACCACCATTTTCAATATCCAAAAAGTCAAAATTTTTTACCCTAAAGAAACTCTGCCAAAATTCCCTTGGAATACTTAAACCTAGAGTTCAAGGTTAGAAGGGCAGAAAAGTTGAGTACTAGATTGATCTTCATCCATCCTCTTGGTTGAAAGATAGTCTCTTTCTCATTCGTGTCCAAACTTCTAGTTGATTCAAGCTTGCAAACACACCACTTAGGGTGCTTCAGTCAACCCTAATCAAGTCATTCTTTATGTAAGAATAGTAAAGTGTCCTGCAAGATTGTAAAGGAGAGCTTACAACAATTATAGCTACGAAGAAAGTGAAAGCTATATGATAATGAATATTTGGTTAGACAGAATTGGAAATTTATCTATGATAGTAAAAGAAGGGTAATCGATTAGCAAAAGATTTAGGTCAATTCTTAGCAATTAAAAGGAAACTCATTGTCTGTGATCGGTGTGCTTTTTACCAACACAAAGAGCACTGTTTTTATCCTTTTTGGATCTTAGAACGTAGAAGATGTAATTTATATCAAAAGAGAGTTCAAACAACACATGATACTTCATGTGAAGAAATATAATACTATTTGCTAATATGTGCAAGCTAGACGGAATGTAGTTTGAGAGTGGCCAAATATTGTGCAAGCTAGACGGAATAACTAGTTCTATAATTAATATACCCTTTCATTCAATAAGATATTATAATAATTTAATAAACAATCCATGTTAATTATATATTTTTTCATCATCTTCCTATTAAAAAAAAAATCAAATTGATAAAATAGAAAGAAGAAAATAAAAGGACGTAAAGAGAGAAAGTGGAAATATAAGATTAACATAGTTCGACCTTATAAACTACATTCACAATGAAAAGTCCAAAACAATTATATCATATAAATTATATGTTACAAAAACTAAGCGTTGTACATATAGGAGTACATTCAGCAAAATGCATAGTAACTCTAAAACCATGTTAGTCCATGGTAACATAAATTCATAGTAATCCATGGCATTTTTAGTTTTTTACAAAACCATGATATACGTATTTACAATAATATGCTAATATATTTTAACATCCCTCCTTAAATTCAACGTAGAGGCTCGAAAATGCCTAAAGAAACATATGATTGTTTAGTAATCCATAATTCCTCCATCTTTTCACTAATCCTTTTTAGTATTTTGACTATTTCACATTTTTAAACTTTACAATTTTCCTATAAAATTAAACTTTAAATAATTAGAAGAGTATAAAATTAAAGTTGAATCCTACCTAATTTTTTTTTAAAAGCAAAAGCAATCAGTTGCAATAGATACTTTTGAAAGGGCTCTTTCATCATATTGAAAATTTCTAAAACTTAAAGGGCTCAATGGAATGGAAGATCAATAAATGAATGATTGTTTGGTCACATACACTAAAAAAGATATATTCAAAACTATTAGGAAAAAATAAATCATGAAACTGTTTCAAAATATGAAAAATTGTTGAAGGCAACTAAGTAAAATAACCCATGCATGAAAAATATATAATAGTTTAGATTTAAACTACATTTTTTATGACAATTACATGATTTTATAACTGATTATTTATTTTTATTATAGTTGTAAAGTCACAACTTGTACCTAAGCCTAACAAGTGAAAGGGTATAGGCCCAAAGAGCTCAATACAATAAATTTATAGAGAGTGAGTTTGAAATCTTGCTTCTAATGAATTTAAACGGTAATAACAATAACCCAAGATTACAAAATGATAAGGATGAATGTGTTTATATGATAAAACTTATCATCGGACTCAAGCTGAGGAACAGATTCTTATATTTCTCCTCTCTTAAAGATTAATTATAGATATCCGGTTTACAGTATTTTCTCTTCCTCTCTATCGATCTCTTCTATTCCGGGACCTTCTTCCTTCTTATACTTCCTCCATTTCCTACGTTTTTGCTCTCCACGTGTAGGTTTAGACTGCTCCTGTTGATACTTGTCCCATCCGCACCTTTTTGAAGTCTTTAGGTAATAGCTGTAAAGCTAAAAAATCACTGTTCAGATATCACTTCCTCATTAATATGACCAGAGACTTAGGTACAGAGCATTCAATGCAGTGGTAGTAGCTTTATCTAAGATATTTCCCAACTGTTCTTGCTCTTTATACCCCTGTGAAACATATCTTCATCCACAAGACCTTCTAAAATATCATTTTACTCAACATGACATATCATCTGACCCTTACTTCACTTAGTTGAGGAGATACTTTCTCTCGGATTACTTCCATTAATTTCTTTCGCCACATTTGCTCGTGGGTCTTTAAGTTTGATATCGTTATTATCATCAATCTATCCTCGGACCAGTAAACATCCTCGGATTAAGCTCATGGCCCAAAAACGCATCTTGAGCTTTTTATCCCCACAATAGTGTCTATTAATAATTGCTGAATTAATGTTGCTTTCAATTTTGTCTTTAATTTTTCCCTGCTATTTAAAATTTTGATTTTGCCACAGCATGCAACACGTAACTGAGTTTAAGTAGTTAAATGTTTAATTAATATTACTTTCAATTTTGTCTTTAATTTTGCCCCGTTATTTAAAATTCTGGCTTCGCCACAACAAGCCACGCATAACTGAGTTGAAGTGGTTCAAAAACAGTGAATACATATGCAAATCTTTTTTTTTCCTATCAAAATGGGAAAAAAAACATGAGATGATTATTGGTTCCAGTCAATCATACACACTTGCACACCCAATACATGCACATGCATGCACGCAGAAGCCCACGCGTTAATGCACGCAGACACACACAAACCACAAGAACAGATCGAACACACACACACACACACACACACAAAGCGAAAAAGAAAGAAGAGGTCTCAATCCGCCTGCCCAAGACAAAAACATGTTAAAGTTGGGATCGTACGTGGGGCACCCTAGTTGATTCATATGAAAAAAAAAAAAAAAAAGCACCCATTATAATCTTGAAGCTTATCAAGCTGTGTCAAGAGGTGGGAATGTCAAAACCAATAAAGTAGAACAGAGCTAGTTAAAAAAAGAAAAAGCTTCATCTGCAGTGGTTTTTAAAAGTGAATGTGAATGGGACAATCTCTAACGACAATCTTTATGTAAGAAATAGTAAAGTATCCTGCGAGATTGTAAAGGAGAGCTTAAACAATTATAGCTAGGAAGAAAGTGAAAGCTATATGATAATGAATGTTTGGTTAGATAGAATTAGAATTTAGACTATGATAGTAAAAGAAGGGTAATAAATTAGCAAAAGGTTTAGGTCATTTCTTTGCAATTGCAAGGAAACTCATTGTCTGTGATTGGTGGACTTTTTACCGACACAAAGAGCTCTTTTTTTATCTTCTTCCTTTTTTGGATCTTAGTACGTAGAATATGTAATTTATATCAAAAGAGAGTTCAAACAACATACGATACTTCATGTGAAGAAATATAGTAATATTTGTTAATATGTCAGCCAAGCAAGCCTATTGAGAGCGGCTAAATATTCTACAAGTTAGACGAAATAAGTTCTATAATTAATATATCCTTTCATCCAATAAGATATTATAATAACCATTTCATCTTAATTATATATATTTTTTCCATCATCTTCCAATTAAACAAAATAATTTCAAATTGTTAAAATAGAAAGAAGAAAAATAAAAGGACGTAAAGAGTCAAAGCGGAAGTACGATATTAACACAATTTGACCTTACGAACTGCATGCATTCGTAATGGAAAACCCATAACAATTACATCATATAAATTAAATTATAAAATTATATGTTTAAAAAACCAAGGGTACGTAGGGTATACATAGTAGTACATTAAGCTAAAGTTTGGTAACCCTTTAATTATGTTAGTTAGTCCATGGTAATACAAATTTATAGTAATTTGGAAAAAATGAGCATTTGTCCCTAATTTACAAACTATATAACAAAATACTTCTATTTTAAAATTATTTAGCAAAATATCTCTGTTTTCTAAATTTGATTTTAATAAAATTGAGTTATAGATAGAACTCAGCATTTCTAATGTCGAGCTTCACTTAAAAATATACATAGAACTCGATTTTGAGGATATCGAATTTTACACTGAATTTGATTTTGTGAAAATCGAGTTTAAAAAACAGGGGCATTTTGTTAAATAGTTTCAAAGCATGAGCATTTTGCTGTATAGTTTGTAAATTAAGCACTGTTTATTTTGATATAAAATATTTTACACTAAAAATATTTTACTGAAAATATTTTCATTTTACGATATTTGGTTGCATATCTGAAAATTCATACAAGTGTCTGTTTCAAGGTAAAATGAAAAAAAAAAAAAAAAAAAAAAAAAAAAAAAAAACTTCCATTAGAAACACAGCCATGAATCAAACCACCCAAACTCAAATTAGCTAAAAAAAAACACAATTTCCCCCAAAAAAAAAAAAAAAAAAAATCAGATCTAGAAAAAGCCATAAACACAGGTTTGCAAACAAACCAAAAAAAAAAAACCCAAATTTGCAAGGACACCGGTAGAGATCTATAAAATTTTTGTGTGACAGGGCCTAGCAATGGAGATTTGTACAAAACAAACCCAAATCTACAGGGCCTAGGGAAAAAAGAAAAAAGAAAAAAACCTAGATTAGCATCAAACAACAAAATAGCAATACAATGCTCCATGAAAGTCATGAGCAGCCATACATGCAGGAAATTACTTCCATCTCTACGAAGAGTGGGTGGCTTTGTAGGTTGTGCTGCGGGTGGGTGCTCTCCCTATCTCTCTCGGGCTAGAGTTGGGGCTTGGGAGTGGTTGGTCTGTGAATGTGATCTCTACACGCAAGAGATTGTAAAATGTAAAATGTTTTACTAAAATTTTAAGCGTAAAGTATTTTACTTCTTCTTGCTTTAATTTTAAAATTTGACTGAAAAATATTTTACAGTTGATCAAATTTTGTAACAAAACAAACATGGTAAAATGTGTAAATTACTTTAAAACAAACAAAGCGTTGGAGGCAAATATCCATTTTTTCCATAGTAATCCATGGCATTCTACGAAACCATGATATGCGTAGTTACAATAAGACTCTAATATATTCTAACATTTCCCCTTAAATTCAATGTAGAGGCTTAACAAGTCAAGCCTGGAATGAAAGCCTGTTAAGGAAAAGGATTATATCAAATGTAAAATAGTACATCATAGAATAAAACATGCACAAACGTTGGCAACAAGGCTGGTCTATGACAATGAAGGCCAAAAGACAGCTACTAGGATTGAAGAATGGCAACACCAATGACTAGAGAGTGATTGCATACTAGGACTAAATGATGGCATCATTGGTGTCCTAAGGAACTTTGGTAGAGGCATGGTTGCTCAAGGATGACAAAAGTGAAACAAAATTTAGTGGTAGCAGTGATTGGCGAACAGACGGTAACTAGAGGATGGCAAAACTAGGAGCAATGTTTGCCAAAAGAAATTTGCATACGATATATATCCTCACATATGTTGAGGGCATGTGTGACATCTTTTTGGGCAAATTGTTTGCTCCATTTTGCAAATTGGCTTTAGATTTTTCAAGTGTTGTGCTAAAAACCTCTGAATAGATACTTAGAATGTCGACATCTAAGAGGAATGATACTTAAGTGGATAAAAAAACGTCGTTAGAGGGAGGCACTATCGTGAAGGAACGCCGGAAAAGAAAGATAACAATGGTAAAGAAAAGATTTAAAACTCTAGCTGACACATTTAAAAATAGAAATAAGAAGAATAAAAAAAATGATATAGAAAGAAATAGCACTGATGATCTTGTTTCCTTAGGATGTTTACATTTACATTTAATTTGATATTTAAGCTAATCAGTGGTGGCTCTAGGAATTTTTCTCAAAGTATTCCTTAAGAAGCATAAATTACACAATTTAATAAAAGAGATTGATTTTGAACTTTTTCCTTGGGACCTATTGGGCATTTGGGCTTACTATGTTGTTGTTATTATTATTATTATTATTATTTTCAGATTTCAGTTCAATTTTTTTTTTTTGGCTTCTTTTTGCTTGAAAGCCCCAATATATTGTTAAGTAGAACAAATTATAGGGTAAAATGTAATTTTATTGGCATAAAAAAACTGAGAGTGTTCCCAAATTCTTTTGTAGAGTAGACAAATATAAAATTTTAAATTATTATATAAGCTCTATAAATTTTTTGGTCCGTTTGGATAGAGCTTATTGTTACTGAATTGAAAACTGAAACTGAAATCACTGTAGCAAAATAATTTTTTAATGTGTGGGACCATTTTTAATAAAAAAATGTACGTGAACAGTGTGCACTGCCTGACCAAAAAAAAAAAAAAAAAAAAAATTGCAAAACGTGGACGTGCCAGCAATAAGCTGGATCCAAACCCATTCATAAAAACAAAATTTCACGTCTGGGTAGTCCTGTGACTACCTTGACCTTCAAGTGCTGGTCCTGTGACTATCTTGACCTTCAAGTGCCGCCGCCCCTAAAGCTAATTAAAAGGATATTTCGTAAGGTTAAGAATCAACAAGCAACCATGGACAGTATACTTGGTTTTATATATATATATATATATATATATATATATATGTAAGTTTTTGTGTCGGTACAAATTTAAATTCTATACTTTCCTTTCAAACTACATATTTGACAAAACCAAAAGTAATTCCAACTTGGCTTCAAACAAACTACACATATAACAATAGCTGGATTATTTCAGATTTGATTCAACACCAAACCGAACCAATTCTTCTGATCTGTGACACATTCCTTTTTGGATAAGGAATCTTTTGACTGGATATTGAGAAATTGACACATTTTATGCATGGGCTTCCGCAACCTCTCTCTCTCTCTCTCTCTCTCTCTCTCTAAAACATGCCACAAGAGAGAAGATTGAAGAATACAATGACGTCAAGTCATGTAATTCAAAAGGCAAATTAAGCTGTAGAGCAATTTTGGGCCTCATTCATAGCTAAATAATCTAATCTACAAAGCATAGGATTTACATTTTTAAATAAGACATAACATAATATTGGCATCAATCAGATTAATTAGCTTTAGTATCCTAATAAAAAAAATTTAAAAGATTACATAATAGCTAGGCCTAACAGCTGTCTTAGTTTCCTTAGGACCTTGGGTAATAGTTAGAAGATTGAACTCATGTTTCTCTACAAAACTTATACAAGTGAATGACGTTATTAGGGAGAGTCGTCTCTTTCATTGTTAGGGTGCAAATAATGCATTGTGGACAAAAAATCTGAAGCCCCATATTCTGGACTAGACTGTACCACACTTCCTTGCGTAAAAGTGGAGATGTCTAGCTACCAATGCATATGTAACTTTCAAGATTGCCCTATAGCTCACTTCCAAGATTCGTCATTGGACTTTAGACCTAACGAATCCAATTGCAGCACATGGTTTTCCTGACGAAGCATCCATTCGCAGCCGACAAATAAAACATTAAAACCACAAAAATTGACTTGAAAGAAAGACATATGATGGGTCAATGGAGTCTTGTTGAGAGGGAGGATGTACCTCAAGCTTTAGGAAGTCATTCAACAAATTGACACTTTGAAAAGAAAATTTTAAGAACATTCTCACACTAGATATTGTTTATAGCTTGAGACAATTTTCAAGTTGAAACTTGTGGGAATCGCTCGTTTGTTATTATATCATTTAGAAAATGACTTGCTCTCTTTGTGGAGTAGAAAATGACGGTCAAACTTTGAACTATATGTAAGTGTAAAGTGGACCCCATTTTCCATTAGTTTGCTTGGCTTTTTCTGGTGCCTTATTGTTCTTGTGGTCAGCCCAAGAGAATCGAGTCAATTCGAATTCTAAATTAATTCTAAGTTCTTGCGTCATGCATGAGCTGCGAATCCATGCAACAAATTTAATGACAAAAAAAAAAACATATATATCAATGGGAAAAACTTTAAGTCATCAAATTTTGTGTGTGACCTTGCTTCTAGATTTTCATGTCGATTAGACTTTTCAAAATGCAGAAATCTATATTTGATTCATCAGTCTCTGTTGAGAGAGAACAACAGGTTCTTCAAGAAGCACATGCACTCCAATGATGCAGCATTCCACTAGGGTTGCTATCGCACTGTCTCGATCTGTATATATATATAGCTTATAGCTAGCTTACCTATCAAAAGCAACAATGAAACATTTGGAGTCCTTCCAGCCAATGCATGTTACTTAAGCTAGCTTCGTAACTAAGCCCCCCAAAAAGCATCATTGATGAATGGTCTCTTGTTATGTGTTCTTTCTTTACCTCTAGTGCTTAAGTTAATTTTACTTTGTTGTACCCAAAAGAAGTAAAAGAAAGTAGAGACAGAAATTTTTTTTTTTTTTTTTTAGTGATAATAATACACGCACACATTAGCTAATGAGTCCTTAAATTTCATCTTTCCCCTTCCCCAAAAAAAAAAAAAAAAAACTTATCTTTCACTTTATTACTATTATTATTATTATTAAAAATGGGATTCAAATATGATGTAATAGTTAGGAATATTGTACCATGCAACAGTAAATCAAGGAGTCCTCAAACCAAATAATTTTTTAGTTTTTATTTATTTTTATTTTTACCTTTTCATCTTTGATTTCTAACTTTTACATCTCACAAACAAATAATAATTGCACCGTTAGTTGTTACACACGATCTAATTCCTTAAAAATGACATAGAAAGGGGTAGGGGGCTGCCGTGGCCTCTCTGGCTTTTTAAATTCTCCCTTATTTTCCTAGAAGTAAATATTAATTTACTAAAATTAAATTTTTTTGGGATAATTCAATAGTTACAATTAGAAAATGAGGATTGGATCTTAAATGTTTTCATTGGAATCATTAAAATGTGCTAGTTGAATTACAAAACTTTTTATAAAATAGATATAATTGTACAATCTCTTATATATTTAACAAAGAGTCACGTTTAATTTCAGGTATTTGAATAAGATTAAGTATAGTGGACACAAATTAATTACATTTCACAACTTCTTAAAGTTGGCTATATATTTAGCTTATAAAATTTAAAATTTCAAGATAAAAGTAAGTGTGGAAAAGTCATCTCTTAGGGAATTCGCATCAACTTGTTTAAATTTTTTTTTCCTATTTTAACATAAGAGTTTACTTTTTCTATTTTTACATAACCACATTTCAAAAACATCTACATCAGATTATTTATTTTATACTGCATTTTTTTTATAAAAAAACTTTTATCAAACTTTTATTGCTCTCTCAAATCATCTTTATGTGTGCATTAGTAAAAAAGTATTTAAAGAATAGATTTGCATGTGAATAGTATTTACATGATTATTGTAGCAACAATTTAAATTTATACAAGTTTACATGAACTGATGTGAATGATTTTTAAAGTTGAATTAATGTGCAAATTTTATAAAAAAATATTAATACATAATCAATTATAAATTATTATATTACTATGAAAGAGCAAAAAGAAAACTTTATTAAGTTAAAGTTTTTACGAATAAATTTATGTTTTGAGTCATGGAAATATTAATTTGATGTATAATTAACTATATATGATACACTAACCTAATCCTAATGAATCATGTTACTTAAATATTTTTTGTTATATATATTTAATCAGCTTAGCCTTGTACCCCTCCCCATAAAAACTTCTAGCTCAGCCACTAAAAAATGTCATTAATAGCAAGTATAAATTGTTCATCACGAACTAATCAATAATACTAGTACTGCGCCCTTTTTAACAACTGTTCTGTCAGTTTAGTCATATTACTTTGATCTTTTGGACATATTTTTTGTCATCGTGACAAATCTACGTAGGTGTTGACTGTATAATGTTACTTTCTTTTCATGACAAGGACTAGAAAAGAAGCTGCACTAAGGTCTCTAGATTCGAAAAGTTATCAGACTATTGACCAAGTTGTCGCTGTGGTAGCAGAAGAAAAATGAATGATAAGCACATGGGCTGAAAAGGATAACCTATGTACGTGTCGACATTTTTTTTTCTTAGCCTTGATCCCTTGATCCTAAATTGATGATCGAATGGTTCATTCCTTGTTCTTTCTTTATCAATTGAAGGTATCTATCTTCTTTGTAAGGTTATCCGTGCTTTTAGCTCGCATAATTTTTTCACCTTTTTGTTTAGAACAAGAAAATACCAAAACCATAAAGTCGAATGAGCTAGGAGCCTATAAAGTTGTGCCAATATTTGCCATATATATAAAAGATTCTCTCAATTTGAAACATTGAATCAGTTTCATAGTTTGAATTAATATTTTTTTTCTTGAGGTCCTCATGATTGGGATTAATGCATGTTATAAACCTAAAAGTGTATGATTATTTAATTAAGAAAAAAATATTAATCTGAACTATGAAACTAAATTAAACTTCATCGATACCTTTATCAATTTTGAACTTTAAAGGCTAATTTTATCACACACTCTGATTTATTCAAACTCTTTATAAAATCTTGTTTTGAAAACACGATTTCAATTAAAATTGTGATATCGATTTCACAGTTTTAACTTATATCATGTTTTTAAAACACAAATTTAACCCACGTAATAGGGTGTGTACAGTAAGTATGCAATAATCAATGTATGATAATAATTACCCAACTCCAAATATCTTTCTAATTTAATTTTTCAATCACCATTCCATACACCAAGAGTATCTGGTACCTAAGCATTGAACAACTCTCAAAAAAACAAAAAAATGTCACAAATCATGCTTAACATGTGCTCTGAAATTAGTTGGACTCTTGTAATTAAGAACACATCACATCCAATGGGAAGCACATGATAGTTTCAAGTTGAAATATGTTAGGACTAGATTACAACCATTATTAGAAAATGTTGATATAGTCCTGCACAAGGGTTACGTGTGTGCATGGTAATCAAATTTCATGATAACTAAACTAACACAGAGAACAAGATTCCCAATTTTGTAGTAAAGCATATCTTTCAATTAATAGCTATCTAACCATTATCATTTTAGGCATGCCAGAATTTCATTTTCAAATGAAACAATTAATCACCATACAAGGCACTAATAAGAATGAGATACATACGTAATGAACTTTCTTAGAGGAGAATTAAACCAAACTTTGAGTGAAAAGCTCTCCTAGCATTTGTTAATTATAGTCATATGAATAGGAAGGTGTAACTAAAAAAAAGCCTAATTAATGCAAAACAGTGAAGGCACTTTCACGAGGCCAGAGTTTAGTGTTCATAATGAATGGTTAATTTCCAAATGAAAAAATGTGACAATTATATATCTAAGGTAGGTGAATTTTTTCTTTAATGCAAAGTCTAACAATTATTCTTCTAAGCAAATAATTGGAAAATGTATGCAATTGGATTCAACTACAACAAAAGGTAAAAACCCTATATATTTTTTATTTTTTTGCATGTAATTCATGAAGAAAATATTGCCCCATAGATTAATTACTTCCTAAGCAAAACATCATTTAAAAATTGTCTGCAAGTGAAAAATGTTGCAGATGTAGATTATGTTTGTACTTTGTAATGCTGCACAGTTCATCTCTTTTTACTTTGCAACACCAAAAGTACTGCCGATTTTTTTTTTTTTTTTCCCTTAACAGCTTTTCATTAAAATTATGCACTAAATTAATAAAAAGAAGACAAGGCATAAAAAAAGCTTACTATAATAATGGGAAATATGTGGATTTGAACAGTCAGCCAGATTCGTAACAATTCACTAATTAAGTTGTGACGTTTTTGTTGGCAAATAGAATCATTTTACATGCTAGAATCATTTGATATGATGGCTAACTAATTTTCCTTGTCATGGAAAGAGTGATGTTAGATATACGATAAATTTTATTACAAAACTTTTGTAAATTGACTTGTCACTAATTACTAAAACAAATTCAAATATTTATTATAATTTTGAAATTTTACAATCACATTCATTATTATATTAACTAATATGTAATTTGTGCTTATGCATGAGAATGGTGAATTGTAGTAGTATTATTAATGTTAGCTTAGGTTATTAAACATATAAGATGTTAGTTTGACTATGATATTTGGAGATACTAAAAAGGTTTTTCTTCGCAGCTTTCATGATATTGGTTATGCTAAGTTTTTCTTTACATTGCTATTACGTATATAATTTTAAAAATAATTATTGGATACTACATATATCGTAAAATTATACTAAATACAACACAAAATAAAAGAATAAATTGATCTAATTATATCTCCTAAATTAAATGGACCATACAATGACTTATAAATTTGAATTATTTTTAGTTACAAAAAAATGTCTCATAAATATAAAATCAATCAAACTCTTCCTTTCTCTAATTTTATATATTGAGTTAGATATATGATTAGGTCTTTTATGATTTATTTATATTGGACTCTTCGTTTTCTACACTAAATTAATTCACTTGGTACAAAAATTACCAAAAAAAAAAAAAAAAACTAAATTAGATTGGACATATGACGCAAAATTAAACTCTAATTAAATTCCAATTTTTACACTGAATTAACTCACTTGACACAGAAATTTAAAAACTTAGATTAGATGGGACATGTGACGCAAAATTAGACTTTAATTGAAATCTAATTGGATTTTCTCTTAGCTTTGGCTATATGTATAATCTAGCATGTAACTCATACAAATGCATGGATGTATTTAAAATTAAACACAATTTTTATTATAAAAATATAAATAATTAGTCAAATTATTTTTTAAAAAAGCATGTAACACGTGCATACGTATAGATACATTTAAAATTAAATACAATTTTTTATCATAAAAATATAAATAATTAGCCAAATTATTTTTTTGAAAAACTAAATATAATTAGTCACATATTAAAATTCTTACCTAAGTTTAATACTACTTATGATTATTTTTTACAATTTTTAATAAGATAAAACATGTGGTGATCTTTGTTGTATGGTGATTTTTATTAAGTATATGTGATTGGTTTTATTAATTTTATTTTATTTTATCGTTCATTAATATTAGATTCTTAGTATTTTATACATATTAACTCACTTGACACAAATATTAAAAAACTTCAGTAGATACATGGTACAAACTTAAGTGGATAATTATAATTTAGTCCCCACATAAATTTAGACACATGACGCAAAATTGGGTTCTAATTGAACTTTCTCTAAATTTTACCTATTAATATATATATATATATATATATATATATATATATATTTGTAATGGCTGTGTAGTAAAATTTATAATATTTTTAGTACTTTTCTTATGAGAATAAATTACATTGTCAAATTAAACATAAAAAATACATGGTGCAATTCAATTTCATGCCACTGTTCACGTATTTTAAACATCATTTGCACCCCATTTTTCAATTTTTTTTTTTCCTTTTAAATCCTAAACTTTAAAGGTCGATGCTTTACTATCTTTTTCAAGTGCACAAGAGATAAGAATTCTCATTCAGCAAAAAAAAAAAAAAGAAAAAAAAAAGGGATAAGAATTCTCTTTAACCTCTAGGAAAAGTTGGATGAAACAAATGTCACGACAAAAAACGTGTGAGTAGAGATTCTAGCTTTTGGAATTTACCTAATGGGGGGAAGACACAAGGAGACATTGATTAGAGTGGAATCAAAGTGGGATAGGGAACATGATAAGAATAATTATATATAATCTCATAGGTTTTGAGCATCCTAAATCATTTTTGTGTCCTACCAACCCTCTAAGCACATTTCTTTACTCTCAATGGCATGATGATGAAGGCTGTGACCCCAACGTGCCAAGCCCACCTATCTTCACACGGCCTATAGTGGCCACTTCTCCCACTTGCCTCATTATCATTGGCCCGTCCTCAATCCCTGACTAGCCAATCGAATGCTTGAGATGGTGCTGACATGGCAGTCGAAGTGTCATTTTGTTAAGTAATGATTTTACTAGAGCACAATCATGGAAGGTGCAATGGGATCCTCCTCTTGCCGACCTTTATATCTCTAAATTACACATGTTAATTTAATGACAAAATTCGACATTTATCACTAATAAAAAGACTTTGCATTCCATAAATGAAGCATCAAATGGACATAAGAGGCCCACGATGGACTCCTATAACAGGTGAATTAGGTTCTCCCACATTAAATTTCCTCCAAAAAAAAAAAAAAAAAGGTTCTCCCACATAATTAACACACTAGTAATATAGCTTAGCCTTCATTTCATTAGTAGTGGTCGGTCTCCTTCTAGAAAGCGTGTAATAATCAAGGATTAGGTTATTCACCACAATTTGAGAAGACAATGTTACTAGAGTTCACACTTAAAAGATCATACGATTCATACCCCATAAAGGAAGGAAGTGAGTGCAATATCTACATCATATTACAACAATCTTAATTTTATAATCCTAAAAAAATTGACTCGTATAAGATCAATGTAGGTCACCATGAGTTCCACAGTGTAGGTTTTAATGATCATGTTATTGGCCTTTATACCATAATTATATATGTTGTTTTCATTCCAATGAATCTTTCAAAAGATATTGTGTCCACTTTGCCTACAACTTCTTACAATTTTTCACTTTCTTCCTTAGAGGGTAATCATCTATACCATTGTTTAGCCAACAATAGTCTACAACCTATAAGGAGGCCATCAAATGCTACTAGGTAGGTCTTTTAATAATGTGTATTCACACTACTATAGTCTAAAAACAATTTATCCACCAAAAAGAGAAATGTTAAAGGTGTAGAAGTGAGATGGCATTGCAACCAATAGTACCATTTGTACTGCTACAAGAAAGTTTTTAAGGTTGAATTATTTTCATAGTTGTAGCAACCCTACAAGCACTAACCCCATCAAACACCATAGGAGATCCTTGAAGCAGCAGCTTTTTGTGTGAGAATATTCTTATCTGAAAGAAGAAAATTGGATTTTATTGAGGCTATTTACAGCATCAATATTCAGGACACAGCATTCTAGTATCATTTTGGTGCTCTTTTCGATTGACTGTATATAACATAACACCTTCCCAGCTTGAAAGAAGTTTGTCTGCTACATAGATTCTTATAAATTCCATTATTATCATCCATTTCTTGCAATCATAAAAGGCTGGCTACTAGGGAAGATTTTGTACAGAAGATACAGTGCCAAGTGATTTATACTATCTTGAACACAAGAATTATACAAGCATAGATGCCGACCATTGGAGGTGACAGATTAATATAGCGATAAAAAGAGATATGGGGGAGATGCTTCCCTTTGGATCTGCAGATTTCCCATTGGGTGCTCTTGCACAACTTGCAACAAAAAGTGGAAAAGTAAAATATGCACTAAAGTAAATTTAATTGCATACAAAACATATAAACAAAGAGAATCCTTCAAGCTTGTCTGATTGATGGGAACCAAGGCATCAAAACACTACCAGCAAATAGGCAAACGAGAAATCTTTCAGTGCTTCCTCTATGCTATCATACCCATGTTCACTCTCTCCGCCTTGGCCCATCACAGTGGCCCCAAAAGGTCCCCAACATAACCAATCATCTTCCTTCCCCCCACAAAGCACACATCCATTTGAATGTTCACGTGCCCTGTGGACCCTTAATACCCCACTGGTCCATCTCTATTCCTCTGAAATGAATCGAGGCTAGCAACAGCTAGTCTCTCTCACCTGATCTGAAAGAAGATACGCGATGTTAAAATTCCGACAACAAGAGATTTAGGAAGAACATACTCATCATTCATATGAGTAAGACACGGATATGGCGTGTATGTTCATTATAGGCAGGAAAATACGCCTTATGGCAAAGGGGCTACTTTTTTCTAAATAAGGGAAAAGTATCCTTAATTTGGTTTAAGAAAAAAAAAAAAAAAATAAATATATATATATATATATATATATATATACACATATATATGTTTTGAGACGTGTTGTCCTTATGGTAAAGGTGGGGTTATGTTTGCAACTGTTAAAAAAAGTGCAAAGATTCGTGCAATCTTTCTTTCTTGTGACTTTCCTCTCCAACTTGGCATATGTGTGATGGCTTCTCTAATAAAGAAAACAGTTTTGAAGGGAGAACTAAAAGAAAATCCTAAAACTCTTCCATCCAAGTAGGCAGTCTTCATACGGATTCTAACAACTGAAGACAGGTTGACTTATTAGCCACCCAAACATTCCCCTATAAATTCTCTCCTTAACCCTTCACTTCCTTGGCTCTTCCAAACCTCTCCTTTGCTTTTGCTCACAAAGAAACAAAAGCTATAGCATTAAAACTCCTTCCACCTTTGCCTCCCCTCTCTTCTGACAAAAAAATGAGATACCCACAAGTTAGCTTTGTTAGACAAAACAACATTCTTTTCATAAGAGTCTTCATGTTCCTATTCTTAAGCTGTATAGCTTTTAGAAATAACCTTTGTCTTTCAAACATCCCTTCTACATTAAAAGCACTTCCCCTTGATGGTCATTTCACCTTTGATGAAGTTCATTTTGCGGCCAAAGATTTTGGTAACAGGTACCAATTCCTCCCTGCAGCAATACTGCATCCAAAGTCAGTTTCTGATATTGCCAATACTATAAAGCATATTTGGCAGATGGGTTCTCATTCAGAGCTCACAGTTGCAGCTAGAGGCCATGGTCACTCACTCCAGGGCCAGTCCCAAGCACACCGTGGAGTTGTGATCAGTATGGTGTCTCTCCATGGCCCAGAAACGCAGGTTTACACTGGAAATTCTCCATATGTGGATGTCTCTGGTGGCGAGTTATGGATAAATATCCTGCATGAAAGCCTGAAATATGGGTTAACACCAAAATCATGGACAGACTACCTACATCTAACTGTAGGCGGTACCCTGTCTAATGCAGGGGTCAGTGGTCAGGCATTTCAGCATGGCCCCCAGATCAGTAATGTCAACCAGCTGGAGGTTGTAACAGGTTCGAAAAAAAAATATTTTTAAAAATCATTTGATAACAGGGTAACCATGTCATAAAAGAATAAACCAGGGTCAAAGGACAAAATGAGAAATGGGAAATTATAATAACACTAACTTTAGCTTTATTTGTTTGGTTTAAATATCATATGATACTGAAAGTGTAGGTGACCAGGTTACTTCACTGTGTTGGTCTTCACTTGACCAGATTTTTATGAAGAAACTTAGCCATCAGTCAAGAATAAAAATGTTTTATCATTAGCATAGTATAGATTCTTACTGAAAGTTGGACCCAAATATGTGCAGGAAAAGGTGACGTTGTAACTTGTTCAGAGAAGCATAACAGTGACCTCTTTCACAGTGTTCTTGGAGGACTTGGTCAGTTTGGCATTATAACCCGAGCAAGAATATCACTGGAGCCAGCACCGGATATGGTAACAACAAAAATCGTTTAAACTAAAGACAAAAAATCATTTAAACAGTATCTCAGGTACATCAAAGAATATTGTCGTGACACAATTCTACATTTTGAACAGGTAAAATGGATAAGAGTGCTATACTCGGATTTTGCCACATTTGCCCGAGACCAGGAGCATCTAATATCTTTGGGGAAGACGTTTGATTACATTGAAGGTTTTGTCATAATAAACAGGACTGGTCTGCTGAATAACTGGAGGTCATCCTTTAATCCACAAGACCCAGTTCAAGCCAGCCATTTCAAGTCGGATGGAAGGACTCTCTTCTGCCTGGAATTGGCCAAATACTTCAACCAAGACAAGAGTGATGTAGTACATCAGGTGAGGCATGTGATGGCCCACCATCAGGGTAGATTTCCTAAGTAATAAAATAAACAAGCTAATAAAATATCAACAAATATATATTTATTTATATAAATGCTCTAACATCTATTTGTTTTAAATATGCAGGAAATTGAACACTTGTTGTCTCAATTAGGCTATATTACATCAACACTTTTCCTATCAGAAGTTACGTACGTTGAATTCCTGGACAGGGTTCATGTGTCTGAGGTCAAATTAAGGTCAAAAGGCTTGTGGGAAGTTCCACATCCATGGCTCAATCTTTTTGTCCCTAGAAGCAAAATACATAACTTTGCTGATGAAGTCTTTGGAAATATCCTTACAGAAACAAGCAACGGTCCTGTCCTAGTCTATCCAGTGAACAAATCAAAGTAAATTTCGCAACACGAGCTGTTCACCTTGTAGATTCTTATGTATTTTGCTAAGTGAGTAACTTATTTATTTTTTATTTCAGGTGGGATAACAGAACTTCAGCCATTACACCAGAGGAAGATACTTTCTATCTAGTTGCATTCCTGACCTCTGCAGTTCCCTCTTCAACAGGAACTGATGGATTAGAACATATATTAACTCAGAACAAAAGAATTCTAGAATACTGTGAAAAGGCTCACCTAGGGGTCAAGCAATATTTGCCCCACTACACTACACAGGAAGAGTGGCGGGCCCACTTTGGCCCACGATGGGAAATTTTTGTACAGAGAAAATCTGCTTATGACCCATTGGCAGTACTTTCTCCTGGCCAAAGAATTTTTCAAAAAGCAACACCCTTCTCATGACAGCGGCCTCACAATATGATTACTATTTTTTTTAAGAGGCCCTTACAACATGTGGGAAAATGCCTCAGCCACAAAAGCAGCATCTTGATAATAGAGATATTCATGTGCCTTTTTCACATATTGAAAGTGTAACATGGAGGGAGGCTGTAGGGGCTAGTAGAAAAGTTTTCAACAGACAGATATTTCTACATATATTATTAGCGAGCATTGTGAAAGGAAATGGACATCACTAGTCATATAAAGAATGTATATATCAATTTTGTAAACTGCAATTGCTTTCTCAGAGAAAAACAGTCCCAAAAGACCAAAATTTTTTTTTCCTGCACAGAGATATGACATACTCAAAACAAATGTAGGACTAGCTCATGCTACACCAACATAAATTCAAGAGCAACACAAAGAGAAAGAAATTAACGTCACAATTAAAAATGGGCTTACCCCAACCTCAACAAAGAATTATCACTTGAGGCAATTAACGAAATTCAACATGAGGTTAATGTAACTGTGGATAATACAGTAATAAAATATTTCAGTCACAATTTAAGTAAACAGGTGGAAATTAGTATTTTCACTTCACCTTTTGGTTAACCTAAGCAGCACAATGTGTACCATACTGGGGCAAAAAATCAATGGCAACTCCAACAGTTCGAAAGGGAATGAAAATCAACAGAGGCCTCCAATATTAATTTCTTCCGAAGTGATCACACACAAGGTGAAATAACATTAAATAGATTTGCACTTAAGCTATCTTTCGTTTTATTGTCTACGGCATATTGAGCACAATAGCCGAGGGACAAGTCTTGTGTGTACTTGGGTTAAATCTCCTTGGCCTAATTAAAAATCCTTTTTTTAATTAAGTATATGCTTCATTGAAAATAAAAAGAAAAAATACAATAAAACCCAAGTGCACTGGCAGTGTACTAATGATACATCAAAGTTTCAATCACATAATTAAAAATCATATCAAAAAGACAGATTTCATTTATTATATCAGAGTTTTTAGACCCAAGTAATTATGCATGCTATTCTTTTTTATCAGGTGCAAGTAAAGGCCAAAATTCAGTTTGAAGTAGGAATCTTAACATAAGCATTTAGAGAGTAAATAGTTTATGAAAATTTAGAATATATCCTTCTGGAGGGTAATGAGATTATATAAAAATAGGTTTTATGTGATTATTAAGCTATTAGAGTTATCTGTTGCTCTACTTTGCAGAAGTCTGTAGCAAAAATTAGAAAACCGCTCATTACACAAAAATGAAAAAAAGGAATTGTGAAGGTTGACATTTGGACTAATCAGGTATAACGATAATTTAAAAAAATAAAAAGAAAAAGATTATAAAAAAAATATATTAAAGGCGATGATATATTTATAATTAGTGAAATTCATCTAATTAAAACAGAATTTATTGTTTTTTGCTACATAAATAGTGGGGGAGGGGGGAAGGTGGGGTGAACCCCAAACAATGGGCACCACATAGGGTGCCAGTAGCATTGAGCTATCACTCGAATCATCTAGTTAAAACAGAATTGAAGCCACTTCATACAAATTTTCTCTATTTTTGTTTAATTTTTAATTTTTTTTAAATAGTGCAATTCATCTAGCTAAAATGGAACTGATGCAACCTCATTTTCTTTTTATTTTCTTTTCATTATTTATTCCTTTCATTCATTTGTAAAAGTTGCAACTTGCAAGATAAGCAGTCTACTGGGACCTAACAAGGATCTCAGACTATTACCAATATATTTGATTTTGAGTCATTTAGGAATGAGTAGGTCTGTTTTGTTTCACTGGTTGTGCTAATAAAAAATTCTCCATGATTTTCTTATCATTGCCTTTTCAAGTAACATCATAATTCATAAGTGGAATGAATCTTTCCATTTTTATCAAACTTTGCATTCATTTTAAAGTCAAAAAAGGGGAAAAAAAATCAATTAAGTATGAGAAAGGAGCATTTTTTTTCTGTTGAAGAGATTGGCATCTCTGTGTCAGATCTGTTGGAGAAAGTGTCAATAATTCACCCAGTGCATGATCCTTTTCTATCACTGTACCGTTCTTTAGGTGTAAAGTTATGTGACACATTGCCACCTTCAGAATTTCCAGAATGTACTATTTTGGATACTTGCCTCTGTTTTTGAAACAGCTCAAACTACCAGTGACACTTGGAAAACTGAACTTAACACGTCATAAATCAGAGCACCAGTTATCCACTGAACACTAATAACCTTTGGTTGGCTATATTTACAAGGAAAGGGCCTACCTTATGTGGGGTAATGACAGTTGCTGAATAAAAGAAACATTTAAGTGGTTATGAATGCAATCCAGTTGCTAAATTAAAGAAAGATTCATGTTACCGACAATATTCTTTTATGATACCACTTGCTCAATGAAATTAAATAGGACTACGAAGTTCTCATTCTAAGGGAAGGATTCATCCATCAATACAAACATTGAATTGACAACATTTTTGTACGTAAACACCAGAATCTTGAGCTAAAAATAACCAAGAACTGCACTTACCTTAGAAAGCATACAGTGTCTTGCGTGAAAAACATTGCTAATTTTCTGATCAATGTTGGTTCTATGGTGACAATTGCAAAGCCTGTTAGACATCAGACACCAAAAGAAAGGTCAATTTCTGTCAGTTGTCAATAGAACCTCAAATTCAAACATTTAATCAGTTCCAGATCGACTAAAATAGCACTCGTAGCTAGGAAATAATTATTGATGTTGAGAATCTACAAGGCAAAAGCAGCTCTAATTCTCACAACTCCTGTCGGCACCCTCAATGGGGTCAAGTAGCAAAAAACACCTCATGACTTACATCAAAATCCAGAGGTCAATGGAGTATGAATGGCTAGTGTGCTGAGCATAACATGTTCAAGTTGCCTACACCAAGTTGTATGTAGTCCAGATTCCTGTGATAGTTGGATGATACCTCAACTACTCATTCTAACTTAAAGTTATCAATATGCGTAGCTTAGTCTCGTGAATTTGTAATAGGAAATCCATAGAATGCCTTAACATCTCCACTCTATCAAGAAAGAATTAATATTATATCAATATACACCCTTAAGATTTAGGCATCCAAATGAAATTTAATTGTTATTCACGCTTCTATTTAAAGAGGAAGTCAAGGGGGTGAAAATCTCAAATATTATATCTAATTACAGCAAGTTTTTTACCAGTATACTAGTTACATTCTAAGAAAATAATCAGAGCAGCCCCCACAAGCTCAAATCTTATACATACAGTTTAGTGGGAGATCCCTAAAGATGTAATAAACTAAATAGCTCGTTGGCAAGGCCGATTTGGTCGACATCGCAACATTGATATTTGGAAGGCAATCCCTCATTGCTTAATGCGGTGCATTAGTCTAGAAAGGAAATTTAGAAGCTTTGAGAGGTGTGAAGCGACCACTTTAGATTTGAGATTGCTGTTTTGAGGAACCACAATTGAATGGATGACCAATGACAGCGGCTGGATTTTTTTTTATAAGTAATAAGTTTTATTGATATCAAAAAGGAACACCCTAGTACACAGGGAGTGTACAAGGGGTCAAGAAATCAAATACAAAAATTGCAAGAGTCTCGGAAATCAAAAAAAAAAGGGAATGATTGTTTTTGCAAAACAAACAACCATTCCATTAAAGTTCTAAAAAAGAATAGCTTGAGGTTCGGAATAGATCTCTCAATATCTTTAAAACATCTACTATTTCTCTCCTTCCAAAGACACCGCATTAAGCAATGAGGAACGATGGACCAAATATATCCATTTTGATGATGACCAAAGCTGCCACGTCAACACCCTAACAACCCCAAAACAGTATGCAGCATAACCCAAGTTACTCCAAATAGACCCAAAACCATAGACCATAGACCATAGATCCAAAGCAATAGGACAATGAAGGAATAGATGGTGAACCGATTCACCATTTCTCTTGCACATGTAGCACCAATCCAAAATCCACACCTTTCTTTTTCGTAAATTATCAATCGCCAAGCATTTCCCTAGGGCAACAGTCCAAACAAAGAAAGCTACTCTAGAGGGAATCTTCTGCTTCTAAATACTTTTTCAAGGAAAACCATAAATAGTATTGCCAACTAAAATTCTATAATAATCACTAACCATGAATCCCTTATCTTTGCTAATTATCCAACACATTTATCCTCACCAAACCCCTTTATTGGAGAACCATATATAGTATCCATGAAGCCTGACATAGCCTAACATAGCCTCACGGTTTTTCCCATCTGCGAGCATGCACACATCCCTAAAGAACCCTCCCACACAATAACCTCCTGGGCACCACATACCATTATCACACATGTGTGATAATGGTACACACATGTGGTGCCCAGGAGGTTATAAAGCATGTGTGGGAGGGTTCTTTAGGCGATGTGGGACTCTGTACGTCGTAGCCAAGCGCTGCTCGCAGATGCTCCCACCCCTTCAGGACAAAACCGTGAGGGCCTGGCTCCCCAAAGCGGACAAAGCCGATTAATGTGTCCTCACACCTCTAGTTCCCAAGCATACACACTCCTAAAGAATCACACATCCCAAAAGAGGACACCATCGGAGGACTTCATAAGCTCAGCCACACTGGCCTCTTTATTCCTACAAAATCTGAACAAGTCAGGATATCTAAGAGTAAGAGATGTCTCTCCACACCACCGGTCTTGCCAAAACTTCACTCTAGACTCATCACCAATATCATATAGAATATGCATGAGAAAGAAGGCCATCCCTGACTGATATTTTTCCATAAACCAACACCATAAGGGCCATTCATAGATCTAGTACACCAGCCCGCCCCACACACATTCATATTTCATTTCTATCACTTTTCTCCAGGGGGCATCTTTCTCAATCCCAAATCTCCATAGCCACTTCCTAAGTAAAGCTTCATTGAAAAGTCTTATCTTCCTTATCAATAAGCCACCCAAAGAAATAGGAGCACAAACTCCAGCCCATTTAACCAAATGAATTTTAGGTTCATCTCCAAAACTGCCCCATAAGAAATTCCGCTGAAGCCTCTCAATTCGATTAGCCACACTAGCAAGTATAGGAAATAAAGATAGAAAATAAGTGGGTAAATTAGATAGGGTGCTTTTGATTAGATAGTGACTCTACCTCCCTTGGATAAATATAAGCGTTTCCAACCCGCCAATCTCCTCTCCATTTTCTCCAGAATTGAATTCCATATAGTCTTATCCTTGAATTTAGCACCCAAAGGAAGACCCAGATATTTCATTAGAAGAGAAACTTGCTTGTAGCCAAGAACAACCAGCAATAGGTCAATATTATGGACTACCCCAACCAGAACCAATTCTGACTTGCCCAGGTTTATCTTTAGACCCAACACTGCCTCAAACCAGATAAGAATCATACGCAGAATCAAAATTTGTTCTAGATCATCCTCACAAAAAATTAGAGTGTCATCCGCAAAAAGGGGATGAGACACCGCCGAGGATCTTCCCTCCAAGTTACCCACACTAAATCCTGACGTGCATCCTTCATGAACTGCTTTATCCAACATTCTTCCAAGAGCTTCCATCACCAAAACAAACAACAGTGGAGACAACAGATCACCTTGTCTCAAACCTCTAGAGCTACCAAAAAATCCACAAGGAAAGCCATTAATCAAGATGGAGAAAAGGAATGTAGATAGACAAAAGAAGATCCATTGTCTCCATTTGGCAGAGAACCCACTTCATTCTAACATCTGCAAAAGAAAACTCCAGTTTACATGGTCAAAAGCCTTCTCAACATCCAGCTTACAAATCAGCCCCGGCGCCCCAGACTTCAATCTACTATTAAGACATTCATTGGCAATAAGAACAAGATCAAGGATCTGCCTGTCCCTCACAAAAGC
The DNA here is from genome assembly GCA_032878915.1 of Castanopsis chinensis. Lineage (NCBI taxonomy): Eukaryota > Viridiplantae > Streptophyta > Magnoliopsida > Fagales > Fagaceae > Castanopsis > Castanopsis chinensis. Next base: position 1,942,411 of record JAVQMG010000090.1, read on the forward strand.
ATTCTGAGATGTTGAGATTATATCCCCCGTCACCATGCAGAGTCAATTAGCCAAGACTTTAGCAATAATTTTATAAACCCCCCAACCAGACTAATAGGACAAAAATCCCTAATCTCACTTGCTGCATGTTTTTTAGGAATGAGAGTAATAAAAGTTGCATTTAAACTTTTCTCAAACTGACCATTAACAAACAAATGATGAAATACAACCATAAGATCAGGTTTAACAATCCCCTAGCAAGCTTGGAAAAAAGCCATTGGGAAGCCATCTAATCCAGGAGATTTATCACCATGAAAACTCTAAACAACATCATAAATTTCTGCCTCTTCAAAAGGTCTCTCTAACCAATCCACATTATAGCCAGACAACGGCAGGATTACTTTTATTTTCCAACTTATTAGATTTTATTGATCATTGAACCTTTAAAGTTACTATTGTATACTTCCTGGGCTACATACGTCTATTTCTTAATAAAACTTATCACTTGAGTTTTCAATAAGGCTCGTGCTAGGCGCTCACGTTTTTTGGTTTCCCTAAAATCGAATATTTTTAAGTTGGTAAAGACCCACCCCTTGTTTCAGTCAGAATGAGTCCCCGGGACCCCGGGACATTGGCTTCCGCCAACAGTGGACTATTAAGGATCGCATCCCGCGCATATTCTACATTATAGCCTGCAACTAATTCAGCTTCCGCTTCTGGGAGATCAAACGAAGCTTGATTAGTTATCAAAAATAAAAAATCCTCCAATGATTTTAACCACAGAGGGGAAGTTTCTTACAGCCAACCGTCTTTCCTAGTCATTTTCTTTTCTCGCTGATAATAAATAATAGTTTGCAACAACATTCAACGTGTTTGTTTATAAACTTAGTTCCATATTCCACCCAAGAAGGTCTTCTTTCCTTTTTCTTTTTTTTAAGGACACACCAACTCCAAGCATTTCAATCAAAATCATTCCATTTTTTTACCATATAAATAAAACAAATGTTTCTATGAAATAGCTACCAACTGACTCTTTCCCCTCACATGGTGATGGTTTAAATACATCAACAAATGGAAAGAATTAACAAAGAAATTAATACCAACAGAACATTTTAACATAGGAATGCTGTTCTGTAAAGATAAAATTGATAGATGCTACTGATTCTGTATATATTTTTATTAGATTGCCTTGATAACACCAACGGTTTAGGCTAGGTTTGCACATTTTTCTTCAAAGTAGAAATACATCTTCTACACTGTTCTGCAGTGCTTTTATTGCAGTGTTAAATGAAGAAAAGTATGGTATGTGTTTGAAGTTTTCTTTTAAAAAAAAATTAAAACTAAAAATTCTTTAAAAAATGACATATGAAATTAGAGAGTATCACAAACTATTAATGTTATAATTGGCAAAAAGGCAATTAGTGCTATGCTTAATGATTAGTGCCATACAAGGAAACAAATCTTCAAAATATCACTCAGTCACAAGAAAATTACAAACGCTTTATGTAAGTGTCCAATATTCTAGGCCAATACCAAATGCCATTTCAGAAACAATACAATTAGATCTCGTTAGATACAGACCCAACCTATGACCCATTGATTGTCCACATGGATTAGTATACTAAGAAAAGTTTGAATTTAAACTAAGGATGACTTGATAAGCAATGTCAAGTAATGGATGAGATGATTATGTAGATAACTCCCCACTAAGTTAAAACTCCTCTTAACAAGAGAAATCAATGAGTGCACAGAAAATCTTATGTAAAGCTTCTAAGAGAAATCAATGAGTGCTCCCAAAAACTACTCCTCTCTCTAGTGCCATCTCTTCAGAATAACCATCAATAGTACCCTAGAACTTGGAGTTTGGAATTTATTGGAGAGACCCTGGTAGCCTCTTTGGAGGCTCGTAAGACAAGCTAAAGGTCCAGTTTGTGGTTAATTAGTTTGTGCAAGGCATATGAAATCTAACCTACTTTTTTTAACAGATCTAAACTAAACTTGGCTGCAAGTGCACTCCAACTGGATTTTTACGTTCTACAGACATTCAGAAAACGCCTTATTAACAATAAAGAATTTCTCACAGAAGAATGAAAGTAAAGAAAATTGGGGGGAGCAGTTATTGTAATAATATGTAAGTATGTGTAAATACATGCAAGCAAAATAACCAAATTCAAGTTGCAAAAGCACTATATTCTAGGCAGGGAAATCATTCCATTTAGGCTGAAAGCTACCCATTTCCCTATATTTCATTGATCTAATTTTGGAACAAATTCATGTATCCTAAACCAATTAGCTTTAGCTCAAATATCACCTCCTCCCCAGGAAAAACTGGGAGGATGGCGTGGCTGTAGGTTCAAGACCCACAGGATGCTATGACTTACAACAACAACAACAACCAAAAAAAAAAAAAACATTTTAAGAACAGATTGATGTTTCCTATGTTTATATTTAACATGATGCTGGGAAAGACCTTCTCACAACCCAGATTAAAAGACAACTTGGGGTTGTTCAGCCCAAACATCTACCCCACCACCAGCCAATTCTGTTTTAGGTAAAAGTAAAACTGAAAAATAATATGGCCAGGATTCTAACTTAGCTAGTCTGGAAAATTGTCAACTCTAGCAAGGATGTATAATGTGCATCTATATGGTGTTTAGGAATGAATATATTTGCAAGAGGAAAAGACATAAATGGGGAAAAGAAATTTTTTGCTCTTGTATCTATTAGTAATGGCTCAAAACAATCAGATATTTGTGCTCTAGTTTCTCAAAAAAAAATAATAATAATAAAGATATATAACTCTATATATTCAAATTCATTTTTAGTTAGCAATATAAAAGCTTTTTTTTATTATTATTGGTGAGTTTACCAATGCACCTAGTAGGGGGTTTGAACCAGCAATCTTACCCTCCACCCTCTCTTATAAGCAATATAAGAAGCATTGTCGAATAATTAAAAACATTGCTTTCAGTGCACAGTATCAATGCACCTAAGCCAATTCAGCACTTCACCACTTGGTTGACAACCAGCTAGGTGGACTGGAAGCATTCTGAACATTTTGACCATTTTATCCCATTGAGTTCCACAACAAAGTTATTGCACTGAAAAAACATTACCACTTCCAAGAGAGTAGTATATATCATACCTACCTCTTCAATATGAAAAATAACCTTTTGTATCCCACTCAATGATTTCCCTTCACAACTTTCTTGGATCAACAAACCATGTCTTTTCATTCAAAATTGCTTCCCCACAAACACCAAGGTGGAACTGGAATACCACTTTACCTCTAGGAAAGTACAACTAATCAGTGCACTCCATCATACTCCCAACTAAAGCCAATGAGCACTACAGTTCAAATGCCACTTCCTCCTCCCACAAAAATACGTGAATAGCAAGGTCGTGGTTCAAAACCCCATTGGAGCGTCTGTGACTTACCAATCAAAAAAGAAATCATACTCCAACTAAAGATTCAAAACACCACCCACTCTACTTTTAGAAACTCCATGGTTAACATTGTCCTAGTGAGATAAAGATACTTTTCTCCTCAGATCCAAAAATACTCCATAATTCTCATCACCTACGTAACAAAAACTGATATTTACCAATTCATACCAATGGGTTCCACTCAAACAGTACAATATATAGAAGTGGAATGCAGATAATGCTAATGCTCCAAAAATAGGGGTGCCCACAAAATAAAATCTGTTCATTCTATATTTCTTAAAGGAATTGAGACATTATTAACAACCAAAACCTGCTTAAAAAAATTTCATTGAAGCACCAGTTACATCCAAACTTTCCATGTAATAGCTCTCATCCAGCATTGACCCAAATAAATTTCCTTTGTTTTTTGGATGAATCAAGTTTTTATTAACACAAAACTAGCAGCTATATACATATTGACCCCCAAGAAACAGAGTGAGAGCAAGAGCATGAGATATTGTACCTGGAGAACAAAAGGTCCAATTTTGAAGAACACCCCACCTTTCAAAACATCTAATGAATCAAACACTTCCACAAAGGCTGTGTTTTTTTTTTTTGGGCTGTGAATGTACATTCTGGTTTTGGTGCAGCTTGAAAGGCAAGTGAGAAAAGTGAAGTGTACCCATTTGAGGCGTTGGAATATGCAATGTGAAACAAAGAAATTTGAGCGAAATTATTGCAGCAGAAGAATCCCCAGCGGGCCAGATGGTACTCTGTTTAGACTGACTGTACTTTGTAGAGTACAGGACTTTTGAGGAAGAGATTTTGGGCCTGCAAGATTTTGGGCTGTCTGCAATTATTATCTCAAACATTCTTTTTGTCTTCAAAAACAATTTTTTTTTTTTTTAAATCAAAATCAAAAACAAAAGTACAAAACCATTACAAATATTTTATTTGTGTTATACTCTATGAAAATAATTTTTAAAAAGACAGTAAAAACATGTCTAATTCTTTATAGAATATTCTTAATTATGGAGTTTACTTCATGAAAACTTAATGAGTGTGATATTTGGGATGGAATTGGTTGTATGGAAGAAAAAGGGTGGGTTTAGATATTATTTTTCCAAAATTAAAAAAATAATAATAATATAAAATAGACTAAAAATGTGTTATGCTTTTTTTTTAGTTTTTAAATATATTTCTTATGAATTTAAGAAATTTTTTTGACATCGTGTGGCTCATTATCTCTCCAAGATTTTTGCACTCCCTAATATAATAAATGCCAAGGATTGGATCTAGTATTTATGTACATAGAACTCAACGCGATGTAGACTTGTTACAAGTTTTGGACAACTGTTTACATTGTATTGGGTCCAACGCACAAAAGCAGACCCAAACCATATCCATACAATATTTTGTGTTTAGCATGTGTCAATTTAACTAATTCAACTAATTAAAGTATTTGTGGGTTTCAGTTAACTCAATTAATAAAATTTCTAATGATTAAATAAAAAATCTAAGGTTCAATCCCCCTCTATACCAAAAATCGATTAGTTTCTTGGTTTGATGATAAAGTTCTATTATCAAAAATAGACGTCATAGGTTGATACTATCTCAAAAAAAAAAAAAAAAATAATCTAAGTATTTCTTTTTCCCATATATATAAAACAAAAGAATAAAGAAAATAATTTGATAAATAAATGTAATTTGTTCACTTTTATGAGATGTCATTTTACTAATATAATTTTTTATATAATAATGTAAAAATTTACTTCTTATATAGTAAGCAAAAATTATTGCTAATAAGGGTGTAATAATAATTTCATACAAATACATTTTATTTCCTCTCAACAAAAATAAATGGATCAAGCCATCAAGCAAAAATTCAAAACAAAACCCCCAAATCCAAATCATTAGTATAATGGTACATAATGGTTCCCCCCCCCCCCAACCCACCCTCTTTTTGTAGTAGAAGTGAAATTTCATATTCAAGAAACAATAATAGGTCACATAAAAAAAAATAATAAAAAAAAAACCATGATAGGTTATATATATTATAACTTTAGTGGTAATCCCGAAATGTTACATCATATAAACTAGTACTAAAATACTATATTTCAATAAATAAACTGAATCGACTACTACAACAAAATTGACAACTTTTGCTGTTACATAGATTTGAACATATGTTATTTGTTTTATTATAATTAACGATACCATTTAGTTTTTTTTTTTTTTTGTGAAGATGATTGAGCAAGACCAAAAAAAACTTTATAATTTGCACGAATGAACACAATAAGTTTGATATTAATTATTCTCTAATAATGATATAAATATGCAAAATTAAGTTCTTATCACGGGGGAATAGCAAATTAAAGAGTCAAGACACTCTAATCTAATATTTTTTCTTAGAAGATAAACTAATCTAAACATAAACATAATATTGAAACATAATCATCACTAAAAAAATAAACATATAATAACAATAATATAGACAGTAAAAACATTGTTTCTTCTCTCTTTTTTTCACACCATTTTACTAAATTTAAATGAATTAATTTGTATTTTAATTGATATCTTTTTTTTTTTTTGCTTAGTGGATGGTCTTTAATTTGAATTTAAAATATCACAAAAAGGTTTTACATATCACTAAAAAAAAGTACAAATATTTTTGAAAATCATCAAAAGCCTTGTAACTCAACTACACCTCCTAGTATTTTAATAGAGACATTCTAGGTTCAAAGTTTTGTAACTATTGAATTATCAAAAAATAAGAAATGAAATTGAAAATATATATAATTAATACACATTAATAAGAAACAAAATATGGACAAAACGTTAATATCAAGTATTCTACAAACTTGATGAAAATATCTTAATATCAAGTATTCTTTTCTATTTTAAAAGATCTAGAGATTTGTAATTGATTGACGAACAAGAAATTTACCTAAACTAATGATAGTTTTTTTTTCTTCTTGAAATACTCACTTTTCTATAAACACACATAAATCATATTGTTTTGAAGGAGGCAAAAATATTGTAACTATGGCAACAAACTTGCGCATTCTCATGCATAAAATTATTTTTAATTATCTTGTACATGATAAATTTAAAGTGAATGATTGTTCAGGGGCCTTTTTGGGTTCCTTGGCCACGTGTGGTCCTTTGGAGGAGTGACCTTGCTAGACTTGGGTTCGTTAGGAGAGTTGCATCCAGAACTTAACATTGGACCACGTAGTCCAACAGCTACCCGCGTACTTCTAAGCCCACAAAACCATTAAAGCCAAAGTCTAAGAATCACGATAATAGTTGAATAAATATGTAACATGTGTTTGATCTATTAGCTTTGATTGACAGTTGTAATAGTAGTTGGAATAAAGTAATATGTATTTAAATATGAGGTAATCATGTACTCAATGATGTATATTTAAAAATATGGAAGCAAAATTACTTATCTTTGTATGGTTTGTAACTCCAACTGTACAGCTTCTGTGAGTTGATAATATCCCAGCAGAGTGACTCCAGGGTAAAGAGGCAAGTTGCCATGATAACTCAAGATTGAGGGGGGGGGGGGAAATGGGTGCAATTGGAGAGAGAGAAAGAGAGAGTATATCCAGCTGTGTGTAGGGGCTGGTTTAGCTTGCCCCTCTTATCATGCATTTAAATGAGTTTTCCCCTTGATAATGCCCTTTTAGTTGTTGTGAAGTTATGAATAGTGTTACCTTCCATGATAAGGACTTTTGTATAGAGTATTTGTGCCTTTTAAACGAATGGTATTATGTAAGATGGATTTGTGTCTTCCATGAGAAAGGCTTTAATATGAGATTTGGGTACTTTCCAGGAGAAGGGCTTTGGCATTAAAAGTTTATACTTTCCATGAGAAGAGCTTTTAGTATAAGTGTTTGATATCTCTTAAGAAGCGTGGAGATGGTAAAAAATATAGACGTTTTGTGGGATGTAATATTTGTAATATGTATGATATATGGAAGTATGAAAAATATGAAGGTTAAAGATAGTAAAAATATGAGATTATAACTGCTAGAGAAGTTGTAGAGATTGCTTTTCAAGAGGAAAGATTTTGTAAGAGAAGAGTATGGAGATGTGTTTAGATATATGGAGATAGGAGCAATAAGGTGTATTTTCTAAATATGGAAAGTGAGAGAATGAGTATAAGAAGGGTAATAGTGTTGTAGTGTGTTTAGCCATGTTGCTAGAATTTACTGCTAGAGGATGTATGAAGGCTTATGAAGATGTTTTTATGAGCTAAGGGTTAAAGAGTTTAGTTCCTAATTTAGAAACTAAAAAACTCAGAAGCTCAAAACTTCATTAAGAGCTTTAGAAGATTCTTAGAGGGAGAGAGAATAGAGAAGTTTGTGAAAGAATTGTTCTTCTCCCCTAGTGTCCCCTTGAGGTGTTGATAAGGGTTCTATTTAGCTAAGTTTAAGGGGTGTATTTTAGCAAATAATCTCAGCCAAAATTTGTCCCAATTAGCAATAAAATCTTCAGAAAATCCATCATAGGATTTGGTAAAAAATAGTATGTTTAGCTTTAAAGTGTTCTTGCTGTTTTGGGCAATAGCTGCTGGGGAAAGAGAAGCAGAAAAGGAAAGTGTTTTAGCAAGAAAAAGATAGTTACTCAGTTGGTTTTGGTTTTGGTTCTTAGCCAAATGAGGAAAAATCAGTAATACTCAGGCTACTGGATCAGCTGTCATAGCTGTTCTGAAAAGGCTATCTCAGCTATCAGGAAAAGCTGTGACAGCTATCATGAGACAGCTGTCACAACTGTCAAAAGATAGCTATTGCTTGAGGCAGAAACATATGAGGTTAGATGTCAGGCTGATGGGATTTGAGCATTAAAAGGATGATGATATCAGTTCCAGCTAGGTGTTAAGTGCTGAATACACTGCTGGGGTTTTGCCGAAAATGTTTCCTTTTTTGGGTATTTATATTTTTGGTCCAAGGTTTTATTACTACACATTTTTAGTAAATAAGAGAATGGTTAGTTGATAGTTAATGAAACTTTAGAGATTTAGTCAATGTCTCATTTTGTTATGACTTAATCTTGATGAGCAAGAAGAGCATTTAATGTTTTGCTTTGGCAGCTGGCAGAGAAATATATGGTTTGATTGTGGTAGACAGCAGCTGGGTATTAGAGATATCATAAATATTTTACATATAGTTGGAGATAAAAGATAGTCAATCAGATTAGGCCATGTGTTTGAGTTGGATTTTAACTAAAAGTAGTAATAAGATTTATGTAGAATAATAAAATAAAGTTTCTAAATTTGTATAGGAACAGCTGGAGATTAAATGAATAGTTATTTTCTCAGCAGTTAGATAGCCGGGGATATTGAGTATTTGTCATATGATGAATATTAAGTTTTAGGAAAAAAGTAATGGGGAGTTTTATTATTTTAAGTGCTGATAAGAGATGGTTACTATATGCTACTCACTACACACAGACTCGTCAAAGTTCAGGAAGTTGAAGAAGACACACCAAGTAACATGGTTCTTTATCAATTTTAAACCGCTGGAGTTTTACTGAACATACCTCTTGACCCTTCAAACCACAACTCCCAAAGTTTCCCCAAATAGACTCATGAGCTTGCATCATAAGCCAAAGATTAGATAACATACCTTGGGTTTTGTTGTCGTTTTGTGTGAATATGGACTTTTGTTGAAAAATCCACTTTCAATCAATATGAGAGAGGTAATATGGGTTATGAGTTTTGATTCATTGTGTGAGCTCGATCCATACGCTCGATCCATATGTTGATGTTGATGATATCATGGGATATGATTCCAATTGATGAAAAGGAAATGTAGACCATGAATTCGCCTCTTGAAGTAAAGATCTCAGGGTCATGTGAGCCCAATCCATGTAATTGAATGAAATATGAGCTCATTTTGGGCTTTAAATAGATTTACCCAAAAAATCAATAATATGTTGAAGTGGTATGGGTTGTCAATGAAGTAGTGCCACGGGGAGCAAAAAAAGAGTTCTCAACAATGACAACAACTAAATATTGGCCCAAATTTTGTCTTAATTAATGTAGGTTTAAATTTATGAATGTCTTGTTGAAAGTATGGATGACCTTTGCACATGTGAAACGGTAGACTAATAATCCTTTAACCCTTACAAAATTAGTAATGATGATGTGCCAATCATTTGAAACATGCACATCTCAAAAGGTAAATTATCAACCGTTTCTATAATTACTACTACACGAACATAAACATAAACATTATATAAACAATATTAATAAACATCTTTAATAAATAATAAAAATAAGAATAATAACAACAATTATAATAACCATATTAGAAAAGGTACAAAAGCAATTTATAATGACAGTTGAATAGTTGTTTCTTTTGTTTTTCTCCTTCCATTTTTCTCATAGTTTTACTAATCTAATCTCTCTCTTTTTTGTTGTTGTTGTTGTTAATTGGATATCCAAAATTAGGATAATGTTGATGAAACCATCTAAACCTTAGAGAAAGTATCTTATGAGACACTCTCTTAATGTCAGCAACTTGTTTGGTGAGCCTTCCCAATCAAAATAGGACACGTATTATGGCACTTTAAGGTGGTACACGTATTCTATTTTGATTGGTAAGGCTCACCAAACAAGTTGCTAACATGGAGAGAGTGTCTCATAGGATACTTTCTCCTAAACCATGCACTTTAGGGTGCGTTTAGATACCGCTTATTTTGCTGAAAACTGAAAGTAATAAAAAAATAATTTCCGGTTACTTTTCACTCTAAAAAATACTATTCATTTGCCTATTTGCACTGTTCATGTCCCATGAATAGTGCACTAGGCACTGGTCCAAAAAAAAAAAAAACTGAAACACAAAACACGTGGATGTGGACGTGATTCAAACAGTAACTTAATATCTTTACCATCAATTTTAATGACACTCAGATAGTTTTAATTTGAATTTTGATAACTATATTGGGAAAAATGCCCTAACACCTCCTAAACTTTAAGGTAGTGATCGTTATACCCCATGAACTTTTGTTTTGACAAATTTAATCCCTGAACTTCACACATGTGCCAAATTACAACCTTAGTGATTCTTCTATTAATAGACTATCAAAAAGGCGTGTGAGACGCACTTAAAGTTGAAAGTACCAAATCAAATCCTCTAAACTAATGGAAAGAAAAGAGAAAATCATGGGTCTAGAAAGAGACTTCAACCCCATTCTAAAACTGATAATTAGTTCATAATTCAAGTGGTAGAAATCGTTCAACCCCATTTTTTAAATCATACTTGATTGGCATAAAATAGTGAAATACAGAAACCATCAAATCCAAAAAGTCAAAAAATGTGACTGATTATCCAGATTCAAACACAAGTTACACAACAACCCAATGGCCTTTCCTAGTTCCTATAACTCAGAACCAAAAGGATAAACCAAACATTGAGAAACACAAAAGCATAAAGCAATTGTGACTTTAAATCACAATGGCATTAATCAATGATCCAACTGGCACAACACACAAACTAGATCTAAAAATCTGACAGCAACGATGTATTATTTCATTTCCACAAATGGACACCCAAGCCAAAATAATCAATAAGAGGAAGAGGCCAAATGCTATTGAGTCCTCACATAATTAGGATCCAACCTAACGACCTCCTCACACTCCCTCACTGCCTTTCCAAGCCTCCTTAAACCCATCAGACAAACTCAACACCGCACCAAAATGTCCTTTCTTGTTTGCAATTGAATGATGCGGTTGAACCAAGAAGGGCGCCATTGAGACCACGGACGGCAAGATCAATGACAGGTCAAAGAACTATAGCAGTAAAGGAAGGGATGTTGCTGTGACTTTTTTAGATCGTCTCCTTCACATTTCTTTTGTTCTTTCCATCGGTTTCAAAGGCTTCAATTTGCTATTTTAAACTTCATGTGTGTATCACATGCATTTTCTGTTAGTATAGTAACATAAGACTAACTGAGTTATTAATTTGGCACATGTGAGAAGTTTAAGGAGTGTTTAAGGAGTGAATTGGTCAAAAAAACGTTCAAGGGGTGTAGTGGCTACTACCATAAAGTTCAAGGGGTGTTAGAGCATTTTTTCCAATCATTTTTGTTACAACATGTGTTTTTCTATTAGATAGATTCAAAGTTGAAGTTACATTCCTTGTACAGATATTGGTGTTTGTCCAGGTTAATGACAGCTAAATATGTGATTAGAAAATCTAAACAATTGGTCTTTGTAGACACCCCATGTTGCATCTGCAATTTGTTTAACCTCACCAACGGCCAAATTGGCATTTCACAACCGAGTGATAATATCCTAATTTTGAAAAAACTATAGAATTTATAACAAGCTAAACAACATATCATATGCTTCAATTAGACCACCAAATTAAAACCCTTTGAAATATCTTAGGACCACAAGGAAACAAATCCCACATCTATTATTGTCATCGCGTTTGAAGACTCTCAATCGACTAGTAGAGTACAGCTTGTTTTTGCTATCCCTTCCCTTTTATTAGCTTTTTTTATTTTTTTTTATTTAGAGCTTTGTTTAGTTTGGTGGGGGTCGGTAGATGGCCCAAGTTAAAGTTTGAGTTTTCAATGCTTTTTTTGTTTGTACATTTGAAAGATATTGCTGATTGAATAGAAAAAGGTTAAAACCCATGTAGTAAAACCCTTTTGGATCTTTTTTTTATGTTCTAGAATTTCAGTTCTGTTGGGTCATTGGCAGCTGGAAATTCAAATAGAGGGTTTGGTTTTGAATTTGGTGAAAAACCCACCTACAAAATCGTTTCTTTAATAGTTTTTGAGCAAGTGATTTGCAGGTTATAGTTTGTGTGGTAGCTGGGGTGCAAAACTCATATGACAATCAGAAGTGGGTTGTGTTTGAATTTATAGAAGTTGATTTGAGAATCAAAGGTTTAAAGGCTTGTAATTTGAGTTTGAAGGTTGAAAAAAATTTCCCAGAAAGGCTTTGTGTGTTTGTGTGAGTATTAGTTTTTGTTTACCCATAGCATTTGTCTTTGAAATTTGAATAGCTTGAGGTTAGTGTTATTGGGAGAGGTTAGTGTTATTGGGAGAAGAAGATGGTTGGAACCACTGAAGTAATGAACCATAATGAGGATTCCAATGGGGCAATTCATAATTCAAATGGTGCTTTTGAAGAGAGGTTGATGAGCTTCATCGCCTTATGTTAAAGGCTGAGGGTGATCCATCGAGGATTGTTGATGTTGGGACAGGTTGCAAGATAGCTATGGTCATTTGAGAGTGTAGGTTCAGATTAGGATATGGAGAAGAGCTGGTAGAACTGTTGATAGAGCCACGGTTGAACACTCGTTGATCAGTTCAAGGGAGGATGCGTTGAGGAGACTTTTGAGGAAGAGATTTTGGGCCTGCAAGATTTTGGGCTGTTAGCAATTATTATCTCAACATTTTTTTTTTACTTCAAAAGCAAAAAAACTTTTTTTTTTTTGAGAATCAAAGTAAAAAAAACAAAAGTACAAAGCCATTACAAATATTTCATTTGTTTTATACTCTATGAAAATAATTTTTAAAAAGACAATAAAAACTTGTGTAATTCTTTATAGAATATTCTTAATTATAGAGTTTTCTTCAAGAAAACTTAATAAGTGTGATTTTTGGGATGGAATTGCCTTTCATCCATTTGGTTGTGTGGAAGAAAAATGGTAGGTTTAGATATTATTTTTCCAAAATTAAAAATAATAATAATAAAATAAAAGAGATGAAAAATGTTTTATGGCTTTTTTTATTATAGTTTTTAAAAATAATTTCTTATGAATTTAAGAAAATGTTTTGACATCACATCGCTTTTATCTTTTCAAGATTATTTTACTCCCTAATATAATAAATGCCAAGGATTGGGTCTAGTATTTATGCACATAAAACTCGACATAATGTAGACTTGTGACAATTTTTGGACACATGTTTGCATTGTATTGGGTCTAATGCATAGAAGCAAATCCAAATCATATCCATATAATATTTTGTGTATAGCATGTGTTAATTTAACTAATTCAATTAATCAAAGTATTTTTTTTCTTATATATAAAACAAAGAATAAAGAAAATAAATTGATATAATAAATGTAATTTTTCACTTTTAAGAGATGTCATTTTGCTAATATAATTTTTTATTTAATAATGTAAGAAGTTACTAAGCAAAAATTATTGCTAATAAGGGCTTGATAGTAATTTCATACAAATTATATTTTATTTTCTCTCAATAGAGTAAATTGATGAAGCCATCAAGCTAAAATTCAAAACAAAACCCCCAAATCTAATAATAGGTCATTTTCAAGAAACAATAATAGGTTATATATATATATATATATATATATATTATAACTTTAGCAGTAATTCTGAAATGTTATGTCATAATATATTAGTACTGAAATAATATGTTCCAAAACTTCCAATAAATAAATTGAAGCGACTACCAAAACAAAATTGACTACTTTTGATCGATGTTACATAGCTTTGAATTTAAGTTAATTATTTTATGATAATAAAAGATACCATTTGGTTTTTTTTTTTAAATTAATTTTATGAAGATGATTGAGCAAGACCAATTTTTTTATTTTTTTATAAATTCCATGAATTAACACAAATAAGTTTGATACTACTTTCTAATAATAATATAAATATGCAAAACTAAGCTCTTATGATGGGAGAACAGTAAATTAATCATTTTGTCAAAACAACTAATCTAATCTTTTTTATTTAGAATATAATCTAATATAAACATAAACATAATAAACACTATAATCATGAAACATAATCATCACTAAACAAATAAACATATAATAACAATAACAACAATAATATTGACGGTAAAAACATTGCCTCTTCTCTTTTCTTTTCTTTTTTCCCATCATTTTTCTAAATTTACATGAATTAACTTGTATTTTAATTGATATCTTTTTTTTTATGCTCAGTGGATTGTCTTTAATTTGAATGAAAAATATCACAAAAAGGTTATACATATCGCGAAACAAAAGTATAAATATTTTCGAAAATCATCAAGTGCCTTATAACTCAACTGCATCTCTTGGTATTTTTAACGAAGTTGTTCAAGATTCAAAATTTTGTAATTATCGAATTATCAAAAAAGATTTATAAAAAAAAAATTGAAAATTAATATATCACAAGTATTCTATAAGCTTGATTAAGTATCTTAACCATGTAACCTAATATTTTTACCATAAATTAAAAGGATAATCAAGCAATTCTAATTTTAATTTTAATCACTATCTTTCAACAATATTTGTATTCTATTGAATAGTTTCAAAGTTGTAGGTGTATAATGTTGTCAAAGATTCCCAGTGAAAGTGTAAAATTTGCGCTTCCTTAATTTTAAGAGATCTAGAGATTAGTAAATGTCAACCAACAAGAAATTTATCTAAACTAATAATAGTAAATTATCATATATATATATATATTTGTGAAATACCCACTTTTCTATAAACACACATAAATCATATTGTTTCGAATGTGACAAAACTTTTGAAACTGTGACAACAAATTTGTGCATTCTCATGCATAAAATTATTTTTAATTATCTTGTAAATGATAAATTTAAAGTGAATGACAGGAGTTAAATATTGGCCCAAATTTTGTCTTAATTGATGTAGGTTTAAATTTATGAATGTTCTGTTGAAACTATGGATGACCTTTGCACATGTGAAATGGTAGACTCATAAATCATAATCCTTTAACCCTTACAAAATTAGTAATGATGATGTGTCAATCATTTGAAACGTGCACATGTCAAAAGGAAAATTATCCACCATTTCTATAAATACTATGACACGAACATAAACATAAACATTATATAAACAATATTAATAAACATCTTTAATAAATAATAAAAATAAGAACAATAAAAACAATTATAATGACCCTATTATAAAAAGTACAAAAAAAGTATAATGACAATTGAATAAGTGTTTTTTTTTTTCCGTCCCATTTTTTTTTTTAATTTTACTAATCTAATCTTTCTTTTCTTTTTCTTTTTTGGTTAATTGGATATCCAAAATTAGGATAACGTTGATGAAATCATCTAAACCATGAACCTTAATATCTTTACCATAAATTAAAAGGACACTCAGACGATTCTAATATGAATTTTGATAACTATCATGGGAAAAATGCCCTAACATTCTTGAACTTTAGGGTAGTGACCATTATACTCCCTGAACTTTTGTTTTGGCAAATTTAATCTCTGAACTTCACATATGTGACATATTAATACCTTAATTAGTTAGTCTTCCATTAATAGACTAACAAAAAAAGGCATGTGAGACACATTTAAATTTGAAAATACCAAATTGAATCCTCTAAACTGATGGAAGGAAGAGAGAAAAATATGGGTCTAGAGAAAGAGAGTTCAACCCCATTTTTCTACAACAGATAATTAGTTCAAAATTCAGATGGTAGAAATCGTTCAACCCCAATTTTAAATTATACTTGATTGGCATAAAATGGTGAGATACAAAAACCATCAAATCCAAAAAGTCAAAGAACTTGAACCAATTATCCAGATTCAAACACCAGTTACACAACAACCCAACGGCCTTTCCTAGTTCCTATAACTCAAAATCAAAAGGATAAACCAAACATTGGGAAACATAAAAACATAAAGCAATTGTGACTCTAAATCACAATGACATAATCAATGAACCAACTGCCACAACACACAAACTAGATCTAAAAATCTACTAGCAACGATGTATTATTCCCTTTCCACAAAGACACCAAAGCCAAAACAATCAATAAGAGAAAGAGGCCAAACGCTAGTGAGTCGTCACACAATTAGGATCCTTAAACCCATCAGACAAGCTCAACACCTCACCAAAATGTCCTCTCTTGTCCACAATTGAATGACGCAGTTGAACCAAGAAGGGCACCAGCGAGACCATGGAGGCGAGATCAATGTCAGGTCAAAGAACTCAAGCAGTGAAGGAAGGGATGTTGCTGTGATTTTTTTAGATCGTCTCTTAAACATTTTTTTTGTTCTTTCCATCGGTTTCAGAGGCTTCAATTTGCTAATTTAAACTTCATGTGTGTATCACATGCATTTTCCGTTAGTATAGTAATAGAAGACTGACTGAGGTATAATTTGGCACATGTAAGAAGAAAGAAGTGAATTGGCCAAAATAAAAGTTCAAAGGGAGTAGTGGCCACTATCTTATGGCCAATTTGGATCGATGTTTAAAAATAGAGGGAGAGTAGAGTAGAGGGAGGGAGAGTAATTTAATACTTTTGTTTGGAAGTTTTTTAATGAAGGAGGGGGAGGGATTTGGAGGAGTTTCAATTCCCTCTAATCCCTCATTTTTAATTCTCCAAAATTAGAGAGATTTGGAGGGAGAGTGGAGGATAAAAATACTTGATCAAATGAATTACCAAATTTGCCCTTACTATATTAACAAAATTACAAATGAAAAGACTAATTACTCCCTTCTTCCTTACTTAATTTTAAAAACATCCAAACAAAGTGGAGGATAATCATTTTCCTCTACTCTCCTTTCCACTATTTTCCTCCTCTCTACTCTCCTCCCTGTCTAAACTTTCAAACAGGCCATTAAAGTTCAGGGGGGTGTTAGAACATTTTTTCCAACTATTTTGTTACAAAATGTGTTTTTCTATTTGATAGATTCAAAGTTGAAGTTATATTCCTTGAACAGATATTGATGATTGTCCAGTTGATGACAACTAAATATCTTATTAAAATGTCTAAACAATTGGTCTTTGTAGACACCCAACATTGCAACATTAATTTGTTCAACCTCACCAAGGGCCAAATTGTCATTTCACAACCTAATGATAACATCCTAATTTCGAAAAAAAAACTATTGAATTTATAACAATCTAAACAACATATCATATGCTTCAATTGGACCACCAAATTAAAAGTTATATCTTAATCAATTTTTAACGATTAATACGCATCACAATGATTAAGGCCAGACATAGGACCTTCTAGTATATATATATATATATGATAGTTGAAGCAAAGAGAAATTTCAATTACAATTCTAAATTAAAATTCTAATTTATATTGTGTCACATGTTAATGTAAATATGAAATTGGAGTCTAATTTTTCTCCATCTGTTGTAATTTCGATGTGCTTTTTTTTTTTTCCCACACCCGTGTATTTTCAAGTTCACTTCCCTTTTCCACGCCCACGTATCTTTAGGTTCACCTCCCTTTTTCACACCCAGGTATTTTCAGGTTCACCTCTTTTTTCCACACCGATTTAAGCACCTTAATATACAACTCCCCTCTTCTTTAATCAATGCTATGAAATTTCAAAAGAATCTCTCGGTATCAATGATACATATATTTGGGTATTTCTGTATCTTATATAAGAAGAGGTTCTCTAAATATTTCGATTGTACTTGTCTTTACGATTTTCATGGTCCTAGTTTATGCTCTGCAAAACGAATTCCAACCATTCCTAAGGTTTGATTACTGCTTTCTTTCATCTGTCTATACTGTCGTTCCTTTTTATGTAACTTTTTTATTGTTTAATTATATAATTTTGTGATTTTCCTAAGATTGATGTTGCATGTTTATTTTCTTTCATCTATCTATACTTTCTTTCTTTTTTTGTCAATAATTTTTATTATTTAATTATAAAATTATTTTGTTTTCCTATCATTGATGTTGCATGTTTTTTTTTTCATAACACGTTATCAGTACGAATCTCTATCGAAAGGAAGTTGTAATTCCATTATTCTTCAAATATCAAAGATTATTTGTGTAGTTTTCTCAACTCACTGTAAGTTTTCTTTTAAAGAATTAGTAGTTATCCTATTTGTGTGTCTTTACGTTAAATGCTCATAATTTTAGTGATTTTTAATTGATTAATTTTTTTTTATGAAATTCACATTATTCTATTGTTATATATTGTTATGAGATACATATTATGAGATTCACATTTAGTTGATTAAAATATTTTGCTAAAAATGGTTTGTGATAAAGCAACTTAATCATAGCTATATGTACCGTGTATGAGTCAACTTTGAATATATATGTCTATGTAGCATTCTTTCATTAGAATTTTGTATGATAAAGATATTTGTTAAAAAACTACATAATGTTAAGTTTTATTAAACATGAATAAACTAAGTTTTTTAAACATGACTAATATTGTAAGCACACAAAATAGCCTTAGGCCCAAATGTATGACTGGGCTGGTCCAGGTGGCCTTTACAATAGAATTTGTAGAGAGTGGGTTTAAAGCCTAAACTTCTTGGGACTCTAAGAAGCTATGGGGCACGGGTACAGTCCATTGGTGTCAAGCCAGGGAATGAGGGAACGCCTTGGCTCCTTCTTGGTTGTTTAACGTGTGTCTGGAAATTGTTTCCGCTTGTCCTTACAGTGGTGTGAGGTGCAGTCTTCCTCCTCGCCTTTTTCCAGCCTCCCAAAAAATCCCCTTTCTAATGGTCCTCAAATATTATTTTATTTATACTTCAACCATGTCTGGTTTTTTTTTCCCTAAAACACTCCCCAATTATTTAAGGCTGGTTACCGTCCTCTCAATAGTCGTTTTCTCCATAATTTAGTGATTTTTAAGGAGTCATTAATGCGGTGGCAGGGACTGTATGCAATGCACGTCTCCCTTGTCTCCCACCTAGGCATCTCATTTGAGAAGTAGGATGACTCGCCGAGCCTCAGGGGCCCTCCCCTGGGCGTTTTGCCACCATATTCTGTCCCCGACCTACGTTCGAGGATGCTCTCTCCTCGGCTCATCTCCGACAGGCTGGCAGCGTGGTCGGCTGCCCTTGGAACCCAGAGTTAGATGACCTTGTTCCCGACGCATGACCCCTTCAGTGGAACTCACGTCCTCGGACTAGGCCCCAGGCCCACATGGTGTTTTGACGCTTTTACCCCCCACAAATATCATGATTAAAAAAAAAAAACCAATAGTATTACTTAAATAATAAAATGCAATATATTTATTTCCATTGTTTTATTAAATTATATCAATTCCTGTACAGTAGCATGAGTTACATATTAGTTATATAATACTAGTTATATATAATGGATAAACAATCCCAGCTTTATATTTTAATTAAATATTTTAGAAGATAAGTTTAAATTAAAATAAATTTACTCTATATTAAAAAAAAAAAAAAAAAAAAAAAAAACCTAGAAACATTTTTTAGATTCACACTACGAGTGCCATTTTGGCAATATAGACGTGTAAATTTTGAAAATTCCATTTTTGTGGAAGTCATTGCAGTTTGAATTATCTTTGAAATGACACCAAGAGCATCCACAATAGTAGATGCAAATTTTCCTTCTATTTTGCACAAAAAATCTACTTTTTATTTTATTTTTTTATTTTACATGCTCATTTTTACAAAACACCCATATCAGTTTGTCTATTTTACTTTCTACACCTTCTTTTATTTAAATAATATTTTTTTCACAATTTTTTATTAATCACAACTACCCATGGTCCACCAACTTTAACACACACGCCAGAGTAATCCGACCTATATCTCTTTCTTTTTCTTTTTCACTTTTTTTTTTTTTTTTTCTTTTCCTTCTCCTTCTTTCTTCTTCTCCATTTTTTCTTCTTCAGTGTCTCCGTCTTTTGCTAATGCTGAAACAAGAAACTAAAGAGAGAAAACTCTAACGTCTTTTGGAAGTACTGATGTGGAGCAATTTTGAAGCAAAATGTGTAAAAATAGTGTCTTTTTCTATTATACAAGATTTTACATCTACTGATGTGAATGCTCTAATGTCACTTCAATCTGATTTTTTAGTAAAGAACAATGGTCAAAACGCTAAAACATGTACAAACTTGAATATTCAGCTAAAGCTGTGAATGATCCTTCATTTAGAACGCGATCACGTCTTTAATTGCGACACACTTCTAGACTCTGGCTTGGAAACCCAAAATCTACAAAACTCTGCCCAAATTTCTTTAACAAAGTTGTAGTGTTAGGAATTACCAACCGAATCCAAATCAATCATTAGGCCTTGTGCATAGAGGTAGAATTTCTAGTCCTTTTGAGTGTGCAAAATCTGTTTGATTGTTTTATTTAGTTCAAAAACTTAACCAACGACGATATGAGATGATTTATGATTAAAGCATACTAGATATACTTTCATATGTTGTTCCCGTGATGTTCATATTCTCAAAGTTTTTTTCTTCAAAACCCTAAAAGTTAGAGAGAGAGAGAGAGAGATATATATATATATATATATATATTAATTAAATAATACTCCGTCCGTCTCAGTTTGTTTGTCCTCTATTTCATTTTGAGATGTTCCAAAATATTGTCTTGTTTCTAAAAATAAAAATCATCAATTTACTAATGTTCCCCTACCTTATTTTCAAAACTATTTGAAACGAAAACTAACAAATATTTAAAAAATCAATCTAATTGGACACCTTTTTAGTTGCCTCATTAAGAATAACTTTTAAAAAAAAAACTGATAAATTTATTTAAAAGTAATTTTGTAAACTTATACATTTTTATAAGGCAAACAAGATAATAAATGATGTTCTCTTAAAAAGTTTGACTTTTTAAACAGGACTAACAAAGTAGGACAGAGGGAGTATAACTTTACAGATAATTCTGAAAATGTTACGAGTACTGAAAATAATACTCCGTTCGAATAAATAAACTGAAATGATTACCAAAACGAAATTGACAACCATTGTTGATACATAGATTTGAACTTAGGAAAGGATCTAGGTAGGGCCCAAGGGGCCCGGCTCCCTTTGGGTCCAATTTTTTTTTTTTTTTGGATATTATATATTGCGTTTTAGTAGTTGAGTCCCCCTTCTAAAACCTTAAGCTCCTCTTCTCCTCAATCAGCCTAACTAGCTTAACTCAAATAGCAACTCTCCATTCCAAAAAATGATGTTTCCTTAAAAAGTTTAACTTTTTAAACAGGACTAACAAAGTGGAACGGAGGGAGTATATATTTACAGATAATTCTGAAAATGTTACGGGTACTGAAAATAATACTCCGTTCCAATAAATAAACTGAAATGATTACCAAAATGAAATTGACAACCATTGTCGATACATAGATTTGAACTTAGGAAAGGATCCAGGTAGGGGCCCAAAGGGCCCGGCCCCCTTTGGGTCCAATTTTTTTTTTTTTTAGATATTATATATTGCGTTTTAGTACTTGAGTCCCCCTTCTAAAACCTTAAGCTCCCCTTCTCCTCAATCAGCCTAACTAGCCTAACTCAAATAGCAACTTTCCATTCCAAAAACTTAACAAAAACAATATAAAATTCATAATAGTGATTGTATTTTAACCAAAAAAAAAAAAAAACTATTTTACCACCAAAGAACCAAAAAATCATGTGCTATTGGAGAAATTAAAACTAAATTTTTTGCAATTACAATAAACTTATATAAATACCAATTGACTGTAGCAAGCTGTTACCTTCAATTAAAAAACTCAAATTTTCTCTTTTTCTTTATTATTTTAATGAGTTTTTTATATTATTTTAAATGAAGTGGTAAAAAAATAGAACATCTAATATTAGATGTATTGTAAAGCAGAGTGGTAAAATAGATAAAGTAACTTTTTGAAAAAAGTTATAATTTTGTTTTGTTTTGTTTTTGTTTTTGATTTTTTGTCTTTGTTGGTAGATGATTGTATTTTAATGTATTTAGAGACAAGGGTTTTGTGTATTTATAATTTTCTAATACTATATAGATATCTATTTGAATTTTTTTTTTAATATTTCGACTTCCACTAACTTAAAATCTTGGATACTTTCGTATTTGAACTTATGTTATTTGATTTATTGTAATTAAAGATACCAATTTTTTTTTTCTTTTAGTAAAGATGATTGTGCAAGACAACCCAAAAAAAACTTTATAAATTGATATAATCCTATTTTTTTAAATCGTAAAAGCATATCTTACTAATAATATTCCATGAAAAGGAAATGTTGTGTGTAAAATTTAGCCATAGCTTAAAAAAAAAGCATTGTGTTATTGTTATTTGGATTTGCGAAATGTGTGAGTTGTGACAAATGACAACGTTAACAACAAGGTGCTTGCTCGTCGAAACTGACGAACCTTCTCTTCCTATCCGATCCTCTTATTCTTATTTAAACTATACAAGAGAGAGCCGCACACGCAGCTCATAAAGTTATAGTTGAAACCTGAACCTTCCATTACAGTTCACGCAACACAAAACCCATTTCTTTGTTTTTTCTTTTCTTTCACTTATTTTTTTTGTGTTTCATGACCAATGTGTAAAACATCTTAGAAGCACAAGGAAACAAATCCCACATCTATTATAGTCACCGCGTTTGAAGACTCTCTCAACCGACAAGTACAGTACAGCTTGTTTTTGCTTTCCCTTCCTTTTATTAGCTTTTTTTGATTTAAAACTTTGTTGGTTTTGGTGGGGGTAGATGACCCAACTTAAAGTTTGAGTTTTTAATGCTTTTTGTTTTTGTTTGTTTGTATATTTGATAGGTATTGCTGATTTAATAGAAAAAGGTTAAAACCCATGTAGTAAAACCCTTTTGGATCTTCTTTTTATGTTCTAGAATTTCAGTTTTGTTGGGTCTTTGGTGGCTGGAAATTGAAATAGAGGGGTTGGTTTTGAATTTGGTGAAAATCCTACACAAAATCGTTTCTTTAATAGTTTTTGAGCAGGTGCAAAACTCATTTGATAATCAGAAGAAGTAGGTTGTGTCTGAATTTGTAGAAATTGATTTAAGAATCAGAGGTTTAAAGTCTTGTAATTTGAGTTTGAAGGTTGAAAGAAATTTCCCAGAAAGGTTTTGTGTGTTTGTGTGAGTATTAGCTTTTGTTTACCCATTGCATTTGTCTTTGAAACTTGAATAGCTTGAGGTTAGTGTTACTGGGAGAAGAAGATGGTTGGAACCACTGAAGTAGCGAATCATAATGAGGATTCCAATGGGGCAATTCATAATTCAAATGATGTTTTTGAAGAGAAGGTTGATGAGCTTCGTCGCCTTATGGGAAAGGCTGAGGGTGATCCATTGAGGATTGTTGGTGTTGGGGCAGGTGCTTGGGGTAGTGTTTTTGCAGCTATGTTGCAAGATAGCTATGGTCACTTGAGAGAGAAGGTTCAGATTAGGATATGGAGAAGAGCTGGTAGAACTGTTGATAGAGCCACGGCTGAACACTTGTTTGAGGTGATCAATTCAAGGGAGGATGTGTTGAGGAGACTGATTAGGCGGTGTGCATACTTGAAGTATGTCGAGGCAAGATTAGGCGATCGAACACTTAATGCCGATGAGATTTTGAAAGATGGGTTTTGTTTGAATATGATTGATACCCCTCTCTGCCCTTTGAAGGTTGTCACTAACTTGCAGGAGGCTGTGTGGGATGCCGATATTGTGATAAATGGCTTGCCATCAACAGAAACACGTGCGGTATTTGAAGAAATTAGTAGGTATTGGAAAGAGAGAATAACAGCACCAGTCATCATTTCTTTGGCAAAGGGCGTGGAGGCTGAATTGGAGCCTGAACCACGCATAGTGACTCCCACTCAAATGATCAATCGAGCAAGTAAGAATCCTTCCATTTTTCTTGAATATTGTTATTTGCTTTTCTAAAACAAGAATGCCTGGTTGAATCTGCATTTTATTTAGCAATTTTAGTTGTCTCTTTCTTTGGAAAAATGGCTTACTACCAATTAGTCCTATTTGTTTGCAATATTTTCAAGTATCATGCCTTGAGGCTAAGAGTTTGATTACCATGATTGTAGTTGTTGGAATACAGATGTTTAACATGTTAATGTGATCCATGGTCACAGTTGAATGCTACCAACAGTAAGTCATTAAGAATATGATTGAAAGTATTGATGCGGCAAAGTTTTTTGATAAATATTTTCCTTCATGCAATGCTTCCCCTTTTCTGACGGTCTGTTCTTTTTGGCAATATACTAGTTTCTGTTTGTCATCTAGCTCTTAGCTTGTCTTCTTTGCTTTGGATTGGATTTTGGATCAAATTTTTACTCTCTTGTTGAATATGAAATTCTCAAGGATCTG
Organism: Castanopsis chinensis; assembly: GCA_032878915.1. Classification (NCBI taxonomy): domain Eukaryota; kingdom Viridiplantae; phylum Streptophyta; class Magnoliopsida; order Fagales; family Fagaceae; genus Castanopsis; species Castanopsis chinensis. Next base: position 1,966,844 of record JAVQMG010000090.1, read on the forward strand.
ATGAAAATTTGTGTGGATCATGTTTTCCATTTTCTTTTTAGTACCCACGAGCAATCCTCAGACTTACTTTCACACTTCTGTTACTTATGCTCTTAAGTTTGCAACATAGACAAATGTATGTGTGCATATTTTTCATTTCAGATCTTTACCTGTAGTTTCTGTGCAAGTCCCTTATACAATTCAAGTTCATTTGACCACTCCGTCTTTCCCTTGTATAATGGAAATTAGCTTCCTACCTCGGTTTCCCAATTGCTTGCCTGTTCCACTTTTTCATCTAAAACTATGCTCATGCTTTCTTGGAATATTCTAACTCATGGACAGCTAAAAGATAAACAGAAAAGGAGAATTGACTCTCCCATATTAAGGAAAATAATGTTTGCTGTCAATATTGCTACTCCCAGTAGACTAAGCAGTGAATTTGATGGTGTTTCTTTGTTTCTTTTGGTACTTGCTTGGTTTTCCCCTCTCTTAATAATAAATGCTTTGTTCCCTATGACACACTGATAATATATGGTGCTTTGCAGCTGGTGTTTCCATGGAGAACATTCTTTACCTGGGAGGACCTAATATAGCGGCGGAGATCTACAACAAGGAATATGCTAATGCTCGAATATGTGGAGCTGCAAAGTGGAGGAGACCATTGGCAATGTTTTTGAGGCAGCCACACTTTATAGTGTGGGACAATGGTGACCTTGTTACTCATGAAGTTATGGGAGGCTTAAAGAATGTCTATGCCATTGGAGCTGGTAAGATTCAGTTTCTTAATGGTGCTTGGACAATAAGAAACAAAATAAATGTATTTATCAGGAGCCACGACTGTTGATTTTTTTTTTTCCATATATGTTGATATATTCCCATTTTTATATCAACCATTCCTAGTTGGGCTTCAGGCTTGATGAGTATAAGTTGGATGCAGCTTCAAAATAGTGACAATACTGTTAAAAATTTATTATGATTTGAGTCATGGGAAACTTCTCTGAAGGAAAATTTCAGGAATCTGACCTCATTAACTCTTAAATGCCTGATAGCACATAATAAAATGAAGTATAAAATGGAAGAATGCATTCTATATATATGCTGTGATTAGTTCATTATCTACAAAGATGAAATTCTAAATGGTATTTGATTATATTTTAGAACTTTGGAAAATGTCCTTGATTATTGAGGGTGTGATTTGTGTTATCCATATAATTTGTTTGCTTTGGTCTTGGTAGTTTGGACAAAAACTTGACCAGTATAACTTATCCGAAAAAAAAAAAATTCCAATATAATTGTTGGGGGTTCAACTGTGCAACTTCTTAATCTAGTCATGGGACACATCTATGCTCATGAAAATATTACACTCAAAGCATATATGCACTCAAGTTTGATAACATTTTTTCCTGGTAAGACGGTATAGTAATTTATTGATTTGAAGGAAATGGTGACTTTCTTACATTAAAATGGTTTGATGAATTATTCTCTTTTAACTTTTACTCTCTGGATTCCACAGGAATGGTAGCAGCTCTAACCAATGAGAGTGCCACCAGCAAATCAGTATACTTTGCACACTGTACATCAGAGATGATATTTATCACTCATCTCTTGTCCGAAGAACCAGAGAGACTTGCAGGGCCTTTGTTGGCCGACACTTACGTAACACTTTTAAAAGGCCGTAATTCATGGTATGGACAAAATTTGGCCAAAGGAGAACTGAGCCTTGAAATGGGTGATAGCATCAAGGGCAAAGGGATGATTCAGGTATGGATCTTAATAATTTGACAGGCTGGATAAAAAACAGACTCCAAAAGATGATCTTGAATTTTGTTGAAAGTCGGTCTGATTTAGCTACAAAGTCAAAAAGACTAAATACATTTTCCTACATGTTTATGATAAGTTTTCTATTTCTCTATATCAATCCAACTGATTTCTAGTATGTCCTTAATTTCATCTGGGCATAATCCTGTTTGTTTCCCATCATTGCTAAAATATAATGTTAAGCTTACATAAACATATGATTTACAAGCCCCTATATGAGTCTCATATTTTCTTTGCTGTCAATGACCATTGAATAATCCCAAAACTAGTACTGTTTCTGATCCATGATAACCACTTGAAAGTTTTGCAATTTATTTAGGGTGTAGACATTGGTTTTACTTTTTACTTCATCTCCCTAACTTTTCCAAATCTTGCCACTGCTCTGTACTTTTCAGGGGGTCTCTGCTGTTAAGGCATTTTACGAGCTGCTCTGTCAATCAAGCTTAAGTGTTCTACATCCTGAAGAAAACAAGCATGTTGCTCCTGTTGAGCTTTGCCCCATTTTGAAGACATTATATAAAATACTGATAATAAGGTATTCAACTCTTTTTCATCATTATCATCACACATGCGAACGTGCATATGAATTATTTCCACGAGTTTAATTTATCTGGACCCTGAAAGCATATTCTGATGCTTGTCAGATATAATATAATTGAATCCTCATTATTTACCAATTCTACAAACTGATGTGTGCTGCTTCCCCTTTATATGCATTTTCAGGGAATTTCCATGTCAGGCAATTCTTCAGGCATTAAGAGATGAGACCATGAATGATCCTCGAGACCGTATTGAGATTGCACAAACCCATGCTGTTTACAGACCATATCTTCTTGGTCACCAGCCTTGATCTCAATTTTGTGTGTCATTTTTGTAACTTTTTAAAGGATGTAAATTTTAAGTAAGCTAGTTAGTGTATCATCTATGGGTTTTATATAATTAGTGAGGACATGGGTTATTTTATAATTTGTTTATTACGTTGTGTTGTTTTAATTCTTTCAATTTTGGTTATGGTTTTATCCATAATTTATGAATGAGTTTGCATTATGTTTGATAGCTACACTACACTAATGCCAATGTAATATAAGGAGGGTTTTTAATGAAGCAACACTTGGGGCATTTTAGCTGCTAGCCTATTATGTTTTTTTATTAAATTCTTCCACTGCTTATACTAATTACTAAACTATCAAAATAACACTCCAATTAAATTATAAAATTGACAAATGGTGTCTTATGGATTGGTTACTTCTATTGTACCCTGAATGTTGAGTAAAATTCTCTCTGAATTCTTTCTTGAAATATTTGAGAAACATTATTGTAAAAGAAAGAATGGCTACACACAGAAGCTAGAATGGATTACACATAAATGGTCCTATTTGGTCTTATTCAGTCCGCTTTCATTCTATTCAGTCCACTTCAGTCCTAGTCAGTGCACATTGGTTCTATTTTGTCAATTTAGTTCTATCACTTCGATTCTATTCAGTCCATTTTGGTTCACTACGGTCCAATTTGGTCATATTCGGTCGATTCAGTCCACTTTGGTCCTATTCAATTCACTTAGGTTCTATTCGGTCCGTTCAATTCTATTAAATCCATTTTGGTCCTATCTGGTCTACTTTGATTCTATTCGGTCCACTTTACTCCTATTCGGTCCATTTGAATTTTTTCGATCAACCTATTTGTCCTATTTAGTCCACTTTGGTCATATTCAGTTCTTTTTGGTCTACTTTGATCCTATTTTGTCTACTTTAGTTCATTTGGTTTTATTCGGTCCCTTTGTGTCCAGTTCAATCAAATTCGGTCCATTTGTTCCCTTTCGGTCTACTTTGGTTCATATTTGTGTACTTACATAATGAGAAAAGACAAATTTGAGTTGAGAGCACCTATTCTAAATCCAAATTTATATATATATATATATATATATATATACACACATATATATCTCAAACTCCTAATATCTAAGATCTTATGCATAGTATTTATAGTTACTCTACTTTTGTTAAACCAAATTAATATAGAATCTCAGTTCACTTTGATTTGACTAAATTTAATTGAAAGTTTTTCTAAACATGAAACCAATGAATATACGATTGTAATATTTAGGACAATTATTCATTTATTTTAATGTCATTACTTTTAACTGAATTACACGAGGTTGATTATACCTTTAAGCAATATATGTTGTTACTTTTACGAAGGGTTGGTACAAGTTTCACCATTAGATTTAGTGTTACTATCATTTTTGCTTTTTTTTTTTTTTTTTTTGTAAATTACAAGTACTACCATTACTGTTATTTTTTGTGGTAAAATACGGCTAGGTTTAAAAATTTGGGCTAATATCAACTAGGCCTAAAAATTTTCAAAATTTGATAATGTGGCCTAATTAATTTTTTCCTTTGTCTTTTTCTTTTTTAAATGTGGCCCAATTAAAAAAGCTTGCTTCATGCTTGGGCCTTGTACTTTGGAGTATGAATCGTGATGAGAGAAGCAAGTAAAGCGACATCGCTTCATCTCATCAGGAATTAGCGTAGCTGTGCAGAAAAGAGCAAAAGTTCAGAGAGAGAGAGAGAGAGAGAAGAGAGAGATGTCTCTAGTAGACTACGCTTCTTCATCAGACGACGACGTATCTGCAGCAGAAGAAGAAGAACACCAACAAAAAGAACACGAAGAAGAAGAAGACGAACCTCAACAACTCCCAAACCCCAATCCTCACAACCAGTAATTTCTCCAATTTTTTTTTCTCCTATATTTTTATATCTTTTTCTTTACATTACAAAACCCCTAAATTAATTCAAAATTTTTGGGTTTCTATTTTCATAAATTTCCCATTTTTCACTTTAAAAAAAAGTTTTTTTTTTTTTTTTGGTGTTTTGAGCTGTATGGTCGCTGAGAAAATGTCAGAAAAGTGAAAGATTTTTTTTTTTTTTTTTTACAATGTTGGGTGTTTGTACTTTGCTATAACTTATTGTAGCTTGGGCCTTTTTGGTTTCTGGGTTGTGGTTAGATTTTTATTCTGGTTAATGTGGAGGGAAAAACAAGTAGGTATAAACTGAAAACACTAAAAAAGTAACTTGGTTTATTGGGTTTATTAAGTGGGGTGTGTTTGTTTCTTGGGTTTTAACTGATGAATTAGTAAGGCTCAAGCATTGCATTTAGCTCTTCATGAAATTATTCTGATGCTGAGCGAGCAGAGTCCATAGCATTTTAGCTTTAGTCATTGTTTCTATAGCAGCTTAAGTTAAAGGAAATTAATTTGCCTTATATATATATGTGTGTGTGTGTCAGTGTGTGAATATATATATATATATATAGATAGATAGGTTCAAGTTACACTTTGTGTAACTTGACAGAGTTACACCATTTATAGATCGTAGATTTGTAATTGATCTAATGGTTAAAAAAATAGCATTAAATGCTAATTAACTTACACCTCATTCACTTAATTAATAACAATTTTGTTTCTCTCTCCTTATTTATTATTTAAAATCTTTTACATATATTCATTTTTTTGCCAATGACTTTACAAATATATTTGCAATACTTTTTTTTGTTTGTATTTTGTTGAGTTCTTACTACTTTTTTTTTTTTTTTTTTTTCTTCTTTTAAGCCAATCATACTCTTATAGTCTTATCAATTGTGAATATAAATCCTGTCTCCTTAAAAATAATTAAATGGTTAAGTGTTGTTTAATAACAGGCTGAGGGAAATACATAGTACCTTGGTTTTATTTATTTTTGGGTTTTTAAAGATGGTTTTATCAAATGGCTGGGTATCCCGATTTCATTTAAAATATGTGATTTTTTCTATTGGGTTTTGGCTCTTTCTTGTATTAACTTTGTTATGTCCTATGTATTTCAATTGTAACGATGACTTAGTTGAGTAATAAGTTTATGTTTGTATCAATGTTACTATGCACAATCCGGTTTTTGGAACGACATCTGGGGTTTAAAGGCTCTGAACAAAGTTAAACACTTTGTTTGGAGAGCGTGTAATGAGGCCTTGCCCACGAAGAAGAATCAATTTAAGAGGAACGTCACCAAAAATGCTACTTCTAAATTTTAATGTTTGCAACAATGAGGTGGAAGACACAGAGCTAGCTGTATGGGGGGTGTCAACTGGTCAAAGAAATATGGTGGGAAGATAAAACTTGTAGACCTCACTTACAGGACCAATTTGCAAGTTTCAGGGACTTGTTAATGGCTATTCTGAATTTTAGTGAACCAAATATTGCAAACCTATTTGCTATGGTGGGTTGGAGTATTTGGTACAAACCTACGTACTGCTTTCAGACGGTAACAAGTTTCATTACCATACTCAAAAATTTATTCTGATAAATTGGAGCTTTGTCAGAACATGTGGTTTTGCCTCCGTCAGTAGACGAAGTCTAAGCTCTTGCTTGCAAGCAGGCTATTACCTTCACCATCAAAATTGGCCTCCAAGAGGTGATCGTGGAAGGTGACTTCTATCATTAAGAACCTCAACATTGACAGTACTTGCCATGTCCATTTTTGGCATTTAAATCACGCTGAGGGAAATACAGAGTACCTTGGTGTCGCATTGTCTCTGTGAAGATTAAATTCTATCACAGATAAAAAAATTACAAGCTTGGTCAGTCATTAAACAACACTTAGCTATTTATTTATTTGTAAGAAGACAGGATATATATTCACAATTGATAAGACTATAAGAGTATGACCGGCTTAAAAGAAGAAAAAAAAAAGTACTGCAAATATAATTGTAAGCCAAAAAAGGAATTATGTAAAAAGTTTTAAATAATAAATAAGGAGAGAGAAACAAAATTGCTATTAATTAAGTGAATGAGGTGTAAGTCAATTAGCATATAATGCTAATTTTTTAACCATTAGATCAATTACAAATCTACGGTCTACAAATGGTGTAACTCTTGCCAATTTGAACCCATCTCTATATATATATATTGGAGGTAGAATTATAGTTAACACAACACTAATTGAATTAGTAAAAAAGGCCATGTTAGTTAAAGAGGTGACTGACAGTATTAATTTGGATAATATAGAATGGCGGAGAAGAATACATATTATTGAGGATCCATGGCGTCAGCGTTATAGACTTGTAGTTTTGGGACTAAGGCTTTTGGGTCTTGTCAGAGGCTTCACTTTTTCTTTTTCCTTCTTCTTCTTCTTCTTCAAGTGTAAATGTTTTGCACCAAGTTGGTGTCTGTTAATGAATTTCCTCAATTGACTTGTAGTATTCCTACTCAGTTTTTATGATATTGAGCTGAATGTTCAGACATTTCTCATGGTGGGGTATTCACTGTTCTGTGGTTTTACCTGTTCCAATAATTTTCTGAATGTAGGATATCTGGGTCTTCATCAAATCAGCAACCAGAAAGTACTGTGCATTCATCAGAGCCTTCTATCGAGAGACTTCCTGATGCTTCCTTTCTCTTGAATTCACCTGCTTCATTGTCTAATCTGATGAGCAGTAGTGACCACTCTTCCCGAGTTGCTGCTGCTATGGCTGAAAATGCATCACGCAAGAGGGACTCAAATGGGTTGGCTTCCTCTCTTCCCCGCAATAAAGTTCCTAGAGGGACCTTGCCTCATTCAAGGAATGTTCCAGATACTGTTGGTGGCGTTCTAGTTCCACCTCAGCTTAGTGGAAGGTCAGTTTTTATACTTTGACATATCCATCATTGATCTTGCTGCTAAGTTATAGGCCTCTCTCTAAACACATGTACATGCATGTGTTTATGTTTGTTTGTTTGTTTGCTTGCTCTTCTCATATGAAGTTTAATGATTACATGAAATGGGTTCTGAATGTAGATGGATCTATATTGAATTGTGAAAGGGTGTGCACGTCTGGAAGTGTTGAATACTGCTGATGACACTAATTTCAACTTTAATGAAATATTATGATGCAGTCTGCTTACCTCATTAATTGCTCAGTCTAACTTCTAAATTGCAGTTCCAGTGTGTGTGTGTGTGTGTGTGTGTGTGTATCATAAGTGGGCTCTTGTTTTGGGTAGAATTGAAACTACTATTTTTCTTTTTGCTAATTGTTAGTATTGCGGTTCTAAAATTCAATTTCATTGCAAATCAATTATTAGAAAATGTTAACTGTGTGAGTTCTGTAACCTGCTCAAAGTTCAGACTCTTCTGCTTTCAGGGTTTGAGCTGAGAGACCCTTGCTTTATATTTTACAAATTTTCTTCCATTTGGAGTCAGTTATTAGATTGATTTCCTTGTTTGATCTTTTTCATAGTTGAGCTAATTACTGTGATAATTTTTCTTGTTGGAAGTTTGTTTAATCATTTCCAATGGCTTGAATTCTCTCCAATTCTAAGATTTCCATCTTGTATTAGTTTTCTGTTAGAATCAAAGCAAAATAAAGTTATGCAACAGCATATGTTTGTCTATTTGTTAATGGTTCAACAGGACTAGTTATTTTAAGGGAGACAATCAATCTTACACAGGAACCAGATCAAGGCAAGCCAACCTGTAAAATTGTTGCTCTGAAACATGAGTTGCAACCTCAAATTAATTTGTAGACCTAACTCACTTAGAAACATGTTTGTTATAAAAATATTAAACATGGGGAGGTGATCTTTCAAGGTCAAACTCATTGAAATATGTAACATGCTTGCACTTGCAATGGCATGTTGTTTTTTATAACTACTTTTATACGCCCATCTTAGGTAGGAATGGATGTGCTCTGATAATCTTAAGGCACTGTTAGTAGGAATGGATGTGCTCTGATACCATTGTCCAGTGAGGATAATATGTAGATATTATTTTTTGATAAGTAGGATAATAAGTTGATATTCAATTTTCATATTTTAAGCCTTTCAGTTTCTATGGGCTTTATAATTTTGGGGTGGTTGGGGGGGGGGGGGGGGGGGGGGGAAGGTGGTGGTGTAGAATCTAAATTTGACTCGTTTCATCACAAAGATATAGATGGGTTCACTGGATCTTAATTAAATATCTTTTTTAAAATCTTGTTATATCAAAAGATAAACCTGGACTATAGATTAATACAAATCCGTTAGTTATCCCAAAAAAAAAATCAAAAGATAAATCTGATTTTTGTTTTAAATGTATTATAGATACATGCTTGGAGCTAAGCCAGGGCTTGCACACTTGGCTAGGGATCATGCCTCATGAAGTGTGGTTCACTAATTTGACTCTCCCCTTCACTCTCCTTTTGGGGCAAAACATACTTTTACACAGACACACATGTAGATACATGCTTTGCAGTAATGTATTAAGATTCAGATTTTTTTGTACTTTTTGGTTCCAGTAATTATATCCATTGACAATGCCTTCAAAATTTTGTTTAAGGATTCTTTTCTGGTGTGTTGTTTGAAGGTCCTGAATTTGGTATGGATTTGTTATACTAGTATTTTGCAATATCATTTTGTACTGAAGCTTAAAATAGGTCATAGTCATTCATTTTAATCAAGAAAAGCCATTGCTGATGATTTAGTTTGATTTTTCCAGGAGCAATGTTGTTACAGAAGATATAGGGAAGCTTTTTGTCAGAAAGCATGCTGAACCCTCTTCTAACTAATGGTCTTTAAATTGCTGATAGTTGACACTGTTGTAGGGATAATGTCACTTGTAAACATTTGGATTTCTTTGTAGAATGTAATACTTTATAAAATTGTGTTTATATCCTGGGTTGCCTTTAGCTCTTGATGAACTGTTGCAGCAAGTTTTTATGACATCAACTAATTGATAAAACTTGTCGGTTGAACTCATGAGTAGAATTTCAGTCAGTGCTGCTAAAGACGGAGACATCTTGATGCATTGGATGAACTGTTGCAAATAGTTCTAGTGACAGCAACTAATAGTTGAGTTATTAATTATTATTGATCTCATGTATAGAAATTCACTTGCTGATGAGCTACTGCTCCATGGAAAATAGATTTATCCTCAATGCATTGCATGAGTTTGAAGTGAGTCCAGAGTTCTCTCATTTCTTCTCTCTCCTTGCCTTCCAAGAAAAAAGGTTCACACATTCTTCTCATTCCCAACTCTTGAGCATGAATTGAGAGCCAACTTGATTGAGAGAAGCAATCCATATGAATGGCAAGTTGGGTTCCCAAACCTCTTGAACTTGCAAACTGAGCACATTCAATTGCTAAACCGCAAAGTTGTCAAAATCGGGATTTTACGTAAGATCGTAGGAGGTAGGTAAGATCGTGGACCGTAGGATCGGATCGTGAATCGTAAGATTCTACATTATTTAAGAAAAAAAAATTAGTATGTTAAATAATCACATAAATTATACATTCATACCAAAAATTTGCATCTATTTGATGTAATTACTATACATCATTACATTCATTTGTAAGTATCATTTAAAGAGACTAAAAATCTCAAAATATGACAATCTATTAGGATGTTATTTTTCGTTTGGTTCAACTAAAATTTTCTCTCTACATTAAAATAGCAAAACTTGGTTTATTAGGATGTTATTTTTTATTTGGGTTTAACTGAGTCTTCTGTCAAGTTAAAGAAGATTACAAAAAATCAAGATCGTTTGGAATCGTCAGAATCGTACGAACCTGAATGATCGCTAAGATCCTTGAAAGATTTAGATCGTTTTGGACAGGTAAAATCGTAAGATCGTAAGATCCAGATCGGGATTTTGACAACCATGCTAAACCAGTTCAAGACAGCAACTTTCTTTGTCTGTTTTCTTTTTGCTCATTTTGGGTCCATGATAAGCATTTGCCTATCTTAAAGGAAGTTCTGTAGAGCCAAGCAGTTACGTGATCTCCTTTAGCCGTAGGACGTAAATGTGGTGTGGCTAAATCAATCTGTGGCAACTTCTGCCGCAGCAAATTTTATAAATGAGTTGAAGAAATCACTAAAATATAACAAGCCACAGGCTGTGGTGCTATACATTAAATAGTAAGAAACGATTGCCAATAAAAATTCATTCCACTATTCGTTTTCCAATCAAAAACTAAACAATTGAATATAAATGGATACTGCCAAAATAAGTTGGAAAGAAACCCTGTAGTTTTGCACACCAAACTACTTCCTAGACAAACTCAATAAATTGAATATACAACCACAGTGACCAAATAGTAGGAAAGAAGAGGAGATTATTGAAGAATCTTTAATAGTTGGTTTATGTAAAGATGCAAGAAATTCAAGAGGCTATCAATGGGAAAGTAGGTGCAGGTAAAGTCAAATAGTGCACGCAGCCAACACCACCATTGTTGATGAGTGATGTCGGGGATGCTACACATTTTACCACAAACTAATGTCACCAATTACAAAAAAATAATTTAAACCTTCATCTAAGAGGTTGCTAAAATTCACCAATCATATTCATTGCTACATCAATTTGTAAAACACTTTGTAGTAATTCTAACATTTTCCTTTTAGGATTAAATCCTTCACAAACGTCCATCTTAGTCTTTTATGCCAGCTCTGGACCTGTAGGGAGTGGTTCATAACCATCATGAAGTTCAACAATGAGCTTGCTCTCTCGAACAGGAATACACTTTAGGACAACAGCGATAATTAAACTTGCAGCTCCAATTAAGATGCTGGCTAACCACAATTCCCAGCTAAGTGGCACAGTATCTGCAAAAGTGCCTAAAAATTCGACTATTATGAATTGGAATGCTACTGTGGAGATAATGACAATCAAAAAAATCCAACTGTCAAAGATGCCGCGGAAAACATTTATCTTCTCCATGTCGCGGCTGTTTATCTCATTGAATACCTAAAAATATAGGATAGAAAAGAAAGAAAATCAACATAAGTCATTGTTTAATCGGTACTAAAAATGGAAAAGTGAATGTTTTATGGTTTTGGCTATAGTAAGATGGAATGTTTTATTGTAATGCATCCTTGGCTTGTTGGTATTGAATCCGATAGCACATGTGAAGGCAACAGAGAGATTCACATAACAAAATGCAACAAGTCTAGGAATTAGCAATTCTATGATGGGTTTCTTAAGCTGAATGAGTTATCAGCATCTGAAAACTATGAAGACAAGCTAAAGGCAAACTAAAACTAGCTACAACAGAATTTTGAAAACAAAATGTGTTAACCAATATAAAATACAAAAATGGGATAACATGTGCTGTAGATAGTGCAAATGTGCAATGCATGTGCTTCAATGGAAAATAGAGGTAAACGCTGCTTCCATACTTGGCAAAACACAAAGGAGTTGAATATGAATGTTTTGAGAATGGAATCAGCATCTGAGCCAGTGAGCTTTAGAAGCTGCTTCCCTTTAAGTTGAAAAATCAGAAGGACAAGAATTTGAAAGATGCTCTGTCCGACAATATTCCTCCACATGATCCTGGTGATGAATTTTACATCCCTCCCAACTGGGGGTCTTTTCATCAACCCCTCATGTGGGGGTTCTGTAGCCAGCGCCAAGGCGCCAAGAGTGTCCATGATTAAGTTTACCCAAAGCATTTGTACGGTTGTGAGAGGAGGGGAGCCTGAAATTTATTTTAAAATATTTATTAGCCATATGCATTGAATGAAGACAGAGTAACCAACAGAAAAGTAGAAGTTGAATGTCTAAAAGCTTAGCACCATAGGACACACCTGAAACGCATGCACAGATGAAGTTGAGCATGAGAGCTACAACATTAACTGTCAACTGGAATTGTACAAACTTTTGAATGTTAATATAAACTGAACGGCCCCATCTTGCGACATTCACTATAGTGGAAAAGTTATCATCCATTACGATAACGTCTGCATTTTCTTTTGCTACCTGCAAGAATGCAATATAAGCAGAAGATGCTTAGCTAACAGTAATAGATAGAAACTGATATGGTAATATAGAGCATGTATATTTGCTTATATGATTTGTATTAAGTGTTGAAAATGAAAAATCCTCCTTATAGACTTTGACAGATTCCTCAGCCAATAAAAGTTCCATACTTCGATGTTCAATCAATAATCTTAGACTCAATCACATCTTTTGAAAGTAAGATAACAAAACACTTGCTAGAACAATTTAACATTCAAGGCCAACCATCATCGATCACAGAACATTTTCATTGGAACAAACAACCAAATTAAGGTAACTGATCTAAGTAACATATGAAACAAATGTTGCATATGATAAAATCAGGTCTCTAACGAACCTCTGTTCCTGCTATACCCATAGCAAGTCCAATGTCAGCCTCATGCAATGCAGGAGCATCATTGGTCCCATCACCTGTCACTGCCACAACTTCTTTAGTCACATTCCTCAAATGGGTCACTAGGGTGTGCTTATCCAAAGGCAGTGATCGAGCCATTACCTACACAAATAATATAGGCAATTATAGAAACTGAGGCATTGCCTATACGCATAATATAAGCAATCATAGAAACTTCTGCCACTTGAGAGTTCAAGAAAAGTTCATTAATCAACTATAAAACCTGCAGTTTGGGAATTATCTCTTCCATCTCCTGTGGGCTCTTATTGCGGAATTCTGGCCCTTCTATTGCTATACCATCTTCTGTCAGGATACCACATTCCTTGGCAATGGCTTTAGCAGTATTAATATTATCACCAGTGACCATCCTCACTGTAATGCCAGCAGCTAAACAAGTCTTAACCGCTTCCCTTACCCCAGGACGTACAGGATCCTTAATTCCAATGACAGCTATAAATGTATAACCGGCTTCAGGTATGCTATCTGCACTAGAAATGCCTTTTATATCCTTGAAGGCTAAGCAAAGAGTTCTTAGAGCTTCACAAGCGAAATTATTTATGACATCTGTGATGTCCTTTCTCTGTTCTTCAGATAGCGGGATGGCTTCCCCATCAGCATTAACAATCTTGTCACACATTTTTAAAATTATTTCTGATGCACCTTTGCAGAACGCTTGAAATCCGCCACTTCCAGGAAGAGCCACAAGAACAGACATCCTCTTTTTATTTGAATTGAAAGGCTCAATTTTCACTATGTTATCCTCTTCACGATAAGCATTAAAATCACCTCCAAGAAGCATGCCTAACTCCGTTAGTGCACTCTCGGTTGGAGTACCTATGATGTTTTTCTTTAAGTCCTTCCCTTTGACAACCTCTGAGCTAGTATTCTGAAATATCGACTGCAGTAGGAGGTTAAGAACTTTTTCTGAGAGTGAAATATTCAGTACATCCTCATTTTCTCTACTATTTATCTCAGTAGTTTTTTGGCATATCCAAATTTTATTTACCACCATATGATTTGTTGTCAATGTTCCTGTTTTATCCGTGCAAATACAATTCACAGAACCCATTGTCTCACATGCAGAGAGATGCCTCACAAGTGCCTTATCACTCATTAGTTTTTTCATAGCAAAGGCAAGACTTAGTGTCACTGCCAGTGGTAGTCCCTCTGGCACTGCAACAACTAGTATAGTCACAGCAATAGCAAAGTAATTTAAAAGCTTCAGTGCATCACTACCAGACCACACTGTGATCCTATTTTGAAGTGCCTTAACCACTAAAAACCTTCCAGTCAGAACTAAAAATGTTAGCACAGCAAAAGCCAAACCTATCTTCCCAATAATGGTTGCAACTCCATTAAGCTTCACCTGCAGTGGTGTCTCATCATCTCCCCCTTCACACAGAGTAACCATCAATCTTCCCCATTCTGTTCTCATACCAACTGATGCCACCAGCATTTTACCAGACCCATCTTGCACTTTGGTACCTGCCAGAAGAAAAGGCGTTTCTTGGGTTACGTTCACTGCCTCACTCTCACCTGACAAACTAGATTCATCCACTGATAAGCTGTGGCCCGAAATGAAAACACCATCTGCAGGAACTTGATCTCCAATAGATAAATGAACAACATCACCAGCCACCAAATCATAGATTGAAACCTTCTGTCTACATCCGTCTCTGGTGACTTGAACAATTATGTTTTTCTTTTCCTTATCCAAGTCCCTAAATTGTAAAGACTGCCTGTAGTCACTTATTGCAGTGACAAGCACTACTAAGAATATACAAAGTAATATTCCTACCCCATCATACATACCCTTTGGCCAACCTTCAGTCGGAATTCCAACACCTATAGAAATCACGGCACAAACCATGAGAATAACTAGAGTTAAGTCATGTAGTGCATCCCAGACAAACATCCAGAGACTCTTAGAAAGTTTTTCAACATATCTGTTTAAACCATATATATTTTGCCTGAGAGGTATGTCACTTGAAACAACACCATCCTTTAAAGACACAGAGAGCTCTCTTGCTAATCCTTCAAGTCCTCCATGACTTACCAAACCTTTGCTATCATGGGTTCGAACAATGGATGCTAGTTCATCAGGTTCAATGCCAAAACCAGCATCCCTGACCTCATTGGAGAGCTTGTAATGAGTTTTCTTATCTGCATGAGGCAAAAATATATATATATAATTGAGAAATGATATAGAATTTTGGATGAATTAGATGTTACAATACTACAGTGCATTTAATACCATCTATAGTGCCAACGAACTGCAGTGCTGCCTTGTTCACATATACAGCTACTCGTATCTTTTCCTGGCCACAAGTAGTATAAGAGAGTAATGAGAGCATGACAAGTCTCTAGCAAAGGCATGTAATTTATGCAGCATTTGGTATTGTACATAAAATTTAAGCTACATGATGCATGCGGTTGAGAATATGTATTGGAAACTGTCATAGCAACTCTATTTGTAATTAACATAGTCCTACACCCTTATCCTGATTATCAAAATTATTCTCTAGCTTCTGCTAATATCAACATAAGCACGATGAGATTAGCAATGTCCACGTGCATGTATATAAACAAGGCATGGTTTTCGTCCATTTAAAGTATTTATAGACTTATTCTAGGTTTTCAAAAACAATGGAGCACAACTATGGCAGATTTTTTACCAATTTAAATTTGGTTTTATTTCTCCTGCTGGAAATATCAAAACGTAAGGCTAGTCTTAGTTATGTTTTGCGAAAAATACTTCTAGTCTATGGTCCTCTGCACTAATCCTATAAGCTTGCCCAAGACCCAGTCATTAATTTACTTGTTCTTATTTTCTGGTAATTTAAATTAAAGGTTATAAAACCTGCCGCTTCTTTTCTCAAATTTCTTGGAAAAAAAAAAAAAAAGTCATAGCCAGTGTACAAAACTCTTCACTTTTTCAAGGTCTAGGAGAGGTCATTGTAAGCAATTTTACCCCGAATTTATTAGATAGGTTGATTCTTGGGCTCAAACGCACAACTTGTCGCTTTTGATGTAAGACACTTGCCATCGCATCAAAGCTCAACCTCTTGTATTAGAAGTAAAATAGAAGTCCCTCAATCTATGGGCTTAGCTAAGTACAATAGGAACCAAAAATGAAACAACAAAAAAGTTCAAGCATTCAATGTTATATTAGTGCTTTGTTTAGTTAGGTTCCTGTATTCAATGTTGTCATGTACACAAGTTGGTTTGTCAGGTTTGAGTAGAGTCAAGCACTATTCCAACACACATTTTGGCAGCTAGCTTTCCACAGAAGAATACATGACAGCTGCTATGCAGCACTCACAGTAACTTATAACATTTCCACAAACCCGAAAAATACTTCATAGAAAGTTTTGGGACTACTAACAATAATAATATTTATCACCAACACTACAGTTATGCAATATATATTTGTCTGCCTTATGATATAAACAAATTTTCCCAAATAGCTAATAACCCTGTGCCGATTGAGAATGATCCTAGTCAATCTCCGTAAAGCAATTCAAAATTGTCAAAGAAATTCAAGAAAATGGGATGTCGGTCAGAAGAGGAAAGAATTTTCAGCCACAAGCATAGATGAAGTCGTGGGTAGCATTATTGAAGCATAGGAGAAAATGGCCCCAAATACTGCAAAAGTTTTGAGTGGGTCTAACACTATGTAAGATCTCTGCAGATTAAGACCAAACAACACATTGCATGTGGTATTGACCAACTTTATCACTATTGGATCCACCTTATATTTTTATATATTTCAAGTACCAAACCGTTAAAAAACTTTGAACGTACACTAAAAGCATCAAGTTTCATTTGTCATTCAACATTGCCTGCCCAATGAGCAGCCCTGACCAATTGATGCATGTGAATGCGATGACTTTACTAGGCAAGTTCTATGTTTATTTATTCAAGTGTCATATAAAGACTCAAGAGATAATGTTTTCAAAGTAAAATGTGACAACATGAAGACCAAGACATTTAGATCTGTAAATTCCTTGTTACAGATCCAAGGTATCAATCTATTATTCTAATGTACAGTTGTGTAATTCAATTTCAGATTGGGCAATATCAAAAATACCATAAAATAATGGTCAAGTACCTGGCTTTTTGGATCACGGTATTGGTTTCTCAATTGGGATTTGTCTGACATATTATATACTTGACTCTAAGCCAATTATATGCAGTTAAGTATAACCAGGACATTCCCTCTGTATTTCCAAATTAACAAAGTGAAGTAAAATGCAAAAGCTTGGTTATCAATTCCAAGTATGTAGGATCTATTCCATCTTGGGTATCATTCTATTCTGAGAGATATTAAAAAAACCTTTCTAGTAGATTATAGTTATTACTTGCTTAATTAAACTAGAAATTTCCAATTACCAGTCAACTTTAGGAAATTGGTAAACAAATTTGCTAAAGTTGAATGAATTCCATCACCATCAGATTGCTTAAAAGTAAAAGACAATTAATAAATTTGAAACAAGGATTTCTTTTACTTGTAAGATAAATTGCTACTAAAGCAATGAATTACATTCCTTTGAGAACAAGCAACTACTTTTTTATCATGCCGTGTACCAATTTAAGAGGGAAGTCATTTTTGGCAAGCAAAAGCTTTTTTTTTAAGATAAGTCATCCTCATATGTAAACAAATAAAAGTAAAAAGTTCACATTCACGTAAACAATGGCAACTTTTCTACTTAAACTTTGCACCAAATGAGAAACTTTGAACGATTTGGAGCAGCCAATGAGCCAAATGGTGAGAAAACAAAAACGAAGTGTCCTACTTCAAAAAACAGGAGTGAAAACGCGTGATCTTGGATTTGTTTAGATATCAATTATTGCTGAAAATTGAAAATTAAAAACTAAAACATTGTAGCAAAATAATTTTTAAATATGCAAATAACACCAAAAGACCCAGTTTTAATGAAAATTTTATTAAATTAGACAACTTGTGGGTCCCATAAACAGTGCATAAGACCCACATTATAGAGACGTAAATGCGGTAAAATTTCATTTTAGTGCAATCCAAACCCAGCCTTGTTTGACCCGACCGTCAGAACATCCTAAATAAGAAACGTGTACAAAAATCGTACAATTACTTTGCACGTGATGTAGGGGAAAGGTTCCTATATGCGCTGAAATTGTGACATAAGTTGCAATTTTGAACTTGAAAACATGACTTAGAGTCACGATTTTAGTGTGTTTACACAATTGTACAGATGCATACAAGTGTATAATAGACATTGCCTATGTATTACACATTTTTTCTCATTGAAACGCGAATTTTAAGCGCAATGCACCCTCTTCATGTGAAAAGATGACTTAATATATAATATAGTGGGTGCAGTAAATATTTTCCAATTACTAGGTAATGGATAGAGTACAATTCCCATTAAAACGAAATAGAATACAAGCAAAAGTCTGGGTATTGAGCTCAGCTTTTTTTTTTTTTTTTTTCCATTGGAAGAGGGAAACAGTAAACCATTAAAACATGTCCCAGGGAAAGGACCAAAACAAAGAGTAGCCTACGCATTACACCCCTGACCTGGGCTGCCATTATCGGTTTTTTTTTTCCATTGGAAGAGGGAAAATTTTTTTTAAAGGTAAATAAATATAAAATTTTAAATTATTATTATATATAAATTTTTTTTTCAGGGTGGTCCTGGAACCACCGCCCTAAGGTAGCGCTGCCACTATCTATCATTGTTCCTTGTGGGTATATTCACTATATTGTATGACTTTTCTCAAACTTCTTTTGACTTTTATCTATTCCAATCAATGAGGCATTAAAGTGAAACGTCAAACAATGAACAACTCTTCACCATCCTCCAACGAATAGTACGAGCACATCACATCCTAGAACCTAAGCTGAAATTGCACAAAATCCTTATTTTTGTGTTGATTTGAATGGCATTGATAAACTAAATATCTATGGCCGTAAAATGAAACACAAATCAGACAATCATTAACATGAAAACTGTACGATCATCAACTTCTTCAAATGCAAACAGAAATCCACCAAAATCTCCGCTTTGATCTGGGAAAATGGTAGTGCAAAAAGTAACACTCTTCGCATCTCAAAATCTTTTCATCATTAATCAAAATCGGGTACTCAAAAGTTTATAACCCTCCACCCATGTCACTACTGTACCATTGTACCCATATTCACCTCTGTCAGAAGACTCAAAACTAAAAACCTCGTATTTCCTCTCATTCCCATTCTTTTTCTCAACAACCAAACAGAAAGTAACAAACAAACAAACAAAAAGCCACACCAATCATGAGGCCGCTCAATATATTTCATTGAACATTTGTTATGAAATTTTCACGTTTGAATTACATTGAATCGCGAAACCTTGTCCGCTTCATACTAGCTAGGTATAACATAAACACAATCTTATATCTTAACACTTCTGCTGATACATCTCAAACAAAACCATTCATTTTCGTTATCAAGGGAATGAAATCTACAGTTTATGATATGGACATGGTTTCTTATAAAGCTGGAACATAATGATCGATTGTGAATAGATATATATATATATATATATATATATAAATAAAAATAAAAAGCAATGAAACCTGCAGTTTTCTTCGTTTTCTTTCGGCTTCTGCACGTTTGGCGAGATCAGCCACCATGCGAAACCTGCGGCGAGGGTTCTTGACCATGGAGACGGCGGATCTCCATCTCCTAAGGGCCTCATCGGAAGAGTTCTTCGATTCAACGTCAAAGTTTTCTCTCAAATACTTCTCCATAAGAAAGGGGCTACATAAGAAAATGTTATGGAGCAGACGTAGGGTTAGGAATTAAGACTTCTTTGAAGATAAAGAAGGAAGGAATAGAGATGTTATGGTCTTAACATTTTTACAACAAACTAGTCTCATCGCATGTGTGAGACTGTTTTTTTTTAGTGGTCCTATTTTGTAGAAAAAAAATTGTATTTAATTATTTTATATATATATGATTTTTATTTTAAAAAATCTAATTTATAAGTGAATAAATCAATTTAAAAAGTAATAAGAGAGTGGTCCTATTTTTTAGGTAATATTTTAGTGAGAGTTGAAGTTATATTTTTATCAAATTGTTCTTTAATTTTATCTCTACTTAAACATAGGACAGTATGGGCATTTTTGAATTAAAAAATGAGTTTTTACCAGATTGTCCTTTAATTTTGTCTCTGCTTAAACATAGGAATGTAGTGGCATTTTTGAACTAAAAAAATAGAAATCCAAACCAGAAATTGTCCTTTAAATTTTGTCTCTCACTTAAACATAGGACTGTATGGGATATTTTTGAACTAAAAAAAAAAAAACTGGAAAATTATTTTAAATATATATATATATATGATTTTTTAGTTTAAAAAATCTAATTTTAAGTGAAAAAACAAAACTAAATGACAATAGGAGTAAAAATATTTTTTAGGCAACTACTAAAATGGGAGTTGGAAAAATAGGAATTCTCCTATTAATTTTTAAATTGATTTATTCAATATAAATTAGACATTTTTTAAAAAAAAATCATACATATATATATATTAAAATAATTAATTTTGTTTTTAAACATAAACTGTAAGGACATTTTTAAACTAAAAAAGTCTGAATGCAAACAGGGAAAGCGCGTTAAATAATAGTATAGATATAAGTGGTTAATTGTTATTGGTTTAAATTTAAACCTAAGACTAAGATTACATTTTTACCCCAACAATAACAACCAGTAACAACTTGCCATTTAGAATTTGTTGTAAAAATATTGTGAAAATATTGTTGACATATCATTTCTTAAAAAGGAAATATATTCACAACCATAACGCAAATTGTGGGAAGAGAAATGATATTTACACAAATTGTTTTAGTTTTTCTCTACTTAGGTTGTTACTGATTTTTGTTAACTAAAAAAGAATTTTAGTGTTAGATTTAAATTTGAATCTAAATTTGAATAAATAACAACTAACCACCTATAATTTGTTGTAAAAATGAGAGTTTACATCTTAAGAAACTGAGAGATACATATTAAGAAAAATATTTATACTTTTTCAAGGATACAATGGTTTGCCCACTGAATCAGAGTTCAAATCTTTTGTACTACTTTTTGTATACCACTCTGTATTCCACTAATCACTACTATATATCAGGGCTCACTAAATCACTGATACTATATATATCAGGGCCAAACTAGGAATTTTTGCTTGGTACTTTCAAGTTTTAAATTCATTCCTTTCTAAAAATAATTAAGAAAAAAAAAAGTTTTAAACTCATTTTCTCTGGGCATTTTTGAACTAAAAAGTTTTTTACCAAATTGTCCTTTAATTTTGTTAGAAAAAAAACAAACAAAAAAATTGTTAGCTCTTGATATTTTCAAAAATAAAAAAAATAAATAAATAAAAAGAAGAAAGAATGGAAGAACGATCCTATTTCTATGTCCCTATTTGTTCGGATGTGATATCCACCATGGATTGAGATTAAGGGATATTACATTTAACATTTTTACCCCAACAATCTCAATCCATTTACTATCTGCTATTTTTTTTTTGTAAAAATTTTTTGAGAATCTCTGCTATTCTATTTTAAGTGGTCATTTTTTTCATGCATATCCAAAAGACAAACCAGTTATTCAAATGTATAATTTTTTTTTTTTTTTTGGGTTAGGAAAATGTGTAATTTTCTTTTTTGATAGAGTGCAATGTTATTGATACAAAAGATATAAAAACTTTATCCAAAAAAATGTGATTGGTGAATGTAAGGGCACGGATCGAACTTGATATTGGATTCAGTCTCTGAGCCCTAAACAATGAATTTATAGAGAGCAGGATTTTAATCCTTGGATTTGTTGAAAAATAACATTCAAATCTTAAGATACTGAGAGAACATATTAAGAAATATATTTATCTTTTTCAATCATGGACGAAATGTTACTTTGTATATTATTGCAGAGGACAAATCTTTTTTAACTTTTTGTTACTGTATTCTCCAAATCGCTACTATATATATATATATATATCAGGGCCCACTAAATCACTGATGCCATATATATCAGGGCCAAACTAGGAATTTTTGCTTGGTACTTTCAAGTTTTATATTCATTACTTTCTAAAAATAATTAAGAAAAAAAAAGTTTTAAATTCATTTTCTCTTTATAGAAAAAAAACAAACAAAAAAATTGTTAGCCCTTGATATTTTCAAAAATAAATAAATAAATAAAAAGAAGAAAGAATGGAAGAACGATCCTATTTCTATGTCCCTATTTGTTCGGATGTGATATCCACCATGGATTGAGATTAAGGTAAATTACATTTAACGATTGAACCGAATCTCAATCCATTTACTATCTGCTATTCTTTCTTTTTATTTTTTTATTATTTTTTATTATTTTTTTATTTTTTTTGAGAATCTCTGCTATTCTATTTTAAGTGGTCATTTTTTTCATGCATATCCAAAAGACAAACCAGTTATTCAAATGTATAATTTTTTTTTTTTTTTTGGTTAGGAAAATGTGTAATTTTCTTTTTTGATAGAGTGCAATATTATTGATACAAAAGATATAAAAACTTTATCCAAAAAAATGTGATTGGTGAAATATCATTTTTATATCTTTCACTACTAATACAAACTTTTATTATACACAAATTATAATATGTTGTCTCAACAATTATGAAAAATATTTTTTTTAATAGAAACATTACGAAAAAGATTGTAAATGTATAAGCTTATGAAATTATGAGTGTATACAATATACATTTTTTTAAATATCCTTAAATTCTTTACTTTATAAAGACATCATACTTGAGTTTTTCTACTAAAAAAACAAAATCTCACAAATTTTTTAGTTTTTCATAACAAATTGCAGTGTCAGCCTACGGTATATCAAAATTAAAAAAAATTAAAAAAAAATATATACTCATACCCATTGTAACTCACTATAACTCATAATAAGGGTATTTTAAAATGTTGAGAGATTTTGTTTCACTTTTAGACTTTGTCAACATGCATAACTCATAATAAGGGTATTTTAAAATGTTGAGAGATTTTGTTTCACTTTTAGACTTTGTCAACATGCATACATGATGAGGATTAAATCTTCATTAGCAAGATCCCTTGGCAGACTGTGTATTCTATATATTAAATGCTCTAAAATTCTCCCATTTACAAACATATCATATGCATAATGTTATTTGAATTATCGTGAACCTTGTACTCAATCAATATGTTTTGGTGTTTTCAATAGATATATCTAGAATTTAAATCTCCATTTTCAGTTGTAACTATTAAAATATATATTATATATATAATATGTAGTTGGTTCAAATATATATATATATATATATAAATATATAATTCTTCGCCACCTCTTGGGAGCTCAAGAGATGTTATTAGGTCATGGCCATTGATTTTATTCGGGTTGGGAAAGGACAATTGACCACCATATTAGTGACAATAAGGAATTCACTAATGAAAGGACAATTGACCACCATATTAGTGACAATAAGGAATTCACTAATACTATCAAAATTGAACCATAAAAAGTAAAGGTATATTGGTAATGGAAACGGCTGGGAAGGATTTTAGGTCTGGAAGGAAAAAAGACAAAAGGAAAATTTTTGAAGTTGAAAGCTTAAAGACTAGAACTAGCATGTGTTGGGTCAAAGTTTAATATTGTGCTAATTAAGAAAATCAACTAATAATTTTAATCAATCACCCAAAAATATTATCAGCAAATTATAAAGTCAAGATATCAGTCACGCACAAGAACACATAATATATGTGAAAAAATTCTTTTTCCTTGATTGTTAAATGCACTGTCATAAAATCAATTACAATATCGCCTATTGATGTCTTTCTTCAAATCCATACCAAATACAATAATATCTCTTTTTAAGACTATTCGGATTATTTTGTGCAAAAAAATTTTCTATTTTAACATAAGAATTTAGAGCATCCCCATTAATGGGAGCAAAAATTTAACTATTTAATGTTTATAAAAATCACTTTACCTATTTAACATCTCAACACATTAGAATTTTGCTATTTGATTAAAATAATAGAAAGAACACATTAAAATAAAATAAATATCAACCACGAAAAACTTTCAGCCAGCCACATCCTGCACCCCTACCACTCCACCAGTAATAACCTCCATTTGACAACCACAGCCCACGGCAGGGAAAAAAAAAAATCAAACCACCAACACAGCCACAACCATATAACCCAACACAGCCGACGGAAACCACAACCACAGCTACCAAACAACCACCAACACAGCCACCAAACCGCCATTTTAACCATAATCCACAGTCACAACCAAACCCACCAAAAAAAAAAAAAAAAATCAAACACCAAAAAACACATGCAAAGAAGAACCAAAAACACCAACAACAAAAAAAAAAAACATATCAGATCCACAAACCCAGAAATCCAAAACCCATGAACCCAGAATTCCTGCTGTCACCGATCATGGCCCCGTTTTACTGCCGCCTTGACCGAGCATAGAGCTTCGATGGGTCGGTGGCTGGGCAAATCTGATGGTTATGCACTGGACAAATCTGATGGGGCGGCGGCGAGTGAAGGAAGAGAGGGAAAAAAAAATAAAAAGGAGAGGGTGAGCTTCTATGGAAGATTTGGATTGGCTGGAGGAAGAGAGGAAAAACAAAAGGGAGAGGTTAAAGACTAAACAGAGGACGTACGAACGAAAAAAAAAAGAAAAAACCCACAAAGAAACATTATTTGATTGAAGAGGAAAATAAAATATCATTATTTCATTCCATTAGCTCTAATGCACAGCTAAAAGTAACCGTATATGTAGCAAAGAAGCCAAAGAATAGAGCCTCACTTTTGCATTTAATAGAAATATAGTTTTTTAGCATTAATATTTTTCTTTTTCTATTTTACTTACTTTTTAAATATTTTAAATCAAATTATTTATTTTATATTATATTTTATTAAAATATTAATTTTTCTTAATTTTTTTAATTATTGCTCTTTCTTTAAACATAACGACTATCTACTTTCTTCTTTCATCATCAAGATACATAAAGAAAGAATAAAAAATTAAATACAAAATAAATAATATTAATGTAAATTTACATGGTTAGAACTATAGCAATCACTCATTTTTACACAACTTTATATAAATATGAACGAATTTTGAGCTTAGTTAACTAAAATGAGATCGTTTTTGTACTATACAAGCACTAATGCAATTGCTCTAAGAAATTATATGAACTCACCAAAGATCTTGACTCACTTTGAATACATGCAGCATATCCCCATGATTGCAGCAATCAGAACAACTTTCTCCAAGAGGAAACCCAAAATTAATCTTCTCTTGTATATGTATTAGATAAAGAAAATCTGATTGTTTTTTTTTTTTTTAACTCTCAAACACACTACTTTTCTTTTCTTTTCTTCTTCTCACTGATCACACTGCTATCTCTTCTCGTTTATATGCAAAACCCTTTGCTGCTAAACACGCCTAGTACTCTAGGAGCAGGGGAGAGCTAGAAATTTTTGTCTGGAAGGGCCGATTTGTGTTGCTAATTTATTGGTCAATACAAACTTTCATACACATACACAAACACGTGCATCTATACACATACACAAAAATTAGTATCTTTCATAATGAATCCTTAAAATTAAGCGTTTCATAGAATTAAATTAATCTTTCACCATCTTCCATAGTGAAATCCTTAAAATTTTCATTTTCAATATAAGTTACCAAATTGTCTACAATTGTGAATAAAAAAATTTCAGTTGAATTAATGAAGTGTTCAAAAACATGAATAATCCAAAACTTTAAAAAAATTCGAGAACACATTTTACCATATAAAATGAATTTGATAAACAATACGTTCTCTATAACTACTAGACAAATTGAACAATTTTTTTAAGAACATTATTGGACCAACTCAAATAATTAGGGGGGCTAAGTCTCATTTTTGAGGGCTAATTATTAAAATATTAAATATTTCTATATAGTAAAAAGAAAATTTTAAAAATTTGGGGGGGGGGGGGGAACATGTAGCTCCACCCCTGTCTAGGGGGACACGGACTCACAATCATAGCACATCCTGACTTAGAAATTTAGAACACTTGTCGGTCATGAAAAAAAAAAAAAAAACAAAGACAGGCCCATATGCGGGCTTTGTTTCTTTGTGGGCTTCATCGTGCTGGTTGGTGAACCCAAAATGAATAAGATTGTAGTGCAATAGCATTAAAGGAAAGTTACTGAGAGCATCAAACATTTTGAAAACAATTTCACAATGATAGAAAAAGCCTATTTGTTTCTATAGCAATACAGCATTGCCTACTTGAAGTTCAACAGCATTTTGTTTTTCAGTAATGTAGCATCTCCTCTCCTCATATCAGGATTCAAAGGAAGATGGTTGAAGGAATAGAAATGGACTCAAATACTGAACTGATCTGAATAAATGAGAAGGAATGCGTGGAAAATAAAAGGCACTAGTGTCTGATTTCTCAGATGAAAAAATTATCTTTAAGGGCACTTTTTTTTTTTTTTTAATTTAGAAATACCATAGAATATCAACTTATGACATTCGCCCTATGTCACATGATAATTGCTTTTTATTATCAGGTCAAGACACTAATTGGTTTTGATGTAAAAAAGATTCAAACCCCAAATTTATATATAATTCGACAAAAAAATATTTTATCAATTGAGCTAACGCATATGTCCTCAAATATAACCCATAAAATGTGAGAGAGGCAGTACATGAACCGGTCTCACAAGATATTTTTCCTCCAAATGTTGCTTCTTACAACACTAATCAATTGTGGAGTCAGCTCATTTTTAAAAAGGGGCCTATGGAAGCGATTTTAAATGGTCACTTACGTATTCTAAATGGACCCATATTAGTGGGCTTTCAAGTCCTCAGTTGAAGTATATTCCATTCCTTCCTCCAAACAATTTTTCAGTAATGCGTTGTATTCATTAATAACCTGACTTTGGTCCCCTAAAATGAAATCCTTACCTAACAATGATACTATAAGAAAGGACAATTTTCTATAATAAAAAAAAAAAAAAAAGGAAAGGACAATATTGCTTCATTAAAAATTAAATTAAATTAAAAAGATAATATGTAGTTTTGTGGTGCAGTAGTATAACCTGCTCTCTTTTATTAAAAGAACTAGAATTCAAATTCTCATTTCACCCAAAAAATAATGAAAGATTTAGGACAGTGTGTTTATATTAGTGGACGTAAGCAATCGAATAAAGGCAAATAAAAAAATTCTTTAAATTTGTGTGGAATTTATTTTATATTCTAGTCAGAAGTTAAGAACAATGCTTTGAAGTGATCTTATTCTTTTTTTTCTTTTTATTTTTTAATATAACTTTAAAGTCTTCTTTATGGTTTAAGTGATGTTTGTAAAATAACATCTTATCCTTTTTTTTTATTTAAAAAAAAAAAAAGGAGGAATCTGAGGTGAGCATGACTTCATAACCTCAATGTGATTAGACTCAAATTAACCTAACAACATGCTGATGTTACTTTCATATATGCAGTAATAGATAATTAATTAAAATAGACATTATCCATGTTTGTCTAAATTTGGCATTGTCAACAAACTTGGTGATGAAAGGTCAGCCAAACCATAGCATGTAATTAGCCCACTAATTTAGAAATGGCCCCCAAAAAAAATGCTTTATTTGCTTTATTATGTCATCAAACATAAGCATAGATCCAAATCTATGAAAACGACAAGCCATTTGATGATTAGGGCAATCATATATATTACATGCCTTTGTGTTTACGGTAAATATGTTTTACCATGAAAGTTTTTTCTTATTATGGAAAATATTTCATCACAAAAAAGCAATTCTAACAAAACTTTCTAAACTAAAAGTTTGTAATGTGGAGTTTTA
Organism: Castanopsis chinensis; assembly: GCA_032878915.1. Classification (NCBI taxonomy): domain Eukaryota; kingdom Viridiplantae; phylum Streptophyta; class Magnoliopsida; order Fagales; family Fagaceae; genus Castanopsis; species Castanopsis chinensis. Next base: position 1,994,695 of record JAVQMG010000090.1, read on the forward strand.
CCTTCAAAATTTTTTTTAATAAGATAAATAATTACTTAAAAAAATAGAAGCATTTCGTCTTTTTCAATCAAAGTGTGATAATGGATTACACAAGGATGATAAATATATATATATATACACACACACACACTTTCCTTTCAATATTTGCATATATATATATATATATATATATATACACACACACTTTCCTTTCAATATCTGCATCTAATCCCTGTTGGTCTCAATTAGGCAATGAAGAAGCAGAGGAGCCCAATGTTAACGTGCATAGCAGTGCAAAGAATATATGGCTAGGAAGTAATAAAGCCATTTTAGTCTTAATCATTATTATCTCAAAGTCTCAAACCCAACCGAAGACAAATAAAATAACATACAGTAATTATACCAAGAAAAGAACACTTGGCCTAATTTTAGAATTGTGCAATGGATAAACATACAAAAATTATACCAAGAAAAGAACACTTGGACTAATTTTAGAAGTGTGCAATGGATAAGTTTCTTTATTATTTGTGGTTAACAGTAACATGCAACTCCATGCAAATACATATCTTAATTACTTTTGCACACCAAGAAAAAACTAATGAAATAAAAAAATTAATGACGGATATGGAAATGTATGGGACTCTATCTGAATTATCAAATATTCCTTCTATTGTTTTAATTCTTTTATTAGTGACTTTAAAGGAATATTGTTTATTTTAAAAAGTTAATAAACACAATATATATAATTTTTCAACTTAACCCTTTATTTAATTCGGAAAATCAATAATTTTCAATTACAAGATTTACTGATTTAGTAGGGGTATGATATATGTGTGTGTGTGTGGGGTCGGTCTTATTTGGAAAAAGCATACTTTTTAAGGAACACTTTCAAATAAAAATAAATAAATAAATTATCAAAACTATCATCCATAATTAAACGCAAAAGAAACTTGTAAAGAAAATGAAATAAAAGGGAAAATATATTAATATTATATTTATTGACTTTTCAAAGAAAATCATTGTCAAGTCCATTTTTGCTAAACCCATTTTTGCTATAGCCAATTACTTCGTCTTTTCTCACACCTATGTTTTCCAAGCCCATATGAAAAACTACTAGAAAATTTGAGAGTATGCCTTGGAGGGCAAGAGAGGCCTTAATCTAAGCTCGCCCATTGGCCTAAAAGGAAAGATTGCAATGTATGTAGTACTTGCAAAATTCATGAGCCAATAAGTATGCTTCATTTATGAGTTCAGAATGGAATAGAATTGGATGAAATAGAATGATCATAAAGGAATGTATTTAAGCAAAGAAAAAAGGGAAAAGAAATTAATAGAATGAAATTAAGTAATTTTGTTTAGATGTTTGAAAATAAAAGAATAAAAGATAAGTAACCTTGTTTGGGAGTAACATAAAGGGAAATGAATATAATCATTTTATAACAATATTACTATTAGACTCATATTTTAAAATAAATGGCTAAATATATAGGGTTATTTTGAGAGTTTTAGTAAAAAGATTCTTAAATCTAATTGTAATTCCTCCCAATTTTAAGAGGAATGAAAGTTTCCTCTTACCCATTCCATTCCTTTTCACTTGAATTTTCCAAGAAAGTAATTGAATTTCTATTCTCTCTATTAAAACTCTCAAACAAAGAAAGAAAAGAATACTATAATATTTTTTTTTTTTCATTTCTTTCCTTTCTCCCAAACGAGCTTTAAGAGCTTACCTGGCATCAAACCAAATTATTCAAATCGACATTATACCAAATAATCGCAATATCCCACGAAACCCAATCCTCAAGGTTGCAACCCTCTCTAAATTCCAAAAACCAAAGACTACGTGAAAACAAATCTTAGCAGTTCAATTGAGCTTCTATAGAAGCATGACCAAGTGAAAGCATTAATCAAGATTCAACCTACCATCAGTTTGTCAAAATTATCTCAATGCCCTAATGATTCATTAGTTTATATACAACAAATTTGAGAGTGGTTTGCTGTGTGTTTTTTATAGCCCGAGTAGAGCTCTCTTTCACTCGCTCACCACCTCTTCAAATTTTTCCCATCTGATAATAAAATGAATTATAATTATCAAGCTACTTCAGTTTTAGTTCTTTATAGGTGGGTTATTGTCTCTGTGTGGGCATTTAAGTCATACAATTGGCCATCATCTCAAGCAGGTGTCATTTGAGTGTTGGGCTCACCTTTCATATTGAACCAAACTGCGAAGGCTGTGCCCATTAACATTCAAAATGTGGCACGGCAGCAGAAACAACCCCAACAACCATATTTTAGACCATCAATAAATTAAATAGAAGAAAAACAATGTAAGACATAAGGAGTACTTACTAACATAATGAGCTTTATTTTTATTTTTATTTTTTTCAGATATCATAAGATTTGACATTTATGGTATATGCTCCTTGGTTATTTACCATCAAGCCAATACAAGATTCAAACTTATGTCCCTTGTTCGAAACAAAGAAATTTAACAGTTAAGCTAATTATATCAAGCTTCTTTCAATCAAGTATTCCATCCAAAGGTTGGCATTTCATCCAAAGGTTGGTAGGGTGCTATGTCAAGCCCCCACAAAATGATGTACATCTGGTATTAAACACGGATAGTTTTTTTTTGTGAATTGAGAAAGTTTATTCCATAAAGATGCTTTACATTTTAGTTCATCATTTAAGGAAAATTTAATATGATATATTTTTTTTTGGTAAACACAATTTAATATGATATTGACTATCTACGTTTGCATTGTATTCACAAAATATTGTTCCATGGCCACCAATGGAAACACATCAGCGGTGGTTAGCCATTAAGTAATACTAGGTACTTGGTGCTAGAATTAATTGCCCAGAACTGGAGATTATCAAGTAATGGTCCAATTCAATTTGGCGGAGTTGAGTCGCATTCGAATACAAATTTTCAACGAATTTTTATGATGCTGACCAATGACTTTGGAATTTGGATACAAATTAAACAACACAGAAGTTTGAGACACATGGATTTCTTAATTTTAATGGCCAATGCATGGTATTCAAAGGCAATGTCCCAATAAATACTTACCAATCCTGGAAAATTCCTCAGAAGTTGTAGACAGTCAAAACATTGGAAAAATAAAGAGACAATGTAAATTTTAATGATTTAGTAACTTCCTTAGCAATTATAGCTAAAGATCTAAGAAATTGAACTGAAACGAGTCCTAGATTCTCCCACTAAATACCCACAATCGTATGCAATTGTTACTTTACAGACTAAAATCTACAATTATGTTAATGTGGACAAAACACGTCTCTATCAAATTGGACCAGGGATTATCTCTATGTGGAAAAAATTTGGCCATGATTGAAAGAAACTAATGATGACTTTCCAGGAAACCAAACAGGGTCTAGAAAGAAAAGGCACTCTTTTTTTTTCTTTTTTTCTTTTTTCATTCACTCACCATCGAGGAAACAGGTGTGGTCTCCCATCAAAGTCCCCACCCCTTAATACGTGTCAATAACACCAATTTGACGGCTTGTACTTATCCACAGCTTTGCCAAAGCCAGCCTGGTTTCTCTTTTTTCTCACTTTAACTTTTGTTACAAACTTCAATGCTATACTGTACTATGCTATACTAGTTAAAAATTAAAAAAAAAAAAATTCACACACACTGTCAAAAATATAATTTGGTGTCACAAAATTACAGACCCCAAAAGATTCTTGCAAAACCGTGCACTTTTGTCATACGTGTGGGCATCTACATCTACTTTTAGATCTGTGCATGTCCTTTCCTGTCATCAACTAAGAGAGTAAAGGCTGGGGATATATATATATCTATATATATATATAAATATATATATATTTAGAGAGACAGAGGGAAAGTGTGGCATCACTCACATGGGTTTGGGTATTGGTGGGTAGGACCCACACACAACCTGGCATCCTATAAATGAGTAGGACCCACATGCACTGTCAGCACCCTCCCCATGTGAGGTTGTGCCTTTGTGGCCCTACTTCTTTTCCCCTCCAATAATGGCAAAAATTATAGATGGGTCCCATACAAATAATAAAGGAAGAGGAGGGAAAAAAATAATGACAAAAATGAAAAAAATTAACTAAGAGACAAATTCTTCTTCTTGACAATCAAAAGGCACTAAAGAGTGAAAGAGAGAGAGAGAGAGAGACCAATTAGACTCAAGAAAAACAAAAAAAAAAACTTGAAAAAACTTTTCTTTGAGGAATTTTCTTTTCCAAATCTCTCTTTCTGTCTTGTTATCTAAGGGGGGGGTTTTTGATAGTTTGATACTGTGTATAACAAACTAAGTACTACAAATAAAAACAGCAAAATACATATTAAATTGGTAAGAGAAATTCCACATTGTCCTATTTTTAGTCTTGAAACAGAACCTCCCTCCTCTTTTTTTTTTTTTTTTTTAATTCTAAATTACCCTTGATGGGGCTATCAATCAGGCTTGTAGTTATGTTCTGCTTTTACCTCTTTTTCCTCAGCTTCTCTGGCTTTCTCTTGGCTTCTTTCTTTTCTTCTGCTGTACAAAGATTTGAGTACACCCTAAAGACACAGACTAACAGTGACTAGACTAAATTTGGGATTTTTGTTTCTAGTGGGGGAAACAATGGGAAAATGAGAGAGAAATTACAGTGCCAGGAGTTTGTTACTACTACACATTGACAGTGTGACTCTTTCTATGTTCTTTCTTCTTCTTTTTTTTTTTTTAACCTGTGGTTCAACTTCAACTACAGACAATGGGAGAAGAAAATAGTACAACAACAACAACAACAGCAAAGAAAGGAGTTGCTGACCCACTTCCTTTACTGCTTTTTACGTATGCATTTTGTATGGTAGTAAGTAGTATAGTATTTGACGATGATGATGATGATGATGATGATGATGATAATGGCAGTGAGTGGTGGTGATGGTGATTCTCTACAGATCTTGTTTTGATGTGGGGAAAGTTTGTTTGGTTATAATACTTCCCTTCAATCCTTCCTGCAAACATTTGAGCAGACACAGCCAAACAAATCAAAACAAAAACAAAACCAACTTCATTTATAGAATACAAATCACAAATTGTTTGCTTGCTAAACAAAAACAAATAAATTATGCTGTTTCGGTATCAAGGAATCCACAGTTCATTACCTGACCTTAAAGGAACAGCTAAATTCCAATTGGTCCACCGGTGCCGGCATACATTCCAATTGCACCATGGCCAGAGGAGAACCTGAATTGAAAACCCCATTAAAATTTACAGATAATGAGCAAGCACTAAACAACAGCCATTCATGGCAATGAATGAGTACCTTGGCATTTGGCAGTTGAACGATTTGAAGGATGCCATTTCCAGTGTAGAAGTGGCAGGAAGTATAGTTGAAGTAGCCAATTTATTGTTAGTAGATGAAGCTGAAGCATCTGAGACATTTGTCTCACTAGTTCCATTGGTGAAGAAGTCTGCAGCTGCTTTGGTTGGAGAAGCAAAAGGACTATCAGGGAGGTTGTGCTCCAAACTGCACTCAATTATGAGATACACAATTAGAAAAATGTATAGAAAGTCTTTAGCTTGGTTTAAAATAGAAATTTGATACAAATCTAATGATACAAAAAGGTGCTTTAGTAATCTGGGTTGCCTTGTCATTTTTCTTTAGAAAAGTAGCATACCATTCTTGCAAATCACTTTCTTCATGAGAGGGGCTTTGCTTCCCATTGCCATTACGATTGGCATTCTCATTATTTTCAGTCAATTCTTTGCCGGCAACAGTGATTGCCGTCTGCTGCAACTGCTGCTGATCAGCAGGAGCAGTTGCAGAAATGGCCGGCGATGCGCTTGAAGAACTATTATTATCTGCAATCAAACAAATACACTCAAAAACTTCATTCCAATTCTTTAAAAATTTAAACTTGGAATAAGGCATTTCAAACTAAATTATAGATAGCACCTAGAACAAATTGATTAGAGACATACCTTCTGAGACTTCTGAGCCATTTTGGAATGAAGGAAGAACAATGTTTTGGTTAAATGGATTGGGAGACTGAGTAGGTGAAGGAATAGGGCTGCCAGTGGAGAGAGCACGATGGTGATGTTGTTTCTTGATATCAAGAAGCTGCAAACCCATTAACCTTCTACTTTGAAGTTCAAGAGCCTGCAAATCAGCTTGCTCCTCCAACTTCCTCCTCCACAGCATGTCTTGTGTATTGTAAAACATCCTTGATCCTTTAATCAAACAAATCCATTAGTTGAAAGAGAAGTAGCATTTTAGGCACATCAATATGCATGACAAGAGACTAGTTTGTTTACCAAGCTGGAGATCAAATGGGTCTCTAGCATCAACTCCAGTAGGAGTGCCACAAGGTGAGTACTCTCCCCTCTCCACCTGTTGCTGCTGTTGCTTCCTGCAAATAGCAAATAGCTAGCATTACTGCATAAGCACATGCAGTGCACAGAAATTTGTACTAAAAGCAATGCGATAAGGAAGATAGAAATGAGAGTGAGTGAGAGAGTGCCTGTACTTGTCCGGGACTTTTCCCTTCTCTTTATAAGGTTTAACAAGCACACGAGCATCACATACAAAATGAGGGTTCCCCTTGGCAAGAATGAGCTTCACAGTCTCTGGATAAACGAAAGTAACAAACCCAAACATCCTCTTCTGCTGGTATGGAATCCTCACATCTTGCACTGGCCCATAAATGCTATCACCAACAAAATCAAAACAATTAAACAACAAAACCAATCATTTTTCCACAAATAACAACTCAATTCAATGCTAAGGGTGAAGACTGTAGAACCTAAAATAATTTGACACATCTTCCTCTCTAAAAGTACTATCAGCTGGAAAAGTCAAGTAGATCTGCCTTGAAGCTGGGTTCACCATTCCTGCTCCACCATTCATTGAAAACTCGTTTCTTTCAAGCCTGGATCGACCAAACTTGTGCATATCCTCACCCATCATTAAAGCCGCAGCAGCTCTACATGTACGCAAAAACAATCAAAAATGGAACCCCAAAAAGACCAAGCTTAATAATTTGCTTAAATACAGTAACAAAGTTGTACCTTTGAGCATCATTTTGTTGCTGATGCTGTAGGAGGATATTCATGCACTTGGGAGAGTAAGGAAAAGAAGCTGAGGCCATGAGCTGAGAGGCTGCAGCTAATCTTTGTTGCTGAGCAGATTTGGATCTAAGAATTTCATGGCACTGGTCCATCATATCAATCTTGCTTGGTGAACCAACCATTGCAGTACCATCAACAGTTTCTCCAAGTCCACCATGTAAGAACCTGCAGCTAGTTCCATTCTTGCAGTACCCTCTAGCAAAGTAAAGACAAGGTTTCCATCCAAAGCCAGAATTTGGGTCCTCAGAACCCAAGCAAACATCACTAACTGAGCAGCTTCTACGATGTAAAGACCCTCCCCAACTACCATATGAAGGAAAAAGCATAGGGTCAGCACCAGTTGGACTTGAAGATAAGTCTGACTGAGGATAATATAAATCTGGGTTTTTGGGGCCTAAGGTGGGAGAGCCATCATTGAGGAATGAAAGCTGGTCTTGGAGCTGAAAGTCATCCATCACATCAGTGGTGCCACTTCCATAGAAGGGTAAAGAAGCAGAAGAGTTCATTGTAGTTGAAGAAGATGACCCGACAGCTAAATTGTTAGGACTAATTAAGTCCTCTGGACTTTGAAGCTCAGACAAAGCAGCCCAAGAAGCTGAACTAGCTGAAGAAGGATTTGGAATAGTTAAAGATGGAGGAATATTTATCCCACCAAGCCTTGAAGCTGTGGAATTTTGCCTTGACATAGTGGAAAGAGCGTTGCTTGAGAGAAAAGGAGATGGAGATGAGGGAGTAGAAGGTGTAGACGGAGAGTTCGAAGTTAGTCCCAAGTCTTTTCTAGCTTTGAGAATCACTGAGTGGACAAGAGCTTCTGGACCAAATGCTAGCCTAATCATTTCTTTCTCACCATGGTCTTGAATGAGTAGTAGACCCATGATTTTGGATGCATTTTCAGGGTCTAAGTTTTGGATTCTTGAGAACACAATTCTTGTTGCTTCGTAACTATCCATGAGGTGTGAGTGATATAAGGTTTGGTACTAAAAATTTCCACACGCCAAACCAACCAACCAACCTGCCTCTCCTAGTTTTTGGTTTTGTTTGTTCCTTTGGGTATGTGAGAGTAAAGTGTTATCTTTCTCTCTCACTCTATACAAGTAAACTTTCTTTCTCAACCACACACAAACCCTACCTACCAACTTGTGATGATGAATAGTAGTACAGTGCTTCTCTCTCTCTTATTCCTGCAAAACCCAACAAAAGTAAGGTAAAGAGAAAAGGAAAAAAAGAAAAGAAAGTTGAGTGTTAAAAGGAGTATTCCCGTGTGGTTTGATTTAAAAAGAGAAGGTGCTAAGAGTTGCCTTTGTTAAAAGGAAACAAAAAAAAAAAAAAAAATGACTTGGTGGTTAAATTTCTCTGTTAAGAAACTACAAGAGCAAAAGTTTTCAGAAACAAAAGGTGCAAGAAATAGCAACGTGTAGGTATAAAACCCTTTAACTTTTTTCTCATCCTTTTTTTCAATTTCAAAGTCGAAACTTGAAAGAGCCAACTCTTGGGGTATGAGGCATGAGAGAATTATAAGGCTTACCCATGAAAGAAGGTACTTTCCTGTTGCTGTTTCTCTCTCTTTCTCTCTTCAAACATAAATAATAGCAATCAAAGTGTCAAACTTTACTACAAAAGCCAAACCACCGCCTTCTTCCTATGCTGGTTTGCAGAGTCTAGCAGCAGCAGCTGGAGCAGAGAAGAACCATTCAATTGCTTCACTGCTGCTGCTTTGTTTTTTGGGGTCAAGGCTATTAAGTGAGCAGTGAAGAAGCTGAAAGCTAGTTACCTAAGCTCTCTCTCTCTCTCTAGATTCTCTCTCTTTCTAAACACTACCTCACACAGACACACACACACTCTCTCTCTCTCCTTTGAAAGTATAAAAACAAAAGACCGGTAAGAGTGGCAGTGAGTGAGAGAAGTGTTGGTGTGTTGTGATGTATTGTGTATATTGTACTGTTTTTGTGTTGTTTAGTTTGAGTTGAGTTGGGTTTGGTGCTTTGAGTGGATCCAGATCTGTGCTTCAAATACTGCACGTTCACTTGACCCTAACCTCTGACACTCTTTTAATTAAAAAAATACTCTATACTATGCTATGCATTTTTTTTTTTTCTTTCTTCTTCTATCTTTTCCCAAGCCAATTTGTAAGAAAATTCCACACTCTCAACCATGTGTTTGTGTGCCACACGCACCAATGGGAATCAAGCTGAAGGTTTGGGACGCATAGTGCAGAATCACAATGTCTTGTGATTGGAGGTAGTTCCACGCGTTTATATTATAGTCCTTGGCTGGATTGGCTCATCATATGTTGTTGAGGGAGAGAGTCAATGCCTCCCCAATCAAATTCTCCCTCTCTCTCTCTCTCTCTCTCTCAAAAAAAAAAAAAAAAAAAAAAAAAGAGAGAAATATATTTGGTTTCTTTCTTAGAGGAAAAAAATATTATAAAAATTGTGTTTCCCCATCTAAATGAGCACATCATTTGGGATAGTTTTGGTTATGTCCCACAAGCATATGCTCTTCTGTCTTTGCCATACATGGGTCTCTTTCTCATTCCCTTAAAAAAATAATTGTTATTATGATGAAGATTTATGATACTATAATGTCTAATTATGTAAGAGAGAGAGGGGAAAAGGGTGGGAGATTTGTTCTTTTGAGGGTAGAAAATTACAAAAGGTATGGGGATTTGTATAGGATAGAGAGCGAGGCATGGTTCTTGCATTTCTTTTGCTTTCCTCAGTTGTCGTTTTTAAGATGCCCCCACAACAAATAAATGATGACTGAATCTCTCTCTCTCTCTCTCTCTCTCTCTCTAAACACTCAACTCAACTCAGAGACCCCCCTCCCTCCTGTTATAATTTACAGCACAGAGCTCAATCACTTTTCTACATCTTTTTTATGGTTTATTACTCAGTGATATGTAAGAGAGAGAGAGAGAGAGAGAGGGGGAGAAATGAGTGGTTTCCTCTGGGTGGTGAGTAAGAAAAGTAGTTGGAACTTATAAAGTATGGCTTTCATGAGAGAGAGAAAAGGAAAACCATTGAGCCTCCACATGGGGTGTGGGCACTGTCATGGTTTTTTCACTTTTTGAGAAACTCATATATGAAAAAGTTTACTTACAAATGGATTCGAAGAACTCCTCCCAACCCATAGAACAATTCACATGTTCTAGCACGCACCGAATAGCTCTATGCTTATTTGATTAATAATATGACTTATTTAAATAATATACATAAATAATTATATGAGTTATCATATATTAAATTTTATAAGATTTCTTCAAATCGATATAAAAAAAAAAATTGTTTTTCATCTATATTTGACAATTTTTATACAAGTCGTTGTAATTGGTGCATTATAAAAGTAATGTTAGATATGTGTCCTAATGTGAAAGTGATATTATTTTAACAAAATACAGTATTTACTATTGTGAAAAATGTGTCTCTAATGTTATTCGCTTGTATATGATTTAAATAATATATATAAATAGTTATATGAGTTATCATATAATAAATTTTATAAGATTTCTTCACATTGATATAGAGAAAATTGTTTTTCATCTATATTTGACAACTTTTATGCAAGTCGTTATAATTGGTGCATTATAAAAGTAATGTTAGGTATGTGTTCTAATGTGAAAGTGATATTATTTTAACAAAATATAATATCAACTATGGTGAGAAATGTGTCTCTAACGTTATTCGCTTGTATGACAATTAACTCTTCAAATAAGCTTCCCTGATCTCAACAAAAAAAAAAATTAAAAAAAAAAAAATATATATATATATATATATTATTAGTCAATGGAGTCTTGTAGTTTAATTAACACATTTCAGTGTTTCTAATGAAACGTCAAAGGTTTTAAAAATAAATAAATTTTTTTTTATATAGAATTATGGTATAAAAATTGATATGGCCTGCCATCAAGTTAAATTATAAAAAATTATGCAAACTTTCATCTTGTCATCTTTGCAAGTATTATTAGCACATTAATATGTGCCAATTTTAATATACAAATCATAGTTAGGAATACATTACTTAACCCAATTTGAGGTACATGTATTAAGAAGGCAAACCAAATTATGCAGGAGTATCTGTCTCCACAAGGTTTGTCTCTCTGCAGAATGTGCTACTCACGTGCTTAATAAGCGCGTAGCAAATGAGAAAAAAAGAAGATTGTCAATATGCGTTGGCTCTTATGTCTCAAAATATTATGCCTTTTAGGTGGTCGGATCATATATCAATTATCAAAACTGTTCTTCTCTCTCAATCATTATGAGAGGATATAGCAAAATATAAACTAGGGTGGTGGCAATGAAAGCTTGCTTAGAAATTATTTAGTCAAGAAATTCCTTCAGGAAGGTTTATATATATGTCATAATAAATAAACTTATCCCCCAGTTCATTACACTGATTTGAAACCCACTTCAATCTTATTTTCTACCCAAACGTCCAAATCCAAAGTGGATATATTATGAATACCAAACAAAACTTTTGTAAACTAACAAAAATAAAGTATTGGAAAAGAATTACATTAATCCCCATTCAAGTTTCGGGAAATTTTTATTTCAAATTCCTCTGACTCATTTCGTGACAATTGATAAAATCATTCTTTCACGTGTATTTTTAATCAAATGACATATTTAATTAATTTTGTAACTTAATCAAATAATACATGTGAATTGTTTTATAAGTTTCTATATATATAATGAGTTGAAGGAAAACTTTGCTCTTTAACTTTTATCTAAAATAACACCCTATAGTTTTGTTAAAAAAAAAATGTTATTGGGAGATTGAAAGCATTTGAGAGAGGAGAGACAATGCAAGAGAAAGAATTAATGTAATTTAACTTTACTATATATAATTTGTATTTTATAATGAATCTCACTTTCAAGTATATATAGCAGCCAACTAATTCAATGATTGTAGTGCGTGCAATAAAAATAGAATTAAAACTATTTTGTTTGCTCATAAATACATTAGCTTAGACTAATAAATTTGAGCCTTTTAGACCATAATACCTCTAACAAATGAATAATAACTAAACTAGTTGGTTAAAGTAGGTTCCTAATACTTTCACAAATTTGAAGGAATTTTGGAATAATTTACCTTAAACATCAATCTCAAACATTAATTAACAAGGAGTTCTACTAACAGTTTATCTTTTGTTAAATAATAGTAGCATTGTTATAAGGTAAAACTAACCAATTTGGCATTTAATAATACTACGTGTGTACATAATGAATTCTAAGTCTTTGCTGTAAACAATGTTTTCAAGAAAACATATTTAATTCATTGGACCATTTGGTTGTGATTTTAAAAGAGTCACTTCAATCACCTTAAATTATATATACATCTTTGTTACACTGGGGTGGTTGAAAGGATTTTTTTTAATTGACAGTTGAATCGATTTGACTTACATGCGAACTTTTTTAAAGGGCGAATTTAAGTGACACCAAAATAAATAAATAGAAATTTAAGAATTTGTTAAATGCCACTCTTTAAACTTCATTAAGGATTGCAAAAATTTATCATCTAGCCTGATCTATCCTACGTCACTCTATCCTACACGAATTTTTCCTAGCTTGGATGGGGTGATGGGATGAGGATAAGTTTTGCTTGTCTCATTTCTTTTCATTTGGTCTTGTCTCAAATGTGTGTGTGTTTTATTTAATATATACTTAATATTTTTTTATATATTTCTTTTATACATATCTTATTTATAAATTATTTTTAACATATTCTATTAGCATCCCTTAAATACTCTCTCTCTCTCTCCTATTCCTCCCCTTTTATCTTTCATCTCTAACTCATTATTAATAAAGTCACCTTATTAAAGATGCAAAACACATCTAACCCACCTTGTCCATGACTTGCTTCGCTCACTCTACATGAAAATTTTCCACCCTAAAGAGATAGGACACCTTTGATTTTAGTGCACCTCGCATGTTGTCATCCCTAACTACATACTGAAGCCTAACCTCATCCTTATATCACACGTGAACAAAATGTAATTTGACTCAGAGAGAGAGAGAGAGAGAGAGAGAGAGAGAGAGAGAGAGAGAGAGAGAGAGAGAGAGAGAGAGAGATTGCATTTTATTTACTTATGACATACATAAAGTATAAACTGACGGACTATAATTAAAAAAATTTATTGAGTTCTAATTGTTTTATTAACTTATAAATATAATGCATTCTATTATAATCAGGTCAACAACTGTGATTTTTTAACTTTTTTTTTTCAATGAATTTGATTTGTACATGCAAATTTAATTATTTGGGTTAATATATTGGATAAGTAAAATGTTTTTTTTTTTTTTTAAAAAAAACCCCTAGTTACTGGCTAGTAAACAAACTCGACCTAATTCATAGGTAGTTATTAGTTAAAATATAATTAACCGTAATGATAATTTTTAATGAAAAGTTGAAATCCCCCTTACACACATTTCCTTTGTCTTCTCAATTAATTGGCATGAAACAAAGAACAAGGATTTGAATCATTAACTCAAATTGAATATTAAAAGTGACTAGCAATTTCTTTATAAAAAAAAAAACAAAAAAGAAAAATGATAACCTCTTTTTAAAATATGTCAATTTCATGATTCAGATTAAAATTTTACAAATTTAAAGGTTTATAAACTGCAATGACATTTTATAAGTTTAAATGACGTGACAATCTATACATTGTTAGATGATTAGATCCAACAAGCAAAATCTTGATAATGAAATGAAAAAATAGCGAGGATCTTGTACTCTAATTAAAGAAAACAAGGTAGGTCAAAATACTTTAAACATTATCAACCATATGTTGTGAAGAGTCTTTTCAAACTACAAAATAAGTCATTTCTAAATCATCATATAAAATTATACATCGTCAAACATGACTCATCACAAAAAGCTCAAAATGCCCAATGGGCTACTACCTCCAACTTATATAGGGAACCCAAGAGAAACCCTACTTCGTGTTAGACACAAAATGAATTTAGTCACAAAAAGTAATAGTACAAATTAAGATATATCCCAAAACTAATGGTATATATGTATCTACTAGTACTATCGATTTTTTTTAGAATGTTTATTAGTATTTTTATATTTCACGTTCCAAACTTTTGCTTTGAAACTTGTAGGGACGCAATTTGTAACTGGATCCCACAGTATGAAGGGAACTGGCCTAAAAAGCTAAAAACAATGAAATTTATAGAGAGTGGGCTTGAAACATAGGTTCTATGGATATTGGATAACATAATCAATAGGCTAGATCCACAATTCGCATACAACTAGACATTTATGTAGCAAAAAGTGCCTTCGGACAAGCGCTGAGAACGATTGCATTGCTTTCTTTTGCTTTAGAAATGAATTACAATTAAGAGCAATGTGTACAATGTTTCCTCCCTCTTTATTTTTTTCTTTCTCCCCCCTCCTTAATGTCTTTCTCTTCCTTTTGTATCCTCTTTCTCTTTGCCTTCTCTTTCTACATATGGTTCAGATCACCTATCTAGATACTTGTTCCATCCCCTGCCTTCTTGAAGTCTTCAAATACTAGCTGTAAAACTAACACTGTTTAGATGTCATTTTCCCATTAATGCAGCTAGAGAGGTAGGTGCAGAATCTTTAACACGGTGGTAGCAGCTTTCTATAAGATATTTCCCATTTGTTCTTCCTTTTTGTGTTCTTCTGGAGTATATCTTTATCCACCAGGCCTTCTAGAATTTCCTCTTAAACATCATGGCGTATCATATGATCTTTACCTCAGTTAGCCGAGGATATGCCCCTCCTCAGACCATTCTCACTAGCCTCTACTACAACAGTTTGCTTGTGGGTTTTTAAGTTCGGTATCTTATTACCACTAAACCTCCTCGGACAAGTTAATACCCTTGGATCAAACTCAAGACCCAAAAACATATTCTGACACTTCTGTCCTCGCAAAACTTATGATGATCACTCTATTTAAAAAAAGCTTGAATTGTTCGTAACACATGAAATTGTGGTAATACTAGCACAAATTGGTTCATTGTGCCTCATCTATGTGTAACTGTCGAGTCATTTAATATTATATTATTTGTATACATATACTTTTTTTGCAATTTAGTAAGATTTCTTAGAAAGTATCTATTAATTGAATTCATTCTTTTTATTTTTTTCAATTTTCCAGAAGTATGATGACAATTTACAAATTCGGAGCATTGAAAAAGTTTTATTTTGTAGGCAAAAACAAATCATTCATCTATATAAAATTAAACCAATGATTTGACCCTTGATCTCTTCTTTTAAGAAAATTAAAGAAAAGCTCATTTAATTCAGACTTTTTAAGAAATGTTGGCTTATTTTTTAAATCTTTGATTCAATTCTAAAAATTAACCTAGAATTTATATACATTTTTTTTGAAGTGGGTATTTATATATATATATATATATATATATATTTATGCCTTCTCTTTAGGGATATACTAATGCTCATAAGGTCGATAGCCTATGGATCTAGTGGCATTTCCTATCTCCATGAAACTCATCACTGTCCAAATTCCAACAAGGTTATTTTTATGACAGAGAGAGGAAATATTGGAATTCTACCTTATAATTATTATGTATGAAAGTGAAAATTTTTGTAACATTATGAAGAGAAAAAAGAAAAAGTACAGCAATAAATGAAAGGTATCTAGGCTAGTAGACAATAGAAGATTGAGGCTAGATATAATGATGTTACATGCCCCCTGGCCACCCAAAATGCAAGGAGCCAAATTAGCAAACAGAAACAAAGAGAGACTCTAATAGTTTCTATCTTAGTAAAGCAATGGAATTAGAAGTCACAGTTAGGTAGCCCCTCCAAATTATAATATCGAAACAAACATCAACTTGTGCTCTCCCAAGAAACAACTTTTTTGAAAAAGATGGGGAAATTTGCCTGACTTTATATGTAAGTTCTCTTAATTAAGAGTGGGTTTTTAAGACAAAGATATTGTGTCTCTCTTATATTTTTTGTTTTTGTTTTTGTTTTTGTTTTTGTGGCCACTGTTTTAAAACCCCACATTGAATTATGGTTTACTGTTTGTTTCCCACCTGTGGAACATGGCTCAATTAAAACTTTAGCTCCAAACACAAGGACACTAGTACTCTTCTCACTCAAGTGCTTTGCCCGCTTCTTTGCACGTGATCTGTCCCATTGCTTTGTCTAATTGCTCTCTCTGGTTTCCAAAGCTTCAAAGTTGCTGTTTTATCATGTCCACTCTCCTTTCTCCTTTGTGCAAATGGAGCACCTCACTATAATCCGAGGAGGTAATTTAGTGGTAAGAAGTTAAGTTTTTTATTTTTATTTTATTTTTTTATTGTGTTATATCATATTACGAGTTTAAGATTGCGAATTCAAGTAATGATAAACATCATTATTGCTCGAGTGGTCTCAATTTATGTCAAAATTGGGTTTAAATGGACTAAGAAAGTAAATAACCACACTTGTGAGCAATTTTGTAGTTATAAAACATAATAATAAGAGAGGAAGGAGCACCTCATAATGTTAAGGAGCTTAGCTTGGGCTTCATAAAAAAGCACCCATCATGCCAAATTCTGTAATTTTTTCCCCAAATAGATATGAGATAGATACATAGTTACCTAAACATTAGCAAGCAGAGAATATAAATTTTAAATATTATTTGGGGTCAATTTCATAATTCTTACTAGTAATAAAAATTTTTTAAAATTGTTTCTATAACATTAGAGATTTTATTAAATACTAAGGGTCCGTTTGTTTTTTATTTTAAACTCACATTTTTACATTTTAAACAATATTATACATTTTTTCATATACTTTTTCACTTATACGTATTTTAAAAAATTACA
Organism: Castanopsis chinensis; assembly: GCA_032878915.1. Classification (NCBI taxonomy): domain Eukaryota; kingdom Viridiplantae; phylum Streptophyta; class Magnoliopsida; order Fagales; family Fagaceae; genus Castanopsis; species Castanopsis chinensis. Next base: position 2,011,596 of record JAVQMG010000090.1, read on the forward strand.
AAAATTTCATTTCAAACTAGTCTACCAAATACTCCATTAAATTTCTGAACCATTCATTTTGTCTCATTAGTGAGTTATTGTTATCTAAAGAAACAATAATTTAAGTTTTTTAAAAATTTTAAATTAAATAAGGTGCCCCAAAAATTGACCCACCGATGAAACTACCTTATTCGATTTGATCCAATCGATTTTGGTCGGTCAGAATATAATTTAAAAGGAAAAACTCGAATATCGAGAATTTTGTCATTAAGCCCAAATCAAAATTCCATGTTGTAAACATGGCCTACATCCATAGGGTGCATGAGATTTCCACCCCCTATATGAAACGTGTCCCACTCCCAACCTTTGATTACTCCCACCATTCACTCTCTATCTTCTCGACAACATTGGGTGCTATATTTCGAATTCGAACATATTAAAACACCATGAAAAAAGAAAAGAAAATATGGATTATAATTTTCAAAGTACGGAGATTGCATTTTTCCTCCTTGAATAAAGGGATTTTTTTATTTATTTTTTTATTAGAAGGGGAAAGTTATAATTTGCCCATGTGTTTTGGTTGAAATATAAATTGTTTATTTGTGATTTAAAATTTGACAATTTTTTTTAGAAATAATTACAGCAAGCTATTAATTCTACAGTTCGAACCATTTCTCCCCTAAACTCCCAATTTGACACTTAAACTATTTGAGATTTGACCGAAATTTAAGTTGCTTAAATTCCCATAATGTAAGTGTTGCGATGGATTGTTTTTTATTTTATTTGATTTTGAATTTTTATGTTTTTTGTGTTTTTAAAAAGAGAGACATAAAAGTGGAGAAAAATTACATATTTAGTCATATTTTTAATAGAGGTAGGTTACAGAAATTTAACTGAGTTAATCACAAATGAGTCAAACTACAAATAAGTAAGTTATAATTTGCCTTGAATAAAATTTAACCTTGAGGCCGCCAACAATCAAATCATTTAAATAACAAAGCTAATAATTTGGGACTTTTGCATTTGCCAAATCTTATTGTCATGCCCTCCTTTGAATATTAGACCTGAAAAATGGGTTAGATTAGAGGGTTCAAGTTTGATTATGTCGATAACGAGTCAAATTGGGATTTAGGTATGGCTTAAAAATAGGTCAGATGAAAACAAATTGCTTAAATTTTAGTCAAACCATAAATAAGTAAGTTATAATTTGCCTTGAATAAAATTTAACATCGAGACCTACCAACATTCAAATCATTTAAAAAACAAAGCTAATATTTTGGGACTTCTACATTTGCCTACTCTTATTGTCCTGTCCTCCTTTGAATATAAGACATGGAAAATGGGTTGGATTAGAGGGTTCAAGTTTGATTATGTCGATAACGAGTCAAATTGAGATTTAGGTACGGGTAAAAAATGGGTCAAATGAAAACAAGTTGCTGTTGCTATGACCATCATTCAATCATAAATTCTTATGTTTATAGCATGATGATTAATTTAATTAGTCTACTAAGTCTAATAATTCTACAAAAGAAGGAATGAAATTGTGTATACTTGTTATGCATTAAGCATAAAATAACCTTTCTCGCTCAAGCAAACTTTAAGAATCCTGTGAGAATAATAGTGAGTTGAAGAATCTTGCTTGAGTGGGATTGATTTTCACCCCGAGCAAGATTGGGTATCCCTTGAGTTAAATAGTCTACACATGTGATCACACGTTTTCAGCTTCATGGAATAATTAGCTAGATATCCAAAACAATGATTATTCATAGAATCATCTCATGCATTCCTGCACTTCTATTAACATTTCATTTTTAATTGACAAAATAACAAAGTCACTCATTCTTATGACATAGTCAATTAATCTTAAATAGAAAATATATCTGCAACAAATATTGTTAATAAATTTTTTTGTAAATAACACATGCATTGGAAAAAAGATCTAACCTTTTTAATAACTTAATATGCTAATTGGAGTATTATCATCAATTTGAGAATAAACATTATGTTTGAGAAAATATTCGAAATTAATACTATTTTTGCAAACAAATAGTGTTTAGTAGTTTTAATTTTTCAAAATTATATAAAGATGAAAGGAGAGCAATCAAACATTGTACATCAATTGATGAGCAGTTACAAAGAAAGCTAAAAAAAAAGAAAAAAGAATCAAGACGGAGAGTAGCAAAGCGATCGAGGAATGAGCAAAAGAAAAGTTTTGATTTTTGCAAAAATCAAGAGGAGAGAAAGTATCTTTTTCCCTTTTGTAGTTAGAGATAGTCATTTTCTCTCTTTTGGAAATGTTGGATTTCAGGTAACAAATTTGTTTGAAAAATTATTCATTCTTATTTTAATTTTGGTAGAGGAAGAAATGAATAGTTTATTTACCATCAACGTGTTTAGGAAATTGGATTATTTAAAAGTCTAAACTGCTGCAATTAAAATAAATTCATTAAAATAGTGCACAACATTCAAAGAGAGGATAACTTTTTATTTTTATTTTTTATTTTTTATAAAAAAAACTACATTTTAATGCTATTTTTTGGGCCAATAAAATGGCCTTAAATGTTTTTTTTTTTTTTTTGGTTGCCATGTGTGGGTGGCTTTATATATATATATATATATATATGTATGTATATTCTATTGGTTAATAAAGGATTTCCTTCGTTAAGGACCTTAGGTCATTTTAACATACACAAGATTTATTATTTTAGATAACTTTAAACTTAATTTACATGCATGTTTTCTTTACTTGATTAGTTAACTCTTGCCTTTAAACTTTATTTAATTAAATCAGGCTTTTATTTATTATTATTATTTTGTTAAAATGAACCAACAAGAAGCTAATATCATCAAGAATGAAGGGATTAACAAGGATGGTTTACTTTATTTAATTGAGAATGAGGATACATCTGGAAAAGACGGTTTGCTAATCTATTTTTCTGTTCACAAAATTTTCTCATATAGTTTTTTATATATTATCCAATCACAGCAAAAGGCAAGGCTTTGTGTGAATCTAAGTATGTTTTGACACAAAATCAATACCTAATACAAACATGCATGATACATTTTCTTAACAAAAATATTCTTATCAGCCATTTTTTTGGGCAGTTACTATAAGTCTTTGACTTTTAAGTATCGATCTCCATCTCTTTTAACTTTGAACATTTCAGAAATAATTTACTTCAATAAATCCATTGATAGTGGAAATAATAATTCATAAAAGAATCAAAACTAGCTATACCCCAATCATCTTGCACCACGATATTGCATTTCTTTTTGGAATCTAAAGGTGAGTGTGACATGGGAAGACTTAACTTGGTACGTACTAACATTGTTCTGCAGATGATAGTGAACTGCAGAGACATTGTAAAAAGACCAGTAGATTATAACTTTGGTCTCTCTCTCTCTTCAAGATATGACACATTTCCATATGTCAAATTTGCATAAAATGAAAAAACTAAATCCTAAATAAAAAATTAGAATATATGTTTCTCTTCCCATTCTCAAATCTTAACAGAAAGATCCTCTCTAAATTTCTTACAGCTATTAATTAATCTATCCATCGTGTGAAATGGTGGGCCGCATATGATGTTGCATGAATTATTGAAATAATATGCAAACGAAAAATGATCTTCAACTTATAAATTATAATATTCCATGCATGTACTCTCAACCAAATAAATAAATAAAATAATTATAAACCTATAATTAAGATGTGTAACAAATTAAATCTCAATTTATTACAATGGAAAAGTTTTTCTATAAAAAAGAAGAGCTAGTTTGTTATTTTTTTTAAAATCTTATGGTTTAAATTATTACTTTTTAAAACTATAAAAATTTAGTTTATTACACCATAAACTAAAGGATTTAAAATGCAATAGCAAAAATGGAACTTAACAACAATATAATGGCACTAACATATATAGTATTTCTACTATGTCTAATCTTTGAGACCCCACTTTCATGAAATTGAATCATTATGAAATTCAAGCTTCTTCTTTCATGGATCATGATCCTTAACAATGCATCATCATTTCTCTAAAAAAAGTATAGTGGGGGACAAACTAACTAGCTTGAAGCTATGTAAGGTTCTCGATGATGATCCTTGAGACTTTAGAGTGATGCCAAAGTACTGTTTGGTACGTACTGTGTTTGATAAATACATGACTGACTGTGCGTATACGTGTGAGGTTTTGAGTTGATAAATCATAAACGTGATGCAGAGGCCGTATGTGTTCAGATTGAAGCTTATACATACACCATTGTCGTTTGTGTGTACAGGGTCTACTTCATGTTTGAAGACAAATGACTTTTATACAAAGAGGATTAGATGGGTCATTGTTTATATATATATATATATATATATATATATATACACACACTCTCTCACAGAGCCAAAGAGAGAGAGAGAGGTTAGCTAGGTTTGCTATCATGGCACAATCAAGTGGCCCGCATGAGAGAATCATGGACCCTTTGCTTATTTAACCCTACTTTCTCACTCTCTTTAATCAATTATATGATGGAAACCCAAGAAGCTCTCTTATATATATATTGCTAGAAAGACAAAGTTTGGAATCCAATTGGGTTGTTGTTTTGTTCTATATGTTTGTTAAATAAACTTTTGTTTTTCCTTTTTACTTTTACTTTTACTTTTTTGGATGAATAAGGAGTTTTTGCTAGATGGGTTGTGTAACAAAAGAGAGATAAAATCAACTTTTAAGCCTGAAAAGCTTTTAGTCTTTTTCCAAAGCAGATGCATGTACTAATATTCTGTAAATGGAGTAGATATTTTTTTTTTGGTAATCTATGGATTAGATATTTTTGCTAGCTAGAAAAGTAGACTTGTTGAATTAAACTAGAATATTTAATGTGTGAATATGACTTGGAATGAACAACTGGCTAATAACGTTAAGTTTCAAGACAGGCATAAATCACTCTCAGATCAAGGGCATAAATCACTCTCATATATAGTGTTCAGGTCCTTTCTATTGGGGAAATTATTATTATTATTATTATTATTATTATTATTGTTCATAATGTATTTTAAATTCTTTAGATATAGGGGACACTTGCATGTACTTTGCATTCATAGATACATAAACACTCTCTCTCTCAACTTTTTTATTTTTAAAATTTTTTATTTTTAGGGTTTAAGTAGACAACTCAATATGCTGTGACAGTTGCTCCATATCATGAGAGATCTAATTCACTAGATAAAGTCATTTTAACCATCATGAAGTAAACTAATAACTTTTTTTTTTGAGAAACAGTAAACTAATAACTTTCATGTGGTGAGTGGTGACATAACTTACTTTATTCACTATTGTAATTTTTCCTCAGTCACCTTTTTTACCCCCAGCAAACAGAATTTGGCTTCTGTATTTAGAAAGTGACATGTATGGTCTCTAGTTGAGTTTTCGTCCAATTATAAATACCATGTCAAGCTATACCTTTCCAATTATAACGAATACAAATTTAGTGCAAGAAGTGTAGCCCGCGGTGTGGTAACTCAAGATGTGAAAGGTGGGATTAGTAACGGGTAAAATCTCTGATAATTGAATAAGAAATTTGAAATATAATTTTTGTTTATATAAAAAATCAATTGGTACTTTAGTTCGATGATAAAGAGCACAATAATATATTAATAAATAAATAAAATAGCCCCAGAGGCAAAGAAAAGAGAAAGAGAAAGAAGAATTTTTCTATAATGGAGTTTTTGATGGCAGGCCATATATCTTGTCCCATTTTGCTTTTTTTTTTTTTTGGTTTTGAGTGAAGATGGGCACTTGATTGATTAATAAGACAAATTTACTCTGTATCACAGTTTGGTCATAGTATTCAACTAGGGCTAAAAATAACATGTTTTCCATGAGGCCGGCTTTTCTAAGGAAAACAAGTGGCTGAGCAAGTAGCCACCTAAATCAAAGATGAGAAAGGTGGGATTAGTAACTATTACCTTATATCTTTGTTTAGATTATCAAAAAACCTTTTATCTTTGTTTAATAAAGCACTCAAGGAAAAGGTCCACCAAATTGTAAATATTAGTAGGTTGCATGCAAAAACCCAATATATGTCGCTTTAGAGAGTTGGATTTAGAGAATTGATATAAAATCCATGGAACATAGATTCATTGACTCAGTTTCGGCTCGTCAACCTTCTCTTCTGTCTATATCAAATCGGAAGTGTTCAATTTAGGGCTATTCATTTTTTTTAAAAAAATTCTTGTTATAAAGAATTTGTTTGGGTGAACTTATTTTCTTATGTTGCTTAAAAAATAAATTGAATAAAATAAGTTGGATTGACAAATTATATATAAAATTACACATTAAAAAAAAAAACATAAACTCACTCAAACAAGCTAGGTGAATAGACAAACTTTTACTTATTTTATTTTTTAATTTAGACTCTTTTTATAAGGTTTTAATGGTTCATCATTTATCGTTTTAAGCCCACATTACTATTTCTTTAATTCAGAAAGAAGAATATTATATTATACACGTAATGCTACAAGAATATTCAATACAATTATGGTTTTATGGGTAAAACCTGTAAAATGAAGTATTAAGGCCTAAATGGAAGCAATTAATTTGTAGAGTTGGATGAAGAACTAACTTGCAAATGTAAAAACGAATCTCAAATGAATTGTTCAAAAGACTTGATAATAAGAAGAAAATGATGCTATTTTTATTGCATATACAACATTCTCAGCTCGCCCGAGAAGGGGCGTCCTTTTCTAAGGATACAAATTTATATTAACTTTAATCTCTATCTAACACTTATATTCTTTCTTAAACTCACTAGTTCTAGATCCCTTGTGCATGGGAGATCTGTCCCTATTTATACTCATGAAGGTCCCCTCCTCACCATCCATTTGTAGGGAGGATATGGTTAGGGTTAAGATATTTGTCACATCCCTTACTTTTTTCCTTCTTTTGAAGTAAGGTGGGGAGAAGGCAGATTGTTTGACGTTGTTCTGGTGTGTCATTCAACTATAAGTGCGGCACTACTAGTAGTTGGGGAGTCTTTGATTCGGAAGGGATATATATCCCCTCCATGGTTTTCCTCATCCTCTTGTTTGTTTTCCTGATCCTTCGTTTCTCTTACTTATGTTTTGGGAGCTAGGTGAGCTAGTATGAGGAGAGATGGCTCATTACTTGAGGGTTGATGTTCTTTGGGCATCCTTACGAGGAGAGAGTCTTCTTTAGGTGGTAATCCTTGGATTTTTGTGATGACTTTATCCATCCTCCCATTTACTCCGAGCTTTGGATGCGCTATTGGGGCCCGCCTTGATTTGGGCCCACTATGCTTGGCTCGAGCCTTTTAGCTCTTTCTTGTTCTGATAGGCCGGTTGGACTTTGACCCATTTGCTATACCTAGACTCTACCTCCCACAATGGTATAGAAGTGGGTTCTAATTAACTCAATTATGCATATAATTAATTTTTTATTGTCACTTAAAAAAAATGGTAAAAATACTATTTTGGTCTCCAAGTTTTATTAAAAGCTCATTTTTCACCCATAGACTTTAAAAAGTTCATGTTTTGTCCTTAAACTATTGAAAATTTCATTTTTTGTTCTCAAATTATTGAAAATATTTTACCTTTTGTCCTTAAATTTTACAAAAAGTTTTTTTTCCTCCCAACACTATTGAGCAAATTTCTTTTTCATCTATACATTAATCTCTAAACTACTAATTTTTTTTAAAAAAATTTAAGGATGAAAAAAAAACTTTTTAAAGTTTGAGAACTAAAAACAAATATTTGATAAAGTTTAGAATTCAAAATAGTATTTTACCCTAAAAAAACACTCAAATTGAAAATGTTTTACCTTTTGTCTTTAAATTTTACCAATTTTTTTTTTTTTTAATCATCCTAACACTATTGATTTTTTTTTTTCATTCCTATTTTTATCTCTGAACTATTAATTTTTTTTTTTACAGAGTTTAAGGATGAAAAAAAAATCATTTTTTAAAGTTTAAGGACAAAAAACAAATATTTAGTAAAGTTTAGAGATCAAAATAACATTTTACCCCTAAAAAAAACACTCAAATTGTTTTCTCAACTTAATGCTAAATAATAATCATCATAGAATGTTCTTTCTTTTGATTTGAGTGTAAATAATAATCATCATGAAATTGTTGAATGGTAAGATTTTAAAAAATGTATTCATAAATGTAATTAGAAATCTTGTGCGGAAAGAGGAATCTTTTAGTAAACAAGAATGTGCCAAGTCCACCTATGAAGTTGGGTGAGAAATAAACGAAGAAAATGTGGGGGATAGGACCTGAAAATAGGGGAGAGGAGGACAAATTAAAAGAAGGGCTAGGCTAGGAAACCCATGTGCCTCCCTATGTTCCAAGAAGTGTCTGGCTTTAATTTATATGGGGAAAACAGTAGCATGAAATGAATCATATGGGTCCTATAGCCATGAAATGAGTCTTTCACAGAGAAAGAGATGTGGCTTTCGTGGATGTGACTGAGCACTGTTGTTCTTGTCTACTAATATATACTTCTTGCTTCTTGGTCTGCTTGTTTTTAAATCTTTTAGTATTACTACTTAATCTGTAAAATGATTTTCTAGGACATTTTGTTTGTTAATGACAAGGGAGATGGATTTTATCTAATAATATCAGACAAGATCATGGGGTTGATTAAAAAATATCATACTGTACTTGTAACAAAAGAAGAAAAATAAATCATTCATACTGATCACTCTCTCTCTCTTTCACTCTCTCTTCATACGGGACCTACTTGCACTCACACAAAAACAAAATTATGAAGCAAATTTGTAGGACAGAGACTGTGCCTTGTTCAAGCATAAGAACTCATATTTTGTTATAAGACAAAGACCAAGTACAATTTCTTGATTATTGTTTCTTAATTAAATTCAAACACATGGTTTTTCATATCAATAAATTACAAATAATGTTATTTTAAGATTTAAGTGATAATTTAGTGGTAACAACATTTTTTGTGGTGCATCATATTTGTGGTTTGAACCTCACCTCTCATTCCCCCATTATCTACCAATCTGAAAAAGAAAACTCTCTCTCTCTCTCTCTCTCTCTCAAAAGACAATGGAATTGAATGTAATAATGTTTTTAAATTTAATTTACTGTATCCAAAGAATTGTATATAAGTTTTAATTTTTTTTTCTATATGCATTTTTGTGTTTTTTTGGGTTCCGCACAATAAGTTGGCTGTGATTTAATTAGGATTAATGTTTATTTTAGTAGAGTGAACTAAATATTGGCAACTTTTATTTCTTCAAAATTAGGAGATTAATTTTATGATTTAATGTCCATCAAAGATGAAGTTTGTAGAGAAAAGGAATTATGGTTTAAGTTTAGTGATTTATTTTATTTTATATTTCTGGTTTGTGTAAATCAGTTAATATTGCCAATGGTATATTACGGATTAAATCCCTTAAAAGTGTTATACAACGTTTGGCTAGGTGAATCTTTCAGCTCCACGTACAGTTAGAATATCAAAACTGTTCATACACCTTGCTAGTGTTGCACTAGATGCGATAGCTTTGGATGGTTGAGATTAAGAGTTGAAAAAGACAACTTTCAATCTCAACCATTAAATAATGATAAAAAAAAAAGAAAAAGTTAAATAATGGAAGTAGTAAAAAAATTTTGTGAGAGAAAAAATGGGTTATTAGACCCGGATCCAAATCCCTGAATTGTCAAACTTTCTTCTGCTTTTTTGGGTCTTGCTAATAAAATATTAACTTTTACATGGGCCTAACTTTGCACAATCGTGTTTCAGCATTCGACCCATACAACCATCCCGTATTCGAACCTAGGCCCATAAAAACTAATAAATCTCATTCTCTTTTGCTGAATACATGCTTTGATTATCGAACTGGGATCCACCAGTTTAGCCATGCATCAATAATTGGATTTGAACCACACATGAGAAAAAAAATAGTTATAATCTAAAGTCTAAACCATGTCTAGTCTCTTCATTTGGTTAACCAACTGACATGAAGTTTAGCAAAAAAATTGACATTACTTTACTATGTGCTCTGTCTCTAGGAATATGTACATACCATAAAATTGACACTTTACATTAAGCTATGATAGGGGCAAGATAGTGGGTCTTGTCTATTTGTCTGCATATTTAGTTGAAGTGGCCCAAGCATGTCTTGGGTCCAGAATTAATTCGTAGCATGTCGATCAGGCTATACTTTGGGGATATGATATTTTAGATGGGCTAAATTTCATAATCCTGACCAGCCTGTATGGTTGGTGGGTGCACTTTTTGCTTTCATATATATATATATATATATATATATATAGAGAGAGAGAGAGAGAGAGAGAGAGAGAGAGAGAGAGAGAGAGAGTTCTACTCACAACAAGATTTAGGGGTAGACTACTAGGAGTGGCTTAATGCATTTAAGGGCCTTAGGTGAAAATTGATTTAAGACTTTTTTTATATTTAAATATGACTTTTTTTTTTTAGAAAAAAAAATATTACTTAAATTTTATTGTCTTGTTTTAGATGCAAATTACTAATTAACCACGTAGAGTTCTTTTTCTTCTTCAGAAAATCTATAGATAAAAAATTGACAACTTTTCACAGCCGTTGATGTAACAAATTGATGGTGGTCAGTAGAAATGTGATTTTAATGATAGACCTAAATGGAAAATAGTAAAAATTTTCTAACTCAACTGTTGTGAAAGATATTGTAAAATTATTGTTTTTTTTTTTTTTGGTAAAAAATGTTATATTCAGTGGTGGGTTCAAATTAGATTCTTAGAACTAGTAACAACTTACCACTTAGGATTCGTTGTGAAAAAAAATTGTGGACATAGCATTTTTCTCTCTCTCTCTCTCTCTCTCTCTCTCTCTCTCCTCTTGCTTTACATTTGATAAAAAATTATTTTATTTATTGGCTAATATTTAAGCTTAATTAATACTATTATAATAAATGAAATTACTCTATTGGTTAAAAACTTAAAATATGGAGACCTTTTTTTCCTTGGGGTCTTAGAGGACCGCCTCATTTGCTTCTATAATAAAGCCGGCCTTATAAACTACACCAGTACACCTTTCTATCACATAATGTGGATTCTATATACATTTGAGAGTAAGGTGAAAAACATGAAATGTACTGAATGATTTCATAAGAGACAGTATGTATGCTATATTAGACCAATATAGAAGATGATATATACTTTGATATTAGAGCATCTCCAGTAGTCTCTCTAAATTTTTGTACCATTTGACCTATTTAGTTGAATACATAAAATGATGTCCTATTCTAATCTTGGGTGCGTATATGTTCTAACATGTACATCAACCAACAAAACATAAACTACATTATAAATCACCTTATAATGCAAACAGAAAAACCTTCGCGTTGGTTCTTCAGGCAGTTTTGGGGATTGAGAAGTTTGAACTAAGTAGGCATGTAGCATGTTGCAGAAAGGCTCGTCAAACTTATTATGAAATCCATAATTTTAATCAATTGGGTCATAGTATCAGCAAATAAACACTCATTAATGTTTATTCGTGTAAGCAAAGCTTTACTCAAGCTAATTATTGCCATCTGATGTAATACTTTTTTTTTTTGGGTAGACTAGGGCCTTTGCAAAATCAATTTAAATTGAAATGATTAGAATACGGAGTTTGGAGAGAATCTATTATACAATTAATATTTTTTTCTTCTAAATATAATAATATAGAGTGTCACAATATTAAAATTGTGGCACTACAAAAATTCTTAGATTTATAATATTTGATTTGAATCATAAAACCAATCCATACTATATCGAGAGAATCATTTTTCACTGCTCAAGATATTAGCACTAGTTTTTGTCCTTTGCACAACAATTCTTTTGGAACAAATTCGAGTTGTGGGCAATGGTATGCATAGGATTCACAATTTAAAGTTAAATAGATGTAATGGTTGGATATAACTATTAAAAATGCAAAATAAAAGTTTGAATAGAAGGCATGTGCAAGCGATTAGTCAATACTGTCACGGCTTATAATGATGTGGTACCCTCCATATTAATTAAAAAAAACAAAAAAAATATGAAATTATCTAAACAAATTACGTGAAAAAGTTCAATTTTAAATTAGGTGACTTGTTTTTATTGGTGTGGAATATCACATCAGCTGTAATTCGAGAATTCCTAATCTCATCCTATCATAGTTCTCTTCTTTTTTTAAACTGCACAAACGAAACCAACAACTAGCAGAAAAATATCATATAAACCCACTTGGCAGGAAAACTATTTCGCAAATGAGTGTTTATTGAGCCAATAATGGATGACTCTAAAAAATACATCAGTTTGTAGGAAAAGTCTTCCTTTGCTATCTTGTACTAAGTCACTTCCCGCAATAAAAGGCTGGCCATCTCATTCATTCATCTCATCAAAGAAATAGTTTATAGTAACGTGCCAGCCTAACCTACATGCTCATTCAACAATGCGTATAAACCATTCTCCATATATTCTTTTTATTGAAGCAGACTGATCTAGGGGAAGTGCAAAGGAAAAAAAAAAAAAAAAATGAACCAATGCATTAGTTTGTAGCATGCCACCCTTTATAATAATATGGGGCTCATATTCATCCAAAAAGACTTCTCCAGATAGTCCTTCAACTAAACCATACTTACCTATGTCTAATGCATCTATCAATCTATCATCATTGACACATACAAAGCTAGTGATTGAATTCCTTTATGGAAAAGTCTTGGGACATCGAACTAGTATGAATATAACTTACCTACGTGTTTGATTGAACTAAGGAAAGTTCATTCTATGCGACTGAGGATTGCAGGTCATGAATGTGTTTAAAGTTTACAAAACATCTCTTAAGGAGTATATTGTTCTGCATTGACAACTTCCAAACAGGAAGGGAATGGCCAAAAGGGCCAATTCTTAAAACCTCAGGCTAGCTAGCAAAACAGAGAAGACAACATTCTGTTCTGAAGAAAGACATTCATTTAAGGACTCCTATTATTTGCATGCCCATCATTTGAACATATTTTGCAGCAAACCATCAATTAAGTTTCCTAGATTCATTGTTCTCTAAAAGTGCTCCGAGATTTCAAGATCATGATCATGCCTCTCATTGTATTTTCATCCATGTTAGACTAGTTTTATGAACATATATTTTTGTTGCTCATGGTCATCTTTATAAAAAAGAACAATCATGTCCTAAGGTTATCCTTTTTCTATATCCTCATTTATACTAGCCTCTTGTACTTAAAAGAGTGTTTGATTGACAAAAGGGGGAACGTTGCTGATCTTCTAGCCAAGGACTGAGAAATGGAGACTGGAACTTTATAACTAACTGTAATTATTGGCAGTCATAAAATATAAATTTTCCCACTTTAATCCTTTGTGGCCAAGTAGATTACTATGGAAAATTTATTTTAAAATTCCTATAATTAGGGATAACGATAAGGCAAGACTGGGTCAGATCATGGGTGTCCCACCCTTATCTTGTAGAGGAGTAATATTATCCCGCGAGGCCTCACCTCACATTGCCCCACCTGGCTTGCAAATAATTTAAAAATATTATTATGAAAAATTAATAAAAATCCAATAATAAAGAGAAAAAATTAACAATAAAGATACTAAAAAAAAAAAAAAAAAACTTGCATGGAACTGGTCGGGATGAAATTGCCATCCCTTGCTGTAATTACTTGTTGACGAGCCGAATAGAAGAAATGGCAATAAGCATGCTGCAGTTCAAATCTAAGGGAACCTTGCAAGAGGGGTCAGTCGTAACTATGATGATAATATATTAAACATCTACTCTAAATTTTGGCAGCATCATTGCAACAACAATATACTATTCTATGAAATTCAGTCATTAAACTGAACACTTTTTTTCAAGGACTACAAGAAAATTATATTCAGAACATTGATATGCAAATTCATCATGACCGAGAGGCATTTATTTACATACTGGGCTTAATACAAAGTATTCAGAGATACTAAAACTAAAAGCTTCATCCACAAGTATATAATTTTGCAGAGTTAACCTTGTATTATGGAAATGAGCATATACATTGACTTACTACTAATCTTTATGAGCACTACATCGGACTAATAACTAATCTCTGCCATAAAGGTGTTACGTTGAAAGCTAGTATACCAATATGAACTTATGCAGACTTTTACAACTGGATCAAAGACAAATGAAACTTACAAATGATATCTGTGGTGCTACTTATTTGGCTTGTGATGCTGATGACCCTAAGGTTTCCACTGTTTCCATTGTTTGTCCTTCAGTATTCACCATCTCATTTCTGCTACAATCAATAATTGTAGGCTGACAGTTTTCTTCCTATGATACCCTCATTTTCCTGCTTCCATTACCAACACCAAACTGTGATGATGTTCCAGTATTTGGATGAGGGCATGTTAAGTTAGTCTGACATTGCAGGCCAATTGTCCCATCAGTAGATCGCACCCCACAATCACCTTCTTTATAGATGGTAGTACCATTGCACTGCTTTTGGAAGGGGAAAATACCCAACTCATGATCAATCTTTCCTCTAAGGTCCAGGAAAAGACTTCTCAATCTCAATACCTCAGCTTCAAGAACTGCTTGCCCTTGTAATTTTCTGACCAATTGCTGGTTCAATAGCCGCAATTTCTTGACTTCCTCTTCAAGATAAGCTGTGTGAGCCTTCTTTTTCTCCCTATACTTCCGAACGGCTTCTCTGTTTCCTGATTGTCTTTTTGGTTTTGAGCTAGTTTTCTTTTTATTATTTGGTTGTTCATCTTCTTGAGATGAAAGAACCTGGGTGTGAGTGTGATAACATGTATGTGTATGAGCCGCTTCAGGTCCGGGTGGGTTGCAAGTGTGAGTGTGGGTGCAGGTTCTGGTGTTTTTCAAGAGATCATCAAGAAATGAATCAATGGATGTTGCAGCCGGAAAATCAATAGACGAATCAGGATTTGATAATTGAACATTATCAGAAAGCTCTACCTCCCCATCATCCATGGTTTCTATCATTTCTATAAATGAAAATTATCTGCAGTCAAACAACTCCATATCTGCTACATCCAATTAACAGTTTTTAGATAAGATAAGCACTACTATTCCAAACAAGCAACAATCTTTATGCAAAGTCAATCTACTTTATATAAAATTGAATCAAAACCGCAAAATTTCACTCAAAAGTAAGAAGCCATGACTATATATCACACAATTCAAGAATATATGCAAAGAAGCACAACCTCAGAACAAAATTTATCGATTACCCACAGCATCAAATGTCATAATCAACAAGAATTCCTACTAAACCCACTTAATTTTCTTGACCAATAAGCAGGGACAAACCCTAAGCTAAGCTCTAAGTAGAAGGCATAAGTTATGAAAAGCAGCTTTATTTAGCCATTTAAAGAATCCCCATATGGAGATTCTTCATGAAAAAGATGGAATCAAGAACAGACAAGATTTTTGGCGTTGAAAAATCATTCAACTGCTATAGAGAATCCAAAGCTTCAAAAGCTGCAAGTGGGAGCAACAGTATAGAACATTTTTAAAAGCAGAACTTTTGAGTGAAGAATCTAAGGAAAAGCTTAAAAAAAAGGGGTTTTGATCAGATTGTGGAAGCTGCAAAATTCAGCAAGTTATTTGATAGTTGCATTGAGATTTGTTTACCTGAATTTTGGGCTTGATTGTTTGACCATAATAGTTTCGGTTTATCTGTCAGCTAACCTTGGAAGCAACCTGCATCTCTAAAGTCCTTTTTATATGTTTTCGCTTGTTATAGTAGGCACAAAAGATACATAAATGTCAACCTGTGGTGTACATAACGTGTCAGACTAACCGTTTAGTTGCCTCTTCTGTCCAAACATTGACCTACCACTTGAAAAAATATATATTCAAAAAAGAAACAGTGAAAAGTAATTTAATTAATTTTGTCTTTTCACCCTTTTTTTTCAAGTATTATTAACGTTAGGAGCCACACGTAAGTCTTCCGTCCAGTGCTTTTAGTTTTAGATGGATCGCAGAGTCAACACATGATTATTTTAAGATATATGTTGCACAAGTGTTGACTTTCACGGGCAAACTAAATTCTAAGGCATGACCTTAGCAGCATGCTCACACGAGGCTGCATTGGCTTTGGCCAGCCCATAAGGCATGCCATAGTTTTCATATCACCCATTGATTTAAATTATGTAGTGTTAGTAAAAGGAAGGAGATAATTATAACTTATAAAAATAAGAACTTTGATCTACAGAACCTAATTCTAATACAATTAAGTTAGTAAATGTTAATGACGAAGCTAGATGAGAACTAGTAGAAATTTATTAACTTTATTATAGTAAAAAAAAAAAAATTATGAAAAGTATTGTGGATGAAACATTATTTATTCTAATAATTTCACTAAAAAAATGGGCTAAAATGATTTTTATTTTTGGCTGAATAGGTTAAAATGAATTAATTTCCACTAGGATAGCTTTCAGATGTGCAGAGGCACATACACATGTTCAACCTCTTTAAACTATCTAGGAAAATTAGGATGTCGGATGCTAATGCAATTTTGGCCAAGTAATACCTCTATCTCTTATGACTTGTGAGTTTAGAATATTGGATGAAGTCTTGTTAAGAAAAAAAGAAAAGTGTTATTGTCAAGTATTTTTTTTAAATTTTTTAAATTTTTAAAATTTTTAAAATTTTTATTTTTTTTTGAGAATGTTGTCAAGTATTTAGTTGATAAAGTTTTTTCTTCTTGTAAAAATAAATGTGAGATTATTATTATTTTTTTTAAAATAAATGTGAGATTCAATCCTAGTATATATTGAGAGGAGGGGAAGAGAGTATAAAAGAAGAAGGAAAATTAACTTCTTCTACATCGTCCATAGACCAATGGACCTATGAACTAAAAAAGAAGAAGGATTTGGCTGTATAATGGCAAAACATTGAAAAAGAAAAGAAAATAAAAGATACATTAGAGGTATTACTACATTCTGCATGATTTACTTGGGCTGTAGAAGTACTTTCAAACTCATAAGTCTGATCCATTTTCATTGATTACAAACTAGGCCCAGTGAACCAATAGCTGAACTGCGCCTAATTTATATTTTTATTCGAGACCTGGGCTGTAGTCTGTTGAGCCTGGTGCCAGTTCAATAAATTATTGGATTCTTTCTAACCTAAAAAATTCTGGTGCAAGATGTCTTCTACCCAATACTACTTTCCCAAAAATGAAAAAGAAAAAGCTGTCATATACACTAACATGTAATCAATACCACGTAAAATTGAATTTATCACTGCTAGCTTCTAATAAAAGATAAATTGAGATTCTTTTGTCATCCCTATTGCTTGATAAAAGATAGTTATATATCCAGAAATATTATTTGCACTGTTGAATCTAGGAAGTGAGAGACTCTAGGCCATGACAAGGTGCAACACTACTACCATCATACTATCACTAAGCTTTGTATTATAGTTATAAAAATTGTACCAAACCACCGGCTAAACCGTGAACCAAAGTATCATCTAGAATAGTTTGGTGTAAAATACCGAATATGCAATGACCTATTATCAAACTAGGTAAAACGAAGGATTGTGGATAAAACCAAAAATACCAATTGGTCTGTATGGAACACAAGCGACCAATATCTCAACGACAACACCTGATTGATTTTAATCATCAATTACATTTTGAGATTTAAATAATTTTGTTATGCTCTAGGGTTTAATGATTAAGCTAAAAATTTATTTTGAGTTTCTATGTGATATGTTGTTTCATGACTTTTGGACTATATAACTTGGTTATTGGATGATTTATGTGAATGATGTGTTTATATATTTATTTATTTTATATTCTCTAACTTTATGTCAGTTGATGTAATTTTTTATTGTTTTTATTTTATTTTAGTTGCTTTTTATAATTATAAAATATATTATTTAATTAATTAATAAACTCACAATTAAACCACTAAACCACTGGTTGAACCAATGAACCAATTCTTCAACCAGGTCAACTTTCCATACTGTTTTATAACTATGCTTTGTATTTAGGCTGAGCTTGACTATTCAGATATCTCAAAGACTCAAATTGCAGTGATGAACTAGCATTCTTAAAATTTCACCCGATTTTGCGGTATAGAACGAAATGAAACAAAACATGCTCATACCTCTAGGATCCATTCAATGGCTGTTTCACATTATTATGGATTTTTATCTCTTTGATTGACTTTGCAAAATAATGGAGAAAGTTTTCATAAATAAGAAAATTATAAAATTTTCAAGCTTTCTTATTATCTCATGACTCTTATCACTTATCCAATTAACTTATGTCTCTATGACATGGTGTTGCAAATTATTTTTTCAAGTGGTAAACAACCTCTCATTAAAAAGTTAATTTTTTCAAGCCTTCTAGTTTCCAAACCTCTAACTTACTTATTTAATCCAAATTGAACACCAATCTATTTCAGTAAAAAGTCCTGGACTAATTTTTGGTACTATTGACTTATTAATCTTTGAAGTGCAACTTATACGCATCTTTGTTACTTCTATAGCTGGAATATAATAGTTAGCAATATCTTTGAAGTGCTTTCCTCCATGGTGCTTGGTGTTATATTACTTCTAGTGCATAACTGCATACGTTACTTTCAACTCACATTCATTTGAGTGCTCGAATTCTTGCATTTTCAAGTTGGATCCAAATATCTCACGAAAAATAAAATTCTGCAGTGTCATTAAATTTTGCTACAAATTGGCTTCTAATATGGAAGTGATTTCATTTTCATTTATTTATTTTAAATTTCAATTTGTGTTAAAAAGAAAAAAAGTATCATCACCATCATCTATTTCTTGAAACAGAATTTACCATTGATTACAGTTATAAAATCAATATATATATAAGGAGAGACCTCATTTGAGAGAACATGAGGTTTTGCCAAGTGGCACTCTCCTTGAGGATTTTTTTGCAATAAAAGATATGGACTTTTTGTTTTCTTTGGTTCATCGTTTTGAGACTATTCATCTATCTCTCACCAGGATAAGTACTATTTATTAACTAAATAAATACCAATTAAAAGATAATGACTCTTTATTTTCTTAGGTACATTGTTTCAACTCCTTTATATAAGGTTTAATTCTTTAGGTTTTCATCTCTTGCACTTCTACTCCTTTATATACTCCTGCCCATAGCCTTTTACATTATCCTAACTCAAATGCACATATGAGATTCTCCAAACTAGGAAGGATGAAAACAACTTGTAGTTTTGATGCGGAAGTCAGAGGTCATTGTGGGTTTTGTGAGGATTGTGATTAGATATGAGCTTTTGGTTGTTTGAGATTTTTGGAGTTGGAGCTTTTGTGTTGGGTTTATGATCATGTGTGACTATATTTTTGCCAACAGGCTAAAGCCATGAAGAACCTTTTATGGGCTTTGAAACTTTTGATTTGTTAAATATATGTTACTGTATACTATTTTGTCAACCTTCAACCCTTATTTCACTTTTTTTTTTTTTTTACTTATTCTCTACGTTAGTCTTTTTGTAATTTTTTACTTATTCTCTAAAATAGTCTTTTTGTATTTTTTTTACTTTTACTTTGATACTAATGTATTGTGTTGCACACGCATAAATGAAATAATTTTTTTCCCTTATTAGTGTGAACTATTAGAATTCTACTCAAAATTATGAATGAGGTTTATAATTTAATTGATTTGAGAAAATTTTTTAATAGTTAACATGGAGTTATTTTATATGAATTTAAAAAATTGTACGAAGACTTTTAGATTTTTTTTTTTTTGCAATTTTCCTTATACTATATATGTTGCTGAATTTCCTTATACTATGTTTGAATGCTTGGGGCTTGCTTCACAAATATATTAAATACAAAAAATATTTTGAATATGAACATTGAGGATAATTGCACGGATATTCTAACAAATCTAATTAAAGAAAAAGGCATATCATCAATTTGGAAAGCAAGTATTTTCATTATACCTTATTTTGTATACTATAACTGCAATTAAGTACCAGTTTTTCTATATATTATTTTTAACACTAAATTTATAATATGATATGGTCTCCTAGGAATGCCTAATAACTATACAATTTCAATCTCATATACCAATATTAGTAAACAAAAGCCAATCAATAGTTTGGAACTACTTCTAGAATAAGAAAAATTATAAATATGAATTAAGAAAAGGGAGCTAAAGCATTCGACAGTATTTTGGGAAAACATAAATACTATATACAATAGAAAACATAAAAATTATTTCCAAATAAAATTGCAAAGTGTCCGCGCATTGCGCGGGAAATTATCTAGTTTTTCATAATCACCAATTATTTGTAATAGTTTTCTCTTTTTCCTAACAAGACTTGCACAGGAAAGGAGAGATCCCGGGGGCAAATTTCTCTGTTGTAGTTCTTGGTATCACTACTTCAATAAGAATAAACTTGAAATATGCACACATGGCATATATGCCATATATGCTGGCGGTTGATCATTCAAAGAACAATGTGAGAATAGCACACTTAGATATGTAGATGTGCAGGTCAAGGAGGTTGATTTCACAGTTCTAGGTCGTGAGTCATAAGATGCAATAAGAGGTTGAGTTTATATTTTATATTTTATAAGAATAGGCTTCTCAGCTGCAGGAACAATGATATTGATCCAGTAAAAATGATTTTGGGTTTGTTGTCAGTTTGTCATAAATACTATGAATCTGCAGTGGCATTTGCACCAATATGTTAGAGCTAGGGATTTATGGAAGGACATCACATAACTGATATGAGACAACAAGATTTTACGGGGTTCAGCCAACAAGCCTACATCCACGGACAATACCAACTAAATCCACTATTACCAATAAATAAATTACAAACACTCAACCAAACCCCTACAAACTAATAAACTTATATCTCATTACACCATCAAACTCTAAATCTTTAGCTCTTTTTTGTTATTGTTTTTGTTTTTGGTTTTTTTGTGAAACAATCTCCTAAGACCTTAATAGTTAATACATACGCTGGCACTCTAGTCACCCAAGAAATAAGCACTCAAATCACAGCCAACAAGTTACAAGTGCATCTTTCAACTCCAAAATACACCAAACTTGTTCTTTGAAAAAATCCACTTCACATTCTTTGAAGAGCTTCTTCTAACTGTACTTTAACCCCCATATAAGATCCCTTTGGTCTGAATCCACTCAATCCTTAGAAGCAATGATAAATTCTTCAAACTTGTTCAGAAAATTGGAGTTAGAAGTCCACAAAAAGTTTTGAAAGATACTATCGATTGATCAGGAAACAAAGGCAGAAAAAACATGACACAAGCATGAAATAGATAGTGATCCCTCATAGAAACTAGAGCGTCATTGGTGCCCCAACAAGTATTCAAAATTGCCCAAGATCATGTAAGATGGAAAGAAAATTATTAGCAAGTGAAATAATCGCATCATAATGTATAGTAAATAGAATTGACATCTAACATGTCAAATTATTATTTGTCTATATAGAAAAAGTACCTCACTGAGGGGCTCTTCTATCTTAGACCAATCTTCTCCTCTTATTTTGGAGTTTTGGTTTCAGCAAAGAGCACTCCTTGATCCAGAGAAAAGACAGTGAGGATGGAGGTTCCTCTTCTGGGAAGGACTGGAGTTTGTTACAGCAGCTAATCTCCAGTGTCTTAAGAGCAGTAAGGTGTTGAAGACCCTTGTAGTTCAGACATTGAAGATTTTAAAGTCCACTGATGCGTAGAGCAGTGAGATTTCAGGGCAGTAACTTGTCCTCTGGAAATGACTCCACATTTCTACATCCATCTTCAATCTCCAACTGATGAAGACAGTCAAGATTATGCCCCCACTCCATCCCGAGATTGAGTTTTTCACAAAAAGTGATTCAAAGTAGACTTGGTTTGGAAGGCAAACCCCCTTCCGGAAGTGATACAAGTACTGGGCAACTATTTATAAACATTGATCGGAGAGAACCGAGGGTGTGCAACTGACTGGGCAGCTTCTTGGGATTCATACAATGGGAGAACCAAATGGATGTCAGGTTGGGAGTAGGCAATCCTGCTTTTGGAAAAGAGACCAGCTTAGGACGGTCCCTAATCTTCAAGGCCTCAAGAAACGTGAGCTTTTCTTGAGTTGCTTGTGTCATTGTAAGGGATTCCAGATTTGCACACTTCCAGACAGAAAGACTTCTAAGATTTGGAAAGAAGTGTAATGGGAGGACTAACATGGAATCACAGCTATTCCCTATGCACAAACTTTCAAGTGCAAATTGGTGCTTCCCCTTTGCAGGTGGGAGAAACTCTAATTTCTTGCGGTTCTGAATATAAAGAACTTTCAAGGCAGTGGGTGGATATCCGTAAGGAAAGCACTCGATAGAGCAACATTTAATGATATATAAATGTTGTAGAGAAGGGTTTCTGTCCATCACTTCTTCAGGTATGAACTCCAGGTCATCACATCCTTGAATTTTGAGGATATGTAGCCCTGTAACTTCCATAAGTTCTGATATATCTGAAACCTTCATCCTTTTGAAAGAGGAGAGGCCTTGCAGTTCATCTTGATTGGACCAATTGATGGTTGGAGCATCTCTTATGTTTGCTGTCTGAGTCATGTGTGATGAGGATTCCACGCCACCCTGAGTCGTGCGCAATAAAAATTCTGCAGGAGCTTGAGCTGTGGCCTGTGGGGGACAATGATTCCACAGAAACTTGAGTCATGGGCAATGATGAATCTGTACCACGTTCACCTCCATATTCAAAGACACTCATTTGGTCCAAGAAAGAGGTAACTTTATTGTCACTTATGAACAGAATCGTATCATGACAATCTAAAAGCTTTTTGTTTAGCAATGCTTCCTTCATAAGTGTAGTCAGAAGTTCCTGAGATTCATAAATCTTAACTTCTACTGCAGAAGGAAGTTGCTTGGGTAAGTTTCCCTTCAGCCAAGGGCATTTCCGTATACAAAGCTCTTGCAGGCAAGGGAATTCAACATCAAACGAATCCCACTCTTCCCATTCCAACATCCCCTCAAATGTTAAGAGTCTCCAAAGACTCAAATTGCTTATGCATCCCCGAGAATTCGGGACCCATCTTCTTCACTGCATCCATCCCTTCAATAATGAGGACTTTAAGAGATGGTAGCAGCCCCAGAGGTGGCAAGTATAAGCAATTCTTGCAATTGCTAAGACGTAGGAAGCCCAAGCTAGAGTATAAATCATCCCTCAACCAAGATGGAAATTCTATACCATGATAAGAACTGAAGATGCTTCTTCAAACCTGTAGGAGGCATTAGCTTTTCGAGCACATCTCTCTATCATTTTTCAGATCAACAGTATCACAATCCCATTCTAACACTAGCTCGTCAAGGTTCTTCCCTACCAAGTTGGCTGCAGCCGCTTCTTTTGCAGAGACCACGTTCTGCAACTTTGAAATGCGAAGTGCTCCATGAAGAGACGAAAGCCCCTCCAACTCTTCAACTGTTGAGCCGCTTTTATTTTTTGCCAACAACAAAGTTTGACAGTGTTCGAAGTTTGCTAATCTACTAATTTTTTTTGGGCATCCCATTTAAGTTAGTTCCACTAATCTCAAGATGACGCAAGCTAATCAGCTTCCACGTCTTTTGTGGCAATTCAGTGAAGGAATGACAATATGACAAAAGCAATGTTTTTGTAAATTGCCGAGGGCACAAACTGATTCAGGTAACCTATTAATTGCGGTGCGAGAGAGAGATCCAAGTACCACAAAAGTTTCAAATTTGCCCATGAAAATAGATATCTCAGTGATACTACAATGAGATAAAGAAAGCTGTCGTAAGAATTGAAGTTTGGACAATAAATTCTGCAGTTCATTTCTACTTATTTGACATGATTCATGATATAGTGGCAAAAAGGTCCTTAGCAGTGATGGCCGCAAATATCAGAGTGGAATCACATTTGCCTCTGAAAAGTGATAAATGCGGGGTACTTAACACTGATTTGAGAAGGATCATCATGCTCCAATCTAAAGCAATATCTCGATGGCCAAAAACCCTCCTCCTGTGAACTGGGCATCAGGAAAGAGGATTCACTGCCGCTTGATTTTATAAAATAAGACTACGAGAACAATTTTGATCAAAGCACTGGTTACCAACCTCTTCCATTGTATCGCCCTTGCTATCTAGAAGACCTTCTGCCATCCATAAAAGGACCAACTTTTTCTTTTTGAAACTCATCAGTGCGTTCCAGTCTTTGAAAGAAGTTTCCGTGTATTACAGAATTTAAGTAATCGAACAGCAACTGAATTGGCCTTTTCAACGACTTGAAAACCATATGTCTCTCCGGCTGAAAAAAATATATATATTTAAAAGAAATCCACCACGCTACACTCAAAAGCAAAAGGGCCAGACGGTATGTCTCCTATCTTTTACCAACAATTTTGGGAAATTGTGGGTCCTGAAGTAATAAAATGTGTCCCACCGTATGCATGGTGTGATGCCATGTGGTATTGAAAACATATATCTTTTCCCCAAAGTGAAATCCCCCCCGGAGTATCGCCCTATCCTTGTGTAACGTCATTTATAAGTTGATTTCCTTACAAAAAAAAAAAAAAAAAATACATGATTTGAGATAATTGATGAACAAAATTTTCCAATTTCGGACAATGTCTTGTGGCGTTCGAAATGACACAGTATTTTTATGGCGATTACAGCTTGACATGAGCAAAGCCTATGATAGGGTTGAATGGGGGTACTTGGAAGTCATTATGAGGAAGATGGGCTTTAACGAAAAGTGGATCATGCTAATTTTGATGTGTGTGAAAACGGTGGAGTACTCGGTTTTGATAAATGGGGAAGCAAAGGGGAAAATCATCCCAACTAGGGGGCTAAGGCAAGGAGACCCTATATCCCCATACCTTTTTCTGTTATGTGCTGAGGGTCTTTCGGCCATGCTTAAGAAGGAAGAAAGGGATGGTACTTTGAAGGGGGTGGCAGTAAGTAGGGCTGCTCCGAGAATTTCCCACTTGCTGTTCGCGGATGATAGTATCGTGTTCTGTAGAGCTTCCATGAAGGAGTGTGATAGGGTCTTAAAAGTCTTGGAGGATTATGAGGCGGAGTCGGGGCAGAAGCTTAACAAAGAAAAAATTTTAGCAAAAATACTCCAGAGAAACAAAGGAATATGTGCAGCAAAAGTTTGGTGCCCAGATCATCCAACACCATGAAAAGTACCTTGGATTGCCTCCATTAATTAAAAAAAAACTGAAAGCCTTCAAAGAATCAAAAGACCAAGTGGGAAGACATATAATGGAAGGGCAAATTGTTTTTGGCCGGGAGATCCTTTTAAGGCTGTGGCCCAAGCTCGCCCACATGTACAATGAGTTGTTTTAGACTCCCGGACTCACTTTGTAATGAGCTAAACTTATGATTTTTTTGGTGGGGGCAGAAAGATAAGGAGAGGAGAATGGCTTCCTTATGTCGTGGAGGAGGTTTCAGCGAAGAGAAAGGCGGTATGGGGTTTAGGGACTTGAAGACTTTCAACCTTGCTCTCCTAGCTAAGCAAGGATGGAGAATTTGACTTCTTTGGTCCATAGAATTTTTAAGGCAAAATACTTCGAAAAGAAAACCTTCATGGAAGCCAAGTTTCTTCGCCCGTCTTATGGTGGAGGAGCATTCTAGCAGTAGGGGAATTGTTGACAGGGGAAGGTGGGCTATTGGCAATGGGGAAATTAGCATTTGGAACGATCGGTGGCTGATTACCCGGAGGCCTTCAAAGTTGTAAGCCCGAAACCCCCCCAAGCTGAAGCTGAGCTGGTGGCTGATCTCATCGATTTGGATAGGCGCTCCTGGGATGTCGAAAAAATCAGGAGGATGTTCCTCCCCGAAGATGCTGCGATGATCCTTGGCATCCCCATAAGTCCTCGGCTGCCTAGTGATACTCGTGTTTGGGCATGGACTCCAAGGGGTATTTTTACTGTCAACAGTGCGTATAAGGTGGCCCAAACAATTTTTGTGAAGCTTATCCCAAGCTGGAAGGGGGGAGTGTTCAAATCCAAAGGGCATGAGGAAGTTGTGGAAGCATATTTGGAGGCTAAACTGTCCAAACAAGGTAAGAATGTTTATGTGGAGAGCTTGCTCGAATATTCTTCCAACTAAATATCAATTACGGGCTAGGGGCATAGGGAGGGATGATGTATGCGATCTGTGTGGGGGCTGTGAAACCTCCGGGCATTGTCTCTGGGGATGCAAAGTGGCGGAGGAAGTGTGGTGCAACACAAGCCTCAAGCTGCCATACCTGGAGGTCATACCGAGGGACTTTGTGGACATAGTGTGGGACATTTGGATGAAGCGGCCTGGGATTGATTGGGAGTTGTTTGCAGTAACAGCATGGGGGATTTGGAACAACAGAAATGTGGTTTGCCATGGGGGGAAGTGCAAGAGCCCAGAGCTGATTGTCCGTGAGGTGGCGGCCTATACAAAGGAAGTCAGACATATAGAACAGCCACTACACAGACCGGTGCTCCAGAACAGAGTGAGGTGGATCCCGCCAAGGGGGGGCTTCTACAAGATTAATGTTGACGGTGCAGTGTTTAAAGAGGTGGGCTGTTGTGGGGTTGGAGTTGTTATAAGAAACGAAAATGGACTGTTGATGGGGGCTATGAGCAAAAAATTTGCTCTACCGCTAAATGCACTAGAAGTGGAGGCCAAAGCAGTTGAGGAGGGCCTCCTATTCGCTAGGGACCTATGTCTGTACAAAGTCATTCTGGAAAGTGACTCCCAGATTGTAGTCAAGTCCTTGGCTGGGAGAAACTCCACACACGCCTCCATCCTTATGGTGATTGAAGGAACAAAGGAGATCCTAAGTGAATTTGCTTCCTGGGAGGTCAAACACATATGCAGAGAAAGGAATTCTGCAGCACACATTATGGCAAAAAATGCCAAGTTTGTATCGGATTACACTGTGTGGGTGGAAGATTCCCCACCTGTGATTGAGCAATAGCTTCAACATGATGTATTTTTATTGAATGATGTTTCAGTTTAATGAAAGAAAAGTTTATTTGTTTATCAAAAAAAAAAAAAAAAGCAAAAGGGCGAGGATTATCCCATAAAAAAAAAAAAAATTACAAACTTGTTATTATATACCCACCATGTGCATATTATAAAATGGGTTGAAATCATATTTTAAAAGCATGATTTCCACCCCCCCCCCCCTCCTCCTTTTCCTTACCAAAAAAAAAAAAAAAAAAAAAAAGCATGATTTCAAAAAAGTGTGTAACAAAAATTTTCCAAATCAAATATCTTGTCCCACTCCATTCTCTTTACTCCACAACCCTAAATTAAAATCCGCCACCTCTCAATTAATTTCTTATTTTATACATATGTATTTCACTTATTTAAAATTGAAAAATTGAAAAAAAAGGTTACTGCATATTCCTACCACCACCCTCCGACAATGACACTAACTTCTAAGAATTTTTTTAAGGATTGTCACTAAAAAAACTTAAATTTATACAAAAAACTAATAAAAAGATAACTTGAATATATCAATATAAAAAAAAAAAAAAACTTCACAAATACATGAAGTATTACAATTTATTTTTACTAACAAATAGAAAAAGAAACAAATTGGTTGATAAACTATAAAATATGAATTAAGAATGCTGAGATGAGAATAATAAAGTGAGAAAAAGTATGAAATGATTATAGAGAATAGAAAAATGGAGAGAGAGAGAGAGAGAGAGAGCACAATATTTCTCTTAGTACATTTTTTGAGGAAAAATAAAATTATAGATTATTCAAATATAATGGGTTAAACAAGTTACAAATTTGAATAATTAGAAACTTTTAATTTTTTGTTTTTGAACAAGTTTTTTGTTGAATAATTTGTTCTCTTGTTGTTGCTTATTCTAGTCTATTTTTGTTTGAGTTATTTTTATTTTTACTTTGGCCTAACTTTTATTGTTGCTATTTAAGCTTTTTAATTTTTTGTTTTGTTTTTTTGTTTAAGGGGTTAAGGATTATGTTAAGGGAGTTTGAATTACTATTTTTGGAGTATTGCTATGTCCACAAAATTTTTACAATAAATTTTATGCAATAAGCTATTATTAGTTGATAAAAAATTGATGCTAGTATTGGGCCAAAATTTAGTAATAGCTTACCATATACGATTAGTTGTGAAATTATTGTGAAAAAAATTGTGGATATAGTATTATTCTTATTATTATTAAACTCAAATTCTTGTAATTCTTAAATTAGGGTGTTCAACATTTTTATTAGGGTGATCATAAAAAGTTAGTTTAGTATATAATTTGTTTTTTGCAAGCATCTATATATATATATATATATATATATATATCTAAAAGCTGAGACATAGTATTTAATATCGCTATATTTCGTGGGTTTTAGTTAACTCAACTAGTAAAGTTTCTGATAGTTGTATAAGAGATCTGGGGTTCAATCCCCGTCTACACCAAAAACTAATTGATGTCTTGGTCTGATGATAAAGAGTTATTATCAGGAGCGGAAGCCATAAGTTAAAACTCTTTCAAAAAAAAAAAAAATTGCTATACTCCTGTTGAGTCACCTCATCAGCCACATCATACTCCTTTTCTTTTTCTTTTAAAATAATTTTTCCCTTTATGATTTTTTTATATAAAATAATTAAATACAAATCATGGACAAGCATTACTATTCATTAGATACAAATATTTGACTATTTAGCTACCCAATTGATCTCAACTTTTCGTTTTCTTCTTTCTAATTTTAAGGAATTGTTAAAGTAGAATAATTCATTATCTTTTTAATGTCTCTTCATATATTTACTATATAGTGTCTCCTCTTCCAAAATTTCAAGTTTTCGCAACCTTATATCTCTCTCACTCATACATTGATTATTTATTTAAGTTTTACAATGTATAGTGTTTCCTCTTCCAAAATTTTAGTTTTTCACTACCTTATATCTCTCTTACTCATACATTGATTATTTATTTAAGTTTTACAATGTATAGTGTTTCCTCTTCCAAAATTTTAGTTTTTCACTACCTTATATCTCTCTTACTCATACATTGATTATTTATTTAAGTTTTACAATGTTGTATATACCAATGCACATTCAAGATACAATCACCTGTCACCTACAACAAAAATTTAAGCGCAATACTAATTGTTCTCCATATATATTTTTCAATCAAGATGAGAAGAGACCAATTGTTTTTGTCAGAAACTTTCAAAGTTAAGGTGACAATAGAAAGACCATTGAGGTGAACAAAACGCACAATCAAAAATGATCTTTTTTTTTTTCTTCTTTTTTCCTTTCTTTTTAGTATTCTTGCATTTTTTTGAAGTGAGTTTGTTGTTTTCCTTTCCAAAATTTTCAATGATATTGACTTTTGTTATTATTAATTGACTTAGAATTGTTAATGTAATTTTATTTGGCCTATCATTGTTGTGGAAATTCCTGATGTTGATATGAAACACATTGATAATGAACATTTTTTGTGCTTATTTGTAGAGTGCCAAAAAGTATTCATTGTAGTAATTCTATTATTGTTGCATCCATGTGTTTGGTAAAGTTTCTTTTAGAAATCTTATATGTTTTTTTTTTTAAATCCATTTATTATTTTTATTTTGGTCATTCTAGTACATATAATAGGCATCTCCACCATTAAATTTTTAGCTAATTTGAGCTTTCTTGGTAAGCTTTTACTTTTCTTAATTAATCATCTTTAAGGAAAAAAGACAATATAATTTACTCTAAAGTATCATTACGCTATTAATGTTTTTATGTATAGATATTTAAGGAACTTGATTAATTCTTTGTTGTAATTCCCATTGTCCTTACATCTAGCCTCTTAGATTAATATTTGGGGTTCAAACCCCACCATCCCCCTCCACCACCATTTACATCTCTCTCTCTCTCTCTCTCTCTCTCTCTCTCTATATATATATATTATCGGTTGTTTAAATTAAGAATTCTCATGTGTTACTCTTTAATTTTTTTTTTTTCTTTTGATAACCTTTAAATATTTTATTAGATGTATAGATGGTAATTTTGGCTTATAAAACAATGTCATGATGGATGGATTGATCTTATTTTACTATAAAATCTAAGTAATCATGTGATTTATGAATTTGAAGAGTTATATATTGTGAGATTTGTTCATATGTTTATATGATGAAATAAAGTTTGCTTTTTGCATTTTATTTGATTTTATATTTCCACTTTATGATATATGATTTATTGATTATGATCTATTGCATAGATATCTTTATATGCTTTTTCACTTAGTTTCAATTGTGAGAAGAAAGTAACGTGGTTCTATGTTTTGGAGAAAATATATATATATAAATACTGAATCGCATACATCTGTATAGTAATAAACAAAGTATACATGGTTACAACTAGGTATAATAGTTCTCACACTGTAAATTAAAAAAAAAAAATTTATTGCATTGTGGTTTCATGCATATCTCACTATATATAATACCGAACTACAAAATATATTTAATTTGATAGTTGTTACACTTCAAAAAACTTCTAAGTTAAAATATAATTTCAAATAACACATACTTTTAAAAATATACAATATAGTATATTAATTCAATAATTATCCAATAAAAAACAATCATATCAAATTTTTCAGCACATAGAGTGGGTCTGCGACTAGTATATAATAATTATATATGTATTTTTTTTTTTGCAAGTCATGGTAGTCCTGTGACCACCTTGGCTTAGACATGTAGTTGCCCCTTAACAACCACCGGCTTTACAGTGAGAGACCACGACCTTGGGCCTAGAACCTTTGATGGTTTTTGGCCGTGTCCCATGCAAATGAGATGAAGTCATATTGGTTGCTTCTCAAGTGACAGTGGAGAGGATCCTACTATTGTTATTCTCTTTCCTAGGTGGCTAGGTTAAGAGTTGTACAATGGAGTCGCCACTTATTTTAATAAAGAAAATAAAAAACTAAAAGAATTGAAAAGATACATCATTCTTTTTGATGAATTGAAAATTGTACATATCTTTGATAATAAGTGTGTGTTTGGCTCCAAATTAAAAAGTTAACTAATTTTACTATTCAACTAATTTTTGTTATTATTCATGGGCTCCACTGTACTTTTTGGTACTATTCATGGGTCCCAATGTACTATTTCAGCTAACTTTTAGCTTTATTTAAAGTACTTTCAGCAAATTAAGCGGATCCCAAACAAACCTTTACTAAAAATTACATCACTTAGGATCTAGATACAATCTAAAACAAAATACAATGCTTTGATTCCTAGATACTATCTAAAAGGAGAAGATTACAAGGGAAAGACCTAATCTACTACCTTTGATCAAATTTCGGAGGCTAGGTTATTAGATTAGAAAGGTGTTAGACTCTCAACTTGCCTAGTGAAACCAGTCTTCTAAACTTCTCCAAAGAACTTCAAGTTAGGTAGCACCCTTAATTTAGGTCTTGTTTTTTTTAGAATTTTGACTTCCTTTTATGGTTTTCTTGGTCCTCAAGTTTAGAAATTAATTCCAAATATGTCTTATTTATTAATTAATCAATTTTTACATATTATGTAAGGAATTAATAAATGCTTTGATTTGTATTGAATTTGGTACATAAAACCTTATTATAAATCCTACTTTTAGCCAATAGGATCATGACATATCATCTAATTTAAATTGCACTAAAAATAGGCCAATCGGAATTAAGAGATCATAATCACCTATAGTTGGAATTTGATTCTTGCCAGTTCACCTTACCATTGAAATTTGTTTCTTTGATATCTTTTAATTTGATGGCCTGATGAACTATTGTTTTGATCGTAATGACCTCAAGATTGTTTTACGGAAAGTATTTGGAGACGTGTGATGGTAATGATATGCAATGCAATGTGAGATAGGTCAAATGAGAGTTGCAAAATGGGGTGTCTACACTTACTAGGACAACCAATTGAACTTTCCCTAATCCAAGCAAGTCACACCACCACTATAACTCTACTGGAACAACCATTCTCTTCTTATTCAACAACCACCGTAGCCATCTTAGTGACATTTGAGTTCATGCTAAGGAAGAGGAAGTGTTAATTAGAGAATGACCACTATAGGCATCTCGCTGACATTTAAGTTTATGCTAAGGAAGACGAAGGGTTAGAGAATGACCACTATAGGTAGGGACAGAACCAAGATTTTAGGTTAGGGGGGATGAGGTCAATGGCGGGTCTAGGAATTTATTTAAAGTGTTCACTAAGAAATTTAAATGATCACAATATTTTCTTGGTACCTTTTTTTAAGGAAAAATGAAATTAGAAATTATTTTTATTGAATAGGTTGAACGAGCTACAAATTTAATCTTTTTGTTTTATAATAGGTTTTTCGTTGAATAATTTTTTCACTTGTTATTGTTTGGTCTTTTATTGTTTTTATTTGGTTTATGTTTGTTGTTATTTGGGCAAATATTTATTGTTGTTATTTAAGCTTAAAAAAAAAAAGAATTAAGAATTATGTTTGGGGGTAGAATTAATTTTGGAGTAATGTTATGTCCACAACATTTTTACAATAAATCTTATGCAAAAAATTGTTATTAGTGGGTAAAAAAATAATATTAGTATTTGACCCAAATTAGAATCAGTAACAACTTACCACAGTAGATTTATTGTGAAATTATTGTGAAAATATTGTAAATGTAGTAGTGTAGACATCGCATTTTATACCCCTTACGACTTGGGCCCTTGTTCCCCAACGACTTGGGCCCCTGTTTCCCAACGATGCCCAAACTATAAGGCCGAAGGCTAGTTTAGAGCCCAATTAGATATTAAATTCACTTGAGGAGTATCAAAATGGAAAATATAACCTTTTAAATGAGCAAAAATTTATTTTGAAAATAAAATGACTAATGCCCTTGGCTCATGTATGTGGGTAGCAGCTTGCATACGTGGGCCAAAGCATGCGTAAGCAGGCATATTCTAGGGGTTTTAGAGACATAAAAAAGGCAAGTTTTCTGCAATAATGGTTGAAGTTTGGAGTGAGTCTTACATCGTCTGGGAGCTGTTCCAAAACTCATTTTGTCCACTATAAAAAGCCTTACATGGTATATTTTCCCATGGGAAAAATACAAGATTTACTAGAAAATGGTGAATCAAAAGGGAGTTTTTCACAAAACACTCTCAAGTCAATTTTGTTTGATTTGGACATTTTCTGGCCCCAACCCTTTTAGTTTGACATTGCTAATCACTTTTTTTTTATAGGTTTTTGAATAGATTTGACTAAGGGAAACTGTAAAAAATCAAGCTTGGAAAGCATTTATGTGAGGTATCTAGTCTAAACTTTTCTTTTTCCTTTCTTTCATTTTATGCTTTTAAATCTTTTTACTTGCTTTATTTGTTTGTTATAATGTGTTTTAATATGCTTTTCTAGATTGGGTTTTTGTTTTTGTATGCTTAAAATGCATGTTAGGTTGTTAAAATTTTCATTTTGAGGTTCGGCCTTGTTTTTAGGTTTTTTGGGCAAGAACTTGCGCACGCAGGCTTGGTTATGCACCACACAAGCTTGTTCTTGCGTGTGCAGGCCACTACCTAGAAACCTTAATTTTTATTTCTTTGGCTTTACTTCTACTTTCACATGCTTGTTTGTTTAACCTCCTTTCCATGGTCCTATTCTTCCAATGCCTCTGTTTCACATGTTTGTTTGCTTGTTTGCTATCACATGTTAGAATTGGGGTTTATCTTGTGTTTGCTTTGTTTCAATGCCATGATCATGCATTCATATGCTCATGCATAATGCTATAGGTGTTGAGTTGTTGTAAGGTAAGTAAAAGGTAAGTTATACTTTAGAAATACCCATGCATCTGTGATATGATCTTGCTTTGATGATAGAGATGCATATGCTTGTTTGATGTGTGATTTCATATCAAAGAATTTGGAATACATGTGATGATCTATGTTTGCTCGCCATGTCTACTTTGCGGCCTTGTTTTGTTGCTACCTTGGTATAATATGATGGAGTTTGGGATGGAGCATGCTTAGATGTATGATTAGGGTTTGTAATGTGATGAATGCCTTGATGCCATGATTAGATGAATGCTAGGGTTGTATATGTGTGGTTGGGTTCCTTATGCTTTATGGATGGATATGTATGTGTTTTGAGATGAATGATGCCATGTTGTATGCTTAGATGTATACTAGTGTGTGCGTGAGTTAAGAATACAAGTATTGAACATGATTTTATCGAGGTTAAGACGTAAGACACAATGATGGGAGGCCAACCTTAAGGTTGGGCAGTCTTAGGTGTCTAACACCTTCCCAAGTACGTACCCGAACTCCGAACCCATATCTCTGGTAGGAAGAATAATGGTTCTTCCTCGAAAGGACGTTGTATATATGGTTCCTAAACCATTGCAAAAACTAGGTGGCAACTCCATCCGTTTTGTCCACAAGTAACACTACTCTTATTTTTGTTGAACCCAAATTTTTGTAATTCTCAAGTTAAGGTGTTTAAAGTTTTTATTAGGGTATTCACAATAAGTTAGTTTAGCATATAATATTTTTTTGGCAAGTGTATATATACATGGCAAAAACCACATTTTCGTCCTTACATTTTTACCCAATTCCCACTTTGGTCCCTAAGTTTTTTTTTCCACCGCTTTTAGTCCCTATTCTGGAAAACGCGTCTTGTTTTGTCCCTATCGTTACATTAGAAACGGAAATTGCACAGGTGGCAAACAGAGCGCATTGTTGGCACACTAAAAGCTAATGTGGCCATTAAAATAATAATAAAAAATGTTATTTGGTATTAAAAAATACCACGTTAACATCTAAATTAAAAATACCTAAATAAAAAAAATAAAAATAGAATTAAAAACTAAAAATCACATGGATTGAGATCTAAGTGTGTCTTGAACAAAAACAACAAGAACACACATCCAGAAATTAAAATCCAAAAATTAAGAACAATTTAGATCTAAGAACAACATGAACACATTTTCAGCTAATAATCTCAATTTGAATTAGTGAAAACCAGCAACGAGAATACAAAAAACCATAAATCTGAATCTGAATCACCAAAATGCATATAGAAACACTGTCAATATTTTCAAAAACAAAACATAACACTTTACAAAAGAGAAAAAATTCAAAATTAAAAACAAAAACAATCTCAAATTTGATTGCTAAAACAAAACACTTTCAATATTTTTCAAAACACAGAAAACAGTTTCACTTACTGAGAATCAACAATGCGAATGAAACAGTTAAAAAAAAAATCGTAAAACTTAAGCTTGAGTGAGAGTGAGTCTAAGTCTGAGAGAGTCACCAGTAGCTTCTTCACGAGGAAGACGTTGTCGGAGTGTATGGCGAGGAAAACGGCGGTGACGTCAGTTTTGAACTCGTTGTACTTGACTCGGACCTGACTCGCCAATTCATCACACGATATCATCTCGGTCTTCCTGCTTTTCAAGCACACGGCGCCGATGAAGTTAACGTCGACAGACGGATCGGCGATGAGCTCCAACGTCGACTTCAGATCGCCGGAGAGTGAAGCTTCTAGAAGGCGTTGCGAGACTTCTCCCCTGTAGAACGATACAGGGGAGATTGTTTCAATGGGTTTGGTGATTCAGATTGAGATTTATGGTTTTTTGTATTCTCGTTGTTGGTTTTCATTGATTCAGATTGAGATTATTAGCTGAAAATGTGTTCTTGGCTAAGGCTGTTGTTTAATTTTGTGGATCTGATGTTTAATTTTGTGTTCTAATTTTTTGAGTTATTTGTGATTTGTGATTTTTGGTTTTTTTTTTTTTTTTTGAGTTATTAAATCTGGGTTGATGTTCTTGTTCAAGATACTTTTAGATCTAAATTCATGTGAATTTTGATTTTTAATTCTGTTTTTAATTTTTTTTTATTTAGTTAAAATTAATTTTTTTTAATTTAGATGCTGACGTGGCATTTTTTAATGCCAAATAACCTTTTTTTTTTTATTTTAATGGCCACATCAGCTTTTAGTGTGCTAATAATGCACTCCGTTTGCCACCTGTGCAATTTTTGTCTTTGATGTAATGGCAGAGACAAAAACGAGACACATTTTTCAAGATAGAGACTAAAAGCGGTGGAAAAAAAAGCTAGGGACCAAATTGGAAATCAGGTAAAAATGTAAAGACAAAAATGTGGTTTTCGTTTATATACAATTTTTTGCAAGTCAAGGTGGTTTTGTGACCACCCTAGCTTGCATGTAGAGCCGCCACTGGCTGGGGTATAAGTAAAAAAAAAAAAAAAATCATGAAGCTCCGAATAAGCATCCCTTTATTAATAAACTATAAGAATTACATTTATTATTTCACAAAGGATTAATTGTTGTCACTAAGTAAAGACAAATACAAAAGAATGTAGGTGATATGAACGATGCATTTATTATAAATTCCATGCTTCTTAATTTATAGATTTATTAGTTTTCAATTAATTAGTTATAGCATTATGAGTTAGCAATGTGGGTGAGTGTGACAATTTTATTTCTTTAAATTTGTGTGACATTTTTATTTTATTATGTCTTTGTTTCTGTCTCAAAAATAGTTAGAAGGTAGATCTTCTACTATATATGAAGATCTGTGGATAGAATTGCCCCTCACCCAGTCCTCTCTCCCTCTCATAAACACACGCCCCTCATTCCTTCACCCAATTTTCTCTCCCTCTCCAGCACCGATTTGGTCTCTGCTATGGTATGTCTTCTTCTTGATTTCGTCTCTCATCCCAAATCACCCATGCTTGTACCAATTTGGTCTCTTCGTTTCTTTTTGTGGTATGTCTTCTTTTTGATTTTGTCTTTCATCCCAAATCACCCATGCTTGTACCAATTTGGTCTCTTCGTTTCTTGCTATGGTATGTCTTCTTTTTGATTTTGTTTCTCTCATCCCAAATCACCCATGCTTGTACTGGGATTCCATGGGTTTTGTGTCATCTCGTGATGTTTGTTTTTGATTTTGTTTCTCTCATCCCAAATCACCCATGCTTGTACTGGGATTCCATGGGTTTTGTATTTGTTTTAAAGAAACTTTGTAGTGGCTAATTTTAGTTTGTGTTTTATGGTTTTTAATGTGTTGTTCTGTATTTTGTGTTGAAAACAGGTGTTGCTCTGTATTTTGTGTTGAAAACAGGGTCTATGTTTTTACTGTGTTTGTCAAAAATCTTTCTTTCTCAATAACCCTCTCTTTGAAAAACTGAAAACCGACCGAAACCAACTAAAACCGAAATACACCGAAACCGATTGATTTCCAGTCATTTCGGTTGGTTTTGGTTGAGAATTTCACACACCAAAATATTAGGTTTCGGTTGGCCATACCTATAAAAATCGACCTAAACTGAATTGAGCACACCACTACTTCACACATTTGCCAAATTAAGACATCTGTTTGTCTTCCGTTTAAACTGACTGATGCCCCTAATGTGCATGTCACGTGAAAAAAAAAAAAAATTCTCAAGCTATAACTTGCAACAATTGAGAGAGAGAAGCTGATAGAAACTAGAGTTCAAAATCTTTAGATAGAGAGAGAAAACCCAGAGGAGATTGAACCATGCATCAACGGAGTATACCTATCATCGCTGATCTAGACTTTGGAGACGTCTGTTAACGTATATAGTGTTGTGGGTATTAGGCCCAACTATATTACTTGTATAACACACATTCTTGTACTACACTTTTACTTGTACTACACTTTTACTTATACTACAGTCTTACTTGTACTACACTCTTACTTGTACTACACTCATATGCCTCCTATATAAAGACACTCATGTATATTTTTTCACTGAAAAATACAATACAATCATTCAGTATTTCTAACATGGTATTAGAGCAATTGCTCTAATACTTTGGTGTGTCACTCTTAAGCAGTCTTGTCTTCTTGGATGTCATCCATTGCAGCTGTTGTTATGAGCAGCACCACTGCCTCCACTGCGACTCCAATACATCAAAGACCACTGCCTTGCCGTGACCACCGCTTCCGCATTTCTGATCAGACCACAGATTGCACCATTAGAAAGTAATCTCTCTGATCTGTACTTCTGTGAAAAATCGTCTTCATCGGACCTCTCACGCGTCGCTATAATTATTGGGGGTAAAATCACGCGCTATCACGTGCCGCCTTTATTCTTCACGCGCCAGGGCTCCTCTGCTAACGTTCTCGATTACGTTACGTTAGCCCTAGTGACGTCATCACTGCCACATCATCTTGTTAGTGCCATGTCATCTCGCTTGCGTTGGCAACACGTCATCACCCAGTCAGCTTGATTATGTCAGCACTCAGTCAGCATTACGTCATCCAACTAACGTCATCACCGTTGACTTTTGACTAAATTGGTTGATTGTTGACTTTTGGCGCCTTTGACTATTGACTTTTTCCAAAGTTGACCTTTTGCAGTCCAAGTACTCTTTACCCAGTTTTTCACGTAGATTTCATTTTTGCAGTCCGTTTTTGCATCTTTTGCTTCTAAATGAAGAATAAGGACATGTCTTCTTCTTATTACAATAATTGTCGCTAACAATCCAGTAAACATTTTTGCTATTTCTGCAAACGTTTTGGCCACAATATTGAGACTTGCTATCATTGCAACAAATCAATTGTTTCAATTGTTGCTGCTACTATTGCTAACACTGAGAGTGTCTAACCAATGGCTCTCGTCTCTGCACAGTCTCAGT
Source organism: Castanopsis chinensis (assembly GCA_032878915.1). Classification (NCBI taxonomy): domain Eukaryota; kingdom Viridiplantae; phylum Streptophyta; class Magnoliopsida; order Fagales; family Fagaceae; genus Castanopsis; species Castanopsis chinensis. The sequence continues at coordinate 2,050,180 of JAVQMG010000090.1, forward strand.
CTTCTGGATCCACTTTCACCATTTCCAGGGATGACCTTATAAATATCATTGCTAATGTCATTTGTATGGTTGGTAATGCTTCTTATTCCTCTTCTCTCTCAACTTTATCTGGTATCTTCCTGCCTCTTGGCTTATGGATTCTACTTGTTGCAATCACATAACATCTCACTCGTCCTTATTTTCTGACCTTAAACCTTCACCACACCCTCTTAATATTCGCACAACAAATGGTTTCACAATATTTGGTCATAATATAGGTTCTGTTTCGACCTCCAACCTCTTGGTTCCTGGGGTCTTTAATGTTCTTGACCTTTCTTACAATTTATTTTCTGGGGGACAATTAGTTGAGTTGGGTTATCACATTATATTTGATTATTCTGGGTGTATTATGCAGGATCCGAGGACAGGACAGGACAGGAGCTTGGGACCGGTCCTAGAGTTGGGCATATGTTTTTCGTGGACAACCTTCGTCTTCCACTTATTGCTCCTGTTTCTGTTGCTATAGCTGTTGCTGTTTCCTCTATTCCTTTCCTTGCACTTTGGCATGCCCGACTTGTTCACGCATCTTCCTCTCAGGTTCAAGAATTTGCTTCTAGAGGTTTGTTAGGTTCAGTGTCTACAGAAATTTTTGATTGTCTTTCATGTCAGTTAAGAAAACAACTAGCTTTGCCTTTCAATTCTAGTGAATCAATATCCACTGATATCTTTGACCTTATTCATTCTGATGTTTGGGGGCCTTCCTCTGTCTCTAGTATTTTGATCTATTTCCTAGTTCACCCTTTAATGAACAGGTGAAAAATGAACAGGTCAAAGACGAGTTACCCAACCCCAACCCTGAGCTTGGGTCCCCTGCTCTTGCTCTGCCTGAAGATCTTGCACAAGACATTCTACCTCATCACTTAACTCGGGTAAGATTCATTCCTGCACATTTACTTGACTATCATTATTACACTGTCCTTTCTACACTACACGAGCTTCATACCTATCGTGGGGCTTCCACTGACCCTTTATGGCAAATTGTAATGAAAGAGGAACTTGATGTATTATCTAAAAACCATACTTGGGATTTGGTGACACTTCCCCTTGGGAAATCTATGGTTGGTTGTAAGTGAATCAACAAGATTAAGACTCGCTCTGATAGGTCCATTGAGCGCTACAAAGCTCGTCTTGTTGCAAAAGGTTTTACACAGGAATATGAGATTATTATGAAGAGACATTTGCTCCGCTTGCTCGTATCTCATCTATTTGTGCCCTCTTAGCTGTTGCTGCTGCCAGTAAATGGAGCATTTTTCAGATGGATGTCAAAAATGCATTCCTTAATGGGGATTTAAGTGAAGAATTTTAGATGCAACCTCCTCTTGGTCTCTCTATTGAATCAAACAAGGTTTGTCACCTTCGACGTGCAATTTATGGCCTTAAACAAGCTCCACGAGCTTGGTTTGCCAAATTCAGCTCTACCATCTCTTGCATGGGTTACATTGCTAGTCATTATGATTCTGCCTTATTTCTTCGTCGCACTGACAAAGGCACTATTTTACGTTTCCTGTATGTGGATGATATGATCATAACTAGTGATGATCTCAGTGGCATTTAAGAACTCAAGGATTTTCTCAGTCAGCAGTTTGAGATGAAAGATCTTAGACATCTCAACTACTTCTTGGGTCTTGAAATCACTCATTCTACAGATGAACTTTATATTACTTAAACCAAGTATGCCTCTAAACTCTTGTCTCGAACTGGACTCACTAATAGCAAGACTGTTGACACTTCAGTTGAGCTTAATGCGTATTTGACTCCTTCAGAGGGGAAACCATTGTCTAATCCCTCTCTTTACAGACGTTTGGTTGGCAACCTAGTTTATATCACTGTTACTCGTCCAGACATTTTCTATGATGTTCACCAAGTGAGCCAGTAGCTGTCTACTCCACGATCACTATGTTGCTATTCTGCGCATTCTTCGATGCCTAAAGGACACTCTCTTCCATAATCTTTTCTACTCTACTCAGTCTCCTCTTATTCTTCTTGAATTTTCTGATGTTGATTGGGCAGGAAATCCCACTGATCACAAGTCCACCACTAGTTATAGCTTTCTTCTTGGTTCTTCTCTGATTTCTTAGCGAAACAAGAAACAAACTCATGTGGCTCGCTCCAGTACTGAAGTAAAATATCGTGCCCTTCCTGATACCACATCTGAGCTTCTTTGGATACGATAGCTTCTCAAAAACTTAGATGTGTCTACATCCTCTACTACTCCTCTTTATTGTGACAACAAGAGTGTCATTCATATTGCTCACAATGATGTCTTCCATGAACGGACTATACACATCGAGATCAATTGTCATTTTATCTATTATCATCTTGTCCATGGTGCTCTCAATCTGATCTCAGTCACCTCTAAAGATCAACTTGTAGATATCTTCACCAAGTCACATCCTAAGGGACGCCTTTGTACTTGGGTTGACAACCTCAAGTTGGTCTCACATCCACCTTGAGTTTGAGGATGGCTGTTAACGTGTATAGTGTTGTGGGTTTTAGGCTCAACTAGATTACTTGTATAGCACACATTCTTGTACTACACTCTTACTTGTACTGCACTCGTATGCTTCCTATATAAAGGCACTCATGTATATTCTTTTACTGAGAAATACAATACAATCATTTAGCATTTCTAACAACGTCGATAAAACTGTTTGTGGACCCAACGCTGATCTCATTGTTCGTGGTTTCCATACATTTTGCTCATTCTCTATCTCTTTCTTTGTGTTTGGTTGCTGAGAAAAACTTGAAGGAAAAGAGAAATTTTGGACTTTTGGGGCTTTTGTACGACCTTGATGTCCATATATTTTTATAGGTTCAATATCATGAATGGGTTTCTCCAAATTCTTGCCAATTGTGATATAAAGAAACGCTCTTTTGGTTTCTCACCATGCATTTGATTGTTATTTCAATTTGAAACTCATTTGGGGCTTTCAAACCTAGAGTCATTAATTTTGTTTTTAAGCTAATTTTTAATGCACTTCGTGTGTTAGATGATGCACTAAAAACTTTCGGCGTAAATCAAAGACAAAGCACACTGATTGTTTGCCTAGAAAGAAAGATTGTTAGTTTGCCAAGAAAAAAAGAAAAAGAGATCAAGGGGTTGTTTGTTTGTTTGTTGAGAAAATGGAAAAAAAAAAAAAGATGAAAAGAAAAAACCAAAAGTCTCATTGGCAACAGAAGCTCTCCTCTCTCTCTCTCTCTCTCTCTCTCTCTCTCTCTCTCCTCTCAAATCGGTTACAAGTTGCAGTTAGGAAGATTTAAGGGATGTTTGGTACATGTGTTTGAAAACATGTGTGGAAATACGTATTGGTGAAAAAGTGCGTAAAAACGCATGTAATAATATTGTTTAAAAACTGAAAACATGTGTTAGAGTTTGTCTACCAAACAACCCCCAAATTTTCACGTGTGTTACATGAGGGACGTTAGTTAGTTTAAACGGCAGACAAACAAATGTTTCAATTTGGCAGGAGTGTGAAGTTCAAGGAATAAACTAGCTAAAATAAAAGTTAAAAAGGAGGTTATGAGTCTTATAACCACTACTTCAAAGTTTAGGGGGTATCTTAGCATTTTCCCCAATCTTGCTTGGTGTGTTCATCACCCAATTTGAATCCATAATCCTCCTCGCTAGTCCTCTTTCGAGCTTTCTTTCAATGAGGTGTGGTTTGACTGTTTGTAGGCTATTTAATACAAACTCCTCAAAGTCAATCACTATTCCATTCTTGCTCCCCAATAATATTAGTGTATCAATGCATATTGAATTCAAATCTTTTGTGTGTCTCTTCATGATCCACCAATAAAAACTTGTCACATTTGCACCTATTTAATTTAAATCATAATTTTCTGTTTTTTCTTATTTGAGTTTCTAAAGACAAATAATAAAATATGAAAAAATCCAAACGTTCCTACTGGCCACCACCGCAACCTTCACTGACACCACTAGGAAGAGATCCCGACATCATAAGACACGATCTACCATTGACTAGTTGCCATAAATAAATGAGAGGACTGAGTTTGAAGAGAATGCCATGATAAAGGGAACCCTATAGATATTGTAGAAATTACTTTGTTTGTAGTAGCCATATGAAGATATAGGACTATAGCATGATCATACACACGTTCGCCCTTGCACACTCTGCTCATGGCATGACACAAACTTATGACGTACATCGGTACATGGCCTTATCAATGAGCTAGGCATTACTCTACTACGATCTGTAACTTTAGGCAACTCATCTTCAGCTTTTTGTGCTTGAAGTGCCTTCCATTTGTAATATAGGCATTTCAAGTCCGGAAAGCTAATCCAATGAAGAAGGGTTGCCTGAAGTTATAAACTTTTCAATCTTTCAATCAAAATAGTTAACGTGAGACTTCATGATGTTCCTACATGGCTACATAAGTGTACCCTAACACCCTAACATGCATGACTTATGATGTGAAGCACAGATACAAATAATACTGATTTGGATCATTTCTATTTCAAGGGGAATGGAGAGGGTCCATTTAATGGACATGATTCAAAATGAAATAAATAGGGTATAGGTTTTGTGAAATCATTATCTCTAATTTAGTTTAAACATAGTTAAATTTTAAATGAGTTGATAAAAACTAGACCCTAAATTTATTTAACTTTGGATCCAAATACTTATGTACTGCAATGGTTTAGAGCATTCCCATTAAGGATGCTAAAAGTGGTATATGCTAAATTTTAGCATCAAAATACACAAAAAGCCACTCCATATGACAAAATTTTTGCCATACTGCTACAGTGAGCTTGTATTGATACAAGCTCACTGTAGCTAGATTGTAAAAAAAAAAAAAAAATCATTTTATATTCCCAAACGGCTCTTTTTTTTTTAATTTCTGTCTCTCTTTCCTCTTTCTCTCTCCCTCACTTCTCTCTTCTCTCTTCTGTGGTTTATCATCTCTGCCTGTCGCTGATCTTTGCTCATCGTCATCGATCTCTGCCTCTTTGTCGCCAATCTTGATGGAAATATACATGTACGCATCGGAAAATTAATAGATCTACTTCATTCGCAATTGATAACATGTGCTATGTAAGTTTCAAAATATAAGAACAAGAAAGTGTACCTTGGAACGGTGAAATTCAAAACCAAAGATTAGAAGCACTTGGGAACACTTTTAATCTTTACTCCAATTCCACTTGATGCCCAAAAAATGTGGTCTCTTAATTAGTTATATGTGTATGTTCTAGAGAAAATGAAAGAGTGTCCAACACTCACATACATACCATTTGATGATGATATTTCTCTTTTTCATACATATAAATTCTGTATGTTTCTCTTCTTATAACTAATTATCTAATTATGCTAGCCTTTTGGGCCTTTTCAATTGGGCTTTAGTATGTGGCTTGGAGTGGGACCAAAAAGAACCAATAAGACACTAGCTCTAATGAGCCTTGGGATTTTCTGTCAACTTTTGACAAATCCAAAGTTACCATTAACTATATTTAATACCACTATATAAATATAGTTGCACTCTAGGCATTATTTATAAATTATATCCCAAGACTTTATTATACATGCAACCCCTTCATAAAATATTCGTAATAATACAAAGTCATAAATGTAGACTGCCACTTTGCAAATTATTACATCTTATCATTGAGTACTCGGTTTAATCTTTTAAAGTTATTCATCATATATTTATGAAATCCAATATCATAAATATATACTTTAGTAACTTTTTACCAAAGTTTTTAGGCCTAACTTTCTGAATAACTGAACCTATCAAACTTATCTCAAGGAAATATTTTATATCTCCGTTAAGAGACAATGAATTTCATCTTGAGAATATATGTTCCATCAACACTAAATGTGGTTGCCTAACATATGGAGATTTTGACCATTACTTTAGATCTCACTTTTGATATATCAAAGCAATTTACATTTTATGATCATGTTCATTATCCTTTCAGGATTAAGAGTTCATGTAAATAGAAGTCGTGAGATTTATTATTCATTTGACAGTCGTTAGGAGAATAATAAATCTCATAGCGGTCCAGTTCAATATGTCTTAACTCTTAAAACATATCAACATATCAACTAGAAGTCTACACTTTTATGATCAAGACAAATCATCTTAGTTGATATGTTATAATCTTTGTAGATGAAATGCCTAATTTCAACACCGACTACGAACTATGATTTTGAGTTTATAAAGAACTTGTGATTTATATCTTCTGTGATTTTTCACGTAAATCACATACTATGCATCTCATGGACTATATGATAATGTCCGAATATTCATATTATTATTATTTTAGATAAAAATAAAACAACTTTATTAATCACAATATTAAGTCATACACAATGTCATACATAATGTCATATATAGGATCATACAACAGGATTTAAGGGCACTAATCATAATAAATCTATTCTTGTCATCGTCGATCTTTGCCTCTTTGTCGCTGATCTGTCTCCGATTCGCCTTCTAATCTCTATGGTGGATCGTGGTCTTCAAATCTCCGTGGAGGTGAATCGTGGACCGTTCTCTCTCTCCTTTTTCTGGGTTTCGGAGGTTCAAGATTTAGGTAATTGTGGTGGGTTGTTGGGGTTTCGTGGCTGGGGTGGGTTGTTGTTGGAGTTTTATGGGTGGTGGTTGGTTGTGGGTTTGTGGATATGGTGAATGGTAGGTTAATTGTGAGGGTTGTGCTGTGGGTTGAGAAAGATGGAGAGACAATGGGAGAGAGAGACAGAGGGAGAGTGAGAAATAATTAAAAAAATGAATAGAAATATTAAAGAAAGAATATTTAAATGAAGTTGTAAAAAAAATAGAATGTTTGATATTTAGTATATTGTAAAATAAGGTGTTAAAATTGTAAAAGTAGTATTTTGAGATTGTAAATATAAAATTTTTACAATTGTTAATGGGAATGCCCTTACTAGAATAAAGCTTCAAAAAATTGGCTACTGGGCTTACAGGCTGATTAGACTTTAAAAACTTAGGCCTTGCATAGTTAAAGTCCGAGCTCCGATCCGAAGCTCCTGCACAGCTCTGATCTGTTCACAGAGCTCCGATCCGTGCACAGAGCTCCGATCTGATCCACGAGCACCAACCACTGAGCTCCGATCCAATCCACGAACACCGAGCTCTGATCCGTCCGATCCACAAGCTCCGATCCGAGCTCCGATTCTGTTTGTGTAGTTTTGTTTTGTTTTTTTAGGCAAGTGTATCTCTGTGTGTGTGGATGTGTTTGTGTGGGGGTTGAGTTTTAACTGGTTTGTTGAGTTTTTTTTTGTGTTGATGTAGTTTTAACTGGTTTTTTTAGGCAAGTTGAGTTTTAACTGGTTTGTTGAGCACGGAAAGGAGAGAGAAAAAATGGAGTGAACGGAAAATATAGAATAATGGGATAAACAAGCTACAGTAGTCGTGTAAATATACACGGTTACTGTAGCTTGTGGATGGATTTTCACCATTTTAGCCATTTTTACACCCACTAATGTGGGTGTTTTTTTGCTCCAAATGTGTAAAATTGGTAGTTATTATTATTTTAGAAGCTTTTACACCTTCTGGTGTGAATGCTCTTACAAGTTCATCTGCCAAACCTTCTGGGTCTTCAATATTTTTGTGACCCAATTACTTAAAGTGGGCTACATGGCCTTGGTTCATGTGTGACATTAACGACAGATTGTTGCCATGATGGTGGTAGTTGACTAGCTGTGATGGTGTAGCATGGTGGTTTTCGATGCGATTTGATGTGACTGTGGCAGTGAGGCTGCTTACTCCTACAAAGGATGTGGTCTTTTGATTCTCTGAACAAACTTAAGGAGTGTTAGGTACATGTGCTTAAAAACTAAAAATATATGTGGAAATACATGTAGGGGAAAAAGTGTGTGAAAATACGTATAATATTGTTTAAAAATTGAAAACATGTGTTTGAGTGGATATACCAAACGGGGTCTAAATTACTAGAGCAATTGAAAATTGTTCAAAAGAAAGTGTAGAAACACACATGTAATCATGTAAATTTTTCTCCACATGAGTATAAGAAAGTCATTTACTGGTTCATAAAAAAACAGAAAGTCATTTATTGAATTACAAAAATAACATCCTAATTAACTAATAAGCCTAAATAAAATCCAAATGATCAATAAACCTACAATTCAAAATAAAAAATTTTCTTTTGCTTCCCACATCAAGCACTCTCACACTTATGGTCTGTTTGGATACTGCTTATTTTGCTGAAAACTGAAAACTAATTGCTGAAAACATTGTAGCAAAATAATTTTTTAAAGGCAAAACACTGTAGCAAAACCCATGGCCACGTCTTTCAGTTCTTGGTGGTCCGTGAACTGTACCCATGGGACCCATTAAAAAATCGCAAAACGCAGGTTCATCTATAAGCAAACGCACACTTAGCAAATAAATACTAACACTAGTTTGTGTTGCTATAAAATGTTTTCATAACGCTGAAAGCATTTTCAGTAAAATGTTTTCATTTTATAAAATACTAGTTTTGAAGCAAGTGCAAGGCATGTGTAAATTACTATTAGAGAATATTAATAATTAATAATGAATAATATTATGATTCTCTCACATCATTTTTTAATTAAAAAATTAATTTCTCTATATCATTTAGAATGAGCACTAATAATATATATAAAACGGTAGCTTGGTGTGCATGAGTGATCAATGTTTCAAAGATAGCTAGAAAACTACACTTCCTACAACATATAATAGTGAGCAACTACAAGACCTCTAAGCTTAATTGAATCTATGGATGCTATCATTGATGCTTGAGTGGTGTCGATAAATGGAATATTTGAGCTTTGCCTAGAGGAGTAGACTTGGTTCTCTTTGTTTTTACTAATCTTTTTGTTGGTCGGTAAAAGTAAAGTCATATTAGATTCTAAAGAAAAGATAAGCAATAGGAATATTATTATGAATAAAACATAAATAAATGTCAGCTAAATTAAACAAAAATATATAAGTGCTTAAGTTAAAAGCATGTATTATTTACACAGCATTATGAAAAATGAACTTACAAAAATCAAATAGGACCTAAAGAATATAGAATGTATTTCTTTTGAACCTGTGGCTTCAATCTCACCCTAAAACCATATCAAATATTAAAATAAGATTAAACTTCAAAGTCATAGAAATTGATATGCATGATGAAATGAACAAATATACACCATGTAGAATAGATTGGAAAGAACTATAAAAATATCATAATTTACAAATCAAATCCAATGCTAAAGCCAAACCTCCATAATCAAATCTCCAATTATTAATACAGTTTTGCCAGTTTTAACACTTCTTGATAAACAACATTTCTAGTGCATCCATCATTTGAGTCCACAAGAGGTTGGCCTAATGAGTACCTTTACAGAGTTTGTTGTTTTTGCTCTAGAAAGAGTAACATATAATTTTCCATGTGAAAATACTGATTGCGGAAGATAGATACTGACAGATTTAATGTTTGGCCTTGAGCCTTGTTTATGGTCATAGGCTCATAGCAAAGTTTAGACAAATAGGAAATTGAGTTCTTTTGAATGGGTAAGGATATTTTGCATTATCGGATGGTTTTAATGGAATTATAGGTATAAAGACTCTATCACATTCTAATTAAGTTTCTATCACCTTGTTTCTCAAAAAAAAATTTAAAAAAAAAAAAAAGTTTCTATCACCATAGAACCATTCAGAGGGCAGAATCCACCAAAGAGCTTGAAGCTTAACTATCCAAGGTAATTTTTAAGCATAGGATTTCATTGAATTTTAGGGTCGGTTGGGAAAGAAGGCAAAAAAAGGGATAAAGGAAATGGACTGGTATCTATTCCCTACAATAGAGTACGAAGAATGTTAACCCCTAAGAATTAATACCCAAATAGTAATGTTAATCTCAATAGATGTTTCAACTTTTAATACCCAACAAGTTGTTGAAAAAGCCATCAACCAAAAGGTAGACTGATAATGCCACAAATATTGAAAAATATTCAAAGAGAACCCCAAAAAAAAAAAATTCAATGTACGGGAAACGGAAACAAGAATCACCTGGATTATGGAATTCGGAAAGCATTGGATGTTTTCTTTAAAACCTAAAGCAACAGCAACAGAGTACAGAGATTGAGAATCATTACGACAATACCATAATAGCAATGAAACTTTATATCACGAAAAAAAATGTCCCAAATAATTTACAAATATCAAACATTTTCTGTTCTCTATATTCAATTTGTTAGCTACTAATCAAATATTATAATCTAAAAATCAATGATCCAATGTAATTTTTGAGCAAAAAAGGAAGTGTGGTTGCTTGAGTTAAGAGCTGATGCAAACCTTATCTCTAAAGTTCTTCATCTCTGTATAAAATACAAAATCCCTTTGTCTAATATATTGTCATTACAATATATTATGATCTCTAAACCAAAACCTACCACTCATTACAATACATTACAACTCATTATACTGTCAAATATAAAATTTGTTTAACAACACAGTCATAAAAAGTGTTAATTCTGACTTTATGATCTCTAAACCAAAACCTACCACAAAAAAGATATCTTTCATAGCAATCATTAAGTATTTGATATCCAATATCCAAAGGTATTTACTTGCTTCCTAAGAACTTGAAATTACTCCAATTTGATTGCATCCAAATATTGACGAAACTGCAACATAACAAACATTATGGGTGATTATTATTTCCTGATTATCCAAATAACTACCTTTTATGAAATAAATTAAACAAATATTAAAAAAATAGAAATAAAAAGCCCCAACACGGTCCACAATAGGAGACACAATATATTTAGGCTTTTTACCTTAGAAAGGATATAGAGATGTGGCTGAAAGGACATATTGTTTGGACTAAAGAACTAAAATTCCAAACAATAAATCTAATTCAAAAGCTAATCCATCAACTACAAAACCCAATATATAGCAATATCATCTATACTAATCCAACCAATAATTGCACATGCATGAAAGAAATTTATAATAATAATAAATAAAAAAAAATTCAATGCCAAAATAAATCAAAGTTGTTTGAAGGCAAGAGACAAAAAATTGAGAGTGGTGACTGATTAAGAGAGGTTGCTAAAATGGGTACTGAGTGAGTTAGTGAGTGGGCTTCTCAATGGAGGAGGAAATATGGGTTGATACTATTCTTCTTCTTGAGACAAGTATGGCGTTGAAGCCCCTTGTAGTGAGATTCAAAATTCCGCTGGTGAGTAAAAATGACACTACGTTTTTTACATCTGCCTTCAATCTCCAATCGATTTAAACATGCAACTATGCAAGGTCAGGCAAATCCCATTCCTTCCCAAGCATGAGTTTGTTGCAAAAAGTGATACTAAGCAAACTTAGTTTCAAAGGCAAACCTGCTTCCGAAAGTGATACAAGTTCTGGTCAATTATTTATAAATATTGAGTGTAGAGAATTGAGTTTGTACAACTGATGAGGCAGCAATTCCGTGAGATTCTTGCAATTGGAGAACCAAATGGATGTCAATATTGGGGTAGGCAATCTGCCTTTTGGAAAAGATACTAGCTAATTAGGACAATCCCTGATCTCCAAGGCCTCAAGAGATGTGAGATTTATCTGAATTCCAGCTAGGGAATGCAGATTTCCCTATTTCTTTTGATGGCCAAAATGAAAAGGGGGGGGGGGGGGGGGGGGGGGGTGAATTGTGACTCACCCCCTAAGCATGACTATAGAGGCACCTCGCTAGAAAATGTTAAATTGAGACATAGTTTCTATGGTCAGGGTTGGCCTAGTGGTCAAGGTGTGTGATTGCTATCTTGAGATCTCACATTCGCAGAGTTCCCTATTTCACTAAATGAATTAAAAAAAAAAAAAACCCTCATCCCAAACTATTATTTTCCTCCTCAAATTTATTTATTTTTGAGAAACATTCCTCATAAACTAATACACCAGAATTCAACAAGAAGTGCATTAAAAAAAAAAAAAAATCATCAACAAGAACAAAAAGTACTTTTGAGCCTTCACACTTTTTTATTATGTACATAATCCAATAAATAGATCATCGATAGAAATAGAATAGAAGAACCTAAGCTGGACTAGATCTGACCTGGGCCTGACTTGGATCGTGCTTATGGGCTGCCTAGCTCTAACAGTTCCTGTGAATGGTATCGAGCCCAGTTGAACAGCATCACAATTCACCGCCCAGGCAACGGTGATGAGGCAAGTCTTATTGTCAATTTCATGAGTCATGAATGGCAGGTAGGTGCTATTATCCCCTATAGAACTTTAGAAATCCCAAACATATTGTCACTAACTTCAACAAGGTTATTATCTATAAAAAAAAAAAAATTTAACTAGGGTCTCAAATGTCAAGTGTATTGCTAAGAAGCATGTTTGGGTTACTTTGATTCCAGCTTATGATTCTAAGTGTTCTAATATATGTTTTTTTTTTTTTTTTTGTATTGTGATTATTAGTTGTTGTTGTTGCATTTTTTTTTTATTTATTTTAGAAGTAATATATGATATTTTGAATCAATCATTTTTGCCTCATTATGTTGCGTAGGCAGCAACCAATGTAGAAGAATTAGACTATTTTATCATAGAAATTATAGCGATATAGGGTAAATATACTCGGTGTTAGAGGTAACATTATAAATTTTTTCAAATGGATAATAATGAATAATCTATTTTTCTTTCTTTACTGTAATGTCTATGGTTTCCTTAAGTTAAAAATTTTAACAATAGTATTATACTATTTTCTTGTTAAAATTCTTGCTTTTTTCTATTTCGTTGTTTTTTTTTTAATTATACTATTTTCTTGTTTTTTTTTTTTTTTTAAATTCTTGCAGCCTTGAAAGCCTAGAATGTTGAGATGGAAAAATGTTAAATAACGTCTATTAAACTTTCTTATCGGGGGCTCAAGTGATGGGCCTAGTTTAATTGATTCATTTACAAGGGAGGCCCATACAAACGTTGACCAGTGTCATGACTTCACAAACTCTCAGAAAGAAAGGCATGTAAGCCCAACCCGTAATAGTCAGCCCATTCTTGCTGAAGTTCCAGTGGGAGATTTAAGCCCATTTGAACTGCTCAACCTAGGACCAGGACCACCATCCATCACTAGTTCTGTACCATCATCTCCACAGTACACTTAAGTTGCAGTGAAGCATGGGATTCAACTACTGAAATTGATACCATCAGAATCAACTCAAGGAAAAGAATCAGAAAAGAGATTGGCAGATTTGGTAGAAATATAAAGCAGAGGTTATGTTGTGCTTTGTTTGATGAAGAGTTTCTTCAAGTACAAACTTTGGTAACCCCAGACATCTCCACTGATAACTGCACTCCTGTCTTCCATGCTGAATCAGTTTCAGGGCTTAGGGAAGCTGGCCTTCAACAGCTGCCCAATCAGCCATGAGGATCCTCAGCTGGAATTGCAGGGGGCTGGGCAACCCCCCTGTAGTTCTACAATGCCAAAAAAAGGTCCAGGAACACAAGCCAGACATTATATTTCTAATGGAGACAAAGCTGGTTCAGACAGAACAAAGGCAAAGAAATTTTGGACAAATGTGGGTTTAGTAATGGTTGGTAATTTCCAAGGGAGGGTCTGAGTGGTGGTCTACTTCTTGGTTGGCATCAGAATGTGCAGCTTAGCATCCAATACGGCTCCAAGCATATAATCCATGCTGATCTTCTTGACCACTAAGGGATCAAGATGCCTTCAGCCATATGCGAAAATCAGACCAAGTGTTCAACAAACTAGGCAAAGACTCCCTCACCAGGACTGGCAGATTCTCATCAAAGTGGCAGCTAGCAGAAATAGAAGGACTAAGAGATATGGCTTTGCTTTTGAAGCAACTACTATGGATAGGGCCACTATTTTCAGAGGTGCAGCCAACAGTGGTAGGCAATCAATCTATATGGTGACTCAGGAGGCTATAGTGGAAGCAGTTTTCAAAGCCAAAGATCAACATTTTAGTAGAATCCTCATTCTGTGCAACCACAAGAAATTAGAGCAGATCTGCAACTTTTCCAGCACACCCTCATGGCATGATCAAGCTCTCCTTTCAGACCTTATGCAGCTTAAGCAGCAAAATCTGTGTATATTTGTCTATTTGTTCCTAGACTAGTTATGACAAATGTGTTTAGCACAACCTATGTAGCTGCTAAATGTCCTGGTCGTTTTGTGTACCTTGAACCTGCCTCATAAGGCCTAGCTTCGTATTCTCCTTTAGTTTTTTAATGTTAATGCTGGTATAAAAAAAAAAAAAAAAAAAAAAATTCTTATCTATTTTGTTCTCCTGTCCCACTTCTAAACTAAACACTTCCACAGCCCTCTCATGAATTTGTGAGTATTAATCATAAGATTTGTAGATTAATCACAAATTCTAGATGTACATAATAGTCAGTAGCAGCTTGTCTAATTTCCAAATTCAAACATGATGTGTAAGAGGAAGGGGATGTTGTATCTGTGCATCCCAGGTCCATTTTTATTGCTTTAGGCTAATGATATAGTTTTTAATGCTTTCAGGCAGCAAAGACTCAATTGACAGAACTAAAATTGGAAATTCACATGCTAGCACCATATCTGGGGTGACCAGTTAACATGTAATGCTAGACTAGAAACAAAAGATCAGAACCTTCAGAGACAAAGTGGTACCACTATTCGATAGAAGATATACAACTAATTGCTCAAACTGGAATTGCATTCGAAAATCTGCAAAGGGGATGTTCCAATTCTTACCATAATCCTCTGATTTATCTTGTTCACACTGCGGTTTTAGATGTGGACAATACCAAATAGGCTGGGACGTAAAGCTGGCTGCCCCAGTTTTGGCAAAGATTGGTGTTTTAACAGACTCCCAATAGTCTTATGTATCTTGTAAGGTAGGATTTCATAGCCCCTCAGTCATCAGATATGGATTGAAGATCTAAAAGCCTTTGGATGCTAAGAAAGGCTAAAGAGTCAGGCTGAGTATACTAGTCCAAATAAGCTGGCTAAACCAAAATCAAGTCTAGTTATACAAATTTTTTTTACTACTTCTGAGATTGGCATATGTCGGCATCAACTTCATGGACTTGGACTAAACATTTTTACACATGCTTGCCACTGAACCTAGAAAAGAAGCTAACAATCTATACTATATGTCAGCTTCAACAAATTTGAGAACGGGAACAATAACTTCTTACAGAAGAGCAACAGAACCTGTTTGCGGCTCAGAAAACATAATACCCATTTCAAAAGATATTATTTAGAAGGAATTAAGGAAACAAGCTAAACCTTCACACAAAGTGAAATTAGGATGTTAATCTACTCTATAATATATGCTTGAGTATGACTTTATGAGAGCTGAAGAGATGAGCTCAGACTACTTTTCTTTTGGGAAGTAGATAAACTCAACAGAATTTACTGGACTTAGACATGCTGATATCCACTATAATAAATATGATTTACAAACACTCAACCCACTCTAATAAAACAGACTCACAAACCCTGAAAAGCTCAAATCAACTTATATGTCATCACACCCACCTTTGACTCTCAATCGCAAAATTTTTTTCATGAAGACCTCAAGATCCAATTCCATGACCTCAGTACATACAATGACTCACACACAAAAAATAAAAATAAAAATAAAAATGACTCAAGCCACATATAACTTTTATACACTACACCCAAAATATACAAAATATTTTTTCAAAGAAATCCAGTCCACACTCTTTGAAGAGCCTTCGTCTAACCATATAACTCCCTCATATAAGAAGAACACTTTGATCAGAAGCCTCTCAATCCCTAGAAGCAATGCCAAATTCTTCAACAAAATGGAGATGGGAGCCCGCAAAAACTATTGATACTATTGATCACAAAGACAGAATATACACACCAAAAACATGAAGTAGGAGGCAAAAATGAATAACTGCAGAAGAACACATGTAGAAACTTGAGCAATTGCTGGTGGCACAAGAAGTCTTCAAAGTTGGCCTACATTATGAAAAATGGAAATATATATATATATATATATATTATTAGTAAGTCAAGTGCATTAATTGTTTTACATTGTAAAATGAATTGAATTTAGATCTAGCAGGTCAAATTGTTATTGGTCTACATGCAGAAAAAGTACCTCTCTGAACTGCATTTTCATCAAACGAGGACTCTTCTGGACTTGCTCATGAGATTACTTCCTCATCAGCCTCTATGAAAGAGACAAATCTTTTCCTCTTATTTTGAAGCTTTGGTTTCAGCAAAGAGCATTCATTGATGCAGAGAAAAGACAGGGAGGATGGAAGTCCCTCTTCTGGCAAGGACCTGAGTTTGTTACAGCAGCTAATTTCCAGTGTTTTAAGGGCAGTAAGGTGTTGAAGCCCCTTGTAGTTCAGATGTTCAAGATTCAGAAGTTCGCTGATGCGTAGAGAATTGAGATTGCTAGGCAGTAACTCCTCCTCTGGAAATGACACTACGTTTCCACATCCACCTTCAATCTCTAACCGACTAAGACAGTCAAGCCTATGCAACCCCCACTCCCTCCCAAGCATGAGTTTGTCACAAAAAGTGATACAGAGTACACTTAGTTTGGAAGGCAAACCCCCACCTGAAAGTGATACAAGTTGCGGGCAATTATTTATAAACATTGAATGGAGAGAGTTGAGGGACTGGAACTGATCAGGTAGTTCCTTGAGATTCTTGCAATTGAAGAACCAAATGGTTGTCAGGTTGGGTGCACGCAATCCTCCTTTTGGAAAGGATACCAGATTAGGACAATCCCTGATCTCCAAGGCCTCAAGATTTGTGAGATCTTTCTCAATTCCCTCTGGCATTGAAAGGGATTGCAGATTTGCACAATCCCAGATAGAAAGAAATCTAAGCTCCAGAAAGAAGTCTAATGGGAGGAACATCAGGGAATCACAACTACTCCCTATGCACAAATGTTCAAGAAGTGAAAACTGGTGTGTGCTCTTTGCACTTAGGTGGAACTCTAATTTCTTGCAGTTCTGGACATAAAGCATTTTCAAGGCAGTGTGTGAATGGCCCCCATGAAAGGACTTGAGAGAACAGCAATTAATGATATATAAATGTTGGAGAAAAGGGTTTCTGGTCATCACTTCTACAGGTATGAACTCCAGAGCATCACATCCTTCAATTTTGAGGCTATCTAACCCTGTAACTCCCATCAGTTGTGATATTCCAGAAACTTTTACACTTTTAAAAGATAAGAGGTCTTGCTGTCTACCTTGGTTGGACCAGTTTTTGGTTTGAACATTAGCTTCATCCCTAAAATTTGGAGTAGTCATGGGCAATGAGGACTCTGTGGCACCTTTAGTTATAGGCAATGAGGAGTCTGTGGCACCTTTATATGTAAAGACAGTCATTTGCTCCAAGAATGAGGTAACTTTATCTTCACTTATGAACAGAACCTTGTCCTGATAATGTAAAGTCCTTTTGTGTAATGATGCCTCTGTCATAATTGCAGTCACAAGTTCCTGAGATTCAGAAATCTCAACTTTTACTACAGAAGGAAGTTGCTTGGGTAAGTTTCCCTTCAGCTTGGGGCATCTCCTTATACAAAGCTCACATAAGCTAGGGAATTCTCCACCTTCAACTTCAAATGAAACCCATTCTTCCCATTCCGACATCCCCTCAAATGTTAGAGTCTTCAAACAGTTAAATGGCTTATCCATCGCACAGAATTCAGGACCCACGCTTTTCACTGCATCCATCCATTCAATAATGAGGACTTCAAGAGATGGTAGCTGTCCAAGCGGTGGCAAGGATGAGCAATTGTTGCAGTTGCTAAGACGTAGGGAAACCATGCCAGAGAATAATATATGCCCCACCCAATTTGGAAATCTTGTACCACAGTAAAAATTAATGCTGAGCTTCTTCAGTTTACTATTAGGCTGTAGCGCTTCAAGCACATTTTCCTGATCAACAGTATTGTTACTCCATTCCAACACTAGCTCATCAAGGTATTTCTTGGTAAACAAACGGGCACTAACTGGATCATTTTCAGAGACTACATTCTGCAACTTTGAAATGTGAAGCGTCCCATGAAGATCCCGAAGACCTCCCAACTCTTTAAGCATCGAGCCACTTCTTTTGCCCACAACAAAGTAAGGCAGTGTTTGAAGTTTTTTCAATCTACTCAAGTTTTCTGGCATCTCATTTATGTCAGTTCCACTAATATCAAGATGACGCAAGTTAACAAGCCTCCACATGTTTTCTGGCAATTTGGTGAGAGAATGACAATTTGACAGTATGAACGTTTGTAAATTGCATAGAGCACAAACTGATTCAGGTAACCACTTAATTCCAGTGTGAGAGAGATCAATGTACCGTAAATGTTTCAAATTGCCTATTGAAGCAGGTAGCTCAGTGATATGATAATGAGATAAAGAAAGCACACGTAGGAATTGCAGTTTGCACAACATATTCTGCAGTTCGTTACTACTTAAACGACATGATTCATGATCTAATGGCAAGAATGTCCTTAAAAACTTGGCTTTATCAATACTTGTAAATATCACTGAGGAATCATATTTGCCTCTACAAAGAGATAAATACAGGGTACTTGCAGAGATATGAGACAAATTATTATCCTCCAATCTGAAAAAATGTTTCCAAGATAGATGAGCAGCCAAATCATCCACAAGATCATGCATCAGAAAACGTGAATTATTGGCACTTGATTGTTGAAAAAAAGACTCCAATAACAATTCATCAAAGCACTTGTTACCATCATCTTCCTTTCCACGATTTTGCAGAAGACCTTCTGCCATCCATAAAAGAACCAACTTCTCTTTCTCAAATTCATAACCCTTGGGAAATATTGAACAATATGCAAAGCATCGCTTTAACTGTGCAGGAAGTTCATCATAGCGCTTTCTTAATTCAATTCCATCTCCACTCATTCCTCTAGGTAAAGAAAAATGGTTTAAGCGGTTTAGTAAAACTCTCCACTCCTCAACTTGTGGCTTAGAGCGCAAAAGAAGCCCAAGTGCTTTTACTGCGAATGGCAGGCCCAAAAACTCCTGCACAATTTGTCTGCCAATGGTTTCTACTTCGGGACATGAACTAGGCATCTGGTCTCCTAAAGCAAATTTTGTGAACATCAACCAACTTTCTTCATTTGACAATGACTCTATATGATAAGTACATACAGTGCTAATCTTGGATGCAACTTCTGAATCGCGTGTAGTTACAATAACACAACTTCCATTTGCAACACCTTTCAAAGTAGATTGTAAGGATTCCCAGTCTGCATAGTTAAAACTCCCCACATCATCCAAAACAAGAAGAAATCTCTTTCCCTTAAGGCTCTCTTGCAAAGACTGCAAACTAAACGACTCAGAAATTGCTTTTGTCATCTTATGATTAACGGGGTACCAAGCCTTGATCTCAAAATGTTGACTTACTCTGCAATCATTGTAAACGAGCCGAGCAAGAGCGGACTTACCAACCCCAACCTCGCCCACGATCGGAATCACAGACAAGTGTCCACTCTTTATATCATCAGACAGCAAAAGACTAATAATAGCATCTTTATCAGCATCTCTACAAAACACTTCATGATCATCTACCAAAAAAAATGAAGTTATGGGCATGCTAAAAAGCTTTTGCGGATCAGATATTATTCCTAATCCCTTCAAACCAAGTACATCTCCTTGCTCCATAAAGAATTCTAACCTGTCAAGAATCTCCTCCATCTTTTTTATCACCTTGATATTCCATTCCAGACTTGATGACTTGGTCTGAGATTCAGCATCCAGCTTGTGTCTTAAACTTTCAGTGCACATCTCATCCACGAGATCCTCTGTGTGGTAGACAACATCTTGAAGCTCGTCCAGCCACAATTTAACAACTGGGTTTTTGTTCTGCTCCTCCTCAGCTTCATCGACCATCACAGTAAGAAATTGCATCACGATCCTTAAATCTTCTAGCAATCCAATTCTGAATTTATTTGTTCGAAAGAAGTTGAGTGAAAGCAAACTGTACAATAGTTCCTGAATTGAGGCTTTCACCAGCGAGCCAGCCATGTTGTTTTTGTTGTTGTTTTTTTTTTTTTTTTCACGAAAGAGTGACAACAGAAACGGTGAAATGAAAAGCAAATAGTGGACTGGATCGTGGAACAGTAACAGAGATGAGTTCAGCGGCACAACGACTTGCTGAAACACCACCCCTGTAGTTGTAGTTAGGTGGGTTTAAAAAAATCTAAGTTTGATTAGATTTTTAAAAAAATAAAAAATTTGGATGGTTGGGAAAGGGGTTTGAATATAAACTAGAATATTTTTAACCAGAAAAAAAAAAAAAAAAACTAGAATATTGAATATACATTGATTTTTTTTTTTTAGAGAAAATAAAAAAAGGCATTGCATTTGTAATCATCATCTCAGAATGATTACCACAATTTCTACATATTAGGAAGTATGAGTGGGTACTAGTACTTGAACTCACCACCTCTTAGAACTTGGTTCACAGTGATTGATCTTTCGGAAGGCTTCCTACCATTGCACCACACTTACCGGTGGTGAATATACATTGATTTAATAAGCTAGTTAAGATAAAAAACCTTGTAACTTAATTGTTTGATACCTCTTGATATTTCTAAAGAAGACATATAGGATCCAAGTCCTTCAAATTCCAAGTATTCATTTATCAAAAAAATAAAATTAAAGAATCAAGTTAAGGTATAGAATAGTTGACTTAGAAAAATAATAATAACTTCCTCAAAAAAAAAAAAAAAATATATATATATATATATATATATAAAGGGACCTTTAGTTGAATTTTATATAATAAAATATATACATATATTTATATGTATGTATGTATATATTCTATAGCAAATTTGGTGGAATAAAAACATAAAATTTATTTATTTTTAATATAAAAAATCTTAAATAGATTGGCAGTAAGAAGAGTAACACAATCAAAGAACATCTCCAGTGTTAGAGGGTAAACAATTCTTAAATGGACATTAATGGATAAACTATGTTAAAACCCATTATACCAAACAATTTAACCCAAAAAACTAGGCTAATTAAACAAAACTTATCATTACCCTTTACCTTAAAAAAATAATAATAAATCTAGTACACCTAAGTCCTACCCAAAACACTAAATCTTCATGCCAGGTGAGTCTCTCTCTCTCTCTCTCTCTCGGAAGAGACTTTTCTTCTCACATTCTTGGTGAGGACTAGTTTTTCACTTTCATTGTTTCTCTGCCATTCTTGTTTGAGTTTCGGTAGGGAATATCACATGATGAATTCGGATTTTATAGACAAGTTGCAAAATATAACTTTGACAGAGGATGAGGGAGAAGTAATTAAGGTTGGAGTTTTATAGAGGGAAAGGATGCTAAAAGAATGTTCCCTCAGTTTGTTGGGAAAATTTCTCACTACACAAATTTTTAATCAGCGTGCAGCCAAGGCTCTGATAAGGTCTGTGTGGAGGATAGGCTCAGATTTACGCATAGTTGAAGTGGGGAATAATCTTTTTCAATTTAAATTTACAATGGAGAGTCAATTGAAGTGGGTGCTAGCCAAAGGTCCTTGGAGTTTTGAGGATCACCCTCTGGTGCTACGAAGATGGGAGAAAGGTATGACAGCCACTTCCCTTAGATTCTCCCTAATGCCAATGTGGGTTTAGGTGTGGAGTTTACCTTTCACTTTGTTATTGGAAGAGGTCAGTAGGGATATTGGCAATGGCTTGGGAAAAGTACTGGATGTTGATTTGAAGGTTTTTCGTCTGACCAAGCTCACTTTATCAGAGTAAGGGTGGAGTTGCCATTGGACAAACCATTACGTCGAGGAGGAGTTGTTGCTAGTCCTAAAGGAGATAAGATTTGTATTGGTGTCAAGTATGAACGTTTAGTTGGGCTTTGTTATCAATGTGGTCGAATTGGTCATGAGATGCGGGACTACTCCGTTTCAAGGGACGAAAAACATAGGTATTTTCCTTATGGAGAATGGTTGAAGGCGGGGCATCGTAAAAATCATGGCAATGCAAACAAAGCAAGACACAGCCCAGGGCGACGAAATGATGATGTTCAGGCTGAGCAGGAGGATCGGGTTTCTTTAATCTGGAAGGTAAATAAGCAAGGCGATCCAATAATCGGAAGTGGAAGTGAGATGATCTTAACGTCGTCGGACAATCTACCTGAAGGTGGTAGCTTTGATGGTGCTTCGGTAAGTGGTGGTGTTACTATAGAGAATGATGCAAACCTGACAGTGAAGAATCACGTTCCCATTTTTGAGGAGTTGATCATGGAGCTTGATCAGGTCATCCAAACTAACTCAGATTTTTCCGGTACAAAAATTACTCAAACTGACTATGTGACAGATAATTGCACAATTTTCTCTGATTTGATTGAAATGGCAGTCATGGATGAGGATGCTGTCATTCTCAACCGTGATTTAAGGGGGAAACAAAGTGAGCAAATATCTCCATCAGTTTTTAAGGGATCAGATATAGTTTTTAAAGTTGGTTATGGTAATGTACAAGGAAACAAGAACAAGAGTAAGGGCCGGCCCAAAAGAAGTGAGAATCATGAGAAAGGTGTAAGCCAATCTATGTATGGCCTAAAAAAGGTTGAGGCTAAGGAAGAGTCTACAACTGGGAACCCTGGAAACTAAGAAGAATTGGAAGAGGCTTGCCAGAGCTCATATTATTTCTAATTCTTCAACTGCTGATGTGGACTTAGGGCATAAAAGGAAGCAAGTAGAAAATTGTAACAAGGATGCAATAGGTGTTAAGAGAGAAAAGAAACATAGAAGTGTGGATATTGAGCAAGGGGTTGTGTCAAATTTGGGATCGATAGAGGCTGCTGGGCAGCCAAGCCAAGTATGAGTACCTTCCTACCCAAAAAAAAAAAAAAAAATCAAAAAAATCAAAAAAGAAAAATCATCTCCTTTTGATGTCCAAGTATATTAGGAAGGTGTCGTTTGGCAGATTTTTCGGGCATTCCAGGCATTCAAGAGAAAATTTGCTTTTCTTACAGTAGTTTTGAAATTTTAAATTTTTGTTTTTTCTTCGTTTATTTTTCTGTTCTTTTTTTATTTACGATGTAATCGTGCCACGCTAGCGTATGCTAGTGAGGTAAAAGAGAAAGAGGGAGTCATATGTCCTTTCTCTTTCTCATTGTATATAATGCTTTTTCATTAATAAAATCTACTATCATTTCCTCTTTAAAAAAAAAAAAAAAAAACCCAAAACACTAGGCTCATTAAACCCAAAAAATACACCACTAATTAAACCCTGCCCCTTTTTCACTGGACCACACACCAAATGCCTCATCTTATCTAAAAAAAAAATTTAAAAAAAGAAAAAAGAAAAGAAAAAGAAAAAGGCTGACTTTGGTGACTGAAGAGTCAAAGCTCATTTAAGAACTTTGACAATGTGTGTGGGGACTGAACCCCACGGTGCAGTGGTGCATTAGTGCAGAGCAACCAACAACAACCAACAATTACTGGCTAAAAATGCTGGGATCCTCGAAAATGGCACAAAGTTGTGCCATTTTAAGTGGTCCTAACACAACTCATTACCAGCCAATGAAAATAAGCCGAGCCACCTATATTACTATTGGAGACGTTACAAAATTTCAAGTTTCAACACTTGAAATATGATTTGAAGTTTCGACTGATTTTTGTTTCTCAAAAAAATAACAAAAAGTTTCGATTGATTTTTTGTATTTTTAAAGTGTAATTCTACTTTGAAAATATATTATTTCAACACAATTTTTTTTTAAAATGTTTATAATCCAAGGCAATTTCTAAAAAGTACAAAAAACTGTTAACAAATATTAACAGATATTCTGGATATTCTGAAAACATTGGTTTAAAATTTATTTTTAAAAAAATTTAATAAAAAAATAATAAGATAATTAATTTATTTTATAACTTCTTATGTTTTTCGTGAAATAGATACCAAAATTTCGTTTATTATTTTTAGAGAGTTTCAACTTATAATGTTTATTTTTAAAGATAGTTCTTCATTATCAAATTAAGATGCTAATCATTTTTTAATATATATGGAATTAAACTGAAGATTGAATCACAAGTCTCCTTATTGGTCAAAACTTTGTTTATTAATAAAGAAAACATTGAGTCAGACGGTGGCGTAAAACCAGTTTTTTATGCCACCAATAGAATATTGCCATGTCATTTTTTTTTTTTTTTGGTTCTTAAGCCCCTAATCAAAACAAAACAGAACAACCTAAAAAGAAGAAGAAGAAGAAGCCCAACGCCTTCCCCGTCTTCGTCGTGATCCAAATTCTCGCCAAGAAAACTGCCCCCCAAATAACCTAAACTTCAAAGTGGCTCTCGACAACCCGGATCTCGGCCCGTTTCTCCTCAAACTTGCTTGCGAGAGACTGAACACGGCTCTCGACTATGTGCTCCGAGCTTCGAAGTCGTTCTAGCAATGCTTTGGTGGAGTTGAAGGCGAGCCGAGTTTGGACTTGGCAATGGGCCTTCACGTTTTGGCGGCGATCTCGAGGAGGCAATTCCGGTTTTGGAGCGGGCTATTCAGGTTCTGGATCCTTCGAGAGGCACTGATCACGCGCTTGCGGCATTTTTCGGTCACATGCAACTCGGCAACACGTTTTCGATGCTTGAATAGGTCGATCGCTCAATCACTTACTATGAAAAAGGGCTCAATCCCAAAAGTCTTCCCTTTTTTTTTTTTTTTTTTTTTTGGCGTAAATGCACTTTTAGTCCCTACATTTTAGTTTTTTTTTCCGTTTTAGTCCCTACATTTTATTTTTACCACTTTTAGTCCCTAAACCAATTAACGCTCGTTATTTACGTCCTTTCCGTCAGTCAACCGACGGAAACAACTGGCGTGGCAGCCGGAGACAATAAAAAATTATTAAAAATGCCACGTCAGCGTCCTTTTAAAAAAATAATAATTTTTTTCAATTTTAATTAATTAAAAAACAGAAATAAAATAAAAAATCACAAAAATTAAATGGTATGAACATCATCCCAGAAAATCAAGCTCACAAACCCAGAAAATCAAACCCACAACAAACACAATCTCACCCAGCCAACCCTGCCACCCCCACCCCACCCCGATCTCGCCACCCCCACACCCCACCCCACCCCGATCTCCCACACCCACCCCACCCCGCCCTGATCTCCCACACCCGGCCCGATCTCGCCACCCCCACCCCCACCCCACCCCGATCCCACCCACCCCCACCCCCACCCCCACCCCGATCTCCCACACCCACCCCCACCCCGCCCCGATCTCGGCACCCCCACCCCTACCCAACCCCGATCTCGCCACCCCCACCCCCACCCAACCCCAATCTCGCCACCCCCACCCAACCCTGATCTCCCACACCCACCCCCACCCCGCCCCGATCTCGCCGCCCCCACCCCCACCCAACCCCGATCTCCCACACCCACCCCCACCCAACCTCGATCCCCACCCACCCCGATCTCCCACACCCACACCCACTCATCCAACCCCGATCTTGCCACCCCCACTCCCACCCCCACCACAGCCACCACGAGGGAGAAACACACAGAGAGAGAGAGAGAGAGAGAGAGAGAGAGAGAGAGAGAGAGAGAGAGAGAGAGAGAGAGAAAGAGAGAAGAAAATGAGAAAATTTGAGAAAGTGAGAGACGGTTTAGTAATTTTTTTTATTTTTTTTTATTTAATTAAAATATTTTATTTAATTTCAGTTTTTTGATTTTGTTTAATTAAAAATTGAATTTTTTTAAAGGATGCTGATGTGGCATTTTTAATAATTTTTTATTGTCTCCGGTTGCCACGTCAGCTGTTTCCGTCGGTTGACCGACGGAAAGGACGTAAATAACGAGCGTTAATTGGTTTAGGGACTAAAAGTGGTAAAAATAAAATGTAGGGACTAAAACGAAAAAACGTCAAAATGTAGGGACTAAAAGTGCATTTACGCCTTTTTTTTTTTTTTTTATTAGGCCGTTTTGTTTAGTTTTGATTAGGGGCTTAAGTACGAAAAAAAAAAAAGAAAAAAACAAGGGACATGTCAAGATTCTATTGGATGGCCTAAAATATTGGTTTTATGCCCCCTGCCTGACTCAATGTTCTCTCTTATTAATAACTACCGTCATTCTCGAAAGAAAAAATTAATAATCACCAACAGTAGTTAACGTTATTTTATTTTATTTTTGAAAAGAGTTAACATTATCTTTTAGGGAGTAATATTTTTTAAATTTAAAGTATTATTTAATTTTCAACCACTATCGGGGCTATCGGCTACCACACTCTGTGCCTATAGTCAACGAAATAATTAGCCATGGAAAAACTGACAGCTTCTCAACCCTATATCTCTTCCTGTTGAACACTTTCTTTGCAAAGCAGAAAAAATGGTTTGGGAAATTTTGGGAGAGTCATTGCTTTCTGCACTCTTTGGAGCTTTGTTTGAAAGGCTGGCATCTCCCCTGGTCAGAAACTTCTTTGGAGACAGGGATTTCGATCAGACACTCTTTGACAAGATGAAGACAGTTCTGCTGACTGTTAACGCAGTGCTGAGTGATGCAGAGGAGAAGCAGATCACAAACATGGCAGTGAAAGAGTGGGTCAATGAGCTCAAAGACGCTGCCTACCATGCAGAAGATTTGTTGGATGAGATTGCCACCATAGCTTTGCAATGCGAGTTGGAAGCTGAGGCCAAGGTCAAAGGAAAACAGGTAATGGGTCTGTTCTTTACTCATAATCCTAGTAAAGAAGATAAAAATTCCAGTCTCAAACTTGATAAAGATATAGAATCTAGGCTCAAAAACATAGTTGAAAGGCTAGAGTTTTTAGCACAACAAAGAGATATCATGAATTTCAAGGAAAGTGTAAGAGGGAAGCCATTGTTGGTTTTGCCCACAACTTCTTTAGTTGATGAATTTGAAGTGTTTGGTAGAGATAAGGATAAAGAGAAGCTAAAAGATTTTTTGCTTGCTGGTAATGCACAAAAAGAAAACAGAATCCCTGTGATTGCAATAGTTGGGATTGGTGGGGTTGGCAAGACGACCCTTGCTCAGCTTTTGTATAATGACTCAGAGGTAGAAAACACATTTGACTTCAGGGCATGGGTTTATGTTTCAGAAGAATTTGATGTTTTAAAAATAACTAGAACCATTTTTGAGTCGGTTGCGTCAAGGAATTGTAATGTGAAAGACCTGAATGTTCTTCAAGTCAAACTAAAGGAGAGATTGAAAGGAAAGAGATTTTTGCTTGTTTTAGATGACATTTGGAATGACAATTTTATTGATTGGGATTTGTTGTTAAGCCCCTTAAAAGCTGGAGCCTGTGGAAGTAGAATTATTGTGACAACTCGTAATCAAAGTGTTGCATTTATGATGCGCGCTGTAGTTACTTATCGTCTGTTGCATTTGTCAGATGAAGACTGTTGGTCACTATTTGCAAAACATGCATTTAGGACTAGCAACCCTGAGGAACATCCAACATTAAGAAGGATTGGTGAGAAAATTGTGAAAAAGTGTAAAGGCTTGCCTTTAGCTACAAAAGTACTTGGAGGCCTCTTGCACCCAGAAGTGGAAGCTGAGGAATGGAATAGAATACTGAATAGCAAGATATGGGAGCTTTCTACTGATAAGAGTAGCATACTCCGTGCTTTAATGTTGAGCTATTATCATCTACCTCCACATCTCAAACAATGCTTTTCTTATTGTTCGATATTTCCCAAGGGATATGAGTTTGAAAAAGAGAAATTGGTTCTCATGTGGATGGCAGAAGGTTTCTTGCAGCATCGAAAAGGTAAAGACACCATGGAAGATGTTGGGTGCAGGTATTTTCGTGAGCTAATATCAAGATCATTTTTTCAACCATCAAATCGCAACAAATTGTGCTTTGTGATGCATGACCTTATCAACGATTTAGCTCAATTTGCATCTGGAGAATTTTGTTGCAAGTTCGAGGATGGCAAACTGAATGAAATTTCAGAAAAGGCTCGATATTTTGCATGGTCAATTAACCGGCTTGATGGTCCTGAGATCTTTGTGGCCCTACAGGAAGTAAAGTCTCTGAGAACCTTCCTTCCACTAGGCTTTTCAAATACCAGTCAATGCTCTGCCTTAAGTAAAATAGTTAGTGATAAATGGTTGCCATTTCTAAAACACTTACGTGTGCTTTCTTTTGCTTGTCATGTGATCACTGATCTACCTGAGACTGTGGGCAAATTGATTCATCTACGCTACTTGGACCTTTCCCAGACTTCAATAAAAAAGCTACCTAGTTCAATATGTTCTTTGTATAATTTGCAGACATTGTTGTTGGCAAGTTGTATTGAACTCACTGAGCTACCAGCAAACTTTGGAAACCTTATTAATTTACGTCATTTAGATGTGAGTGAAACCAACTTAAGAGAGATGCCACTTGAATTTGGAAGATTAAAGAGTCTCCAAGTGTTAATTGATTTTTTTGTGAGCAGAAATAGTGGGCCGAAAATCAGTGAATTGGGCAAGCTTGCACACCTTCGTACAATTTCCATCTCAAGGATGCAGAATGTTGTTGATGCTACAGATGCTTCAGAGGCTGACTTGAAAAGTAAGCATTGTCTTAATGAATTAGCTTTCACATGGACCTCTAACACTCATGAGGTACAAAATGAAATAGACATACTTGATAATCTGCAACCTCATAAAAATTTGAAGAAGCTTACAATTGAAAACTATGGTGGTTCAAGGTTTCCTAATTGGTTAGGCGATGCCATTTTCTCTAACATGGTGTTCCTTTGTCTTAGCAAGTGCAAAATTTCTACGTCCTTACCACCACTGGGTCATTTATCGTCTCTTCAAGGGCTCTACATCATAGAGATGGAAGGATTAAAATGGTTGGATTCTGAATTTTATGGGAATGGCCACTTTGGAGTCAAGCCTTTTCGATCTCTTAGAACTTTGTTGTTTGAGGAATTGCCAAGTTGGACACACTGGATACATTTAGCAAATGAAGGTGAACACTTCCCCTCCCTCCAACAGCTTCATATACGTGGATGTCCAAAATTGATTGGGACCTTACCAAAGCGCCTCCGTTCCTTGAAAGAAATGAAGCTGCATGATTTGGATGCTTTGACGACCCTGTCCCAGGAATTGTTTGAAGGCAATTCTAGTTTCCAACGACTGGAAATAGTTAATTGTCCTTCTCTCAGCTCCTTTCCTGGAGGTGATTCTCTCACTAACGTAAAAACACTTTCTATTTGTGATTGTCGAAATATAAAGCCCTTTCTACT
Source organism: Castanopsis chinensis (assembly GCA_032878915.1). Classification (NCBI taxonomy): domain Eukaryota; kingdom Viridiplantae; phylum Streptophyta; class Magnoliopsida; order Fagales; family Fagaceae; genus Castanopsis; species Castanopsis chinensis. Next base: position 2,079,390 of record JAVQMG010000090.1, read on the forward strand.
TGAGCATACAATGCACCCATTTAGAGTCCTTGAGAGTTTGCAAATAATGAGAAGCTGTGATTCTCTTCAATCTCTACCATTGGGTTTATTTACCAAGCTTCAAGATCTTCATATTGAGGACTGTAGGAATCTCAGGTCCGTTTCAATTCCAAACAACCTTCACTTTGATCTCACATTTCTTCAAAAAATGAAATTCAAGGATTGCCCAAATCTGAAATTCTTTCCAGAAAAGGGGTTGCCCACTCCCAACCTACAATCTCTTTTGATTACCAATTGCAACAATCTGATGCCTCAGAAGGAGTGGGGCTTGCATAGAATGGTCTCACTGACTTGTTTTGAGATTGAAGGTGGATGTAGTAACTTGGAATTGTTTCCAGAAGAGGGGCTGCTGCCCAACACCCTCACTTCTCTTCGTATCAGCAGACTTCCACATCTCAAATTCATAGGCCAAGGGCTTCAGCACCTCACGTTGCTAGGAAAGTTGGAGATCAATTGCTGTGAGAAGCTTGAGTTGATGCCAGAAGAGGGGTTGCCTGCCTCTATTTTTTCTCTTCATATCCAAAACTGCTCTTTGCTAGCCGATCCTTGCCAAAAGGACGGAACGAAAAAGAGGATCTGCTCCAGTGTTTTTGCAAGCAGCAGTCAAAACAAAAAACTTACTATGAATAGTGCACTATCCACCGCCTTCCCCCGTCCCTAAAAGCCCTCCTCTCACCAGCAGCTAAGGAATTCCTGCAGCGGCAAGAAATGTAGTTGATTTGTTGGACAAATTGGGGCTAGAATGAGCTTACTTTTATCTGGATGACCAGGGGCTTCAGCATCTTACTGCTCCAGTCCATCCCGAAGAGGGTCTTCTATCCTTGTCTTTAATCTGGAGCAGAAAATGCTCTCTGCTGAGACCAAAACTCCAAAATGAGACAAAATATTGGTCCAAGATAGCTCATATCTCTTGCATAGAAACTAATAAGGAAGTATAGAAGAGTCCTTGTCTGAAGCAATGAAAACGCTATCACCTAGGTAATTTTATTACTCAGTTGATGAATAGCAATTTTACCTGCTAGACATCAATTTAATTTACTGTACATTGTGAAATGATTATTGCACCTACTAAAATAATTTTTTCTTTCCATCATGTATATAATATATCTATGCTAATTTTGAAGACTGCTGGGGCCACCAGCAAGTGCTCATATTTATGTGGGTTCTTCTGCAGTTATTCACTATCCTTTCCTTCTTCATGTTATGTACAGCAACTGGAGGATTTTTGAAGAAGTCTGGATCCACTTCTGAAGTTTTTATGCAAGTTAGCTGGGCAGTAGTTTTTGTTTTTGTATTCTTATTTTCTGTAATTTTGTGATATGTTAGTCCTGAGGTTATTATCATGTATACTGATCAGTTTATCATTGCTTCTAACAATTCTGTAGCATCGGCCCAAAGTAGTTTTCTTATATGGGGAGTTATATGCTCAGAAGAAGGCTCTTAAGCAAATGTGCAGATGTCTTTAAAGAATTAGTTTGGTTTATTTTGGGGCTGGAGTTGAGATTGATTAATTCACACAACAAATCCCACCCCCCCCCCCCCCCCCCCCCCCCCCCTCCAATCCCCACAGAAAAAAGAAAAGAAAAACAACAACAAAGAGTTGAGGTTAAAGTGAATTGGGAGTAGTCTGATTTAAGTTGATTTTAGTTTGTGAACATGGTTTTTTAATGTGTCACATAAGGGTTGGTTAAGTGTTTATTATTCATATAATCGATACTAGCTTTTTGGTGCGTTAGTGGGAGTCCATGTTTACATCTTTCATGTTTTTTCTTCCACTTAAGTAGTAATAATAAGAGGAGCATAGAAATATGCCCCAAGTATGTCTCCTTTTCTGTGCAAATCTTGTTCAAAAAAACAGATACTTAGAAGACTGAAACAAATAATTGGTGACTATGATGGATTATATAACTGTAGTCAATCGTATAAGTCCAGTAATTTTTGATTGGGCAAGGATGAGTTTCATCTACTTCCCAAAAGAAAATGAGTCTTGAGGTTTCTGAAGCTGGCATATAGATTCTTCGCAAATTTTCAGGGTTCAGTGTCAGGCATGTACGTTAAGAAAGTCACTGAAGTTGATACCGATATGTTATTTTAGCTGGTATTTTTGCACCATTATCCTCTGCACTACTGTATTACCTCTCCTAGCATCCAGAGACTTATCACTTCAATCTATATCTGAGGAGCTAATAAATCTTTCCTCACTGGAAATGCTAGACTTTAGGAATCTGATAAAATTTAAATCTTCTCAAGGTGGGGCTGCCAGCTTCTCATTCTAGTCTTGACAATTTGTTATTATCCTCATCTAAAACTGCAACATGAACTAGATAAAGGAGACGATTGGCCCAAAAACATATTTGGTCTATGGATTTTGAGATTTTGTTTAAGAAAAGATAACTGTTGTTAGGTTTGGCTGCTATAATGAAATGCAATTCCAGTTTCAGCTATCTACATGTGCATTGGAGTCCCCTTCGGCTGCTATTAAGAACTTTCAGGTTTCCAATTTCAATTCTCTCTGAGCGAATTTTAGGGTTAAGTTGGGCTTCCATTAATTATATTTTATGTTAGTCAAAACAGGATGAATGAAGCTCAGTTTATGTTCCTGGAAGCCTTATTACAGTTTGTGGTCATATTAATTTCGGGCTTAGTGCACATTGTTATTTTATTTGTGCTTTCTTATGTTGGTGAACAGTGTAGAGCTTTGATATGTGATCCACGATAGGTGGATGTTTCCCAATACAATATGTTAAGAAGCTATATTGGCTTGCTCCCAGCTTCATCCATAGCTGTTCAGTTTCTCTATAGATAATTTGTTAAAAATTTGCTCATTGTGTCTAGAGGTACATATCTAAACCTTAATATTTTATTGATTGTTCCTTAAATCTCACACTCTGTTGGGGACTTGAGGTCTAGAAAATTTCATTGGAAATGGTGCTCAGCAATTTCACCAACCCTATCATCCTGGGAACACCATTCCCCCTCCTCATGTGGCTAATCTAGATCAGTTTGTTGAGAGTACATAGCCGACCCCAAAAAAATTAAATATATAGAGGTATTGTTAACTATATGTGCTAACTATGTTGAATCATTTGTTGCACATTTTGCATTTCACTTGTTCAAGTGTACTAATTCTCAAGGACCTGTTCTAAGCATCTTGGCTGCTCTGCCATGAGACGGTGTTTCGGTAATCCTCCAATAAACATGTTTGGACTGTACAACTTTTGTCTTTGAGGGAAATTCACGTTCCCATGGACTGCGGCAACTATTGATGCAATTGGTTGCATGCACAACTCGTTAATGATTCTTGCAAAATCAAGAAGTGAATCTAGAACACCAATGTGGTCTCAACCATCCACACATCGAAGCTTGGTGTCAAAGAAAAGTTTTTCTTTGATAAAAGGCCATGGAATTATCTATTTTTAAGGAGATTTCGTATGCTATCTTGTTTCTTTGGTAAAGGACGTTTTAGGAGGTTATTGATGGAAAACCATTCCTTGGATCCTTTAGCCATGATAGATGATAAGTAAGGGTTTGTAAATGTTGAGATGTTATTCATGGAGTGTGTTTGGATTATTGCAAACTTAACTATGTAATTATATCCAAAAACTTTATTTGCAAAATTTAATCTAGGAAATGGGGACTCTAAGCCATTTGCAGGTGCAATGCTACTACCACCATACTATCTCTCATCTTTGTATTTAAGCTGAGCCTGCCCATTGGAGATCTCAAAGAATTTTCTCCAGATTTGGCGTGTATGGTAATGAAAGTAAATATTTACAGGATTGATTCAATGGTTGTTTCACATTATTACTATGATGGAGAGGATTTTCATAAGTGAGAATATTATAAATTTCTGAAGATTTTTTTTTTAATTTTTTTTTAAATTTTTTGTTTACCTATCATCTTGTACTCTCACAGCAAACTTCAATTAGTTTATTATTTGCACAAGTAAGAAGCAACTTAATTAAGTGAACTAAATTAGTTTTTGCCAAGATTCTTGTAACTTTATTGGTTTGCATCTCCTAGCATTTTTTAATAGAGACATTTAGAATTCAAATCTCCCCACGCCCAATTCTCTCAAATCTATATATTACTAAAAGTTGAAGCGTAGAATTTAATGTTGCTACGCTCACATTAAGCCACATCATCAGCCATGTCATTATCAATTTTTTTTTCCAATTTTTTATATATTGAAAGTGAATTAAAAACTCTAATATATTACAATCAAAATATCATATTTAATTTATCTTATTATTAACTATTCTTATTTATTATTAAATTTTTAATTCCATTTTAACTTTTCATATCCCCACTACTCTCAATATTACTATTATTTTATCTTTTTATCTTCCTTTATTTTTGACTCTTCATATTCTTATCCTCATACTATAAAATTGCCATTCCCTCTCTTATTCCATACGTAATTTATATTTTTTCACACACAAAACTCTCTCTCTCTCTCTCTCTCTCTCTCTTTATATATATATATATATATATATATATTTCTTCAATTTTTGATATATATTTTTTATTTTAGTGTAACAGGTTGACCATTAAAACATATTGATGCAATATTGAAAGCTCCATCAAATGCATCGCAGAAATCGGTTTTAGACTACTAGAAGTCAGTCAGTTTGCTAAAATTGGAATTGACTGGTAATCTAGCTTGATGCAATTTAGTTTTGTGTTCTATGTTGTTATTTTTTATATTCTCATTGATTTTTAAATGTTATATTATTGCATTATAAATATTATATATAAAAATATAATATTATTTTATTGTAGCCATGTCATTATCAATATTTTTTTTCCAATTTTTTTTTACATTTAAAGTGTATTAAAAACTCTATTATATTACAATCAAAATATCATATTTAATTTATCTTATTTTTAGCTATTCTTATTTATTATTAAATTTTTAATACCATTTTAACTTTTCATATCCCCACTACTCTCTACCTTAACTTCCTTCAACCTTTCTCATTCCATTTTAACTTTTCATATCCCCACTACTCTCAATATTACTATTATTTTATCTTTTTATCTTCCTTTATTTTTGACTCTTTGTATTCTTATCCTTATACTATAAAATTGTCATTTCCTCTCTTATTCCATGCGTAATTTATATTTTTCCACACACAAAAGCCTCTCTCTCTCTCTCTCTCTCTCTCTCTCTCATATATATATATATATTTTGTTTTCTTCAATTTTTTATATATATTTTTTATTTTAGTGTAATAGGTTGACAATCAAAACATACTGATGCAATATTGAAAGCTCCACCAAATGCATCGCAGAAATCAGTTTTAGACTACTAGAAGTCAGTCAGTTTGCTAAAATTGGAATTGACTGGTAATCTAACTTGATACAATTTAGTTTTGTGTTCTATGTTGTTTTTTTTTTTTTTTTCTCATTGATTTTTAAATGTTATATTATTGCATCATAAAGATTGTATATAAAAATATAATATTATTTTATTGCAGCCATGTCTTTATAAATTTTTTTTTCCAATTTTTATACATTTAAAGTGAATTAAAAACTCTATTATATTACAATCAAAATATCATATTTATTTTATCTTATTATTAACTATTCTTATTTATTATTAAATTTTTAATTCCATTTTTACTTTACATATCCCCACTACTCTCTACCTTAACTTTCTTCAACCTTTCTCATTCCATTTTAACTTTTCATATCCCCACTAATCTCAATATTACTATTCTTCTATCTTTTTATCTTCCTTTATTTTTGACACTTCGTATTCTTATCCTCATACTATAAAATTGTCATTCCATCTCTTATTCTATGCATAATTTATATTTTTCCACACACAAAAGCCTCTCTCTCTCTCTCTCTCTCTCTCTCTCTCTCTCTCTCTCTCTCTCTCTCTCTCTCTCTCTATATATATATATATATATATCTTCAATTTTTTATATATATTTTTTATTTTAGTGTAACAGGTTGACCATCAAAACATATTGATACAATATTGAAAGCTCCATCAAATGCATCACAGAAATCAGTTTTAGACTACTAGAAGTCAGTCAGTTTGCAAAACTTGGAATTGAATGGTAATCTAGCTTGATACAATTTAGTTTTGTGTTCTATGTTGTTATTTGTTTTTATTCTCATTGGTTTTTAAATGTTATATTATTGCATTATCAAGATAGTAAATAAAAATATAATATTATTTTATTATATAGCATAACTAAAATATTATGGTGTTTATTGCTATACATTTTATTCTTACTATTTTTCTTCTCATCTTATTTTATTCAACATTTAAATTTAGCAACATCCTCCATATTATAATTATTTATATTTTGTCTCATGTTTTTTAAATTAAATGTATAATATTTTTTTAAATTCAATAAATAAAAATTATTCTTAGAAAGTTTTCCCATGAAATGGTACACTGCATCAATGGAAAAATGAAATACAAAACAAATATCAATTTAGAAACACTCAATTAGAAAAATAGAATAAAAAATTTTCTTATAAAGTATTCCCATAAAACGTTACAATGCATCAATAGAAAAAGAGAATACAAAACACATGCTATTTTAGAAACACTAAATTTATAATAATAATAATAATAATAATAATAATAATAATAATGATAATAATAATAATAATATCAAACCAAACATATCATAAAATAAACTAATAGTTATGGATATACTAACTTCGTGGCAATAAAATGAAATAAAATAAAAATAAAAATAAACGTTACAATATGCATATATAGTACATTAGAATTATCATCAAATTTGGGAAACAATAGGATGTTAATGAAGAGAGAGAGAAATAGATTAGTAAAAGAAATCAAACGTTAGTTAAATAAATTAATTAGTAACCGTTAATTGGAAAACAAAGAGGCTAATGACTAAAGGAGTAAAAAATTAATAAAAGATGAACTTACAAATGTTCTTAAAACTTTACAATACAAATAAATAAATTGCTAAATTCACTTTATTAAATCATATAATCAACAATTAATTACAATCATATAAAATTTAAACTTGAAAGTAAACAAACTCTAATCTAGAAAAACATATTTATTATCAAAACTAAAATGAAGACGTTCTTCTTTAATAATAGAAATATATAAGAAATAAAGATGAAAATTTTCAAAATCATATTTTTTTTGACATTTCATTTAACATTATTTATAAATAATAAAATATAAAAAATTCTTAAATGCTTATATTCTTCACACACCATAACTCTTAAAATCTAATGAAAGGTTCTAAGGATTTAACTCTAATTTAATGCCTCTATTATGTAAATTACTAGCCAGTAAATTATAATAATAGTAAGAAACGTTATAAATGATATTATGAAAAAACTAATTAGCCACTATTATTATGGAATAAATATCTTTTTTTTTTTTTTTTTTTTTTCTGCATCTAAGAAAATGAAATGTATAGAGTTTACTTATTAAGGTATATGCAAAGATTCACGTTAAAAAAAAAATGTAAAGGTTTTTTTGAAAAAAATCTAAGGTTTTTATTAACTTAAAAGACAATGAAAACCCAATTTTTAATTACTATAAATATAGCTACTCTATAAATCACACACTTTTGGATATATACCACCATATTCAACTTATAAATTACAACCCAAATCAATCATACAATTATACAATCAATGCATGAACATGTAACATGAATTAATTATTGCTTGGAATTTTCACAATTATTGACAGAATATCGCCAAATTTAATTTTTAGAAAACATCAAGACAAGGTGAATTTTAATTTTTTTAACTTCCATAGAAAACAAATATTACCCACATTGTTTCAACCCTTATGGAAAAGAAGGTTTACATATAGCATGGAAAACGTGTTTAATTGACTTAGAGATGTAAAAAGTAGTCAATCGACTATGGTAGAATTTAGGTTTCAAATTTTAAATAAAACAATTCTACAATAATAAAAAATTATCTTGTGATAAATATGATCATGAAGTGCATTACTTTTCATTAAATTATTTCAAATTACAAAATAATAATAATAATGAGACTACCTTAAAAAATAATCACGTGCAACGCGCGGGTCTGCGACTAGTTATTATTATTTTTAAATCTAATTTTTGAACCTTCTAGAATCTTTACTAACCGAAGTTGAATGCCACTCTGCATAACAAATCTTGGACCAACTCTTGATATCGAATTAATCAATATTGCTGCTTTAAAAGTCCTTAAAGAATGTAATGGTGTCAACTTATTGCACTTCTTCTTCTCCAAAAAAAAAAAAACTTATTGCACTTCTTTGTTGCTTCATAGCTATCATATAAATGCTAGCAATATTCCTATATAGGCTATAATTTGAACCAGTCCAAAGATCTTATTATTGTACGATCCACTCGAGGCTCTAGGAAAGACATGAGAAGCTTAAGTAGGAAATTGTACTGAGCCTAAACATTTGTTGCACCATTGCAACCATTAGCAGTATGTTTAGGTGGATTAAGTCATAACTAATGGTCTTTTCCTATAATAATTAAAAAAAAAAAAAAGTCATTCCTTTTTAAGATAAAAGATATTAAAAACCAAAAAAAAAAAGTGATTGTTGTTATATTGCTTTTGACGTAATGCAAGTTCTAAATAATGACTTGATGTAAAAGTCTTTTGGTTTCACTATTTTCAATGAAAGTATGAATTTTTCTCTATCTCAAGAAGAAAAACAAAAGGAACACTTTTCTACTCTAAATTATACACCCATTTTACACATACCATTTGTACTACAATTCTACAATCGGCTCCCCAAACTAAAACTCATGTAAGACTTCCTCATGTCGCTTTCTTAATTAAGCCTAACGGAAAGTAATATTAAAATACCAATTTACCTGCTACCATATGTTTTGAAGGTAAAGGTAAATTGGTTTTTGATACTAAATTATGTTAGACATAATCCCCAAAACAAACGTAGGAGCAAGGAGTTAAGTGTTACATAATCATAAATTTAAGAGGTTACTTGTGCATTTTGATGGTTAAGTGGAGAAAGGTGATTATAAACCCGAGTACACTATTATGTAATACATTTTGATGGTTATGTAATGTATTATAAACTCGGTTTAAAACACTATTAATACTATTTTTGTGTGTGTTCTAATAAATATTACTGTTTACTCTTAAAAAAAAAAAAAAAAAATTCCTGGCCCTGACTCCTGATGTGTAAACAGTGATGATTTAAACACTGCCGTTCTAGCTTGGGCCATCAATATTTTAAAGAAACTAATATTGCTTTGGATCCGTATCATACACAGCCCAAGCCCAAGTCTAATCCACCAAACGACACCGCTTAATAGAGGGAATCAGTTTTTAACCGATTCTAACGGCTAGTCATAGTGTAACTACATTGAGTTATTAGAATCTCTCTCTTTTGCACAGATTTTGTAATCTGTATATACTGGCTTGTATTGATATTTCATATTTTTTTTCATAATGAAATCAATGCAAGACACCATATATATAGATTACAGAAATATCTCTTTGTTATGTCATCAATCTCTAGTTTCTTAGGAGCTTTCAGCCTTTGTTCTCACAAATTTCATTAAGAATAAGCCTGTGAATTTATGAGTCTAATTTTCTTAAAGTTGTTTCTGAATTCTAATGCTAAACCTTAATAATTATAGGGGCACTTTCATTTTCATTTTATTTATTCTCAATTTCAATTTTTGTAAACAAAAAAGAGTCTAATTTCTTTAAGTTTTTTAGAAATTTGAATTCCTAATCCGTACTCTAATAATTGTAGGAGTAATTTGCCAATTTCATTTATTTACTTTAAATTTCAATTTGTGTCAAAAGGAAAAGAAAAAAAAGGCTGCATTTTGCTACTTTATAATCCACTTTCACATAGAAGATGATAGGCTTGCTCTTCCTCTAGCAAACACCGGTTATTCATGACTCTTGAAAGAAGCGAACTTGATACTTTTCTTTGATGGAGATCGAATTTGCAATTGAATGGGTGCATAACTACAAAAGATGTACAAGAGTAAGCAGCAATTTGTCCAATTTCCAAATTTAAGCATGATGTGTAAGAGGGAGGGGGCTTGTATTTGAATAACAAGATTTTACGTTGGTTTGGCCAACTACAAGTCTACATCCACAAGCAATGCCAATCAAAATTCACTATTAGTTTAGAGTTTCTAATATGAATAGGAAACACTCAAACCAACTTTTGTAAAACACCTTTAAACCCTGACAAACTCAAATCAATTTATATCTCATTACACTGAACACTCTTTTTATGTTTCAGTTTAGCCAAGTCCATATAAATACAATGGCCAACTCACTATAAAAAAATAAACAGTTTCTCAAGTCACATCCAGCTTCCATTTAACCCCAAAATATATCAAAGTAGTTACTAAAAGAAATACACTCCACATTCTTTTCAGATTCTTCTCCTAAACATGTAAGCCACAACAATGCATCTTCAAACTTGTTCTGAATATTAGAATTGGAAGACTGCATAACGATTGATAACATAGTTGGAGGTAAATGTAAATTAATAATGGCAGCACCCACGTTGAAACTTAAGCAATTCCTGGTGGCCCAAGAAGTCTACAATATTGGCCTAGATTATGCAAGATGGAAGAGAAGATTATTAGTAAACGAAATCATATTTTCACAACATACAGTAAATTGAAATGATGTCTAGCAAGTCACAAGATTATTAGTACCTCGCTGAAAGTCCCGCTCATGAGAATACTTCCTCATCAATTTCAATGCAAGAAATATGAGCTATCTTGTACCAATCTTCTCCATTCTTATTTTGGAGTTTTGGTTTCAACAATGGACACTCCTTGATGCAGAGGAAAGAGAGGGAGGATGGAAAACCATCTTCTGGCAAGAACTGGAGTTTGTCACAGCAGCTAATCTCCAGTGTTTTAAGGGACTCAAGTTTCTTTAGGCCCGTGTTGTCTAACTTTTTGAGATCCGAAAGTTTACTGATGTGTAGAGAACTGAGATTGCTGGGCAGTAATCCTTCCACTGGGAATGACTCCACGTTTTTACATTCACCTTCAATCTCCAACTGACAGAGACTGGAAAGCCCATGCAACCCCCACTCCATCCCAGAAATGAGTTTGTTGCAGGAAGCGATCCTGAGTAAACTAAGTTTCGAAGGCAAAACCTGTTTTGAGAGTGATTCAAGTTCTGGGCAATCATTTATAAACATTGACTCAAGAAATTTAAGAGGACCCAACTGATCAGGTAGTTTCTTGAGACTCTTGCAATTAGAGAACCGAATGGACTTCAAATTGGGGGTAGGCAATCCTCCTGTTGGAAAATATTCCAGATTAGGACAATCCCTGATCTCCAAGGCCTCAAGAGATGTGAGTTCTATCTGAATTTTTTCTGGCACTGAAAGTTTCTGCAGTTTTGCACAATCCCAAATAGAAAGACTTCTAAGTTTTGGAAACAAGTGTAAGGAGAGGTCTGTCAGGGAATCACAGCTGCTCCCTACACTCAAATCTTCAAGTTCATCCAGGTGTACATCCTCATTTGCAAGGGGAAATTCTAATTTCTTGCAATTCCGGATATAAAGAATTTTTAAGGCCATGCCTATGGGAAAGGACTTGAGGGAACAACAATTAATAATATACAAATGTTGGAGAGAAGGGTTCTTTATCACACTTTCAGGTATGGACCTCAGAACATCACATCCTTCAATTTTAAGGCTATGTAATGGCGTTGGCAGTGCCATCAATTCTGATATTTCTGAAACTTTCATGCTTTCAAAAGAGGAGTTGGACCAGGTGTCACTCGGAACATCAGCTTCATCACTTTCCCCACTTTCTTCTGTTTCTGAGATTTCCTTCAATTTCTTATTAATAGTGGTTGACAGTACTCGACCAAAATAGTATGCACAAGTTATAAATAAGAGAAGGACAAAGTGTAACTATAAAATTGGTTGTAGTCTAAAACTAAGACTTTATTTAATAAAATAAACATTACTACATATGCTGAAAATCTAATTATTGAATTGCGTGTTCTTTACGCTTTAAATACACGTTAGATTTTGTTTCAATAAGATATTATTTACTATATGATTTATAAGATTATACTTTATGTATAATTTAAAACTACAAAAACTTGCAATTTAAAAAATTTATTAATAACATAACTATTGATTTTTAATTTTTTAGAAATTTTGCAAGCATAGAGGACATAAAAAAAAAAAGTAATTTAATGGTAAATTTGTCAAAATTCACCTCCAACAAAAAGATATTGAGTAAAGTTCTAGCTTAATGTTTACTTCAATTTGTTTTGGAAGTTGTTTGTATTTCCACATCTATTTCTTCCTTAGTTTCTCTGCTTTTTTTTGTTTCTTTTGGTTTCTTGGTAACTTTGCCTAAATAAATACTTAACATTCAGGCCATAAAATTTCTCAATTTTGACAATGTACTTACTAGATCCAATCATATATATATAAATATATATATAATATATATATGTATATATATATATATATATATTGACAATCATATAAACCTAATACTGTTTTGTTGTATCCAAAGTAGTACCAGTCCAACCAATTTCATGAAAATCAAATGTGACAAATTAATTAACCAACAAAATTACTTGTTAAAAATAAATTACCTTGAGTAATTGGCACTGAGGTATCTACGACATCTTCAGCCAAAGGCAATAAGAACTCTGCAGCTCCTTCAGTCAAGTGCAATGAAGATTTTTCATCTGAAGAAAGAAAATGATAAGGATCTGATGAATATTGTAAAATGGTCGTCCAGAAAGTGACCATCATTATTAAGGACGATCATAAGCGGACATTAATACCCAGATATAAATTCCTCACTTAAATGGCGCAAGTGTAACGGACGTAGAATCTTTTCAGCCACCAACTCACAGCTGTTACAGACATCTCAAGCTGACCGTTACGCAGCCGTTACAAGACATTGAATGGGGAGATTAAATGGCTATTAAACGAGCCATTTAACCCTCCAGCTCAACCATTACGCCTGAGCAGATAAATGCACAAAGCATTTGATGGATAGCAATAAAATGCTTGTCCATATTGCAAATCGTCCAAGTTAATGACGAGTAAAAATATGGACGAATGTAAGCGCATTAATTCCAGACAGCATTTAATGACCAAATGATGAATGAATGTGGAGCCGTTACTGCCGACCAATTATGTGCATTTAATGGCCATTACGAACATTAAAGGGCTGGAATTAAGTGGTCATTATTGAGCCATAAATCCTCCAAGCCATAAATAAATACTTGACATTCAGGCCATAAAATTTCTCAATTTTGACAATGTACTTATTAGATCCAATCATATATATATATATATTGACAATCATATAAACCTAATATTGTTTTGTTGTATCCAAAGTAGTACCAGTCCAACCAATTTCATGAAAATCAAATGTGACAAACATATTAACCAACAAAATTACTTGTTAAAAATAAATTACCTTGAGTAATTGGCGCTGAGGTATCTACGACATCTTCAGCCAAGGGCAATAAGGACTCTGCGGCTCCTTGAGTCAAGCGCAATGAAGATTTTTCATCTGAAGAAAGAAAATGATAAAAATATGATGAATAGTGTAAAACGGTCGTTCATAAAGTGACTGTCATTACTAAAGACGATTGTAAGCGCTCATTAATACCCAAATATAAATTTCTCATTTAAATGGCACAAGTGTAACGGACATAATCTTTCTAGCCACCAGTTCACAGCTGTTACAGTCACCTCAAGCTGACCGTTACGCAGCCGTTACAAGACATTGAATGAGGAGGTTAAATGGCTATTAAATGAGCCATTTAGCCCTCCAGCTCAACCATAATGCTTGAGTAGATAAATGCACAAAGAATTTAATGAATAGCGATAAAATGCTCGTCCATATTGCATACCATCCAAGTTAATGACGAGTAAAAGTATGGACGAGCGTAAGCACATTAATTTCAGACAGCATTTAATGACCAAATGATGAATGAATTCGGAGCCGTTACTGCCGACCAATTATGTGCATTTAATGGCCGTTACAAATGTTAAAGGGCTGGAATTAAGTGGTCATTATTGAGCTATAAATCCTCCAACTCAGGTACGACATAAGGAGAGGCCAACAGGTTGGACATTTATTCACACCAAGACTATATAAAGCTAGGAGAGACAAGTAAGTGATTGATATTGAACACGCACACAAATTACTCTACAGATTACAGATTTCTAAATAGTTTAAGCTAATTTAAGTATCGGAGGTTCTTTGGTAGGCCTCAAACCGATGTCATTATCTGCTTGGTGCTTTCTTTGACACAAGATCTCAAGGTTGTCCCTTGTACTGACGAGAAACATACTAACGAGGCAAAATTACGTTCTATCAGGATCTTTTTCTGTAACTTCCTTTTGTTCATACCTATCAAAAAAAAATTCCTTTTGTTCATGTTTAGTTCCTTTTTTTTTTTTTATAAGGATGTTGCTATTTCTAAACATATTTCTTCCTCACTTTCTCCCATTCCTTCTGTTTTTTAGGTTTCTTTTATTTTCTTTGCAACTTTGCCAATATATTAGACATAAGCAATAATTAAGAGAATACTAATGATTCAAGTCATAGAGATTATCAATTCTAACAAAAGGTACTAATTTGCTCTAATTCTTACAATATATCTAATAGATCTATTTTTTTTTCTTTATCAAGAGTAGTACCGGTTCATCCCATTTAACTAACCAACAAACTTACATGTTAAAAATAATACAGCTTCAGTCATGGGAAATGAGGTACCTACAACACCGTCAGCCGTAGAGAATGAGGATTTTGTGTAGGGGCAGCTCCACTTGTAACTCAGGGTGGTCACAAGACCACCCTGACTTGCCAAAAAATGTATATATATACTCGCAAATACACACACATGCTAAAATAACCTATTTTGACCATCTTGACTTGAGAATTACAAGAATTTTGGTTCAATAAAAATAAAAGTAATGCTACGTTCATAACATTTTTATAATAATTTCATAACAAAAAAATTAGTTACTAATTCTAATTTGGGCCCAATATTAACGTCACTTTTTAACCCACTAATAACAAATTTTTGCATAAGATTTTTTTTTTTTTTTTTAATGTTGTAAATCTAGCATTACTCCAAAACTAATTCTAGCCCCTTAAACATAATCCATAACCCCTTCAAAAAAACACCCTTAAATAACAACAACAAAAAAGCCCAAATAACAACAAAAATAACCCAAACAAAACAAACATCGAATGAACAAATTATTTAACAAAAAACCTATTCAAAAAGAAAAATAATCATTCAAATTTGTAACTTTTCAACTTATTACATAAAAATAATCTTTAATTTTATTTTTCTTTGAAAAAAGGACTCAAGAAAAATATTGTAGTGTGAGTTCTCCTTAGCAGTACTGACAATTATGTTTTTTTTGGCTTTGTAGTTGCAATAATTTTGCTCTCCTTAGCGACTACTCAGCTCGCGTCCAGTTGTAGCAATATTATCTGTTTTTTTTTTCTCTTCTTTATTATCATTTCAATTCTTTTACTTTATTACTCTCATCTTAACATTTTTAGTTCCCACTTTATCTCTTATCAGTCCGTTTTTTCTTTTTCTCTTTGTTTGTAGGAAAAAGTTGTAATACTTCATGTATTTTTGTGTGTTTTTTTTTGGTGATGTTGATATATTAAAGTTATCTCTTTTTTAAATTTTGAATAATTTAAGTTTCTTAGTGACCATCATAAAAAACATTCTGGAGCCGCCACTGACAAATGTGGTTGAGATTTCTGTAGTTCTAAAGGATTTGTGAAAAAAAAAAAAAAAAAAAAAATGACTGGGTACCGGCCTAATTGGCAAAAGAAAGCAAATGTAGAGTTTATGTGCAAGTTGAAACCCACCTGGCATGGTCGAAAGTTGGAACACACAAAGTTTAACGGAGAAAGCCAGCCCAGAGGCACAATCCAAGTCAGGCCCAGATCAGATCTAGCCCAGCTCAGGTTCTTCTATTTTATTTCTATGTATCTATGCTAAGAAAAAGTGTGAAGGCTCAAAAGTACCTTTTTTTTAGTTGAGGATTTTTTTTTGGGTTAAGTGCGTGCATGTCAAGAATATATAAAAGATCGTGTCATCATCTCCTTCATTCACTTGTTATATATTTTTCTTTAAAAAACAACTAAAATTTGAAAATAAATAAATAAATATATATACACACAATAAATTTATTAAATTATCTTATTAAATTATATAAGATAATATATATATATATATATATATATATGTTCCTAAATTGAAATATAAAAAAAAAATAACTTAACATAAATAACTGTTCTTTTAGGATCCGTTTGAGAACAACTTATTTAGCTGAAACTGAAAACTTTTTGCTGAAAGTGTACAAAAAAAAGTTAAAAGTTAGCTAAACAGTACAATGAAGCTCATAAATAATACTAAAAAGTGCAATGAGATCCATAAATAGTACAAAAAAAAAAAAAAACTAAAAATTAAATAAGTTGAAGCAAATAAGCTCACTTCAAACGGGCTCTTAGTCTCAATTTTTTTGTTCAAATTCATAATATATCCATGCATATGTTTATTTATGATTTTTTTTTTGTTTCCATTTCTTAACCCATATTTTTAAATTTTTCTGTTTTAAATCTTGAACTAAATCAAACATATACATATTACATACCGTTTATATTTTGTCTCATACATAACTAAATATGCTGTTTTGTATGGCCTTTTAACTAAATTGGGCTTCCATTCAACTATTTAAGTCCATTTTCATTATATGGTTACAATATCCGCAGTTGGGATTGATATACCAATTTTATTAAAATTAAAGCTCGAAAAACCAAAATAAAGCAAACTGACAATTTTAAAATTTCTAAAATTCAAAACAAATCCAAGTAATAAACTCAAAATACATATATTTTTATACTTTAGAGATAGATGATAGATGGTATATGGCCCAAGCTACCCACATGGAGGCCATTAGGCCCAAACATATGGCCCAATATATAGCAACAACTCCCACTCTCTCACGATGGGTATGCCATTCATAGTGTATTCCTCTCATTTTATTCATTCTTTGTTCTCCACAATTCCACATATAATGGGAAATGGACAATGCTACCAACAAACTTGTAAGGCAGGAATACTTAGAAATCCACGATCATATGAATCTGATAAATATTATAATTTCTTCGCCAGCTCGAACTAACGTGGAAAAAAAGTTATTTTATTGAAGCTTGATGTGATGACAAGAAATATAGATAATATCAAACCAATCATGGAAAAGTCATTGTTAATAACCTCTTATTTTAGTGAAAACTTGGAAAGGGATATCCAAAATGAAAAGGTTCTATGAATTTGATTCTAGTGGCTCAGCCAACTAAGCTAATATGAAATTATACAAGAGAACTATTTTTCATTTTTATTGAAGCTGTGATCATATGAATTAACTCAAGCTAACGAGGAAAAAAAGTTTTTTTAATGAAGCTTGATGTGATGACAAGAAATATAGATAATATCAAACTAATCATGCAAAGTCATCATTAATGATCTCTTAATTTAGTGAAAACCTGGAAAGGGATATCCAAAACGAAAAGATTCCATGATTTTGATTCTGGTTGCTCGACCCAACTATGCTAATATGAAATTATGCAAAAGAACTAATTTTTTATTTTTATTGAAGGTTTTTTATTATTATTGAAGTTTGATGCCGTGACAAAAAAGACATAAAGTACGAAACCAACCTTGCTAAAGTCAAGATTATCAACCCAAAAAAAAAAAAAAAAACCATGCTAAAGTGAAGGAAATAAAGTCAGACGTGAGCCACTTAATTTTTAATATTTTATTTATTTTTTAGGAGTTAATTGGCTCTTTCCCTCCACACTATGGCGTGAGTTATCTTCTTACATTTTTTTTAAATGAGTTGTCTCCTTTCATACATACATACATACGTACATATATATATATATATATATATATATATTGATTGACTGGTAAATCACATACGTTTGAACAATTTTCATCAATTAATTAAAAGTTTTGAAAGGAAAAAAATTCAAATTCTTGCCTGCACTTATTGTAAAATCATGTAAAATGCCCTTATGAATGATTACACAGATTAAAATACAAAGAGAGAGAAGAGAAATACAAAGAGTCTTTATATATATATATATATATATATATATATATGTTTGTGTGTGTGTGTGTGTGTGAGAGAGAGTAAACAAGAATTACAAAAGAGTTGGAGAAAGAGAGTGAGAATAGAAAATTGGGCTTGATGCACAAACTTTTTAAATAGATTTAGCAATATATTTTTATTAAATTAACATGGGTTTTTTTTATTTTTTATTTTTTATTTATTGAAGCTTGATGTGATGACCAGAAATATAGAGTATATCAAACCAATCATACAAAAGTCGTCGTTAATGATCTCTTTTTTTAGTAAATGCTTGGAAAGGGATATCCAAAATGAAAAGATTCCATGAATTTGATTCTAGTTGGTCGGCCAACTAAAGCTAATATGAACTTATGCAAAAGAACTATTTTTAATTTTTATTGAAGTTAATTTCTCAAAAAAATAAAAATATTGAAGTTACAATCATATGAATTTGATATTCGTTTTAATTCCTAGTCAACTCAAGCTAATGTGGAAAAAAGTATTTTTATTGAAGCTTGATGTGATATCCAAAATGAAAAGGTTCCATGAATTTGATTCTAATTGCTCATCCAACGCTAATATGCTGCTTCTAAATGCGTTTCTTGCTCACTATCCCTCCTTTCTTCTGTTCCTGAGGTTTCATTCAATTTTTTAGTAATTATAGGTAAGGGTACTCTACCTAATTAAATAGTAGCCACATGTTATAAATGAGAGAATATAAAAAGATTAGGGTATTGCATTTTTTTTTTTTTAACTTTTGACACAAGGTACTTGTTAGATCTAATAAATACATTAAGTGTGTTTTTGCCTAGCACTGAAGCTGCGTTTGCGTTTTTTGGCTGGTCCCATGGCACTGTTCATGGACCAGCCAAAGCACAAAAATTCATGAACAGTATTTTGCCTTTTAAAAAATATTTTACTACAGTATCTTCAACAATAAATTTTTAATTTTCAATAAAATAAACAGTATCCAAACAGACCTTAGATTTAAAAGAATTAGTTGGCTATATCTAGACAATTACTAATCCAACCCATTTTATAATAAAATGCGACCAATTAACCAATCAAAAATACAAATAGTATACCTGGAGTCACAAGCGATAAGCATTCTAAAGCATGTTGAGTTAGGGGCAATGAGGATTTTTCTTCTGAAGAAGGAATTTGAGAAGGATCTTCAGTGGATTCCTTTTGTTCATGCTTACTCCAATTTGTTTTGGAAGTTGTTTGTATTTCCACATCTGTTTCTTCCTTGGTTTGTCCCCTTTCTTCTGTTTCTTTTGGTTTCTCAGTAACTTTGCCTATATATATTTATATATATATATATATATATATAGCCAAAATTGAAAGAAAATTCAATTAGATTTTTAATTAGTGATTAATTTTGCACAGCATCTCTCATAATTTAAAAAAAAAAAAAAAAAAAATTTCCCAAGTGAGTTATCAATGTAAAAGCCGGAGAGCAAAATAATGGGGAAAAAAAAAAGTTTAGTAACATTTGCAATCAATATTTTTATCCTTATAGAATCATTATTATATACAATTATTTTTTGAGAATATTATTTTATTTTATTTTGATAGATAATAAGAGTTTTATTGATGAAAAAGAACAATGTATTTACGATTGTAAACTCACTGCCCTTGAGAATATTATTATATACATTTAGTGGTTAGACAAGTTAAACATTTTAAATTTCATAAATAACAATTTAAATGACTTTTTTCATTTAATTCAAATAAATTTAATTATATTATTTTCTAAGCAAATATATATATATATATGTATATATACACACACATTTAGTTATATAAATATGTAAATGTATCTCATGTATATGCATGGAGTTACAAACTAGTAAATACATTAAATCAAATACAATTATTTTGCATATCCAAACTATTATTAATCAAAGCCATTTGATGAATAAATTATGACCAATTAATTAACCAACAAAACTTGTTACAAACAATATACCTTCAATCATGAGCGATGATGATCCGGTGGCACCTTCAGATGTAAAGGAAGTCACTTTATCGTCACTTATGAACACAATCTTTTTAAAATAATGTAATTT
This sequence comes from Castanopsis chinensis, assembly GCA_032878915.1. NCBI lineage: Eukaryota > Viridiplantae > Streptophyta > Magnoliopsida > Fagales > Fagaceae > Castanopsis > Castanopsis chinensis. The sequence continues at coordinate 2,099,640 of JAVQMG010000090.1, forward strand.
GTTCAATGATGCCTCTATTGTAAGTGCAGTCACAAGTTCCTGAGATTCAGAAATCTCAACTCTTTCTACAGAAGGAAGTAGCTTGGGTAGGTTCCCCCTCAGCTTGGGGCATCTCCGTATGAAAAGCTGTTTCAGGCTAGGGAATTGATTCCATGGAACCCACTTTGTCCATTTTGCCATCCCCTCAAATGTTAGTATCTCCAAAGTCTGAGAAGGCTCCACACTGAAATCAGGACCCACTTCTTCCACTGCATCCATGCATTCAATACTGAGGACTCTAAGAGATGGTAGGTTCCTGAGTAGTGGCAAGGATGAGCAATTCTTGCAATTGCTAAGGCGTAGGAAAACCATGCAGTTGGATTCCCACCTTTTAAAGAAATCTGCAAAATTTATACCACAGTAAAAATTAATGGTGAGCTTCTTCAAAGAACCACTAGGTATTAGCCCTGCAAACACCTTTGTAGCATCTTCTGGATCAGCAGTATTGTCATCCCATTCCAACACTAGCTCTTCAAGATGAAACAATCCCGCCAAGGGGAGAATATCTACACCCTCCTCATAGGTCACATTCTGCAACTTCGAAATGTGAAGTGTTCCTTCAAGGTCAATATGAAATAACTCTCTAAGAGTGGAGCCACTTTCTTTGCCCACAACAAAGCAAGGTAGAAATTTGAGATTTCTTAATTTATGCATTCCTTTTGGCATCTCACTTAAACCGCTTCCACTAACTTCAAGATAAGACAAGTTCTCAAGATTTGACGTGTTTTCTGGCAATTTAGTAAGAGAATGACAATTCGACAATATCAATGATTGTAAATAGTAGAGTTCACAAACCGATTCAGGTAATCTCTTAATTGCAGTGTGAGAGAGATCAATGTACTGTAAATAATTCAAATTTCCAATGGAATTAGGTATCTCATTTAAACCACTTCCACTAACATCAAGATTAAGCAAACTCTCAAGCTTCGACATGTTTTCAGGCAATTCAGTAAGAGAATGACAATTCGACAATATCAATGATTCTAAATTGGAGAGTTCACAAACCGATTCAGGTAATCTCTTAATTGCAGTGTGAGAGAAATCAATGTACTGTAAATGCTTCAAATTTCCAATGGAATCAGGTATCTCATTTAAACCACTTCCACTAACATGAAGATTAAGCAAATTCTTAAGATTCGACATGTTTTCAGGAAATTCAGTAAGAGAATGACAATTCAACAATATCAATGATTGTAAATTGCAGAGTTCACAAACAGATTCAGGTAATCTATTAATTGCAGTGTAAGAGAGATCAATGTACTGTAAATAATTCAAATTTCCAATGGAATCAGGGATCTCATTTAAACCGCTTCCACTAACATCAAGATGAAGCAAAATCTCAAGCTTCAACATGTTTTCAGGCAATTCAGTAAGAGAATGACAATTCGACAAAATCAATGATTTTAAATTGTAGAGTTCACAAACCGATTCAGGTAATCTCTTAATTGCAGTGTGAGAGAGATCAATGTACTGTAAATAATTCAAATTTCCAATGGAATCATGCATCTCATTTAAACTGCTTCCACTAACATCAAGATCAAGCAAATTCTTAATGTTTGACATGTTTTCAGGCAATTCAGTAAGAGAATGACAATTCGACAATATCAGTGATTGTAAATAGTGGATTTCACAAACCGATTCAGGTAATCTCTTAATTGCAGTGTGAGAGAGATCAATGTACTGTAAATAATTCAAATTTCCAATGGAATCAGGTATCTCATTTAAACCGCTTCCACTAACATCAAGATAAGACAAATTCTCAAGATTCGACATGTTTTCAGGCAATTCAGTAAGAGAATGACAATTTGACAATATCAATGATTTTAAATTGTAGAGTTCACAAACCGATTCAGGTAATCTCTTAATTGCAATGTGAGAGAAATCAATGTACTGTAAATGCTTCAAATTTCCAATGGAATCAGGTATCTCATTTAAACCGCTTCCACTAACATCAAGATTAAGCAAATTCTTAAGATTCGACATGTTTTCAGGAAATTCAGTAAGAGAATGACAATTCGACAATATCAATGATTGTAAATTGCAGAGTTCACAAACAGATTCAGGTAATCTCTTAATTGCAGTGTAAGAGAGATCAATGTACCGTAAATGCTTCAAATTTCCAATGGAATCAGGTATCTCAGTGATATGGTAATTAGAAAAAGATAGCACTCGTAAAAATTGTAGTTTGGACAACAAATTCTGCAGTTCAGTAGCACATAAATGACGTGATTCATGATCAAGTGCCAAAAAAGTTCTTAAAAGCTTGGTTCTATCAATGGCCTCAAATATCACCGAATTTTCATATTTGCCTCCAACAAGTGACAAATACCTAGTATTTAAAGGGATATGAGAAGGATGATTATCCTCCAATCTGAAACAATACCTTGTAGACACATGAGCAGCCAAGTTATTCATACGCTTCAGGTTTGATTCTTGAAAAAAGGACTTCCATTCACCAAAGCTCTCATCAGAGACATTCATTAATTGATCGAATTGGAGCCGATTCAGAAAACCTTCTGCCATCCATAAAAAGACTAACCTCTCTTTCCCAAATTCATAATCTTGGGGAAATATGGAAAAATATGCAAGGCATCGCTCAGGAAGTTTTAAATCAGCTGGGATAACATTAACATTTTCCCTTGAATCTGAAGAAGGCTTCAGGCGCTCAAGCATAGCTTCCCACTCCTCCCTTTGTAGCTTAGAGCGCAAGAGAGACCCAAGTATTCTCACTGATGAAGGCAAGCCATGACACATCTGTACAATTTCTTTGCCAATAACTTCTAGTTGTGTATCTGGAGTAGGGTTTTGGTCTCCAAAAGCAGATTTTGCAAACAACGACCAACTTCTTTCCTCTGGTAATGGCTCCAAACGATAAGTGCTGACAGCATCCACCATTGGTGCAATATCTTTGTTGCGTGTTGTTACAATTATACAACTTCCATTTGCAGCATCTTTTAAAGCATATCGTAAGGCCTCCCATCCTTTAGAACTAGGGGTCTGTTTCGCACCATCAAGAACAAGTAGAAATCTCTTCCCCTCGAGGCACTGCTGTAATCTAAGTCCAAGTTCATCAGAATTTAGTTCGTCCAGACCATTGTATTCTGAATTTAGTACCTCGAGTTCCTTAATCTTCAAAATGAAGAAGTTCAAAATTGACCGTATCACACTGTCAAAATCATCTGAAACGCGAACCCAGGCCTTCAGATGAAAATGGTGGCTTACTCTCTGCTCGTTGTATACAAGCCGAGCAAGAGTGGTCTTGCCTATCCTACCATTGCCCTCCATGGAAATCACAGACAACTGTTTATCACTTGCATCGTTTGACAGCAAGAGCTTAATAATTTCTTCTTTACCACAATCCATACCGAATACTTCAGACTCATCTACAAAATAAATAAAGTCTGTTGGATCTAGACATTCACTTGGACTCTCCATCCAATCATCACGACTCTCCATCAGACCAGAGAACCACCGCTGCATCAGATTATTCATATCCAGTAAATCTTCATCTGGATGATGCATTCCTTGCAAATTCACTAGGCATTCCAAGTTATATATTCGTCCAGCCAATCCAAGTACATCTCCTTGCTTCACATAGGATTCTAGACTGCAACGGATGTCCTCCATCTTTTCACATATTTGTCCATCCAACTTGTGTTGCAAAGCTTCAGTGTGGATCTTAGCCACGAGATCCTCCATATTAAAAACAGCATCTTGAAGCTCCTCGAGCCACAGTTCAAGCACAACTCTCTCGTGCTTCTTCAGTTCAAGCACGCTTCTCTCATGCTGTTTCTCCTCATCATCAAGCACACTTCCCTCGTCCTGCTTCTCCTCATCATCAACTTCGTACTGCTTCTTAGAATTACTGACCATCTCAGCAAGTGCAATCAACAATTTAATTAACTCCGCCGACTTCTTGCACAATTCATCACCTTTTCCAAAGATTTTGGGTAAAGAGGAAAAAAGGTATTTCAGCCGCCTAATATCCTCTCTCACCAGGCTCCAGATGTAACCCATTTTCGTAAAAGAGGGTGGGTAGCTGAAATTAAACGGCGAAGTAAAAGGCAAATACGACCAAGAATGAAAGAGATGGGATTGAGCTTTTTCAAAAGCTTATGCAGATATCTCGGCCGATTCTTGAAAGAATCAGGCAAAGAAGGAAGAAAGCTCCCTTCCTTCTTTATGGTTGAGAGTTAGATAGGACACCGCCAGCCACCACCACCACCATCAGAAATCCACTTCAAAAACCAAAACCCACTGCCACCAGCCACCGCCCACACCTCAACCCAAATCAAAATCCAATCACAAACTCCAAAACCCACCAAATCAACCAAAACCACCAGATCAACTAAAACCCAAACAAAACCGAAAATGATCAGATCATTCAAAGCTTGGATTCGATTTAGAGAGAGAAAACAACGGAGAAAAAGAGAGTCAACCCACCGCCGTCGCGCCGCCGCTATCAGATCTGACCAGCCATTCACGACCCAACACTAAACCGGTCGAGATCTCAGCTGCGATCCATGATATTCCACCACCACGATCCACCGATGAAAGGGAAAGAGAACCGGTGAGAAGAGAGAAGAAAAAATAATAAGAACATAAAACGGCACAGGATATGAAAAGAGAGGAAAAAACAAAAGAACTGAATCTCCAGCCCATTTTCCAAATTTTTGGACCTTTCGGAGAATAAATGACGTTTAGCTTTTCTCCATTTACCCCTTCTTTTTTTTTTTTTTTTTTTTAATACATTTTCCAACAGATTTGTTAGTTCATTCTTTATATCATCTCAATATTATTTTTTTATTTATTTTTATTCTTTTTTTAATTATTATTTATTCTTTTTTTAATATCTATATTTTTTAATAAAAAATGTTATGTTTATAACATTTTACGCAATACTTTTACAACAAAATTGATGTAAAAAGTTCTTACTAGTTCTAATTTAAACTCATCATTAAAATTATTTTTTCACTTACCGATATTAACTAATAACAATCTATTACTTAAAATTTATTGTGAAAATATTATGATAATATTTCTCAATTAAGATTTTTTATTTTTTATATTATATTCCTTTCTTCCATTTCGTCCTCGTCCAGATGTTTCACTCTTTTCTTTTCTTTTCTCCTCCACACAAGTGTCCTATCTCTATCTACCCACTTTTATTTTCTTTTTCTCTTTAAGAACCTTTTCTTTTTCTTTTTTTCTTTTTTTTTTGTCTCCTCCACGCAAGTGTCCTATCTCTACCTACCCACGTTTATTTTCTTTTTCTCCTCAAGAACATGATAGCAACTCACATTTACTTAACATCAGAGAGAGAGAGAGAGTGTGTGTGTGTGTGTGTGTATGTGTGTGTGTGTGTGTGTGTGTGTGTATGTGTGTGTGTGCAAGGCCGGTGGAGATCGTGGTCGCCAAAAGGATAAAGTCAGTGGAGATCGGCATTCACTATGTAGCACTACCACGTCTGCTGCTCGTTTTCCTCCCCACCACCAGGCTGGATCAGATTAGCTTCTTCTTCTTCTTTTCATATTTGCTTGTTCTGATTCAACTTTATTGTAAGAATTTGATTTTTTTTTTTTTTTTTTTTGTGTTTTGTGTTTGGATTATGTGAGACGTTTTTTCAGAGTGAAACAAAGAGATGAGGGGAGAGAGAAAGAATTTTTTTTATTGAGATGTATGAATTTTTTAAGTGTAAAAATTCATTTGGAGTTGCTACAGTGTTCTCTAAATTAAGAGAATTATTGTAGTAACTTCAAAAAAATTTGGAAAAGTTTTGTATTTAGAGAAGCTATTGGAGTGTGAACAGTAGGCGAATAGTAGCATTTTATCTTCAAAAAATAGAAATAGACCATCTATTGGAGATGCTCTAAGAGGGAGAAACGGCAAAAAAGAGAGAAGGGGAAAATATTTTTTAAAATAAAGGAAGAGAGAATAAATAAAATATTAGTTTTATCAATAGATTTGGAGGTTATTAAAGATGACAACCTATAGAATTATCGGGATGAAAAAAAAATTGGATTCTTAAATTGGAAAAATGTTCAAACACCCCTTGAATTTTCAAGTAGTGACCATAGTGCCCCTAAACTTTCATTTTAGCTAATTTACTGGAACTTTCACTTTAGCCAATTTACTGGAGTTTTAGACACCTGCCAAATCAATACTTCTTTTACTCTTCTGTTAATAAACTAACGGTAAAACTCACGTGAGAGGCACGTGGGAATAAAAACTAAAGCTGAACATCCTGAATCGTTGAGAGAGAGAAAGTTTCAGCTCAGTTTAGAGAGAGGGGAGATGATCCAACCAGAAGTCCATAACGACCTCGGTATCCTTTCTTTGGTGCCGGAGTTCCACCGTCATCTCACTAGCTGTTCACCGCTGGTGTATTTTTCTCTTTCCCTATTTTTATTTTTTTGGCTGCTCTTTGTTTTTCCAATTCTCCTTGTGCGATTTTTTTTTCTTAGTTTGATAGCTGGTTGTGGTGGATTGGGTAGGCTTGGTTGTGGTAAAATGCCCACAGTTGTTTGTTTTTCCAATTTACTTCTCTTTGTATGTAAAATGCAATGCTTTCTGAGTATGCTACATAGCTGTTTGATAAAATGCTTGAGAGGGATATGGCCATTAGAGGGACTGGTTGTTTGGTAGGATTTTAGATGGGTTTGAAATATCTTGATAATAATTCTAGTTTATTTTGATGCATTTATAATAACTTAATATTTTTGAGTATATTATTACGATGAATCCATTGATGAGAATTTACTTTGGTACCATATGTTTGTGAGCTAATTGGTGGGAAATCAAGCTCTGCTACTTTGGCAACATTTTGTTTTCTCCTACATAGAACGATATGCATTGTTTGCTTGCTACAAAGTAAGGTAGTTCATCATGAGAACTACTTCTTTAATACTAAAACATATATTAGTAATAATAAACTAGACAAATGATATAATCACAGGCAGTAAGGTAATCATATTCCAAGGTTATCTCTAATGGGATTTGGTTGAACGGTAGGATTTAGTAGGGTTTGCAATTTTTTGACAATAATTCAAGTTTATTTTGATGCATTTCTACAAACTTTTGTGGGTTAAAAACTTCATCTTGATTTTCAATGCTTGCAGAGAGGTGGTATTTTAGCACTTGGTGTGTATATTTTTGCACTTGGCTTTCAAACCTCAATTAGTTAATAGTTATTGATGCTCACAACCATATGGTGCCAAAGTAAATTCTCATCAATGGATTCATTGTAATAATATACTAAAAAATATAAAGTTATTAGAAATGCATCAAAATAAACTAGAATTATTATCAAGAAATTTCAAACCCATCTAAAATCCTACCAAACAACCAACCCCTCTAATGGCCATATCCCTCTCAGGAATTTTATCAAACAGCTATGTAGCATACTCAAAAAGCATTGCATTTTACATACAAAGAGCAGTGAATTGGAAAAACAAACAACTATGGGCATTTTACCACAATCAAGCCTACCTAATCCAACACAACCAACTATCAAACTAAGAAAAAAAAAATCGCACAAGGAGAATTGGAAAAACAAAGAGCAGCAAAATAATAAAATAAGGGAAAGAGAAAAATACACCAGCGGTGAATAGCCAGTGAGATGACGACGAAACTCCGGCACTGGAGAGAGGATACCCAGGTGGTTATGGACTTCTGGTTGGATCATCTCCCCTTTCTCTAAACTGAGCTCAAACTTTCTCCCTCTCTCTCAACAATTTAGGCTATTCATCTTTAGTTTTTATTCCCACGTGCCTCTCACGGTAGTTCTACGATTTTTTTTTTCAAATAACCTTACTAAAGTAACAATTTCATTAGTTTCTTGGTTTTGAAAGAAAGTGGGAAACTAACATCTCGAGTTTCTAAAACTTAAGATCAATCTAAAACTCGAATTTCTAAAACTCGATTTTGGGGTTTTTTCAAAAAATGACTTGGACAAAGTTTTTCCACGTGGATATCGAGTTTATAAAACTCGCTTTACAAACTCGAGTTTCTAATACTTGATTTCTAATCCACATATTTATTAAACTCCCTTCTAAAACCGAGTTTTAGAAACACATTTTCTGACCACATAAAACCTAAAATCTGGCCTCACTCGGACACTCACTCTTAAGCTTTCATCACTCTCAGACACTCTCAAGCTCTCACTCAGACACTCACTCTCAAGTTTTCATCACTCTCAAGCTCTCACTCTCAGACACTCCTCACTCTCAAGCTTTCAAACCCAAATTAGTTTCTCTCACTCTCACACATCCAAATCTATCCTCCTTCAGACACCGAAACCCATCCAAATCACTCACTCTCAACCTCAAACACTCCTTCAAACACTCTCGTCCTTCAGACACCGGCGGCCACATATTCAAACATTGTTTCACCGGAGACGCTCAGTCACTCTAATGGAGACGCTCCTTTAAGGTATGTGTAGGTCAATGATCTTCTTTAAGTTCATCTTCAAGTCCACTCGTCTTCAAGTCCACTAATTCTTCTTTTTCTTCGCCAATTCTGCCTCGGATTCTACTCCTCAAGAGCGCACTCAAGTGCCCCAAACCCAAACCCACTGAGCCATTCCCAGAACTAGAAGGGTACTATTCTTTCTTTCCCCACTTTGTTATTTGGAACTGCTTTGCCTTTTGTTTTCAAAACTCAATTTTAGGGTGTTTAGTTCATCTCTTTAAAAACAACTAATTTACATTTTGTAAAATGGGTTTAATGATTTTCAATTTTGGGTGTTAAGTTCATCTCTCTGAAAAGCAACAAAAATCACTTTTTGGAATATGGATTTCATGAGTTTCAACTTGTCTTGCTTTTTTCATTGTTGTATTTGTCTGATTCTACTTCCCTATTTTGTTTGGTTGCTGGGAAAGCCAAAAAAGAAGAAGAAGAAGAAGAAGAAGAGTGTTTTGGGGTCTTAACATTGAAGATTGAATTGAATATCTTGATTCTTTTGCCTATGTTGTTTTTTGCATTAACTCAATAGGAGTACAGGTGTGTGAGAGATTTTGAGTTTATCTAGGTTGATGTTCCAACATGATGCTTGTATATGGACTTTAAGATGACATGCTTTCTGTCGAAGGTTTTGTTGAATTTGAATGACTATAGAGAATGTTTGGTTAGGAAAAAATTGTAGGATAAGAAAGTAAAAGGATTTTTAAGCTTTGAATTTTTGAATGAAATGCCCATAATGAAAAATTATATTATAGAACAATCTTGATTGTTCCAATTAAAGAAGGAAAAAAAATTATCTGAGGGACAATAAAGAAAAATAGGGAACACAATATTTATCAATGTACTACAGTTTTTTTTTTTTTTTTTGGGTGAAACTGTAAATGTGGATTAAATTAAAGAAGAAAATGAATTGCTTATTGCAAGTAGTGTCGGCCCAATGCTTATATTTATTAGATCTTCTTTGTTTTTTTGGGGCTAATTACTTTACAGATTATCCAATTGGTAAGAACATGTTTTGAAGTACTATTAACAAGTTTTTGTGCTTGGATATGCATTTACATATCACAGGAATTAGTCAGGTTCTAGGAATGGATAAAAAGCATTGCTTGTTGAAAAAATAGAATTATGTGATGTCATTTTGCAATTAAATGGAAACTTACAGTTGATTTTGTCAACAGTATATATTTTTTGGGTAGATGAATCAGTTAGATTTTTTTTTTAACAAATAAAAAACATTGATTCAAGAGCAGTAGGCTTGAGATTCAACAGAACATATACTGCAGAGCCAGAACTGCTAAACAATAAATAGAGCACGACAATGTTTGAGAAAAGCATAAAGCCATAACAGACTTAACCCATCTAGCAACAGCTACTTTAGGCAAGTAAAACTCAACTACCTAGAGTAAATTGTACAAACTCGGTTCCACTCAGCTTAACTCAAATGAATAAAAAATCAAGCGACAGAAAAAAGCAAGGCTGGATTGAATCCCCAATTACAACAGAGTACTCTATTTAATACTGAGTTATAGCTGTACTTCTTCTTGCTTTTCATTCTTTTAGCATCCTTTTTTTAATAATGCAATAAGTTTCTCTTTAGTACAGATTTTCCTTGCATGTAGAATACCATTCCTATTCTTCCATAATTGGTAGACAGTAGCCACCAAGCCAGCTTGCAGAGGGTGGTTCAAATAGCAACTGGCTTACTTTTCCTTTTATTCATTGTGTGATACACTCATTTAAAGATCGGCGAGTTTATGTTCTTCTAGAATTTTCCTTACATGAATCTGAATATGTGCATTTTTACAATGATGATGTTGCTTACATTTGTATTAGTCCTGAAAAGTTGTTGTTCTGATTTTGGGAGATGCTCTATTCAATGATAAATTGCTAGTTGGTAAATAAAACGGAGAACCTGAATAGCATACAAAGGCATTTATGCTTGTATGCATATCTTTCTGTTTCTACCATTTGTAGTTGTTTTGTGCTAATAAATTCTTATTAACACTCCATTTGAACTAGGGAAATCCTTTCATCTGATTTATTGAAAGAATTCCACAAAACACAGGATGAATTGCTAGGTTATTATGACCACAAAACTTCTCACCGCATCAGGATTTCCCAAGTTATGATGACAATGATAATCAAATACCATAGTGTTATAGGCTACATTGTGTAAAATAGGTAGGTCCATTGTGTTAGGTTGGCACTAATGACGTTTTTCACTTTGTGTATGTCAGTGGTAAAATTGTATTTTTAGTTGCTATATTTTTAAACATGTTTACATTTTGGTTTATGTTATCATCTCAATTATAGAAAATGCAATTTTAAACAAGTTGTGTTTGTGCAATTCATTAATCACATAGACGTTCTCTATAAGTGAAATGACAATAGGGATTAAAATCATAGTAAAAATTATAAGAACTAAAATAAAGTTATAAAAACTTAAACACAAAGATAAAGTTCTAGAAACTTAAACACGAAGATAAAGTTATAAAAACTTAAACACGAAAATTCACTGTCCTCGTTTTTTTCCTTGTATGTAATGAATTTGGCTTGTCCTGATTCCTATATTTCCTCTATTTTGGCATTTATTGTTGTTGTTGTTGTTGTTATTAATTTTCCTCTTGCTAGAACTTAGAAGTTTGCATTTGGTAGGTACTCTTGTATATGTATAGTATTATGTGTACATATAAAGCCAAGTTTTTTCCAGAAAACATAAAGCCAAGTTTTTTTAAAATTTTTTTGTTTATTTTTCAGTCTATGACTAGTGTTACATAATGACAACAAGTTATTTGCCCCCACACTATTAATGATCATCATTGTCATCATCATCATCATCATCATTATCAACATCATCATCCTTTACATGTGTAGAATACTCATATTGAGCATCCAAAACTGTAACCTGTAAACTTGTGGTTGTTTGTTAGATTTCCTCGATACCAACTTCTGCACGCGGCTCCAATTGTATATACAACTCAATACCATTTACTTCGGTATTCTCTCCAACTTGTCAAACATGATCGTTACATGTTTGTTTGTTTCTATTGCCATATACTTGTAATTAATCCGATGCTTTAGGACTCCATGTGGCATACGATAAGTAATTTGTATGTTGTGTACAACAGGATTCACACACAATTCTTCCATAACTATCATCTTCAATTCATCAAGGGTCTTCAACCTACGATCAATTTGGGTATAATAAAACTTTATACCCGGCCCTTCAAATGACAATCCCTTGTTCGCATTGGCATTCTTAAGCGGACCACTGTGGTGTAGGATTATATCAATTACAGGCATTGTGAACCGGTTAGAGTCAAGTTACTATGTTAGTTAAAAAACATTTTATCTAGTCAAACTACACAAAGTACAAATTCCAATTCATTCAAAGGGTATGAATTTCATTACACATTTCATACCCAAATCCTTTTTCCGTCATGCTAAGACTACCCATTTCATACCCAATACAAAAAAGAAAAAAGGAAGCCAAAATCCTTGTAAAAGTATACAACATTTTATCTAATTATATACCCATAACATTTACATACCCATTTCATACCAAAAAAAAAAAAAAAAAGCCATTTCATTACACATTCAAAGGCATGAATTACATACCCATTTCATTACAATTCATTTGAAGGGAGTAAGTCACTCATTTCATTACATACCCATTTCATACCCATTCAAAGGGCACGAATTACATGTAAAGATCATTACAATTCATTCACTACCCATTTCATACCTAGAACAATGAATAAAGTCAAAAACCTTGTAAGATCATGATAAAAATAAGAGCCTAGAAATGATGAATAAAATTTTGATAACAAAAACCATGCAAATAAATACTAAAAAAATTAACACTAACAAAACAAAATTCTATAATTCACAATATTGGTATCTTAACTAAGTTATATTAACTATCTACAAAATAAATAGTGAAATTCTTTAACCCACACCCAACAACAACTAATACCCAACTACAATGACAATCAAATCAAAAAACCCTTACCTGAGATATGAATTTGTTGAGAGGGAAGAGCAGTGAGAGAGGCAATGTGGTGAGTGAGAGTGAGAGGCAATGTGGTGTGAGAGTTATAGGTGAGTGAGGCAGTGAGTTAGTGAGGCTGAGTGTTATGGGTAAGAGAGTGAGGGTTGATAAAAATTTTATCTGTGTTTATAAAATTTTGTAGACTGATGCATGTATTTGCTATGTTTATAAAATTTTTCCCAGCGAAACTTGAGTCTATAAGACTTGAGTTCTATGCAAATTTTAATTAAATATCGAGTTTCTAATACTGGATATTTATGAGTATAAAAACGTTTTCCCCTCAGAAAATCGAGTCTTTAAGACTCGATTTTTTATTTGTAGAAATCGAGTCTTCAAGACTTGAGATCTATGTGGCATTTTAGTCCAAGTCAGCAAGTGCACAACAAGTGCAAAGTGAGTTTCTAATAGTTGATTTTTAAACAAATCTCGAGTTTCTAACACTCGAGATACTATTTTGCTTAATCCTTTGAAATGTTACTTACTTACTATATAGAACCCCCTTAATATGCTAATTCCCAAAAATCCCTGGAGTTTTATCGTTAGTTTATTAATAGAAGAGTAACAGAGGTATTGATTTGGCAGTTGTCTAAAGTTCAAGGAGTAAATTAGCCAAAATTAAAGTCCAAGGGATGTTATGACCACTACTTGAAAGTTTAGGAAGTGTTTGAGCATTTTTTCCTTTTTTATTTTTACATACAACTCAATAAAATAATATAAACTACCTAATAAAATAATATAAAGTATTATTCTCTCTCCTTTTCCTCCCACTATCTTTTTCTCTTACACACAACCATGAGATTAAATTTTTTTTTCTTGTTGCATATATGCAACCTCACTACTCATAGGTTGCAAATTGTTTGAAGTATACAAACCCAAATGGAGTGAGTTTTTACTATTTTAGGTTATAAAATAAATTTTCCCAAGGCAGAAGGTCTGAGGACCTAGCTTAGCCAAGGTTGACATTAACACTTAATAAATAAATTGAACCGTGTTAAATTTTCCCAAGGCAGAAGGTCCGAGGACCTGGCTTAGCCAAGGTTGACATTAACACTTAATAAATATTCAACCGTGTTAAATTTTTCCAAGGCAGAAGGTCCGAGGACCTGGCTTAGCCAAGGTTGACATTAACACTTAATAAATAAATTGAACCGTGTTAAATTTTCCCAAGGCAAAAGGTCCGAGGACCTGGCTTAGCCAAGGTTGACATTAACACTTAATAAATAAATTGAACAATGTGTTAAATTTTTCCAAGGCAGAAGGTCCAAGGACCTGGCCTAGCCAAGGTTGACATTAAAACTTAATAAATAAATTGAACCGTGTTAAATTTATCCAAGGCAGAAGGTTCGAGGACCTGGCTTAGCCAAGGTTGACATTAACACTTAATAAATAAATAGGCGACTGAGGCTAACATAGTGACAATTACCATGATACAATAAAATCTGAATACAGGGTGCTCACGCTTTTCATTAGTAATAGTACCTTCAGAGGTTATTTACATTCCAGGGTCTTTTTACAAGTTTGTTTTCCAAGTCGGCGAGATAATATGACCCTATACCAGCCACTGAGGTGATGCGATAGGGCCCCTTCTAGTTTGGTCCTCACTTTCCCCACGATGGGTCCTTAGCAGTCTCAACGACTTTTTTCAAAACTAGGTCTCTTGGAGCAAGAGGCCTGGATCGTACGCGGGCGTCGTACCCCTACTTGAGCTTTTACTGGTAGCAAGCTAGCTTGACCATAGCGCTTTCCCACCTTTCTTCCACCAAGTCCAGCCCCTTCAGCAGCATGTCGTCATTAGCGTCTGAGATAAAAGACTACGCCCTCATCGTCGGGAACCCCATCTCCACCGGGATTACGACCTCGGCGCCATACATCATCGCAAAAGGGGTTTCCCCCGTGGACCTTCGCGGTGTGGTTCGGTAAGTCCACAGCACGTGTTGTACCTCATCCACCCATCTGCCCTTTGCATCATCCAGCCTTTTCTTGAGTCCATTGACTATCGACTTGTTGACTGCTTCAGCTTGCTCGTTCCCCTGCGGGTAGGCTGGGGTGGAATACCTGTTTGTGATGCCAAAGTCCCCACAATACTCCCTGAAGGCCTTGCTGTCAAATTGCAGTCCGTTGTCCGAGACAAGAGTACGCGGGATCCCAAATCTGGTGATGATGTTCTTCCAGACGAACCTTTTTGCGTCCACGTCCCTGATATTCGAGAGTGGCTCGGCCTCCACCCACTTAGTGAAATAGTCTGTCTCGACGAGCAGCCACCGCTTGTTGCCCGCCGCCCTCGGAAACGGTCCCACTATGTCCAAGCCCCACTGCGCAAACGGCCAGAGGCTGGCCAATGGATTAAGAACCCCACCGGGCTGGTGAATGTTGGGGGTGAACCTCTGACATTGATCGCATTTCCTCGCGTACTCCTGCGCCTCTCTTTGCATATTTGGCCACCAGTACCCCTAGGTGAGGGCCCTATGAGCCAGTGACCTTCCGCCCGTGTGACTACCGCAAACACCTTCATACAACTCCTCCAGGAGCTGCTCCGTCTCTTCCGGGTGCACACATAGTAGGTAGGGCCCCGAAAATGAGCGTTTATACAGTTTCTCGTCCTCGGATAGCCAGAATCGAGGAGCCTTCCTTCGGATCTTATCGGCCTCGGATTTCTCCTCTGGCAGTGTGTCGTGTTTAAGGAAGGACACGATGGGGTCCATCCAACTGGATTCTGTTTTGACTTGTTGGACCCGGATGGCCTGACATCCTGGACCGGCTAGCCTAAGCAGTTCCTCAACAAGAATGACCCGCGGAAGGCCCTGTGCTGAGGAGGTTGCGAGGGTGGCCAGCGAATCTGCGTGAGTGTTTCCGTTCCTGGAGATATGCGACAGAGCGAAGGATTCGAACTTGGCCTGTAAGTGCTTGGCACGGGCTAAATACTCTCGCATTCTCGGTTCCCTGGCCTCCAACTTCCCTTCCACCTGGCTGACCACCAGCTGCGAGTCTGAGAATGCTCACACTACCTTTCCCCCCATTTTTCGAACCATGTCTATTCCCACCAGCAAGGCTTCGTACTTAGCCTCATTATTGGTAGCTGAGAATGCTATCCTCAGAGACTTTTCAATGACGACCCTATCTGGAGATATCAAGACTATCCCAGCGCCTGAACCTCTCTGGTTGGAGGCCCTGTCTACATAAACTTCCCACTTCGGAGGCTTCTCGCACGAGACTATGCCGACTTGCTTTCCCCCCAAGCTATATCCCCCTAGGCTTTCCTCCAAGGAAGGCTTAGTGAACTCCGCCACCAGGTCGGCCAAGACTTGCCCCTTCACAGATACATGAGGCAGGTACTGTTGGGATATTTGTCCTTAAATCCTATTGTATGATGCTATGTATTTTATTATGTACGACATTATGTATGACTTAATGTTTTGGTTAATAAAGTTGTATTATTATTTGAAAATAATGGTAACATGAATATTGGGACATTATCATATAGTCCATGAGATGCAATAGTATGTGATTTATGTGATTTAGTCACAGAAGATATAAATCACAAGTTCTTTGTAAACTCAGAATTATAGTTCGTAGTCGGTGATGAAATTGGGCATTTCATCTGCGAAGGCTATAACATATCAACTAAGATGATTTGTCTTGATCATGGAAATGGAGATTTCTAGTTGATATGTTGATATGTTTTAAGAGTTAAGACATATTGAACTGGACCGGTGTGAGATTTATTATTCTCCTAACGACTGTCAACTGAATAATAAACTCACGACTTATATTTGCATGAACTCTTAATCCTGAGAGGATAATGGACCTGATCATGAAGTGTAGGTTGCTTTGATATATCAGGAGTGAGATCTATGGTTAAGGTCAAAATCTCAGTATGTTGGGCAGCCACATTTAGTGTTGATGGAACATATATTCTCAAGATGGAATTCATAGTCTCTTAACTGAGATATAAAATATTCCCTTGAGATAAGTTTAATGTGTTTGTTATTCAGAGAGTTGGGCCTAACCACTTTAATAAGGAGTTACTAAAGTATATATTTATGGAATTGGATTTCATAAATATATGATGAATAACTTAAAGGATTAAACCGGGTACTCAAGGAATTAAGATGTAGTAATATACAAAGTGGCAGTCTTCTTTCATGACTTTGTATTACTATGAATATTTTATGAAGGGGTTGCATGTATAATAAAGTCTTGGGATATAATTTATTAATAAGGCCTAGAGTGCAACTATATTTATATAGTGGTATTAAATATAGTTAATGGTAACTTTGGACTTGTCAAGAGTTGACAGAAAAGCCCAAGGCCCATTGGAGCTAGTGTCTTATTGGTCCCTTTTGGTCCCACTCTAAGCCACATACTTAAGCCCAATTGGAAAGGCCTAAAAGGCCAGCCCAATTAGATAATCAGTTAGATACAAAGGTAGAGATTTTTCACAGGAAAGAAAGAGATTTTTCACAGGAAAGAAAGAGAACACTCGTGTGAAGTGGTGTAAAGTGTTAGACACTTTTGGACATTCTCCCTTTGGAACTGATTGAGAGACCACACATCTTGGGCATTAGTGGAATTGGAGTGAAGATTGAAAGTATTCCCAAGTGCCTTTCATCTTCAAGTTTTGAAATTCACCGCTGCAAGGTACACTCTCTTGTTCTCTAATTCTGAAACTTAAATAGCCCATGTTAACTTGTATGTATGAAGTAGATCCGTTTACATTAGTTTTTCTTCCGCTGCGTATTATATTTTTCCAACAGGTACTTGATGTCAAAGGCCCCCAAAAAGGTTCCCCATTTGGCGATTCTGCTGGAATAGTCGGCACTCCATAGCACGGACTAGAGCGGGAGTTGGGTCAGCACGACGACCATATGAGATTGAAAATAGTGCGGGAGCTAGAGCGTCGCGTGTACTATAGCCAGAACCGCCTTTTCCAATGGCAAATAACAGATCTCGGCCTCCTGCAGGGACTTGCTCACGTAATAGACCGGTCTCCGTATACCATCGTCGTCCCGTATCAGAACCAGGCTAATGGCGTGGGCGGCCACGGCAAGGTATGCAAACAAGACCTCATCCAGATCAAGGCGAGACATAACTGGTGGTCGAGATAGGTATTCTTTCAGCTGCTGGAAGGCCAAGGAGCACTCCTCGGTCCATTCAAATCCCTTCTATTTGTTCAGTAACTGGAAGAAGGGTTGGCATCTGTCCGCAGATAGGGAGATGAACCTACTGAGGGCAGTTGTCATTCCGGCCAGCTTCTGGATCTCCTTCGGGTTCCGAGGTGGTTGCAGGTTACAGATTGCGGAGATCTGTTCGGGGTTGGCCTCAATACCCCTGTAAGTAAGCATGTAGCCCAAGAATCTACCAGACCTTACATCGAATGAGCATTTGGAGGCATTCAATCGTAACTTATGCTTCCACAAAGTCTGGAACGTGCTATCTAGGTCGGCCACATGGTCCGATATGGCCTTGCTTTTCACAATCATGTCGTTTACATATACCTCGACGGTCTTTCCCAATTGTACCTCGAACATCCGAGTCATCATCCTCTGATAGGTAGCCCCTGCGTTTTTCAGACCGAAGAAATCACCTTGTAATGGTAGTTACCGGTGGGGGTCATGAAAGCGGTTTTCTCCTGGTCCTCTAAAGCCAAAGGTATCTGGTCGTACCCCTGAAAAGCGTCTAGGAAACTCATACGAGGGTGGCAGACCGTCGCATCTACTAGTTGATCTATGCGGGGCATCGGGAAAGGGTCCTTGGGACAGGCTTTGTTGAGGTCTGTGAAGTCTATGCACACTCTCCACTTCCCACTTTTCTTCTTCACCACGACTGTGTGCGCCAACCATTCGGGATAGAAAACTTCCTTGATAGCCCCATCCCTCTTGAGCTTGATGACTTCCTCCTTCACGGCCTCAGAGTGTTCCGCGGAAGAGCGCCGAGGAGGTTGCTTCTTCGGTACTGCCACCGGGTTAACGTTTAGGTGGTGGCATATGAAGTTTGGGTCGATTCTGGGCATCTCATGCTCGTCCCATGCAAACACGTCGAGGTTCCCTTTTAAGAACGCGACCAACTCTTCCCTTTCTTCGGCCGACAGCTGAGCCCTAATCTGGAAGAACCTCTCTGGGTTGTTGTCTACGAGGACCCTGTCTAACCCCTCACATGCGGGCTCCTCTGCCACTGTCCCTCCAGTGGTGGCAGAAGAGGCTAATTGCTATGAGGTCGGAGCAGCCGGAGCCGAGGGTTCGGGGTCCAGCCTGCGCAAAACTGCGGCGGTCAGGCACTGTCTCGCTGCAGACTGACTCCCAATAATTTCCTCGACTTGGCTGCCGAAAGGGAACTTCACCTTGGCGTGGAGAGTGGAGGAGACAACCCCTAGGGCATGCAGCCAAGGTCTTCCCTCAATGGCCGTGTAAGGGGAGTAGGCGTCCACCACGATGAAGTCCACTTCTACCACTGCCGGACTTGACTGTACAGGCAACCTAATCTGCCCTTTGGGGATCACTACCTTTCCCTCGAAGCTTATGAGTGGCGAGTCGTACGCCGAGAGGTCCTCTTCCCTTAGGTTCAGCCCCTTGTACAGGTCGGGGTACATGATGTCTGCGCCAATTCCTTGGTCCACCATTACCCTCTTTACATCGTAACCTCCGATCCTCAGCATTATGACTAGGGCGTCATCGTGGGGTTGGATGGTCCATTCCTTGTCCACGTCCAAGAAGGCCAGTGTGGGCGGCTCATTGCCCTTAATCCTTTTCGGCTCGGAGCCAAAGCCCTCAGCATGGGCTCGCGCCACAGTCATCACCTTGGAAGGGCGCGAGCCGGTCCTTCCAGGAGCAGCGAGAATGACATTGATGGTTCCCAGAGGAGGCCTTGGGGCATGGTGGCCTTGGCTTGCTAGCCTAGGGTGTTCTTTCTGCCCCTCATGCTAGTGCACGAACTGTCTCAACTTTCCCTCATTCGTCAACTGTTCTAGGTAGTACTGTAAGCTCTTGCAGTTCTCAGTCGTATGGCCGTTCTCTTAATGGTACTGGCAGTGGAAGTTCTGGTTACGCTTCGCGGGATCACCTGTCATTTTGGTGGGCCACCTGAAGTAGGGCTCGTGACGGATTTTCTAAAACACCTGCTGTATGGGTTCGCGGAATACAACGCCGACCATCTGCGTTGTCGCCTGACGATGTTGCCCGACTAACTCTCTCCTCGGCCTATTGTTGCTGTACTTGTCCGACCTGAAATCCCTCCTCTCTTGAGGGATAACCTTCACCCTGGCCTTCACTTGTAATTAATCCTCCTCCACCTGCGTGTACTCATCAATGCGGTCCATGAGGCGACGCACGCTCTTGACAGGCCTCCTGGTCAGCGACTTCCTCAAGTTATGCTTGTTTGGAAGGCCGACCTTGAAGGTGCTTATGGCAACTTCGTCGAAGTCCCCATCAATCTCGTTGTACATCTCCCAGTACCTGTTGGTATATGTCTTGAGGGTCTCCCCCTCCCTCATGGCCATGGACAAAAGCGAGTCTAGAGGCCGGGGGACCCTACTGCATGTGATGAACCGCGAACTGAAGGCCTTGGTGAGCTCCGCGAAGGAATTGACAAAGCCTGCCTTCAAGCCGTTGAACCATCTCATCGCGACGGATACCAGGCTGGAAGGGAAGACCTTGCACATCAGGGTCTCATTCTTCGAGTGCACCGCCATCCTCTGGCTGAAGTGGCTCACGTGTTCTACTGGGTCCGTCCTTCCGTTGTAAATTGTGAAGGTTGGCTGGGTGAACCGCCTCGAAAGTTTTCCCTTCTCAATCCTCCGAGTGAAGGGTGACTTGGAAATCTAGAGGAGCGCCTTGCTCAGTGCATTGTTGGCCAGGCCTCTGGAGGGCGTCCTCTTATCCTTAGGTTGGTGAGGGTGTTCGTCCTCCTGGGAAGAGGACTCGCAAGGGGGGGTCCTCGACCTGGAACCGTCGGAGCTACTGCTACCGCTTGTTGAGGACTGGTCTGAAGGGGAGGGCGTGCGCCTTCGTTTCTCCCAGCGCAGCTTCCTTCTCAAATGGTTAATCTCCCTTTGTAGGGTCTCAACGCTTTTTTAGCGGGAGGCTCTACTCCCATCACGTGCATGGCTCTTCTCGCGCATATGCTCCGTGCTCACGCTGGCTTCGCGCTCTCTCTCCTACTCTAATCGCACAAACTGGTCCTTGCGCTGGGACCCCCTGAACTCTACATGACGAGAGCCTGAACCTTCCATGATACTTCTAGTCCCTTTCGTCAAGGCTTCCCACAGACGGCGCTAATTGTAAGGACATAAAGTTGACCTTGGGCCCAAATGCGTGACTGGGCCGGCCCAAGTGGCCTACACAATAGAATTTGTAGAGAATGGGCTTAAAGTCTAGACTCCTTGGGGCCCTAGAAGGCTAT
The DNA here is from genome assembly GCA_032878915.1 of Castanopsis chinensis. Lineage (NCBI taxonomy): Eukaryota > Viridiplantae > Streptophyta > Magnoliopsida > Fagales > Fagaceae > Castanopsis > Castanopsis chinensis. Next base: position 2,120,584 of record JAVQMG010000090.1, read on the forward strand.
GGGATAAGGGTGAAGTTCGTCGCCGGCGTGCTGGGAGTTGGGGTAACAGTTTTGCCTCTCTTCGGACGTGTGCCGATGAGCCTATGCCCAAACTTTCCTTCTATTTTCTGAGGGAGAGAAAGAGTCTTCTTTCCTTAGAGAAAATCCGGATCCCCTTCCTTTGGTCCATCCTCTTCTATTTATACTTCCCATTCTTGGTTCCCATCTGTCTTTTCCCTGAAAACGCTCCCCAATGCCTATAAGACTGTCCACCGTCCTCTCAGAAGTCATTTCTCCATTAATGCAATCAGACGGGTAGGTGAAAGGCCTTTAATGCGGGGGCAGTAGCTTTATGCAGGGCACGTCCCCCTTGTTTCCCTCTTCGGCTTCTCGTTAGGGCCTGGGATGGCTCGCCGAGCTTTAGGAGGTCTTCCCTGGATGTCGTGCTACCCCTTTCTGTCCCTGACGCTTGTGTCCGAGGAGACCATCTCCTCGGATCCTCATCTAACAGGCTGGCGATCCGGTCAGCGGGCCTTTAGGCCCCAGCTTTAGGAGGCCCTGTCTACGATCCACGGCCCCTTTAGCGGAGTCCACGTCCTCGGACTAGGCCCTAAGCCCATACGGTGTTTTGACGCTTTTACCCCCCACAGTTATTGTTAGGGCGAAAGAGTAATCTTAGTCCAATAACAACTAACCACCTATGATTTATTGTGAAAATGTTGTAAAAATGTTGTGGACGTAACACCTCTTATATTCAATAACAAAATGTTAAATGTTAAGTGATATGTTGGATATTTAATTTTAGCAAAAAAAATAGCATTAATCAAATTCAATTCAAATATTGAAAATAATAAATAAAAATGACATTGCAAAAAAAGTCATAAATTCCTTAAGACTTTCAGCTTTCAATATAGACGATCAACTCAGCATTGATAAATAAAGTCAATAAACCATGCAATAGAAAACATAACTTTTTATCACAAACATCCAAGGGTTATATAGACCATCCTTTCAAATACGGATGCTCAGAGCAGCATTGAAAAATCAACCATCCAAGGAAATATGACTTTTTCTACAAATTTACAAGCGCTAAACCCCTAAAATCACCAACCCAAAAGCCGGATTATTGTAAATCTGAAGAAAAAACCCAAATACAGAGCATAACCCAAGCAATCAACAAAATGCGATCAAAGAAGAACTCAAGCCAATGAAGTAAAAAAAAAAAAAATTCCAGAGTATAGAAATAAGTAAAAATGGAGATGCTAATTCAAATAGGAAAAGCAATGGCAGAAACTTTGGAATTCAAAAATAGTATTTGAAGAAGGAAAATAATAACGCTATGCTGGCCTTAGGTATATGCAGAGAAGAAATGAAACATAACGAAAAGTGCAAGTACTAAAGATGCGAGAGTGAAAATTGTGAGGAAGATATTTTCTTTTGTTTGTTTTTTACCGAATGAATACATCATTTCATCTTTGGGATGTGGCGATTTTACAACATTTTTACAACAATTCACAGCTGGTTAGTTGTTATTGGTTCAAATTTGAATTTAACACTAAGATTACTTTTTTGCCCCAACAATAACAACCAGTAACAACTTGCTACTTAGAATTTATTGTAAAAATGTTGTGAAAATATTGTGGACATATCATTTCTCTTTTACTTAATGCACGTCTGTTTTAAAAATGAGTGATTTTCCTTCATGGCAGAATAGCCCTAATTGTAGGAACAACTATTTATGACTTGGCTGATATTGTAAATCTACTCATGCATACACATATCTTGAACATCAATGTCTAAGTTCAGCCATCAAAGTATAAACAACATTTTTTGCTTTAATATTCACATAGCCAACAATATATCCTGTACACATATTTAAAATTTTTGAAAAAAAAAAAATAAAGCATAAGACATCAGAAAGAAATATGGTCTAACTTAGGTAAATACAAATTTATAAATTACACAATTTATGATAAGAAATTTTTTTGAATCATCAAACATTTTCCTTCATATTTACCCTAGAAGACCATATCAAAAGGTAATATCATAAATATTTCTACAACAAAAAAGCAATAACCGAAGAAAATGTTCCTTCTGCAGCACTTCAAAACTGTTTTGCACATAAGTAATCATAAGCTAGAGGAGCCTGTAACTACCAAATCATAAGAAAGGTGGAAGAGTTTCAATTTTTTTGGAAAAGTTGAATTATTGACCGTTACTTTTTTGTAACTCTTCAGCCATTCTTCTTATCTGGCAGTTACAGAATTCACTCTCTGCACATGTTCACAAACGCCTTTACCCTTGGTCTTAAACTTCCATTTGAAGTTTTATCTTGAGACTTAATATAGGCAGCATTAAAGCTTTTAATATAAGAGTAGTGAACACCTAGAACATAACAGTCTATGCAAAGTGATTCATTGACTTATCATGGGTAATTAGTGAAAGGGAGGGAAAAAGAGAGCTATAAATTTAAGTCTTCTACAATATAGCATTTTCCCTCATAAAACACACAACTTTAAATTTTGTTTCCAATATATTAAATGGGTTGGGTTCAAGTTACATCTGGTGTAATTTTAAGTAATGTTACACCACTCAATATTTTTTAATTGGATTCGAATATTAACAAATCCACCGTTAGATTATATTATTTTCACATATTCTCTATACTTGCAAAATTTTAAGGTGATAAAAGATTAATAGCTATGTCATCAATCAATTGTTAAAATTCAAGTTTTTATAGTTTAAAATAATGTATAAAAGATAAGTTTATGGATCATATAGTAAATAACATCTGATTGATATAAAAGTTGGCATGCATGTTAAGAACATATAGAACATGCAATTCAACGGTTGGATTTTCAAAATATTAATTCAATAACAAGTTATTGGGTGGTGTAACATTGCTTAGAGTTACACCAGGTGTAACTTGAACCCAGCCCATATTAAATTATAAGTTATAACACTATTTTCTCGGACTAAATAAAGCAATGCAAATTCTGTTAGCTCCAACGTTTTGGTCAACATTAAATATTTTTTTAAAACAGAAAACTCATTGCTTGTCTTCAAAGCTAAGGTTATGTTTGGTAACAATTTTTGTTTTCTATTTTCAAAAACTTGTTTTTGGGAATATAAAGAAATAACAATTTTCTTGTATTTTTGAAATAAAAAACATGTTTGGTTAGTTGAAATTAAAAAGATAGTTTTTTTTAAAGAAAAAAAATACAAAATACTAAAATATGTTGTTACGAAAATACTGATAAATCGTAGAAAGAAGTTTTAAGGAAAAAAAAAAAAGAAACAAAAATTTCCCAAGAAAGAAAGACTTACCTAGAACATAACCCACATAGAAATCCAATCCACACAATCATTTGTAGAACAATCTCTCAAAAATAATTAGAAAATACCCAAAAACTCAAAGAAAAATTGACCTCCTTACATATAGATAAGCAGATTGTTCATGACATTGTCTCTGTAATTGGGTAATAGCAGAACAAATACTTGAGATTATATTATAATCTCACAGATTAGAGAGGCTTTTAACTAAATAGTTACAGTGTTGGAGACATTTGTAATTTTCAAGAATCATAAGGAATATAAGGAATTGAGGGGTTGCAAATTTAAGAATAGAAGGGAGAAAGGGTGTGATGTGGTGGTCGTGAAACCAAGAGATGAAGGTTTAATGTAAAAGAAGAGAGTCTGATGAAAGGGTAGCAGATTTAGGGAAGGGGAACAATTTGGCTGTTTGACCTTTGAAGTTGTTGTGGACTTTTCCTGTTATAATAAGTGAAGAAATTGCTTGCCTCCTGAGTAATTAGGTAGGAGACATCCAAATGCAATCTCCTCAAGTTTCTTGGGCATCACCAAATTGACAAACTGAATCAAATTACAATATGAACAACTCAATGTTATAAGGAAATAAATTTTAAAGTGAATCAAATTGCAATATGGACAATTCAATGAAAATGTAAAATTGTGGACTCCTTGGTTTGATATATATATATATATATATATATACATACACTTGATGAATAGGAAAGCAAAATAAAAAGGGAAAGAAAACACATAGCATTTTTAATATTTATTTTATAATACCTAGGAAGCCAAAGTTTTGCAGCTTGATTGACAATTCTTGAAATTTCCAAAAACTAACCTATAAGCTGTGGAAACTGATTTTCCACAAACCACTATATAAAGGAATCTCAAAGTCATGGGAGATAAGGATTGATGATGGGTCTGGGTTGTGGAGAGAAAACAGACAATGAAGAGGGGCAAAGAATCGGGTTTGAGAGAGAGGAGCAACCGTAAAAAAAGAGTCCTCAAGTGTTTATTCAATTGAAATAAATCAAATTTTAAGATGATAAATAAAAAATGTTGATGTGTAAAATTTTGGAGAGGTCAACCAAAAGTCAAAGGCTTCGGTTTTATATATACAAAAAAAAAAAAAAACAATAAAAGAAATCACAAATTAGAATTTAGATTTTTGAAATACAGTAATTAAAAATACTCGATAGAATTCTAAAAAGTTAATGATTGTTCACAGAGATGAAAAAACTACCAAATTATACAACTTAGTTTTTCTTCACTAATAGCTAGCATGTCCTCTTAGTTAAACCTAACTATTAAGTTTCACTCATTGACTAAACTCACTTGATGTAAGATCTTAATAACCTCAACATTAGTAAATAACGCTGAATAAAGTTACATTAAAGTACCATACACACTCCCTCTCACTTACATTTTAAAGATGATTTGACTTAAATCCAATTACTATAGCAAATCAAAATTTAACTCAAATACATAAACCCAAACATATCCAACCAATTGACTAAACATAAATATAAAGTTATGGCATAATTTAAAAAAGAATAATAAAAAAAAAAACCTTTACCTATAGTGGTTTCGGCAACATGACAGATTCTCTACTTGTTTCCTCAACTTATTGAAATTTCATGGTATTTAAATATTAGAAGTAATCCACAATTAGCAAAGTAAACTAACAAATGTAATTGAAGTTTGAAACAAACCAAAAAAATAAAATAAAACTTTAGATTGGTTGTCATTCCTTTTACTATTATACATTCAAATTTCACAATCTAAACCCATTAAAACCCAACATCAAAAACAACAAAATCAAGTCTTAAAAGTCATTTTAAAAATGTCAACTAAAATCTACAAAGTAATAAACTTAGTATAAAGAAAGTTATACTATTAGATTTCAGAATCCCACAATTTCACACCCTCTTACAAAAAAAAAAAAAAAACCAAAACAGGTAAAAGGCCATCAAACTCATGTAGGATTTTCATATTGTGAGGGTTTTCACTGATTTTAACAAATAGAGATGAAAATGGATATGAATCCAAATTCCTAAATTGACAGCAAACCATAATCGAAGAGAATATTAGGAAAAGAAATTAGTACATTTGCTTTGATTAAATTAGAGACTAGATTGTAGAAAGGATCCACTTCATTTTTGCAAGGAAAGAAATTAAATGATCTAAATCCAAAAGAGAAAAATTCAAACAAACCCATTACTGAAAATATTTAATAAAAAATATTCACATATCATAATTCAAATTTCCTTAACCCTAATTTCTAAAACCAAAATCTAACTGTGATTGTATAATTGGAAAACATATAGCAAAACAAATTTAACTTTAAATTTGGTGGAAAAAAAAGTTAGAGAAAGGATAGGAACTCGTGGGAGGCATTTGATAGGCCAAGAACGTATTGACCCCTTGTGATGAAATAATTGATTAATTAGCTAAGTTTATTAATCAATCAAATTAACATACAAAACACATGGTAGCACAAATAAATCACCAATAAACTAATATGTAGAGGAAAATAAATTGATACGGTGATTTGTTTACGAATGGAAAAAACTTGCCCTGCAAAAACTCCACCGGGTGATTTTAAGGTCACCACTCCCGAGAATCCACTATTATCAAAATAAGAGGTTACAAGTAAAAGAATTTCAGTACCTTATACTGACCTACAGTTGAATCCTTACCCCAATACCCAATTGGACTTGTTCTGTAGTGACAATCTCTCCTTGTATTGCACAGCTCCCAGTACGTGACTAACCAATTGTGCGGATCTCAGTACGCGACTTTAATCACCAACTAAAGAAGGATGTTGCCTACAAAGTTCTTCAGTTCATCACACAATGAAGATCGAGAAGTTTCTTGGTTACAAAACCCTATAGTATATAAACACAGCAGTTTCTTTACAAGAAAGATGAAATAGGGAAAAACTAGGTCTCTAGTCAAACTTGAGAAATTATGCTCTTGTGCAATTGTGCTCTTGGCTGTGTAACCTGAAACAGCCCTTAAAATAATCCTTTTATATGTCTAGGGTTGTAAGAAAAGAAAGCCCAAACATATAATCTCGGATTAGATGAAAAACAGACTTGAAAATCTAAGTTTTATAAACCTCAACAGATTCCCTATCTATCGAGCTACGGTCGAGCCACGAGCTGGAACAGCTCTTCGAGGCTCGATAGATGCTAGCTGTCGAGATAGCTTTCGAGTTTTAATGTCAACACTTTTCACACTTGAATCTTGGACAGACTTGCACGGCTTTGACACTTGGACTTGAAACAAGATTTCTTGAAGCATGAAACACATTCTAAATCTACCCAATTACAAGTAAAGTGTGTTTTGTCAAACGATTAGCCAATTACATAAAATAGTGACATATGTTCGTAACATGTGAAACACATATGTCCTAACAGCATTGTTAATCAAAAAGTCAGAAGAAGGAAGAGTTTTTGAAAGGAATTGAGAAATGGTTCTCTTTTTTCTTGATTGGAAACTATGGTGTATATGTAGTTTTTTTTTTTCCAGAATTTTCTCTCTCCCAACTCTCTACGCCTAATCGACTCATTCTCTCTTTGTTTATCAGACTCACTCTTGGTCTCTTTCAATTTAACGATATTTTTGTTCTAACAGTCTATTTTCATTTTTTCAAAAAGTAATCCGAGATTCTTTTTATTCCTATATAATTCTTATATATGTGAAGATGAATCCATCTTCCAATGAAGAGGAAAAGGGTTATGAATCCAAATTCCTAAATTGACAATAAAAAAACAAAAAAACAAAAGCAAATATCTTCAAACATTTTGATAGAAAAACCTAAAACCCAAAAAAAAAAAAACAAAAAAACGAATAAATCTAAACCTATCCAACAAAAAAACTCAATTAAAAGTAACATTTCATACCCAAATATAAAAAATGGAAAAAAAGAAGAAATTTAATAGTGCCGGTTCCGACGATTTGGGTGGTTGATATATGACCTAATGGTTTCCTTCTATGCTTGCTGTTCTGATGGTCTAAGTTTGGCCAGGGAATGGACAATGGCCGGCCTTGGATATTTCTCTCTTTCTCTTGGGGCCTTACGAACTCTGCCTCATTTTGTCCTAACCTATTGATCTGACGAACAACTCTGTTCTCTCTCTTTCTCCATACACAAGGAAGCCTTTTGAATGTAATTTACTCATTTAAGCAGTTAGTTTTGTATTTATACTCAGAGACCATCAGATTGTGTTCTAACGCTGTGATAGGAAGACTCTCCAAATGGTGCACCATACTGTTTTTTTAAGATCAAATTGTATATGTAGTTGTTTTTTAAGTGGCTTTTTTTCTTAACGTGGCAACACCTCTCTAATTGTAGAGAAAGACTTTTGCTTTTATATATAGTATATGATATTGATTGATTTTATATATGAAGATTATAGATTGATAATTTAATAACCTAATTGAAAATATAAACATAAACACAATTCTGCAATTCCAAATTGAATTTCATTCTCATATATATGAAGATTATAGATTGATGACTTAATAACCTAATTGAAAATATAAACATAATCACAATTGTGCAATTCCAAATTGAATTTCATTCTCATATATCCACACAAAACATAGGTACCACATGTCAAATACCGAACTAAAATCTCCTTTCACATATCAACACAAAACATATATACCAAAGGACGATATGTCTCCCAAGTATTCAAATGGTTCCAAGTTTTCAAAATGACTGACTAAAAAAAAAACCAAAAAAAAAAAAAAATTCTACAACACTAATCTAATTCTGGGATGCTTCCTACTTCTCAACTTGAATTAACACCTGCATACCTGCAATTAAAAAGAAAGAACCTATAGTTAGACAATTTATTTACAACAAAGAAATGATGTCTTGAAAATGATGCCAAGTAAGTATATTGGAGGTTTTTAAATTTAAAGAACAATTGAGTCCCTGACTTCTATTCATCCCAATCTCTTAAGCAAATGAACAAATAGGTAATACGAGAGTCCTCCACTCCTCTTGGGAGATTTTCTCTGTTCTCTCTCTCTTCTACCACATATCAACCATCACCTTCAGTACACGTTTACAACATTTTCACAAAGAAATCTTGTCCTTGCCTTGAACTACAACTTACTTCCATTTATTATTCATTTAAAAAAAAAATTACTGCAATCAGTTAGACAGCAACATCACTTTAATTTCTCTTTTCTTTTAATTTGGATGGCCCAAGAAGATTCAAGAACCCAAATAATTCCATTAAAAAGAAAAGATCATGCCTCCAGAATGAACAACAAGAAAAAGTGAAATGACATCTACAAGCCAGCCAAAAGATTTTGTCATCAGAGGAATTGCACACCTTTGTAGAGCTCTATATTTTATATATTTTTTTATAGCAATTTATTACAACAAAGCATTTGCACTCATAAGGTTCAATAAATATCCCCCCCCCCCCCCCCCTCCTACTCTTTTTTTTTTTTTTCATTAAAATATAAAAAAAAAGGTTCATATAAAAAAAAAATAAAAAAAATCTTCAATTTCAGGTTATAAAGATTTCACGCATTTCTATACACTTTTTCACCCACACGTATTTCCATAAAAATTTTCAAACAACAATTTTCAATTTTTAAACACACATACCAAACGAGCCCATAGCAACTCACCAAGAGAAATATATGCTTCCGCATCCATATCATCAATATCACCGGAATCATCCCTAAGACCTTTAACACCATTTTGGACAATTTCAGGAATCTGGGACTCAATCCAATCTTTAGAAGGATGAATCCTACAATAAGCAGCAAATCATCTTCAGATCCGAAGCTCCGTCCATCATCTACAAGACAACATCATCATTAAAAGAAATGTCAACATAGGTTACTCAGAAACAGAAAACAAAACCAAAAATAAAAAACAAAGTCATGTAACCGTTGAGGGAGAGGTCACAGGTTGCAAAACAAATCCTCATAGACTCAAATCAACATATATCTCATCACTCGACTGCTTTTGTTATTTCAAAATTTTAATTTTTTCTTTTGTTTTAATTATCTCAACTCACAATTTGCAGATTCAGAAAATTACACACTCTAAAACTATATAAAGAAACTCAACTCAATTTACATCCAACTTACATGGTCAAACATAATTCGCCCCAAAATCAACCAAGCTACTTCGAAGAAATCCAGCCCACATGCATCCACCAGCGTTTGTCCCAGTTGACTAGCTCTCTCGTCAATTTTTAAAACCTGTGCCAATCTTTCCATTTGTCCTTCTTGGGACGCGAGGCTAGAAAAGTTTTGCATATGAAAAGAAAGAGTGGGTAATCCCTATGCTTGAATCGACATACTGCACTTGATCTCCAGCCTTTTGAGCGAGGTGAGGTGCTGAAACCGTTTGACCGATTTTTCGAGATCCGGAAGGCTGCTGATACGAATAGGAAGCCCCTCTTCAGGAAACGACCACTCCTCATTACATTTACCTGTAATCTCAAAATCAATCAGTGACTCCATTCCATGTGAACCACATTGCTTTCTAAGCCTGATATTGATACAAAGAGAAGTGAGAGTGTCAGGCAGCCAGCTCTCTTTCTCCTTTTCCCCACCACATCCATTTGCGGTCTCAGAACAAGTTGGCAACTCCATTCTATACGAACCCCATTCCTCCAATTCTTTGCAATCAGTGATAACTAAAGATTGTAGGTTGGGGAGCTCTGCCGGCATCTTGCAGTTGCGAATATGAAGCTCTTTGAGTGAGGTGAGACCAGAAAGCCCTTTGCCCAAAATTTGGAGATTTGAAAGTAAGCTGATACTAAGAGATGTGATCTGAAGCTCTTCTAATGAGTTGAGGCCGCAAAGCTGTTCACTCAGTGTTTTGAGATATGAATTTGTGCTGATACTATTGGTCAGCATCCCCTCTCCTGAAAATCTAGAAAGTTTGGGACAATTAAATAATTTCAAGTTTTGGAGACATGGTAGATAGGTGCGGTCGGGTAACTCGCCCATCAATTTTTCACAATCTTTAATATTAAGCTCTTGGAGGGAAGGGAATTGTGAATGGCAAGTCAACGTCGTCCAACTTGGCAACCTTATAAAGGACAAAATTTTTAGAGATCTGAATGGTAAATTTCCAGAGCCACCATCCCCATGAGATCCAAAATTCACCGATTCTAATCCGTTCATCTCTCTGATATAGAGCTGTTGAAGAGAAGATAAGTTCCCCAGCGATGGCAAGGACTTACAAAAGCTGCAATTGGTTAAATGTAAGATCACCATGTTAGGAAAATTGACCTTACTTAACCAATTGGGAAATTTACCACCACTGTATTTTTCAATGGTAAGCTTCTCCAAATTTGTATGGGGCTCCAGATTTTCGAGAACCTTCAGTGAATGATCAGAACTAGTATTAGTAGTATTCCAACTGAATACTATCTCAGAAAGATAATTCTTACTTTTCAAGTTTGCCTTTGAAGCTTGTTGATCATTGCCTACATTCTCCAACCTTGAGATGCAAAGCCTACCACGAAGACATGAAAGCCTGCCCAATTCACTGATTTTTGATGATTCACTGTCTTTGGCTTCGCCTACCCAAAAATCAGTCAACATTTGGAGATTCGTTAATTCTCCAAATCTAGGTGGCAACTTTGTTATTCGTGTACATCTACTCACATCCAGATGACGTAAATTAGTAAGTTTTCTAATTTCTGCTGGTAACCCAGTGAGTCTAAAACATCTTGACAACAATAACGTTTGCATATTATACAAAGAACGTGTGATTGTTAAATTAGTGATGGATGTGTTAGACAAATCCAAGTAGCGTAGATGTATCAATTTGCCCAGATCAGGCAGCTCAATGATCCCTTTAACAGGAAAAGAAAGCACACGTAACTGTTTTGACAACTTTTTTTCCTTCAAAATTGTACCCAAGGCAGGCGGTTCCTCAGTTTCTGAAGAGACTAGTAAAAGGAAGGTTCTCATGGACTTTGCATCAAGAAGGGACTCAAATTTCTCATGGACATCAAGCCCATTCATCAACCATGCTAAATGCCGAGCCTTTTCTGGAATTCCTCTTGGTTTGCCGTCCTCAAATTTGAAACAAAATTCTCCAGATGCAAATTGAGCTAAATCATTAACAAGGTCATGCATCACAAAGTGTTGTTCATTGTGAGTTGATTCTTGAAAAAATGATCTTGACAATAGTTCAAGAAAGTACTTCTCTCCGATTTCTTCCATTGTCTCCTCACCTTTTGGCTGCTGCAGCAAGAAACCTTCCGCCATCCACATGAGAATCAACTTCTCTTTTTTGAACTCATAGCCCTTTGAAAACATCGAACAATAAGCAAAGCACTGTTTGAGATGTGGATGAAGATGATCATAGCTCAATCTTAATGCGGGAAGTATGTTATTCTTATCATTAGGCAGATCCCATATCTTGCTATTTAGTATTGTATGCCATTGCTTAGCTTCTGATTCCTGGTGCAAGAGGGCCCCTAGTGTTTTTGCAGCTAAAGGTAGGCCTCTGCACTTATTTGCAATGTCATCACCAATACGTTTTAAAATTGGATGATCATCGGGGTTGCTAGTCCCGAACGCATATTTTTCAAATAACTTCTGGCAGCATTCTCCTGACAATTGTGTTAGATGATGAGTAGCAATAGCCCGCATGATTGATACAACGCCTTGATTACGAGTTGTCACAATAATTCTACTCCCGCATTCTCCAGCTTTTAAGGGAGCTGACAATAAATCCCAATCAAATAAATTCTCGTTCCACATGTCATCTAAGACAAGCAGAAATCTTTTTCCGCTCAATGCCATCTTTAGTTTGACTTGAAGAACATTCAGGTCTGTGAAATGACAGTTCTTTGAATCAACCGACTCAAAAATTGTTCTTGTTACTTTAAAAACATCAAGTTCCTCTGAAACATGAACCCAAGCCTTGCCTCCACTAAAATGTTTCTCGACCCTGGAGTCATTATACAAAAGCTGAGCCAGCGTAGTCTTCCCAACTCCAGGAATCCCAACTATTGCAATTACAGGGATTCCGTTTTCCTGTGCAGTACCACCAAGCAAAAGTTCTATTAGTTTCTCTTTATCTTTGTCTCTACCAAACACTTCAGATTCGTCTAGCAAAGAAGTAGTCTGGCGCCTGGGTTGTGGTTTCACCCTTGCACTTCCCTTGAGATTGAGGAGATCTCTCCGTTTTGCTAAATTTTCTAGTCTTTCAATTATCTCTTTGAGCCTGTCTCTTACACCATTATAAAATGGAATTAAAGTCGAGAATCGCTTCATTAACTCTTCTGTCGCAGCCTTAGCTTTTCCCTTGGCAAAATTAGCTTCAATTTCCTTCTTGCGTGTCAAAGCGGCGGTGGTGGCCTCGTCCAGCAGATCGTCAGCATCGTAGGCAGCATATTTGAGCTCATTGAGCCACTCTTTCACCTTTGGATTCGTGATCTGCTTCTCCTCTGCATCGCTGAGAACTGCGTCAGCAGTCAGCAGCTCTATTTCGAGCTTGTCAATGAGCTCCTTATCATCTGCAAAGAATTCTTTGACTGGGCCACTATCCACAACTTTTATTAGTCCCAAGAGTGCCGATGCCAATGGGGCAAGCGCAGACACACTGACCATTTTTTCTGCTTTGCAATGGAATGATCGAAGAGAAAAGAGAGAGGATTTTGAAATGTGAGAGAGTCTCTGCAGTCTACGAATTGCTTCTTGCTATAATTGAGTTGAGTCCCAACCGTTGAGAGAATTTTTTGTTTTATTATTTTTTTTTGAAAAGTCTAGTGCCACGGCAAAAGATATAATTTGTGCCACAACTTGCCACATGGCAAGTTGTGGTTGGTGGAGGAGGTGATAGTGGGTCCATCTCTCAACCAATCACAATTTACCATGTGACGAGTTGTGACACAAGTTGTGCTTTTTGTTGTGGCACTAGAACTTCTCTATTTTTTTCGCCTCCTGTCTCTACTTTTTGAGCATATCTTTCGTGATTGTATGAGCATTCTCATCAGGTGTGTCTAATACCAAATATTTGACATTTGACACACTAAACACCAAAAAACTTCTCTCATGAGGTGTTTTACATCTCATAATTTTTACCATATATGAACATTACCGTTCCAAAGATGAAACGGTACGGATTGAGATGTTAAAAAAAAAAAGTTTTTTTATTCATTTCTCTCTCATCTTTTTTTATTTTCTCTCTTCTCTGTTTTTTTCTCTTTTTCTTCTTTCTTTCTCCGCCACTCCTTCATTTCTGCCACTCTCTTTTCCTCTTTTCTTCTTCTTTCTCCAGAAGCTTCACCTCTCTTTTTTTCTTTTTTTTTCTTTTCTCTATCACTTTCTTTGCGCCTTTGTTTTTTTTTTTTTTTTTTTTTTTTTTTTTTTTTTTTTTTTTTGGTTGTGGGTTTCATTTGATTGTGGGTGGTGGTGGAGTTATTTATTTATTTATTTTTCCTGGTTGTGGGTTTTTTTTTTATTTTTTTTTAAGTGGTATTGGGGGATGTGGGTTTGTGCCGGTGGTGGTTATCGGTGTTGTTGCAGCAGTGGTTGTTGGTGCGGCAGTGGTTGTTGGTGGTCGTTGTTGCGGCAGTGGTGATTGTGCGTTGTTGTTGATGACGATGATGATGGAAATAGTTAATATATTATTTTAATGTGTTGTAAATATTATTTTAATATATAGAATTGAAGAATAAAACATCTGATGAATGAGATATTGTAAAATGATGTGGTAAAATAATAAAGTAAGCTTTGGTGTGTCAAGATAACATTTTTTTATGAAAGACCTGATGAGAATACTCTAACCCATATGGCTACCTAAACAATATGCAAAATTAAGTGGTGCTGTCCAGATTAGCCATTAGAATCTTATGTGAAATATTAGCTTTGACAGTTTCTCAAAAAAAAAAAAAAAAAAAAAAAAAAAAAAAAAAAAAAAAAAGCTTTGACTTGGTAAGTCATTGTGATATTGTAGAACGGATTTAATTATAGACCGTGGATGGATGCATTGAATGTAATAACAGCCTATCCAAGCTAACACCTTAAACACGGTTAAATCACCTAATAAACTTTTTTATTGAATTGATATTTTAAATATCCCACTTAATTACATGTTCTTTATGTGGTTAATAACTTAACATGTATGCCAAATTTCGTGTTAATAAGATATATCTACCATTTAATTTATAAATAAGTATTTTTTTAATAAATTATTTTAAAATACAAAAACTTTAAATTTAAAAAATTTTATAAATGAAATAGATATTGATCTCAAATCGTTTTTACGCATTCAGAGTATAAAAAAAAATGCAATTCAACCATGAATTTTTATAAGAAGAAATTACATTTTACCGCCTTAAACTATACTATCGATTACACTTTGCACCCTAAACTACGATTCTTGTTACACTTTACACCCCGACATTAAGTTTGTTGTTAACTTAGATTTTTTTTTTTTATACAAAATATAAATTCCACTCTTGCCTAATCTAAGTGTATATGTGTGTAAAGTTTCCTTCTGGAGACTTAAATCCCGACTCTTGTCCCCCACACCTCACAAGCACTTATACTTGTGAAGTAATCATCGCACCAAGGATGTGCGGTGGTTGTGCAGTTTTTTAAAACTATGGTACTATGTGAAAAAGCATAATTGTCGCTATTATCAAGTCCTTAAAAAGAAAGGAGAAATTACACTTTCTACCCTAAACTATGCTCCTAATTACATTTTGCTCTCTAAACTTGAATTTCTGTCCAAGTTAACAATAAACTTAATATTTGGATGTGTTCCTCAAAAAAAAAAAAAAAAAAACTTAATATTGGGATTCAAAGTATAACAATTGTCATATTTTAGGATACAAAACGTGTATTCGAAAAGTATCGAGTGTAAAGTGTAATGTAATATATATCTTAGGGTGGTAAAGTGTAATTTTTCATTTAAAAAAAATTAGCATCTAGTAAAAAAAAATTGAGTGGTATAATATTGTTTAATCTACAAAGTGTAACCCTAAACTTGAATTTTTGTCCAAGTTACCATTAACTTATCGATGAGGTGCAAAATATAACAAGGGTCATAATTTAAGGTACAAAACATGCATTCGAAAAATTTAGGGTGCAAAATGTAATATAAAGTATAAGAGTGATAAAGTATAATTTTCCCTTTTAAAAACAAACTTAGTACTAGTAAAAAAATATTAAGTGGTATAATATTGTTTAAATCTACACAGTGTAACCTGAAGCTAAATCCAACCATAATAAATTCCAATTATTGTTTTGATTAATAATTTTTTAATCTATTAATATTTAATGTATGCACCTATATAATTATCCTAGGCTTTCAAATACTTCTTTTTTTAAAAATTTATATTTGAATATAATTCATAATCATAACCCACATATTTTATTTAAGAACTTTACGAAAATGCAAACTCATATTTTAATTTCAATATTTTGGCCGAATAATAACATGTTTAGTAACTTTAGTTTACTGCCACTCTAAATATATGAGAAGAATACACATAATGTGTAAGAAGAAATCCAATAAAATATGTTTAGCAAAAAAAAAAAAAAAAAATCAATAAAATACTGTGGAAGGTTGAATGTTCAAGTGGGAACAGAACAAAAACTGAAAAAGGAGATACCAATTTGACATCCCCTTGACTAAAATCTGAAGAGAAAATCAAAATTTAAAAGAAGATGAAAAGCAACGTCATGGAAAACGAAAAGAAAGAATTCACGTGATTGGTGGGCAGGACATAATGGGCCGATGGAGAAGAGGAAAAAAGTCACGTGATCACAATATTTTTTTTATTATTAATTTTTTAATTTTTACAAATGACAGCACGTAAAGTATTAGAGTGTTGAGCAACTTGCTAAAAAGTTCTAAAGCTGTCACCGTTTCACTTTCACGTTTAATTTAGCACACAATTTACTTTTATTTTATTTCATTGTAATTGTTAATAGGGAGACAGTTGTTGGAGTCTTCGCATGTTTGCACAATTTCTTATAAATTAAGGAAGTTTTCGAAACCGGTCAGTCACCGGTCCGGTCAAACCTCTCAAAACCGGTCAAAAACCGGTCAAAAACCGGAAAACCGGTCAATAACCGGGAAAAACCGGTCAAAAACCGGAAATTTTGAAAAATTCGGTTTGATCTACGGTTCGGTTTTTAAAACCATGATCAGCATACACTCATTCTCTCTCTTTCTCTAGTGTGGATCCACCTACCATAGGTCCCACCTCTTTATAAAAGGAAGAGAATATATTACAGTTTTGTGAAGGTTGTATTTTGTGACGGTAGATTACGGTTTTTTGAAGGTTGTATTTTGTGAAGTAAAAAATGTGGATTTTGTGAAGGCAATATTTGATTTTGAGTCTTTGAATGTTTGGGATTTTGGTGTGGGAAGGCCACACCATTTTAAAGCGTTTATTAATTAAATTTGAGACTCAAACATTAACTTGGCATTTGTCTAAAGAAATTAATTAAGA
This sequence comes from Castanopsis chinensis, assembly GCA_032878915.1. Taxonomy (NCBI): domain Eukaryota; kingdom Viridiplantae; phylum Streptophyta; class Magnoliopsida; order Fagales; family Fagaceae; genus Castanopsis; species Castanopsis chinensis. The sequence continues at coordinate 2,137,350 of JAVQMG010000090.1, forward strand.
TTTATGTGTTTGTATGTTTGCTTGTACCTTAATATGCATGCAGGTGTAATCCTGTTAGGCAAGAAGCAAAGCTAACCTTGAAATTTCAAAGGATAATTATAGTCACTGGGGGGGGGGGGGGGGGGGGGGGGGGGGAAGGGGGGCCATGGCCCACTTGGGTTTTGAAAAAACCCCTCTCCTCCTGGCAATTTCTATGAAAAATAAAAATTATATATTAATTTTTACTCATTGGCCCCATTTGAGAAAATAGACAGGCTTCGCCTTTGGAGATGATAATTTAAATGGAAGTGTTAGTTGGAAGACATGGCTTAAGAGTTCTTATTGAGAAAAGTATTTAGTAGTTCTATTGATTTTATTATGGTCACTGTTTTTTATGTATTATTATTTTTTTCTAATTTATGCGACAACTTAATTGTATATCAATGATATGTTTTTCATGACTAAGTTTTGGTTATATATATAACTTTTCAATTACTTCGTGCATTGCACAGGTTAGTGCCTAGTTTTATATTTATTGTTAAGCCATATTTAAACAAACACTACTAAACAAAGCGCTAATGAGCGTGAAATACTACCTTTACTATAACTAGGTAAGAAAACTCCAACTAAACCCAATGGGGTTGGCCAAGTGGTTGGACACTTGGTCTTAAAGTAGCTGTCTTAGATTTGACTAGGAGCTCCTGTTAAGAATGGAAATCAAGAATGAAGTTTGGTAGCTGAATTCGAGGTCAGCTAGGCCTCCAAGAATTTAGGTAAGAACAGAGAAGGGAAACAGAGAACAAGACATAGAAACAATGGCAATTTTTATTATATCTTCCCTGTACATTCTTCTCATCTTTATACATTGAACCAGGCCAGACCCGTGTCTGTTATTTCCCAGCTAAGCCCAACCAACTAAGCCCAACTTCCTAACTAACTTCTACAACTGATTTAGCCCAGCCCTTCTTTTCCTAACTGACAGGTATATACCCAATACATTCTACAATATATCTCTAACAATACCCTCCTCTTACAACACCTTGCCCACAAGGTGAGGGAATTGTTGGTGAAGTCGATATAAATCTTCCCAGGTAGCATCATCAGCACTTTCCCCTTGCCACTGCACCAGGACTTGAGTGATAGCTCTGTTCCTCAAATTCAAGGTTTTGGACTGCAAAATAGCCACTGGTTCAGGATTGAGACTACCCACTGCATCCACAGATGGTAAAGATGGAACCGCTGCCACATGCCTTCCCAGCTTCTCCTTAAGGCAAGATACATGAAATGTAGGATGAATTTTTGAGTTTGGTGGAAGATCCAACCTATATGACACCTTACCCACCTTACTCAAAATCTGAAATGGACCGTAATATCTAGGTGACAGCTTGCCCAAATGCTTCTGCTTCAGTGATTTCTGCTTATAAGGCCTCAATCTGAGGTATACCCAATCTCCTTCAGCAAATTCCCTTTCAATCCTGTTTTTATCAGCATTCACTTTCATCCGTTCTTGAGCTGCTATTAAATTCTGCTTCAGTAAGGCCATCAACTGCTGCCTAGTCCTCAATTGCACATCCACACTCTCAACTTTAGTGGTGCCTGGAATGTAATCCAATAGCTTTGGAGGAGGATAACCAAACAAAGCTTCAAAGGGAGTCATCTTGGTGGATGTATGAAAATTGGTGTTGAACCAAAATTCAGCCAATGGTAACCAATCTACCCACTGGTGAGGCCTATCCGCTGCAAATGCCCTCAAATAATGTTTTAGACTTTTGTTGACTACCTCAGTTTGGCCATCAGATTGTGGGTGATAAGTTGAAGACATAGCAAGCTGTACCCCTTGCAACCGCATCAACTGTTGCCAAAAATGAGAAGTGAAAACTGGGTCCCTGTCACTTACAATTGAAGCTGGCATTCCATGTAGTTTAAACACATGCTGTAAATAGAGATTAGCCACCTTGGTAGCTGTATAGGGGTGAGACAAGGGAATGAAGTGAACAAACTTGGTGAGCCTGTCCACTACTACTAAAACAACATCTTTGGATTGAGACTTAGGGAGGCCTTCAACAAAATCCATGCTCACATCAAGCCAAGGTTTGTCAGGTACAGGTAAGGGCTGTAACAATCCAGCAACATGACAAGTTTCAGTCTTAAGTCTTTGGCATTTGTTACACTCTCTAACATGATGCTTCACATCAGATCTCAAACCAGGCCAATAGAAGTCTCTCTGCACCCTATGTAAGGTTTTGAGGAAGCTTGAATGCCCTCCTAAAGGGCTGTCATGGACTTGCTCTAGGACAGCAGCCTTCAAAGCCTCACATGACCCAAGGTAAATCTTACCTTTATACAATAACAGCCCATTCTGCATAGTATACCCTTTTGGAACCCCTTTCCCCAATTTAAAAGCTTGGAAAATGTCTTGCACTGTCTGATCAGAAGCATAGCTGTCCTTAAGATCAGTCAGCCAGGTATGAGAAGGAAAAGACACCATGCATAAAACCCCTTCATCAGCCTCTGAAACCTCACAGGAAACTTCACAGGCATTACCATCATCAATTTCAGTCTTCCTAGACAGTGCATCAGCTACTAAGTTGTCTTTTCCTTTCTTGTATTCAACCACAAACACATAGCCTAACAGTTTAGCAAACCATTTTTGCTGGGCTGGTGTGCCAATTTTTTGTTCCAACAGATATTTTAAACTTTGCTGATCTGTTTTAACAGTAAAAGGTTTGCAAACCAAATAGGCTCTCCACCTCTTGACAGCAATTACCAATGCTAACAACTCTTTCTCATATGTTGATAAAGCTAAATTCTTACCTTTAAGTGCCTGACTGTGGTAAGCAATTGGTCTGCCCTGCTGCATCAGCACTGCACCTATCCCCTTCCCAGAAGCATCACACTCTACCACAAAAGGATGATCAAAGTTTGGTAAAGCCAGCACTGGAGGTTTGACCATAGCATCCTTAAGTTGATGAAATGCCAGTTCAGCCTCTTTAGACCAACAAAAAGAATCCTTCTTTAATAGGGCTGTCAAAGGAGCTGCAATTTGGCCATACCCTTTGACAAACTTCCTATAATACCCCGTGAGCCCCAAAAACCCTCTCAGGGACTTAATATCCTTAGGAATAGGCCATTGTTGCATTGCAGCAACTTTCCTAGGATCTGTGTGAACTCCCTCAACAGTGATAACATGCCCCAAATACTCCACTTCCTTGCATGCAAACATGCACTTTGACCTCTTAGCATACAACTTGTGATTAGCTAAAATTTCCAAAACCTTCCTTAGATGGATTACATGCTCAGCCAAGGACTTGCTATAGACTAGTATGTCATCAAAAAATACTAGTACAAACTGCCTAAGGAAAGGTCTAAATACCTGGTTCATCAATGATTGAAAAGTTGAGGGAGCATTGGTTAGGCCAAAAGGCATCACCAAGAATTCATAGTGACCCTCATGTGTCCTAAAGGCAGTTTTAGGTATGTCTTCTTCCCTCATTCTGATTTGATGATACCCAGACCTCAAATCCAACTTAGAAAAAATGGCAGCCCCATTCAATTCATCCAACAACTCATCAATAACTGGAATTTGAAATTTGTCCTCGACCGTGATGTTGTTAAGGGCCCTATAATCAATGCACATCCTCCATGAGCCGTCAGCTTTTCTAACCAACAACACAGGTGAGGCAAAAGGGCTGCTACTGTTCCTGATTGAGCCAACAGACAACAATTCCCTCACAATCGTCTCAATCTCATTCTTTTGGTAAAAGGGATACCTATACGGCCTTTGGCACACAGGTTGAGCTCCTTCTTTGAGAGTAATGGCATGCTCATGACCCCTAAGAGGAGGTAATCCTATGGGAGTCTCAAAAACATGCTCAAATTCATGTAATAAGAATTCCACCTTAGCAGGGAGTTTCACACTGGTGGCTGCACCTGCTTCCACACTAGCAATTTGTAACAGCAGTCCTCTCCTTACAGGCACCTTAAAAAATTGCTCACAATCCATAATAGAAGATCCTAATGAGGGAGTCAACCCTTTAAGCAGGACATTCTGATTCTCATAGCAGAAACACATTGTCAAAAGCCTAAAATTCCATTGAATCTCCCCTAAAGTACTTAACCATTGGGTGCCCAACACTGCATCCCAACCCCCCAATGCTAAGACATGGAATTGAATGGGAAACATTACTTCTTGAATGCACACTGGCACATTATTACAAAAACCTTGAGTTTTAACCATAGCACCATTTGCCACTTTCACCTCTAGAACCTTAGAAACATCAATCTTTAATTTCATCCCAGAAACCAAGGAAACATCTACAAAATTGTGAGTACTGCCAGTGTCTATTAGAATTACTAATTCACTCCCATTGACCCTACCCCTCACCCTCATAGTACCAGGTGTAGGGGTTCCTGTGAGTGCATACAAGGTAATCTCTACCTCTTCATCCTGACTAACTGCCTTAGAAGCAACCTCATGTTCCACATTTTCTTCTAATTCAGTAATTTGTACCCCAGATTGCAACCCACCAGCTAATTCCATTCCCTCTAGTAAAAACAGTTTAGCATTCTTACACTTATGCCCAACCACCCACTTCTCATCACAATTAAAGCAAAGACCCCTCTTCCTTCTTTCATCCATTTGAGCAGGTGTTAATCTTTTTATAGGTATCTTAGATTTAGATTCTAGAACTACATTATTCTTAGGTAAACCCAGAATAGAAGGCTTACCTATTTCTTGTTGGAATCTGGTACTCTTCTTGCAACTGAACACATATTCCTCTTGAATTTTGGCCAATCCAAAAGCTTTATTCAAGGTACGTGGGTTAAGCATCCTCACTGGAAGTTTGATTTTATCTTTTAATCCACTTAAGAAGCAGCTAAGCTTGTGCAATGGAGCTAGACCCTTCACCCTATTAGATACAGCTTCAAACTCAGCCTTGTACATTGCTACTATTGAAGATTGCCTTAATCTGGTTAGCACCTCCATAGGATCATCGTAAGCCGTTGATCCAAACCTCACATGTAGTGCTTGCACAAAAGAATCCCAATCTGTGAATACACCAACCTCCTTAGCTTCTTGGAACCAAATGAGGGCTTCCATTTCCATATGAAACGAAGCAATTAGCAATTTCTCAGCAACTGGAGTTTGGTAATAGCCAAAGTATTGGTTGGCTTTATAGACCCAGCTCGTAGGATCATCCCCTGAGAAACGTGGGAACTCCAATTTCACGGGTCTTGCAAATGAGAAAGTTGAAGAACCTTGATTCACTGGTACCGATCGGTGAGGTGAGTGTGGATGACTCTCTTGAAGATTTAATTTCTGTAGAATGGTATTGATATTCTGATTCATGGCGTTGATATTTTGATTGATCTCGTTCAAGGTCCTAGTATGGATTCCTTGGATCTTCTGGATTTCTTGGATGTCTTTATCGTGGTGGTCTGACGTGGTGCGCAAGGAAGCAATAGCTTCATTCACGATGTTCATGGCGGCGGCTCGAGTTTCGGTCATGGTAGATGCAGGAACGACGCTCTGATATCAAATGTTAAGAATGGAAATCAAGAATGAAGTTTGGTAGCTGAATTCGAGGTCAGCTAGGCCTCCAAGAATTTAGGTAAGAACAGAGAAGGGAAACAGAGAACAAGACATAGAAACAATGGCAATTTTATTATATCTTCCCTGTACATTCTTCTGATCTTTATACATTGAACCAGGCCACCCTTCTAGACCCGTGTCTGTTATTTCCCAGCTAAGCCCAACCAACTAAGCCCAACTTCCTAACTAACTTCTACAACTGATTTAGCCCAGCCCTTATTTTCCTAACTGACAGGTACATACCCAATACACTCTACAATATATCTCTAACAGCTCCTTAGTTCAAATCCAAGCACCAGCAATTTGGAAAAAAACTCCATGGGCCAGCGATTTACCCCACTATAGGCCCACCCGTCGTGAACAGTGATTAGTTTTTGGTTGAAAGTTTTGAGGAAACACTGTGGGAAACACTGTAGGGGTTCATAAACATTGATTGTTGTCATCTCTTTATTTTTGGACGAGAACACTTTATATTTTTTTTAATAATTGATTGGGATTGCACCTGTTGTAATTGCTTTCAATAGTTGAGATTGAGAGTTGATAGAACAACTTCCAATCTCAATCCTTGAATTCATTTTTTTTTTTAAAGTAAGAAAGTGAAAGGTAAAAAAGTTAAAGAGATAAAAATTTATTGTGAGAGACTTGGGAGGAATTCCACCAGGTTCAAATTCAATACCTCCCAATTCCTCGATCATTACATTGCTCCAAAGTAAAGTAGATTATTGACAAATTACTCGCTGTTAGGACATTTGTAGTTCAAGTCTGTGAACTTATGTCGCTATTTTATGTAATTGGCTTATCCTTAGACAAAATGCACTTTACTTGTAATTGGGTAGATTTAGGATGTGTTAAACACTTCAAGAAACCGTGGTTCAAGATTAAGTGTTGAAGCCGTCAAAGTCTGTCCAAGATACAAGCAAGGAAGTGCTGGTTTTTAAATCTCGACAGATACATCTATCGAGATTTAAAAGAGCTGTTTTGCCCGAGCCTCGACAGCTGGCTCGATACCTCTCGACACCTCTATCTATCGAGAATTAAAGAAAACAGATTTCCAGGTCTGTTTCAAGTCTAATCCGTGAGTGTGTCTTTGGGACTTCTTTTCTCCTAACCCTAGACATATAAAAGGATTATTTTAAGGGGCCGTCAACAGAGAGATCACAAGAGAGATCACAAGATACAAGTTGCACATTCATTGAGAACTTGTTGTTCATGCAATTTGTGATCTGACAGACAAAGTTCGTGCCCTAGTTCATCTCTGATGATTTGAAGAACTTTGCAGCCAACATTCTTTCTTCCTCAAGTTGGTGAGTGAGTCACGTACTTGGATTCGTGCAAAGGAGTAAGCCGCGTACTGGGATCCGCGCATCAAATTGGTTAGTCACGTATTGGGAGCCGTGCATTGAAAAACAGAAATTGTCACTACAGAACAAGTCCAATTGGGTATTGGGGTAAGAGTTCAACTGTAGGTTGGTGAGGTATTGGGATTCCTTACTTGTAACTGCTTGTTGTGATAATAGTGGAGTTTCGGGAGTGGTGACCTTAAATCACCCGGTGGGGTTTTTGCCGTAAGGGTTTTCCCCATTCATGAACAAATCACCGTGTTATTTACTTTCCGCTGCTTAACTTAGTTTGGTGATTTGTTTGTGTTGCCACGTGATATTGCATGTTAATTTGATTAATTAATAACTGGGCTAATTTAATTAATCTAAATTATCACAAGGGGTCAACGCGTTTGTGGCCTGTCACTCACTTTTGCTTTGCATGATTGAATGATTTTACCAATAAAAAAAAAAAAACTTTTTTTTTAATAAAAAAAAAAAAGTAATCTAAGATGTTGACATTTGTTAAAAGCACAATTTCAAATAATACATATTTACTTTTTAATTTGCAAAATCAACATACTTAGTAAAAAAAAAAAAAAAAACCCATATCAAGTTTTTCAGATTATTGTGCGAGTGTGTGACTAGTGCATACTACATATATGATAATGGGAGATTATAAATTAATTTTTCTAATCTTCTATTGTATCACGTCTACAATTTTTCCTCTTCTCTCAGTTATGGCAGAAAACATTTTTCTTTTATCTTGGTTTGATTAAAATTTTGACCTTAAAAGTTAAAATTTATTTTTATTTTGACAATTAAAACTGTTTTACGTGTCAAAGTTTTCATTTTAGGCTTTTATGTTTAATTATGTTTTCATATTGATCTTGTTATTTATTTCTACTAGCTTGTAACCTCATGCATATGTATAGATACACTTAAAGATATACAATAAAATGCATAATATAATTCCTATATATATAATTTATATATTATTAATAGTCATTTTTAAAGTTTATTAACACTTTAAAAATTTTAATAGGTATAAAATGTAAATTGTCCATTTTTTTTTTAATTATTGTGAAGCACTTTTTGTTAATGATTAATTTATTCTAAACTCTTTGGTTTTTGTATTTAATAACTCACTTGGATGAATATTTATGATGTGGTCCCATATTTGATTTAAATATTAAGAAATAAATTTTTTTAAGAATAAATAATTTAGAACACATGGTGCAAAATTGAAACTCTAATTTGGAATTCTAATTTAAGTTTCTCTCAATTTCACTTATTATATATATATATATATATATATATATAAGGACTTTACAGGTTAAATTGTTTTATTTATCCAATGACTAATATTTAATTTCCTTTAAATCTCAGCCCTTCAGTATAGTGTTCAACAGGATCTCAATTCTAAATAGCACCACTTGGAAGGAATATGCTAGGACTACAATTGGCTCACATGTAAGTTGTGAGTGGTAGAGTAAAATTAGTGAGTCCATGTGGGTCTACAATTCTACCATTCACAACTTACCACGTGAGCAAGTTGTGACAAAAGTTATGACAAAAGTTGTAGTTTTAGCATTACTCTAACTTGAAATGATGGAATACAAAAGAAAAATTCAAGTGATTGGTGGCCATGGGCTATGCAGTCACCAATTTGACATCATTTTTTAAAGCAAGAAGAAAATGATTGATGGACAGGACATTGGAATAAAGTTTCTTTTCAAACTAGTTTGAAGAAAAACTTTTGAAATTTCTCATATATTTCTTTTTTGGATGTGAATTTCAAAAATCTTCATTGAATTTCACTTTCTTTATGTTCTTAATGTGCATATCAAATTTTGTTCAAATTGAATACTATTTATTATTCGATCTTAAATTTATTTTTTATACACAGTTTAGATACATTTGTTTGATGACATAGTAATTAATTTTTAATTTTCTTGAAATTTTACAAGTATAAAAAGATAATAAAAACATGCAATTTAATTGATTTCTTAATTTTCAGGATAAATATTTTGATGCTTTTATTGTTTTATTTGAGTACTGCCGCCTATTTACCATTTTTTTATCCATTAAAGTAGTAAACTGTGGTAGCAAGATTAGACATTTAACAAATACCATTTTTTCTTCATTAAAGTATTAAACGAAATTTATCAAATAGAGATTTTTTTTTTTTTTTCTGGTCAGTTAAAAATTGCATAACTAAAAATAAAATAAAAAACCAAAAAAATCAAGTTTGAGTTGGGTATAAATATCCATAGGTAAATAAACTAGGTAACAATTGAGTACAGATACTAATTGAGTAAAGCAATCAGATTGTCATAGATAAAATAATCAGGTTAAATATGAGTATACCCAACTCATACTCAATCCATGACAATTGAGTACAGATACTAATTGTGTTGGATGTGGTTGTTTATTATATTGAATATATTTATCTGTTATGCTGTTTATATTATTTTAATGTGTTGAATGCTAAAATAAAACCTTTGACGTTGAAAGTATTGTAAAGTAAGTTGTTAAAATAAATAAAGTGAACTTTTGAATGACTAAAAGTTATATATATATTTTTTAGATGTTTTGCTGTGAACGCTTTAAGTGCTTTCCAGCTAATTCCATAGTACTCTCCACCTTTCTTGATAGTCTGCATGGCCAAATTATTGCAAGGCAATTGTTTCAACTTTCAACTTTCAATGTCCTTGGCCTCGTTGGGCGGCAAAATCATATATATATATATATATATATATATATATATATATATATGTGTGTGTGTGTATAAAATCTTCATTTAGAGCCAAGTGTTAGATATGCCAAAAAAAATTTAAATAAAAAGTATGACATATTAATTATATATACATACATAAAAATATATGTAATATGCTTTATAGAAAGCCATTTTATCATATTTAAAAAGAAAAATAGTCACATCTGTAGAATATAGCTTGAATTAGTTGGATTTGGATAAGAAAAGAATTTTATTTCTTTTGGGTTATTGTTGTTTGAAGTAATCAAGCTCTATTAGAAGTCTTGTCTACCACTTGATTTTGAGTTCTATTTGAAATAGGAGTGATTCTCCTTTTTGAGTGGAAAAGAAGTCTAATCTTTCTTGGTTTTGGATATGTTAGCCAACTCAAGTCTCCTATATACGTATATAAAATTTTCATTCAAGCCAAGTGTTAGATATGCCAAAAAAAATTATAAATAAAAAGTATGACATATTAACTATATATACATACATAAAAATATATGTAATATAATTTATAGAAATCTATTTTATCATATTTAACAAGAAAAATAGTCACATCTGTAGAATATAGCTTGAATTAGGAGTTCAACTCCTTGATGGATTTGGATGAGAAAAGAATTTTATTTCTTTTGGGTTACTGTTATTTAAAGTTATCAAGTTCTATTAGAAGTCTTGTATACCACTTGATTTTGAGTTCTATTTGGAATATGAGTGATTCTCCTTTGTGTGTGGAAAAAGAAGTCTAATCCTTCTTGGTTTTGGATATGTTAGCCAACTCAAGTCTCCTATATAAGCACGGTGCTATTGCGGCAAATTGTGAGATTGGTGTGTGTGAGAAAAAGAGCATTTTTCTTGGTTTGGTTCTTTGAAATTTGTAGGTTGCAATTTGGAATCGTGAGAGAGGTTTATTGCCGCTTGGTTTTGCGGTTCGGAGATTTTCCCTCTCTTGGTGTGCTGCAACTTTTGGATTTGATTTGTGGCTCTCTCTTGGGTTTGTGTGAAATTCGTATTTGATATTTGTATTTGGTATTTGTGAACCTTTGGTTCTTTGGTTTGTAATTGTGAGAGAGAGCTATTTAAGTGTATTTGAGATTTTGGTTTGTGAGAGTGTCTTTATACCAATTTGTATTATCTCAAATTTGTTATAGTGAAATTTGTTGATTGTCGCCTGTGAATGTAGGTTATTGCTGAACCAAGTAAATCCTAGTGTTTTGTGTCTATTTTTTTTTTGGACTAATTTTATTAATTCCTATTTTTTGTTTGGAGATCTTTCTTAGGTCTAAAATATTTTCACAATCAATCCTGGTAAATTTGAGTTTTCGCTATTTTACAACAACATCAAATAAGTCTTTATATATATATATATATAGATAGATATATATTATCTAGTTTGTTTTAACCTCTCAATTATCTTTTAAATCATATAGATTATAATCTATACTTTGATCCTGCCTAAGTCAATTTTCTTGTGTGTTGTGGGTTCTATTTAGTAGGTCATATTCTTCTAAAAAAATATATATTTAGTAGGTCATATCTCATTTCACAATAAGTAGTATATTTAAATAAAGCTTATAATTACTCTTATATATATATATATATATATATAATATTTACAAAATTTTTGGACAATTTCTTATACTATTTTCCTGAACATTTGTTTTCTCTCTTTTCATAGCACTTTTAGCTTGCAAGTTGCAATTGTGTCCCCCCCTTCTCTTTATTTATTTATTTTTTAACTTTACATAATTAATATGGTTTCATCGTTTGTAGATCATTTTGTGAGGTTCTAAAACTTTAGAACAATTGGCAAATCGTGAGCATAAACTTGACTAGATATAGGTTCTTAATTCTATAGGTTTGATTAAACAATACTTAGTTGATGCAAGTCAAGAATTAAGAACATTCAAGCCATAGAAAGAAGATTTGAATTTTAGCGAAGCTTGACTGATCAAAAATTAGACTCAACTGATTGAAAGTCACAGACATGAAATTTATGCAGAATTCTATTTCAGCCCAAACTTTGCTTAAACATTTTGGGTTTCAAGTGAAACACTTCGAGTATATAAAGAAAACTCTAAGAGTGTGTTTGGTTGGAGGGGTGCAAAAGTGGGAGGATAAAAAAAATTTAATTTTTCCTCCTTTTTATTTGGTTGGGAGTGAAAAAGTAGAAGAATGGAAAAAGTGAGTTTGTATAAATTTATTCATACACCCTTGTTAAAAAATGATGCTTAATTAAAACAAAAAAGTGATAAGCAACCAAAAAAAAAAAAAATCATCGAAATATATTATAAAAAAATTATTTCAAGTTAATAAAAAAAAAAGCACAAAGGCACCACGCCCATGAAATATAAAGGAAAAAAAATATAAACAAAAAAAAAAAAAAGAGAAGGCAACGCCCAGGAAACTATTTTTTTTTTTTTTTTTTTAAAATAACTAACTAGATTCTGCCCATGGTTTTCTCTCCATTTTGGAGAGATAAATTTTCTGTGGATCTGGGTGGAAAATGTCTGGGCCCCACCAGAAAATTTTCTCTCCTTCCTCCCTTACCAAACAACACCCTTCCCCATTTGCCCTCCTTTTTTTTTTCCCCATCCCTCCTATTTTACCTCCTATCAAACACATTCTAAGGCATGTTTCAAAGGGGTTTTTAGAGAGAGAAGAGTGCATTTTATACCTCCTATTCTAGATCTAGGGTTTTTGTACCCAAAACTCTCTAAATTCTTCTACCAACAATATTTTTTAAAGAAACTCAAGATCCGGTGTTGTAGAAGTTACTGCATACAAGATCAACAACTGCTGATGATCTAAAACCTTTGAGAGGGATCTCAAAGTCACAAACATGGGTGTTTGTGCTCAGCAAATTTAGACAAAAGAGTCCATGGAGTCGGAGCTGATCATGGTCATGTCAGTAAGTTCTATAAGAGGTAGCTTTAGATTTTAGGTAGAAAATCTATTGTAAACTTCAATTCTATATAGTGGATTTGTTTTTTTAAAATTATAGGATAATAAGGTTAAATCCTCTCCAAGATTTTTACCTTGAAATTGTTGGGTTCATTGGTTTTCCTGGATAATCATATTGCTTGCCTTTTTTACTTTTCCACACTTAGTGATATGATTTCATGTGTTTAACCTCTATCTGAAAATTAACCTAAGTAATTACTTGGCTAATTCATTAGGTTAAACTAATCTGGTTTTAAGGGGGTCTAAACAAATAAACAAGTGGTATCAGAGCGGGTTCACTCTAATTGGATTAACGTCCTGAGTGAGACCCTTGATCCTTATTGTCATAGATAATTTTAAGTGTCTTACTACTTTTATTTGTGAAAATTTGAATAAAGCAAATGCTATTGTTTTTGTTGATCTTATTGATGCCTGTGAAACTCACTGTAGAAAATTATCTAAATCTTTGAAAATTGCTAAGAAATTCAAGGAAGAGTTAAAATTGGCTAATCTTGAAAAAGAGGAATTGATTGTGAGATTTGATGAATCTAATAAAAAGAATGAATTTTTGAGAAATCAATTTTCCTCTCAAGATGAAAAGATAAAAAGTTTGGAATAAAAGTTAGCTGATTTTGAAGCTAAACTTGAAAATTTGTCTAATTTAAAACTTGCTGTTGATAACATATCTGCGTTTGTTTTCGTTTCTCTTAGGCCTAAAGACAATGTTTATATTCCTCTTTCAGGAGGAAGCATAAAGAAAAGGCTTATGTTGCTAGGTTAACAAAAATAAAAGTTCTAATGTAGACACTGAAGTTTCTAAACTTAAGTCTAAACCTACTGTTAGAGCGCATAAGAAATCTGTTTTTGTGCCTATCTGTCAACTTCGTGGTGTTGTTAGTCACATTAGACCAAATTGTTCTTTGTTGAGGCAAAAACCAAAATTTGAGACTAGATCTGCAGTTAGGAATACTGATGTTCTTAAATTTGTTCCTATTTGTCACTTTTGTGGTGTTACTGGTCACATTTGTCCTAACTGTCTTAAATTGAACTTTAGGAATTCTGTGTTTTAGTCTGGGATATGTGATAATATATCTCTTGTCATAAGTCCAAATAAATTGTTTCATATGCTTTTGAAAAATTTAAGCTTGTTGGCTTGTGAAAGGAAATTGCAGGATTTCAGTCTTTCCCTGAAGAAGTTTGTAATTCCTCAAATACACTCTGTTTCTCCTTTTTTTCACCTACAAAGCCAAAAACTCGTGCTATATGGGTGAAAAAAGGTTCGCTAAGGTGAGTGTTGTTTACTTGACCTTGATTTAATTATTTCAATTATTTTTGGACATGTTTATTTTTATTTTTTTGTTTTTGGTTTTTTTATTTTCTTGGTTTTTTTTTTTTATAAAAAAAATCCAAAAACATTGAAAAATTTCAAAAAGACAAAAATATTTTATTTTGTGCTTTGTTATATCTTTCTTGAGGATAACATGAATTCTAATATTTCTCTCTTGACTTAGAAAATGCTTAATATTGTGGAGAAATATAGGAAGTATGTGTTGCATAATTTGAGTGCATAAGCTATTTCTGTTCTTGTGTGAGTATGTACTAGATTATACATGTACTCATGGGTTAATTAAGAAATTGAAATTTCTAGTTTGTGTACTCTCTATAGCTTAGTTGAGCACTGTCATGCATTGTTGTTGCATGTTTCTTATTATTCATTTAGCATAATGTGTGTCTTTTGATTTTAAGTCATAAATTTTTTTGAAAATCCAAAAATATTTTTTACTTTTTTTGTATTGCACATCACTAAGTGTGTAATTAAGGTTGACCTATGAAATTTGCATTTCATGGCTGTGTAACTTGTTTAGCTTTGATGAGTTATTTCTTGCACTTTTACTAGTTTGTGCTATGTAGTACTTAATTGTGTGAGTTGTTTATAGTTTTTAAACAAGCAATCTTGATTTTGATGTCACATATTTTGATCGTAAGGACTAAAAAATCATAGGAGAAAGACATAAATAACCATCTCACCATTGTTACTCACCAATCATGGACACTTGTGTGTAAATCATAAAAGCCATGCTCAGTAAGGTGTCGCACTTATATAGCAAGATTAAATGAGGTGTTATTTCTCAAAAGAAAAAGAAAAGCAAAGAAAATAATTTTGCATCAAATAGAAAAAGAAAAGCAAAAGAAAAAAAAAAGGCAAAAAGCAAAATGAAACAAAATGCTTTTATATGATTGCAAGCGCGTATTCTAGGAGATGTGAGAGTTATATGATGTAACTCTTTAGGTGATAGTCACTTTTAAACCAATGTGATTGATGATGTCGAAAATTTGCTCAATTACTATCTACATATCACCTTTTTTGTACTTTGTACACTTACTAGTTGCACACACTACACACAAATCTTTGCTAAATTCGGTACATATAATTGTGTGTTGACTAATCTGGCCATCTTTAATTGCATATGAACTGATGTGCAAATACAAATTTTTTGTTTTGGTTAGGAATTTGAAGAAAAAATTGTTTTGAAGTTTAAAAAACTGGATCATGTTCATCTACATTGAGTCTTAAAAACTGTTTTTCAAAGTTTTTTTTTTTGTATAAAATTTCCATATTTTTTAAAGTTTTAATATTTACATTGTTTGACTAAGCAAAAATCTCCCTCGACCAATCAATACTATGATTTTTTATGTTCAAAACTCTCTACTTGATTCGATTGCTTCTTGATTGATGTTCAACTACTCAAAACTGGAAAATTTTCAGTTTTTAGTTTCTTAATTGATCAGTCTTTTCATGCATTGCACATATAGATTAGGACATGCATTGCATTGTTTTCTCTATCCATCTTGCATTTTTGCAGTCATATCTTTCATTGTTTTTCACACACAACATGCGTACACTTTGCTAAATTGGGTACTCAACTTGATTTAAAAATTGGTTGGTTAATTTTTGAGCTCTGTACATGTTAGTGTACGCTATTTTTCTTGATGTGTGAACAGCATAATTTTTTTTCGAGATATTATGGATAATGCATGTGCAAATATTTTCTCTATTATTGTGGTTGATATGAGTTCAAAATATCTTGACATATCTATTTATGGGTCACATAGTGTCAAGTTTGCATATGTCGAAAGAGAGAATATTTTTCTTTATGTGTATCCTTAACTTATTTTTTAAGTTTGTTTTGTGTCTTTTTATTTTTCCCCACCTCTAAAATTTTCCTTGAAACTATTTTTCCTAGAACTTCACATGTTTTTCCTATTTTTATAGAGGGAGAAAGCTGTTTATACAACATGTGTTGTTCATAGGAGGAGTTATCTCTATTTTCTATAGAGTTGAATTCTTTTGTGGTTCCTTGATTCTCCTTTTCTCTTATCCTCTATTGTGGATGTTTACTATCTACTCTTGGTTGAGTTGTCTTTGTCAATATGTGACAAAAGGGGAAAGAAATAGATGAAATTTGGAAAAGGTCTTTAACTGTTTTTATTTAGGGGAGATGAAATTGTTTTTGAAAAAGGGGAGAAAATAATAGGTTTTTATTATTATTATTATTTTTTTATGTATCTAACTTAGGAGGAGAGTTAGTTTGCATGTTTGCTATTTGCTGTTATTGCATATTTGTTATTTGTTGTTTATCTGTCTTTATTTTCACACGTGTTGATGTGCTCTTGTGAGCATTTCAGGAAAGATAGATACATTCTGATTAAGACATTCTGCCTCTTCTTGCAACTTCTAGGTTAGGAGTCTTAGATTGAGATCAGTGATGTAATTGGGCATTTTATTGTAATTGGGTTGTTCTTATATTTGAGCATTTCTTATTGTATGTAAGTTTTGTCATGGATTGCCAAAGAGGAAGATTATTAGGTTCTAAAACTTCAGAATAATTGACATACCATGAGCACAAACTTATCCAGATATAGATTTCTAATTCTATAGGTTTGATTAGACAATACTCAAGTTGATACAAGTCAAGAATCAAGAATATTCAAGCTATCGAGGTTTAAAAGATGCTAAAGCCTGTGGCTCGACAGCTAGCTCGATAGATGGCTATCTATCAAGGTTTATGAAACTCAGTTTTTCAGAGTTGTTTTTCATCCAATCTGTGAGTATGTGTTTGGGTTTTCTTTTCTCACAACCCTAAACATATATAAAGATTATTTTAAGGGTCATATCAGGTTGCACAGTGAAGAGCACAACTACATAGGAGCATAATTCCTTAAGTGTGACCGGAAACCTAGTTTGCCCTAGTTCTTAAAGAAGCTGTTGCATTTGTACACCGTAGGGTTTTGTGACCAAGCAACTTCCTGATCTTCATCAATTGATGAATAAAAGAACTTTACAGCCAACATCCTTCTCAAGTTGGTAATCAAGTCGTGTACTAGGATCCGCCCATCTTTTGGTTAGTCACGTATTGGGAGCCGTGCAATACAAGAAGAGATTATCACTACAAAACAAGTATAATTGGGTATTAGGGTAAGGGTTCAACTGTAAGTTGGTATAAGGTACTGGGATTCCTTTACTTGTAACCGCTTGTTTTGATAATAGTGGATTCTCGAGAGTGGTGACCTAAAATTACCCAGTGGGATTTTTGTCGTGTAGGTTTTCCCCATTCGTAAACAAATCACCGTGTCATTTAATTTCCGTTGTATATTTAGTTTCCGTTGTATATTTAGTTATTTGGTGATTTGTTTGTGCTGCCACGCTCATTGTATGTAATTGAACCTAATTAATTCACTTGACTAATTAATTGGTTAATTTATCATAAGGGGTCAATACATTTTTGGCCTATCAAGTGGTATTAGAGCAGGTACACTTTAATTAGGGTTTAATCTTTGCTGCGAGATCCATTGATTCCTGTTTGTCATAGATAGAGGATAGTCACTTATTGTACCTCCTTTGTTTGATGGAACTAATTATACATATTGGAAAGTACGCATGAAAGTTTTCTTGCAATCCTTAGATGAGAAGGTGTGGCAAGCTGTGGAGATAGGCTGGACCAAGCCAAAGGAAGCGCCGATCGATTGGGATGATGCAAAGATCAAGGCGGCTAACTTCAACAACAGGCATTGAATGCTTTATTCAGTGCGGTCACAAATGAGAAGTTCAAGAAGATCTTCTCTACTAAAATTACAAAGGAGGCATGGATCATTCTCCAGACAACCTATGAAGGAACCAAGGTTGTCAAGGATTTAAAACTTTAGAGACTCACTACTAGCTTTGAAGAAATCAAGGTGGAGGAGGATGAGTCATTTGATGAGTTCTATGCCAAGCTCAAGGACATAGTGAACTTAGCATTTAATCTTGAGGAAACTATTTCCGAACCCAAGATTATGAGAAAAGTGCTCAGATTTCTGCCCGAGAGATTCCATGCTAAGATCATTGCGATAGAGGAGTTAAAGGATATTGATAAAATTCTATTGACAGAGCTTGTTGGAAATTTGTAGAGCTATGAGTTGGGTTTGTCTAGGCTCGGGAAGTCAAGCAAGAGTAAGAGCATGACACTGAAGGCTAAGACTAGTGACACTGATGAGTCTTCTAATGATGAAGATTCAAAAATAAAGTCCTACGTCACCCAAAAGTTCAAGAAGTTCATGAAAAATGCCAATGCAAAGGGCTTCGACAAGGACTGTAGGCAATCAAGTTCTTCAAAGTTTAAGAGCCAAGATAAAAGGAAAAAGGATGCTAGGGATAGTGGTCAGTACACTGTTCCTTTAGGGCCCAAGTGTTTTGGGTGTTAGGGATTCGGTTATATGAAACAAGAGTGACCCATTTATCTCAAGTTTATTGGGAAAAGCAAGGCACTTGCTGCTACCTTAAGTGACACCGAACTTGAGGATGATTCTGAAAATGAAGATGATTTCGAAAATGAGGATGATGGAATCCTGAATGCCTTCACCGCCACTGTCAATTCTACTAAAGGGATTGTAGAATATGTGGATGAAGAAGAAAACTTGGTGGAGTCAAAATTTGAGAATATGGATGAGCAAGATGACATTCACATAGCCTATGCAAAGTTGTACAAGGTCTTAGAGAAACATGAGAAATTGTATAGGTTGGCCATCAAGAAACTTAGTGATGTAGAGCTTGAGCGAGAAAAACTCTCCACAAAGTTTGATGAAACAAATCAGACTATTGGAACACTGAGGTTTGAGAACAATTTCTTGGTTGAGAAGACCAAGAAGCTTGAGGCGGAACTATTCTAAGTGAGAGCTCAGTTGGAGAGGACCTCAAGTGCAAAACTTGATGAGATGCTCAGCATACAAAAATCTGCCTTCGATCAAACCGGTTTAAGGTATGATGTTTCTTCCCCTAATATTGCTTATTCTAGTACTACTATTTTTGTTCCTCCTGCTGACAATATTGATTCTAAGAAAAATGATACTAAAACTGTGATAGCTAGTGAGAACATAGACAAGGGTAAATCTATCTTAGGAGCACCCTTTAAGCTTACTAAGAAAGAAAACAAAAACCCTAGGGCTAAGGAAAGTAATGCTCAAAAGTCTAAAGAGAAGAAGCAGCATCTCTGTCATCATTGTGGTGCAACTGGACATACTCGACCAAATTGCTATAAGTGGTTAGCCACTCAACAGAACAACAACATGATATCGTCGGGAAGCCAGAATCATCTTTCATCCTTTCTTGCTCCTCTTGGAGATCTCCTCAAATCTCTCATGTTCCTTTCAAACTTGAACGGTTTCAATTCTTCCCCCTTACCGCTGGTACAAGAGTTTTTTCAAACGAAAGGTTCCTTCAAAGTGTGGAAGGAAAAGTGCTTCAAGTAATTTAGTCACTTTTTTTCTCTCTCGCTCTTTTTGTTATGTTTGCATTACTTGTGTGTTTTGTTTTGTTTTGTTTTGTTTTTTTTTTTTTTTAATTTTATTTGAGATAGTTTAGTTTTTATGCATTGCTTTATTTGAGATGTTTTTTTTTTGTTGTTTTTCAGTTTTTTTTTTACTTTGTTTTTCATTCATAAAAATATAAAAAAAATTGAAAAATTAGAAAAATACAAAAACTGTGTGTGTTTGTGTACATTGGTATTTATGTACCTTGAATGGCCAATGAAACAAAGTTTTCTAAATTTTGTATCTCTTGTACCTTAGATGAGCATCTCTATGCACAACTAAGCAAGTGAGCTTTGTGGCTCTTTGTTTGTGATGAGTAAGGTTAAGTGATTTCTTGTACGTAATACTTTTATCACTCTTTTTGATAGGAATGACTAAAAAATCCTAAGAGAAAGGCATAAATAATCATCTCACCACTGTTGCCTGCTAATTATGAAATGATATCTGTATGCTTTGGCATAGCAAAAGTGTAATGTCAAAAAGCTTAACATAATTGGCATTTCTTTTCTCTCTCTTATATACCCGTGCATGATATGCTCAATAAAATAAAAATATGCAAAGAAAAACAAAAGCAAGAAGATTAAAATGATTTAAAACATGATTGTAAGCGTGTATTCTAGGAGATGTGGGAGTTATAGGACATACCTCGAAAGTGATAGTCCCCATCAAACAATTATGATCGTGTGTGAGTTAAATTGATTTACTCATATCTCAAATCATCATAACATAGAGACACTTATGTAATCTTATGATGTTTTCACACACAACATGCAATATTCTTTGCTACTTTTGATACATATGCAGGTACAATGTGATTTGGCCTTCACAAGATTTTCATGCACTAATGTATGCTCACTAAACTATTTTAACTTGTTTTTGAAATATAAAATTGGTTAGACTTGTTTAGTGTGTATGTGTGTTTTGGATCTAAATGCATGACATTTTTCTTGGTTGAGAGATGATTTTGAGAGCTTAAAATGTTTTTTGGATCTTTGGTTGAGTAGCATTCGTGGTTGCATTCAAATCACCGTGTCATTTAATTTTCGCTACATATTTAGTTATTTGGTTATTTGTTTATGCTACCACGCTTATTGCATGTAATTAAACCTAATTAATTCATTTAACTAATTAATTGATTAATTTATCACAAGGGATCAATACATTTTTGGCTTATCAGGAGGAAAACTAACTAACTAACTAACTTTCCCTCAAACAATAACAAACTAACTAACTATCACACATGCCGATCAAACACTTAACATTTATACACAAAAGTAAGCTACTTGTCGTTTAGACTATCTATTACTCCTAGTTAATTCTATCGATTTGCTCTCAGGTCTATTGTTTGTTGATTTCTTTTTCTCTTTTCTTTGCTCTTATCTCTGTCGATCCTTGTACTACTTTGATAGTATATAAATTGTATCAAAAAATAAAAGGGCATGTTGATAATTTTATAATAAAAAAGTTTTTTAAAAAAATCATCTTCCTTTTCCTCTCTTTCCATCCAATTTTGTATGATAGCAAACAGTGAGGCCCCATGGAAATTTAATCACTCCAAATGAACCCATTTTTCTCTTCTCTCATCTAACCAAACAAGGGAAATGATTTTCCTTCTCTTCTCTTCTTTTCCTTTCATTTCTCTCACCTTCCCCTAATCCAAACATAGTGTTACCACTTCTCTTTCTTTGTCTTTTTTTATTTTAGTTAGTTAATTGAAATAATTTACTCCTACTATTTCACAATGATTTGAAATTACAAGTTCTAAGTGGTGGAAAGTAAAATTAAAGTAGTTCTAGGACCACATACTATTTCATAATAAGTTTTTGTCTACGAAAAATATGGATTGAATGGGAGAAATAATATCAAATTTATACAAAATATAATGGGGAGAAGAAGAGTCAAAATATAAGAAAATGATGGTGGAATTGTAATGGTAAAGCAGAGAGCAGTGGAGAGATTAAGAGGCAAAGAGGGATGGGAAAAGTTGGAGAAGGTGTAACCGTAGACTAATAGGGACAAAAATAGTGTTTTTTTTTTTTTTTTTTTGTGTGTGTGTGTGTGGAGAATATGGAGAAGGAAAGTATAAAAAAAGAAAAGAAGAGATAGAAAATAAGTGGATGATGTGGTTTTTGATGTGGCTCGACATAAGCATATCAACAATAAATATTGAGAAGTCTATTTTTGTTGGCTTTATTTAGTGATAAATTTGTTTGTATTTTGTTTTCATTTAATGTATCTTTCCAAGGCATAATTGTTATTTGGAGTAGATGTACTTGAGCCTCTCCCTCACATCTTGGAAAGCTGCATGGTTAGAGATATTGAGACTTAGAGGCGACCAGGAGGCAACCTAGGTAGCTTGCAAGATCTACATGGCAGGTAGTTTGGATGAGAGTGTTAACTAAGCCCCTAGCAACCACCATGCAAACTTAGAGTGCATCTAGGTCGCAACTTGCACAATCTTCGTACTTTACTCTCTAGACTTGCACCTGGCCAATGCATTTTTGCTAGCACACACACATATAGTTGTGAGGTGTGGCAAGTGCTTCTAATAAGGGTTAAGCAAACCCTAGAAATCAAGAGAGACATCCAAGAGAAGCCACATTCAAATTCAATCCCTATTGGTGGTGTTTTCATTGGTTCTTCAATGGAGGTTCTTTGGTGAGCTAGATGAAAAAAAGAATTGGTGAAGTTGGTTGCAAATTGGAACATGGAGGGCTCAAGTACACAAGGAGAAATAGGCTTGGAGGATTTATGTTCATTCATTTATTGTGACTATTCATTCTAGTGGAGATTTCCTATGGGTGGTTTGCTTACTTTGAGGGTTGTCCTTTGCCTAAACACATTTTGGTGTTTAGTGTGGTTTGCTTGCTTTTCCCATTATTTCCTTTACACTATATTATTGCCATGCCTTGTGTAGTATAGCTTGTTTGTTTGGAAATTGGTTAAGTCATTTATACTTGGACTAATATGTATAGTTTAGGTTAAAATTAATTAAGCCATAAAATGCTAGGGTTAGGGTTCGTTTGGATAGAGTTTATTGCTGAAAACTAAAAATACTGTAGCAAAATAATTTTTAAATGTGTAAATAGTGCTGCGGGGCCCATTTTTAATGAAAAAGTACATAAACAATACTGTGAATAGTGCCAATTAGTGATAAACAATATTTTTTTGTCCCCTAAAAGCTGTAAAGCTACCGGTTGAAAAAAAAAAGAAAAAAAAAAAAAGAGCTGAAACGTGAAACCTACAAAACGTAAACGCAGATCATCAGTATCCAAACCGCACCTTAATATAACATCTTTCAAATGTTATGCTTTAGTTTATATATATATATATATATATATATATATATATATATATAGATGTGGTTACTCTCTTGGAATTTGAGTAAGTACTAAAGACTACTTGGATTTAGAAATCTATACAACTCTTATCAAACTGTTTGATTGGACAGAGAGAAAAACAAAGAAAACATAGAAGGGAGAAAGAGAGATAGAAAGAATAAGGAAAGAAACATGGATGTAGATATAGATATGTTGGTTATATTTACATTGTAATGCCAAAGTAAACTAGAGTCTCAGACATAAGGTTTTTATTTTAATGAATGAGTAAAAATTTGAAACAATTTATTTCTTATAAAAATAAATATTTTAAAAGTAGTACTACAACTCAACATTTTCATAAAAATTTCAAAATAAAAGTTAGGAGGCAGGTTGTTAATTATAGGTAAAAAAAAATAATGTCAGTTGTCGGCCTAGATAAAAACCAACTATAATTTACCACTTAAAATTTATTGTGAAAATATCTTAGCATGTTTCTAACTTTTTATCGTGCCATATGAAGTATGAACCACACAAATCGCAATGTTAAAGAAATTCTCCATTGTCTTCTCCCTTTCTTGTACTACAGTACGCACCCAGATGCCATGTCATGCTTTTAAGTCGTAGGGGTGTTTCAATGAGGTTGGAGCTAAAACATAGATTTTTTTAATTCTCTTTTTTATTTTCAATTGTTAAAATAATCTTTTGTTTATCACCAGTGTTTGATTGTCCAATTAATTATCTTGGTCATAAATGGTACATAATTGTAATCCTATTTAAACGAATCTCTAATGTATATTTCTTAAAAAAAAAAAATTAAAATGTATTCATAAAAAATATATATATATATATATATATATATATATATATATATATAAAATTAACCGGAAGGGGGGCCATAATATGGGATAACTATTATACATTTTTTTTTTTTTTAAAGAGGAGATAACTCTTATATTGATATATATCTAGCATCTACTGACTTTTTAAAAATATTTCGGGGGGTCAAGGCCCCCTACGGTCCCAATGTGGCTCTGCCAATGCTTTTAAGTTTTATCATTATTTCTCAAAAAAAAAAAAAAAAAAAAAGTTTTATCATTATTCCAAACTCTATAAAACTCTCCGGTTTTTAGCTAGCCTGCATGGCCAAATTATTGTAGAATAAACCCTAAAACTACATAAAAATATCTGTAATATGATTTATAAAAAGATATTTTATCATAACAACTCCATGCCTTATTCTATTCGGGATGCATGGAGTAAGTGAGGAAAGATGTAGTCTTTACATTTCTCCAATACACACACACACACATATGTATATATATATATATATATATATATATATCATCTTGTTTATTTGTAAGCTATGAATTATCTTTAAAATCGTATGATCATAATTAATAGTCATTAAACACTTTATATCATGATTTTTTGTTAAATTAATTTAAAACAAAAAAAGATTTTTTGCTACATAATTTTAGAGATTACAGAATTAGAGTGTACTAACAGTTTCAAACATTATAAAACCTATCAAATTTGATCAATTTTAAAAAATAAACGTCACTTTACAGGTCTAATTTATACTATTCAATCTAATATATATATATATATATATCATAAAATTAAGGAAAAAATCATTTTTATATATGACTAATGCAATAAAAGGAGAAATTATTAGGTCCTCTAGGAGGATTGCTGACACGACCCTCCCAACCAATGAGACGATGCCATTTGTGCAAATGTGTGAGTGAGTTTCCTAATTAGCACAAAGAATAAAAAATAAAAAATTACTAGGTGATGTCACATTTGTATAAATAATAGACCCCTAACTAGCTAACTCTTAGCCAAGAAATCTGCATTTTCCATATCTTTAAAAATGAAATTAAAAACATATTATCCATTTTTTAATCTTTAAATGAAAAAATTTATAAAAATATATTTTTGAAAAATTAAAAATAATTTTATAAAGAGATCTACTCATATATTTCTAAGAACATATATCTTTAGTATGATATATATATATATATATATATATATCTCTCTCTCTCTCTCTCTCTCTTTCTATACTACTATTTAAGAGGTTGCCCCTGTTTAGACCGGATTTTTTTTTTCCAAAATACCCCTACAACCTATGTTTAAGTAGGGGCAAAACTTGGTAAAAATGCTTTTTTAACTTTCATGTAAAACACTATCTACAAAATAGGACCACACTTCCAGTACACTCACGTTGGTTTTCAAACTTAAATTGCTTCTTCTTCAGTACTTCTCCAATTCTCTCAATTCTGTGTTTTCAAACTCCTTTCACCCACCTCTTTGCTTCATATTTCACTACAAACAACAAAAATAGAAGACAGATTTGAAGTAAGCTCTTTTTTAGATCAAATCTCAGGCCTCTCTCTCTAATCTCACTTTTTTATTTCTACATTTCTTACTTCAATTTCTCTCTCTATTTGGCCATGTTTTGTTTGTTGTTATTTCAAGACTTACTGGATATTTTCTAATGTGTAGGCAGAGGAGATCAGTGTGAGAAGTAGAGAGAGTAAACTGATTTTGAGTGCAAGGTATTTTCTCAAAAAAACACGGTCCAGGTTAGTTTCTAACTCTAATACTCATAAAAAATACACATTCCATGTTCCAGCGTTTATCACCTTGGCTTAAATTTATGGGTAGCTCCCTCCAATCAACCCTTTCATACTTCATTGTATATATGTGGAATACGAATATCTAATACTATCTAATACTATTCTTTTGAAACCATTTATAAGCTAAGGTGATAAACGCTAAGGTGATTGTTGTTATGGAAAATCCTTCAATTTTTATAATTATTATGGTTTTGTTCTATTTTGGGCGTGACAGCTGTGAAAGGTTGAGGTTTTTTTTGTTTTATAGTTTTGAGCTTTTGTTTCTGGGTTTTGTTGTTCAAATTTGAAAGTGGCTAATAAGTAATGGATTTTTTTTTTTTTTTTTTTTCTAAGTCTTGGATTATCTTTTAGCAAAAAAAAGTCTTGGATTATCAGATTATGTGTTAATTTTCTTCTCCATGTGTTGTTTTATCTCCAACAAAATCTTATTATTTTATCATGATTTAGATTGTAAAAGGACTACACTTTGTTATCATTATCCTTTCGATATCATTATCTTATCTTTTTTTTATTTTTTTTATCTGGTCAGTTTGATGGGTGTTTAATTATTTTCCCTAATTAATGACTATTTTTTAAAGAATAGGAATGATATATATTGATTGGTCTTTATTTTTTTTTTTGTTGTTGTAGATATCGGGTTTGACTCATTATTTTAGTGCATGTGTTCTAAGTGGTGCCCTCCCTTCCTCTTATTATTTTTGTTTGTTGTTTTTATTACATTTAAGCCTTACTCTCTATTTTTTTTTTTTTTTATATTTTTTTTAAGGTGACATATCAACAGTTTGGTTAGATTGCATAGCAGACACATTAGATGAATTCGGGTGAGCGAAGTGGTAGTCAATCTATCAAGTAGTTGCTAAAAAACATTTTTTTTAATATGAATATCCTACCTTATGAAATTTAATATTGTCCTTTTTTGTGCCTTTCATTGCACATTTGAGGACTTTGTAAGCAATTGTCATATACGCAAATTTGCTAAAGCAAGTGTACGGGCATCGTCCCTCTAGGCCAGCCACTCGCAAGCCCACAAGGATAGCTGCCTGTACGGGCCACGCCCCAGGCCCGTTTAAACCTAGGCCCACAAGAACGGCCACCCCCTCTTGGACCCCGGCCCTAATCAGTTTAAAGGGCTTCACCCCAAACCAACGTAGCACACCAAAAGCGAAGCCATCATAGATATGGTCGGCAGGAGCGAGCCGCGCATAGTCTGCGCCTGATGCCCGAGGTTCCGCCGGGTTTCGCCGATCAACTGCCCAGGTCGCCATACCATGCATTGCCGCCCACCCTGAAGGCTTTTCTTCCGGGAAACGAACGTGACAATGGAATCAAGTTCCGATGCCACCATTGTCCTCCTTACGCTCATAAATGCTCACCACTAAGAGAGGATGACATTGGACCTCTCCATCCACTAAACCAGAGGATGGCCGCAGCAAACCAGCAAGCTGTGGCTATAAATAAGCGATGGGATATCAGAAGCAGGGGGACGCGAGGGAGGGAGGAAAAAGAGACAAGGGAAAAGAAGGAAGAAAAAAAGAAGATAGAAACACTGGGGCAGTCTTGCAAGGAATCACCCCATTATAGGAAACGCTAAAAGCCCACCATACAAATAGATTGTGAGCCCAACTTGTCCCAGGCCCAGTCGCTGATTTTGGGTGCGCACACAAGGCTTATGGACTCTGACATTTTGGTGTAATAAATACCAAAAATACCACCATATGAGAGCATTTTGTGCAAAAATTTCTATTTATTTTAGCATAAAAAATTACTTTTTTTATTTTACATACTCACTTTATTATCTACTTTACATTATATTTTATTAAAATATCATTTTTTTAATCTTTCATTGATTTTTTTAATTAGTTATCTTTCTTTATACATAACAGCCATAGTTGTCAATCAGCGAACCGTATCGTGAATCGATTTTTGTTTCTTCCGTATAGTGTATCGTAAGATACACAAACACTTGATAAAATTTTAAAAAAAAATTATAGATATACATATTTAAAGGGTATGTTCATTATAAATTTTGAATATATTCAACTAATGACTAGTTTATTCATCACTTATGTAATAATATTTGACATCAAGCTAGCATATGTTTATAACATACACATTCAAATTGCTTAAATTCAAAAGTGATAATATGTTACAAAGACTCAAAAATAATAATTTATTTTCATCATATTCATCGTATTGCCTAATCAATCATATATAAGTCAATGCTTTTATCATGTTTATCATTTTGAAAACTTATTTCTTCACTAAAATTTTCTTCAACATCATTAACATTTACTATCTCTTCTTGTTCTTTCCATTTTAATATATTTTAAAAAAACTCTTCTTGGCATTCTAATTTCTTGAACTTATAACAATAATGACAAATAAAAAAAAAATTATATTGTTGATTAATATCTTATTCATAGTATAGAAAATAAATTTATAAATATTAAAGTAGAGTGTAAGTGTGTACTGTGTACTCCAAATTTTGTAGGAGAAAGAGAGGGAAAAAAAACTTATGAATATGTTATTTTATTAGGCCAAATCAAGTAACATAATAATTTGTGTTAAAAACAAGTTTAACAACTTGTTAGATTCAAATAAAAGTACAAATTTTAACAAAAAAATTCTCATTTTAAAGCATTTGTCTATGTATCGTATGATATGTACGATTTTACGATACAATACACACACTATATCGTATGTCCATGAACACTTATGATTGCAATTTAGGTAGAAAACTAGGGGAGAATGGTTTGCAAAGTGACAGATATATAATGAATAATGCTACATGCACAAACTAACTTACAACATCATTATAAATTGTTGATTCTCATATGAGCCAACCATTAATATAACAATTTTGCTAATTATATTAACCATCCACCACATTAGTTTTTTGTAAAAAAAAATTATAAAATAAATTGTGAACATGGTAGCTCACACTTTTTTAAAGTTTTATATTTGTCTTATTTTAAAAAATAAAAAGAAAATTATTTTTATTTGTTTTTAAAAACAAATAGATAGTCACAAAAGAGAGATCGGGGGCTGTTTGGTAACGTTGTTTGAACAACAGTTTTCGTTGTTTAAACAATACAACATGTATTTCCACAATATTTTTTCACTCACACATATTTCTACAACTTAAACAACGTTACTAAAACAATATTACCAAACGAGCCCCTGAATAATTGCGTGTTGTGTCCCAGTACAATAATTGAGAAAGCATTTGACATATGTGTGTGTGTGTGTGTGTGTGTGTGTGGCTCTTTGTGCAGCTGTGCTACCTATGAGCCTATCAGTCTGTGTGGTTCCTACCAACTACTAAAAAGTGAGTGAGTCAGGAAAAAATAAATCTAGTTAATTGAGTTTATTTTCATCGGTTTATTGTCCAAAATTTATCTACTTGATGTACTTATCCTTCGTCACTCTTGACAAAAAGGGGGAGTAGTTTTGATATGAGAGTAGTCATATACATAGGGGGAGAGTTAGTATTGGAGATTTTTTGTGATAGGGGGAATGTCTATGAGGGATGTAGTGAGGTTTTTTTTATGTATTTTCTTTTCTTTCTTTTACATTTACCTCATATATATTGGTCTTTGACCATTTGACACAGTGTGTGAGGAATTTCACAATTCGCTCCAATACTAATGTGCTTGGTTTGCGATTGAATGCTATAAAAGATTTGTTCCCCCTTATCATTTACCAATTGGTGTTTGGATGGATTGGTAAGGCACACGGTCCGACAAGTGGTATCAGAGTCCAGTCATAGGTTCGAGTCATTGGAGCCGCATTGTGAGGGAGGGATTGTGAGGTATTTCACAATTCGCTCCAATACCAATAGGCTTGGTCTGCGATCGAATGCTATAAAGGATTTGTGCCCCCTCATCCTTCACCAATTGGTCGTTGGATGGATCAAGGCACATGTTCCGACATAGTGTACTTGTATTTGGATTATATCTATTGATGTATGTTATTCACCTATCTTTACATGTGTTGTTTCTTTTTTCTCTTTATGCACATAATTCTTATATATTGTATGCAATCTATTAATTCTATTTCACACTAAGATGTCATGATGAGTTTTGTTTAAAGTATTTCACAAATACAAGTTGTCAAAGTCTTCTTGCCATAAACTCTCTTCTTACAAAACTTTTCAAAAGTTTGTGTCAGGATAGATTTTATTGTATTCAACAAGTGAGTATGAGTTGAGTGATATATGACTTCTCTCATATGTTCATTTGTTTGTTGTGGTTTTGTCACGGATGGCCAAATGGGAGATTTTTAGGACATATGTGATTTAATATTAGGTACATATGTCAAATTAGAATTGGCTAATCATTTGACAAAACACATTTTACTTGTAATTGGGTAGATCTAGGATGTGTTTAATACTTCAAGGAACAAGGTTTTAAGATTAAGTGTTAAAGCCATGCAAGTCTGTCTAAGAAACAAGTAAAGAAGTGCTGGATTTTAAATCTTGACAGTTAGCCCGACAACTAGTATCTATCGAGGTTTAAAAAGTTGCTGAAACCTGATGCTCGACAGCTATCTCGATAGATAAGCTATTTATCGAGGTTTATGAAATTCAGTTTTTCAAAGCTGATTTCAATCCAATCCATGAATACATGTTTGGGCTTTCTTTTCTCATAACCCTAAACATATATAAGGATTGTTTTAAGGGCCGTCAAAGGTTGTGCAAGTGTAAAGCAAAGTTGTGGTCATGCAAATTGTGACCGGAGACAGAATTTGCCCTAGTTCATCTTTCTCTTGAAGAAGCTATTGTGTTTGTACATCGTAGGGTTTTGTAACCAAGGAGCTTTGTGATCTTCATCGTATGATGAACTGAAGAACTTGCAGCCAAAATCTGTCTCAAGTTGGTGAGTAAGCCGTGTATTGGAATCCGCACATTAAATTAGTTAGTCACGTACTCAGAGCCTTGCAATATAAGGAGAGATTGTCACTACAGAGCAAGTTCAATTGGGTATTGGGGTAAGAGTTCAACTGTAGGTTGGTATAAGGTACTAGGATTTCTTAACTTATAACTGCTTGTTGTGATGATAATGAATTCTTGGGAGTGGTGACCTTAAAATCACCCGGTGGGGTTTTTGCCGTATAGGTTTTTCCCATTCATAAATAAATCACCGTATCAATTTGATTTCCACTACATTTAGTTAATTGGTCATTTGTTTGTGCTACCACGCATATTGCATGCTAATTGAATTAATTAATTAACTTGACTAATTAATTTGTTAATTCATCATAAGGGGTTAATACATTTTTGGCCTGTTCAAAGTGCAATTGTTAATAAACTATTTTAAAAAAGTTTTTAGGGATAAAGAAAAAAGTAATTAATATTTTGATACTAGTTATTTTTATTTCCCATAAGTCATATTAAAACTTTTTAAAAATAAACGATTAATAATTGACCTAAAAGTACCGGTTAACAATATCTTTTAACTTACGCTGGCCAGTGAATTATATTACTGACTAACAACAATAAAAATTAATAAATAAACAAGGACAAGAAAAGACAAAAGACTCACCTTTAACTAGCTGCAAGGCAGTTTCCTTTGCCCCTTTGACGGTTTACTTTTGAAAAAGTGAATTTGATTTATGATCAACTTTGTCGGCCAGTGTAATTATTTTGCTGACTAGCAACAGTAATATGCTTAGCCACAATAATTCTTCTTTAGTCCAAGTAATATCTTTTCCCCTCTTTTTATAAGGGGGGGCCATAGGTTTAATGCACAAGAGAAAGAACCTTCGTGAGAGGGAATGCTGATTAACATTGTTTCTATTTTTTTTCTTTTGGCTATGTGCTGATTAACATTGTTTACTATTTTATAGTTGTTGTCCTTTCATTGAATCCATAATATTTTCTTATTATATCTTCTTACCCCTTTTTAGAATATTGAAGATTAATAACAATGCCATTAATTAAATGTCTAAATTTTAAGTTTTTGTAGTCTAAAAGTATGCATAAAAAATAAATATATAGATCGAATAGTAAATAATATTCGATTGAAAAAAAAATTGACATGTATGTTAAAAATATAAATAACATGCAATTCAATGGTTTGATTTTTGCAATATATAGCCATGATAATTTTTTAGTGAGAATTGTAGTCATTGGAACTTTGTCTATTTGAAACTATTCATGTGTATTATTTAAACAAATCAATTGACTTATTAGAAAAATGATAAAATTTGGCTACAAACTTGGTTAGCCAATAGCTATAACTGTACTCAATATCTTTTTATTGAATATGAATTTTGACAAATCCACCATCGATTACATTTTCTTCTTATATCTTTCATACTTGAAAAATTTCTGAAAGATCAAACATTAATAGTTATGTTCTCAATTAAATGTTTAAATTTCAAGTTTTGTAGTATAAAATTTGAACAAAAAATAAGTTTATAGATTGAATAGTAAATTGTAGGATAAACTTTGGCAACAAACTTTGTTATAGTCTAAGGCTAGAACTCCACTTAATGTTTTTTTATTGAGTGTGAATTTTGACAACTCCGCCATTAAATTACATTTTCTTCATATATCTTTTATACTTACAAAATTTTCAGAAGATTACATACCAATAGCTATGTCATCAATCAGAGTGTACAAGCAAATGTTGAAAGTGGGACTTAGATTCCCTTGAAGTGCTCTTCACCATTGTCTTCTTCTGTATCTTGGACTAGCCGTCACCCAAATCTCTCCGAATGCCTGGAGAGTCTTCCTAGGTGTGGATGTTTTGTATAGGGTGATGTCCGACGAGACACATAGGATGACGGTGGAAGAGTTCTTCCATTGCTACTGTCCATTCGAGATTACCCAATCAAAAGGCATGTACAGTTCCGTGCCAAGAAGTTCGTTGCTTAGGTTAGTGTGCGACACCCCTGACTCCAACAGAAACTGGAAGAGTCGTTACTTTTTCATCCAAGGGGACGACTAGATGTGTCACCCTAGTGACCAGAAGTATATGTCTGTGGACAAAACTTGGGGTATAATGCCCCCGTCTGGTATGTGTCCGTCTATCTTAGGTTTTTATTTCCTATTGTTGATTTTGTTCGATATTCTAACTGTCTCTTATTGCATCTCGGAACCGTCCATAAGTCACCCTTGAGGAGTGGAGCTTCTTAGAGAAGATCTTCACAACTACTAAGCTGTCAGAGAGGTCGTGGATTAAGCTGGTTACCTTGGACACCCTCCATTGGTACTATGACGATCCTGAACCAACTGAGGTTGCCCGTCGCTATGACAAACAAGTGCGCTAACATGAGTTCGTTGCCCAATACTTGCTTTTCTTTTTAGCTTTTTTAGTAGCTTATCTAACTCCTTTTATCTGTCCATCTTTATGCAGAAATGGAAGATAGCAGGAGGAGGGCTTTTATTAAGCAGTAGACTGCTGCTAAGAAAAAACTAGAGGGGAGCTTACCTCTTAAGACTGGTCAGGCTAACCCGTCTACCAAAAGGAAACCTTCCGAAAAAGTGGACCGTCCACCTAAGAAGCCTAAGGTGGTGATGGGGTCAATTGATGGTGAGACCCTTGCCACCAGCAAGTTGCCCCTTAAGCCTGGTCAGGGGAAGGGGAAAGGCCAGGTGAAAGGTCCCGATCCCGTAATTGAAAAGCGCCCCACCCTCATCCTTGAAGACTCAGGGTATACGCTTAAGCAGTTGTCATCCATCATTAAGGATGATGGCTATGAGGACTTGGGCAATCATGCTACTGGGGCCACAGGGGAGACAGACCTATTTAGTTTGGCACAAGTATGCTCATCGGTCCCCTTTTTCTATTTCATCCTATTGTTGTCTCATTCTAACCTTCTTTTTTGATTCTTGCAAGGGGTAGTCATGATGAAGGGTCTAATGGACTGTTGTGCGTCCCACGAGACGATGATGAGCAGTCTGAGAGAGAAGGTGGAGGCTAGGGAGATGGAGTTGCGGGAATTGACGGCTTGGAAGGAGGTCTAAGTTAACAAGCTTGACCTAATGAGGCAACTTTTGGAGGAGTCAGAGACACAAGTTAAGGCGCTGAAGAAAATACTCAAGGATAAGGAGGGAAAGATCTCGAAGGCTAAGGGTCAACTCCATCAAGCTAAGGAGATCACGGTATGGGAGTATCATGACTCCGACATCCTTTTAAAGGAGCTTGGTGGCTCCTTTGCCAACGACTTTGATGATTGCTTTTGTCAGGTCAAGGCCACTTTTCTGGACCTGGACCTGGACCTTTCCTACATCTCCATTGACGCCCAGGCTTAGACTCCAACCTAGCCCATTTACTCTGAAGGAACCGACGAGCTTTTTACTGATGAAACCAACCCCAACCCTTAAGGTGACAGGCGGGTTGCTCATGCTGATCAAGAAAAATCCATTGGGGACGGTACCCATCAACTTTAAGGGGACCTGATGGTTAAGAAGAATGAAGAACCTCCCATCGTCCAGCAGTAGTTTTTTTTTGGTATATCATTAACTTTCTATTTTTGAGAAAACGGTATCTATTCATTTTATCACCCATTGTTTCTGGGTTTCTTTGGATGTAAGCATTTTCCTTTCATAGGCTTTTTATCTAATGTTTCTTGTTTTGTCCATTGCTTGAATATATACTTTGCATATATCCATCTGTTAATCTTGATGTTTCCGTCCTTTACTAATGGACCCGTTTACTTGTGGACCTGATACTAGATTCGTCCATTTAGGGATATGATACCATCCCACGGGACGAACTAGTCCCATAGTTGGACTTGGCATTTTTAGCTCAACTTTTGGGATGAGCCCGTCCATTATTGGACCCGTCCATCTTTGGACTAAGGGACTTCTTGAATTGGATTTATAAATCTTGAATCACCCCTTAGGGTGAACCCATCTACTTAGGGACCTATTAATTTTTAGCTCACTCTTGGGGATGTACCCGTCCATTTATGGACTTTATAATTCTTAGCTCACCCCTTGGGATGAATCCATCTACTCACGATCTTAGTAATTTTAGATCATACCTTGGGGCAAACCCGTCCACTTATGGACTATAATTTTGGAGCACCCTTTAGGATGAAGCTATCCACTTGTGGACTTAATAATATTTTAAAATCATCCCTTGGGATGATCCCGTCCATTTTTGGACTAATTCTGGATCCATACCTTGGGGTGTACCCGTTGACTTATGGACTTTATAATTTTGGATCACCCCTTAGGATGAGTTCGTCCACTTGTGGAATCAATAATTTTAAAACCATCCCTTGGGATGATCCTGTCCATTTATGGACTATGATTCTGGATAACCCGTCCACTAATGGATAATGACAAGTTGCAAGGCATCCCGTTCACATAGAAAATTGGTTGTAGACATGGTTTTGTAGAGATGCATATATGCTCATGATACTTCTGAATAACTCCTCTTATTATGTGATAAATACGCATAGAAATTGTTCTTAAAAAAAATGAAAAATGGCCCTTCGGGCTTAAAAGTACTGTAAATAAAAAAAAATTAACTAGAAGGAAATAAACTAGAAATGAGGAATGTTTTTGTTCGTGCCCCTGTCTACTGGTAGTACTTCTTCAGGTGCTCCGTGTTTCATGGGTGATGCAACTTTTGCCCGTCTAGTGTCCCCAAGTGGTAGGTTCCTTTCCTATGCCATGATGCGATCTTGTACAGTCCTTCCCAATTAGGTCATAGCTTCCCCTGAGAGGTGTCTTTTGTGGCGCTCGTCACATTTCTTAAGACAAGATCTCCAACTTGGAAGTCCCTGCGTCTGACTTTGGAGTTGTAGTGCTTGGCCATAAGGTCCTGGTACCATGTTAACCTTTGTTCAGCCGTTGCTCTGACCTTGTCCACCAGATCAAGCTGCAGGAGCATAGCTTCATCATTTCTACTCTCGTCATGGTTTCCCACTCTATAGCTTGTGAGTCCCACTTCGGCGGGGATGATTGCCTCAGTTCCATATGCTAGTCAAAACAGTGTCTCTGATGTAGGCGTCCTTGCCATCGTCCTATATGCCCATAAAACGCTTGGTAATTCTTCATGCCATATACCCTTAGGCCCCTCGAGTAGAGTCTTGATGATTTTGAGCAAGGATTAGTTCGTGACCTCAACTTGTCCAATGGCCTAAGGGTAGGTGGGCGATGAGTACTAATTCTTGATCCCTAGCTATGAGCAAAAGTCTCTGAACGCATCGTTGTCAAACTGCTTCCCATTGTCTGAGTCCAGTACTCTAGGTATACTGTACCTGCAGATGATGTTCCTCCATATAAAGCTTCGTACATTCTTCTCGGTGATGGTAGCCAAGGCTTCGGCTTCTACCCACTTTGTGAAGTAGTCTATACTGACCACTAGGAAATTTAGCTGCCGAATTTCTATTGGGAACAGACCCATGATGTCCAATTCCTACTAAGCGAAAGGCCATGGGGCTGTTATTAGAGTGAGCTCCTTTGTTGGCTGCCAGATGAGGTTGTCAAAGCTCTGACATTTGTCGCAAGCTTTGACATATGCAATTTTTTGCATCGTAGGCCAATATTATCTTGCCCGGATTAGTTTCTGCACTAAGGACAGTGATCCAAAATGGTTTCCATAGACTCCTTCTTGGACTTCTCGCATGACATATTCTACCTCCTCGGGGATAAGACACCTCAGGTACGGGCGGGAGAAGCCCCTTTTGTATAGGACATCTTTAATCAGTACGAACCATGTTGCTTGAACCTTCAGCTTCCTTGCCATCAAGTAGCACACCGTCCTTCAGATCGGAGGTTATTGGCATCGTCCAATCGTTCTCGGAACCTATCTCATGCATATTGATATTGTCTACTAATGGTGAGATATGAATGAAGGACAGTACCTGATTAGGAATAGCA
The DNA here is from genome assembly GCA_032878915.1 of Castanopsis chinensis. Classification (NCBI taxonomy): domain Eukaryota; kingdom Viridiplantae; phylum Streptophyta; class Magnoliopsida; order Fagales; family Fagaceae; genus Castanopsis; species Castanopsis chinensis. Next base: position 2,173,590 of record JAVQMG010000090.1, read on the forward strand.
TATGCTCTACTGATGCAATCTTGGCAAGATGGTCGGCATGCTCATTCTCCTCCCTTAGGATTTGAGAATGTCAGGCCACAAACGCGTTGACCCCTTGTGATAATTTAGATTAATTAATTAGCCTAGCTGTTAATTAATCAGTTTAACATGCAATATCACGTGGCAGCACAAACAAATCACCGATAACTAGAGTATGCAGTGGAAAAATAAATAACACGGTGATTTGTTCACGAATGGGGAAAACTTTACGGCAAAAACCCCACCGGGTGATTTAAGGTCACCACTCTTGAAACTCCACTATTATCACAGCAAGATATTACAAGCAAGGAATCCCAAGTACCTTACCAACCTACAGTTGAACCCTTACCCTAATACCCGATTGGACTTGCTCTGTAGTGACAGTTTCTCCTTTCAATGCACGGCTCCCAAGTACGTGACTAACCAATTTTATGCGCGGATTCCAGTACGCGGCTTACTCCTTTGCACGAATCCCAGTACGTGACTCACTCACCAACTTGAGGAAGAATAATGTTGGCTGCAAAGTTCTTCACTTCATCGACAATGAAGATTAAGAAGCACTTGGTTACAAAACCCTAAGGCGTAAAGACGTAGTAGCTTATTTCAGAGAGAATAAGGTTTTGGTCACTTTTTGCATGTGTTCTCCTTGTATTCTCTTGTGTGACGGCCTAAAAAATAAGCCTTATATATGCCTAGGGTTGTGAGAAAAGAAACCCTACACAAATACAAAAGCTTGGCCCAAAAATCAGATTTGGAAATCTGAATTCCCGTAACCTCGATAGATACCTCGATCGATCGGGCAGCTGTCGAGCCTCATTAAATCTCGATGATACCTTGATAGATATCTCGATAGATAGCTATCCGCAGGTGTCCAGCAGGTGTCCAGCTTTAGTACACACTTTTTCTTCACTTGTTTCTTGGTCCAATCTTCATGGCTTTAATACTAGACTTGAACAACATGTTCTTTGAAGTATTAAACACATCCTAGATCTACCCAAATACAAGTAAAGTGCGTTTTGTCAAAGGATAAGCCAATTAAATAAAATAGCGACATATGTTCACAGACTTGAACTACATATGTCCTAACAATCTCCCCCTTTGGCAATCCGTGACAAAACCACAACAAACAAATGAAGATATGAGAGAAGTCATAAATCACTCAACTCATACTCACTTGTTACATACAGTAAAATCTATCCTAACACAAACTCTTGAAAAACTTTGCAAGAAGAGAGTTCATGGCATGGAAGACTTTGACAACCTGTATTTCTGAAACACTTTATACAAAACACATCAAGGCATCTTTGTGTGAAGAAGAAATAATAGATTACATACAAATAAAGAAACATGTGTATAAAGATAGAAAAGAAACAACACATGTAGAGATAGGTGAAGAACACATACATCATCATATATATACCACTTGATAAATACCATGCTGTATGTAAAAATGGTCACAAGACCTAGGTACATGAACAAGGAGATAAACACTCCCCCTAACTAGATGAAACACAACTCCCCCTTACAAGGGTATGTATTTCTCCCCCTAACTTGTAGAATCTTAAAGAAGGAAACCACAAATTCTCCAAATTTTCCCCCTTTTTGTCACGATTGACAGAGGGTATAGGAAGCTATAAAGCTTTACCTGAGAAAACGTACAGATGATCAAGGGGGCACAAAGAATCCATAAAAGATGCATGAATGTAATGAAATAAGATGCTATGGATGACAAGATAAGAGAAACATGCAAAACATGTGAAGAACAATGCATGCAGAGAATCTCGATCGATCGAGAGGTATCGAGGAGCTATCGAGCAGACCTCGATGGATTGAACAGCTATCGAGAAGCTATCAAGGAGACAGAAACTTTCTCGATCGATCCACCTAGCTATCGAGAGGTGTCGAGAATGCGATAAGATGCAACTGAAGATCTCGACAGATAAGCCAGGTATCGAGAGGTGTCGAGGATGTGTCGAGATGGCTTAAAAATAGTTTTTCAAGAAGAGAAAAACACAGATGTGAATGCAAACAAGCATGCAACTTAACCAAAGATCCAAACGACATATTAACCTCTCAAAAACATCTCTCAGCAAGAAAAATGTCATGCATTTTGATCCAAAACACACACACACACACTAAACAAGTCTAACCAATTTTTATTTTAAAAAAAAAGTTAAGACAGTTTAGTGAACATACATCAACGCATGTAAACCTTGTGATGGCCAAATCACATTATACCTACACATGTATCAAGAATAGCAAAGAGTATTGCGTGTTGTGTCTGAAAACATCGCAAGATTGCATAAGTGTCTCAATGTTATGACGATTTGAGATATGAGAAAATCACTTTAACTTACACACAATCATAACTGTTTGATGGGGACTATCACCTTCGAGGTACATCCTATAACTCCCACATCTCCTAGAAAACACGCTTGCAACCATATTTTAAAGCATTTTTGATCTTTTTGCTTTTTATTTCTTTACATATTTTCTTTTATTAAGCATATCATGGATGGGCATACAAGAGAAAGAAAAGAAATACCCAATTATGTTAAGCTTATGACATTGCACTTTTGCTATGCCGAAGCATACAGATGTCATATTATGATTGACGAGTAACAGTGGTGAGATGGTTATTTATGCCTTTCTCTTAGGATTTTTTAGTTCAACCCGTCAAAAAGAGTGATACGAGTGTTAAGAAGAAGAGATCACTTAACCTTACTCATCACAAACAAAGAACTACAAAACTCATTTGCTTAGTTGTGCAGAAGAGTGCTCATCTAAGCTACAGATGATACAAAGTTTAGAAAACTTTGTTTCAATGGCCATTTCAAAAGTTCACATGAACCAATGCACACAAACACACTGTTTTTGTATTTTTTCAATTTTTCATTTTTTTTTAATTTTGAAAACAAAACAAAATAAAAACTAAACAACCAAACAAAAGCAGACAAACAATCATGAAAGCATGAAAGACAAATGCAAATGCATGAAGGCATGAAAGAAGAATGCAGATGCATGAAAGCATGATTTCAAAAGCAAAAAAGAAATCAAGCAAAGAGAGTCCTATTTTAGATAGAAAGAATTAAAGCAAAGGACAAACAGAAAAGACAATTAAGTCTTAAACTCCTTTCTCACCCATACAGCACGAGTCTTTGGCCGTGAAGATGAAAATGCACGTGTCCTAGTATGACTACTAAAGGACATAGAAGAATTAAAATTCTCCTGAAATTGAGTTAAAAAGCTTAAAACTTTTAATAACTCTCCAAACAAAGGTGTAGGTCCTTGAGAGGAAACTTGTGACCGTTTGGACAATTGCTTATGAGGATACAACTTAAAGCAATTAGGACGAGTGTGTCTAGAAACACCACAATGGTGACAAACATGAGTAGTTTTAGAGCTACTCGGCTTCCTAGAAGGAGGTCTAACCTTAGAGGTTGCCGGAGTCCTCAGCTTAGGACAATTTGGCCTAATATGACCAACAATGTGATAATGATGACAAATGGGGACAAAAACAGATTTATCATTCAACCTAGGAGGAGTTTTAGACATAGGTTTAGAAACTTCAGCGTTAACATTAGTTTGTTTACCTTTGTCTATCCTAGCAATATTAGCCTTCAACTCTTCATTATTCCTTTTGAATGGGGGAATATAAAAATCCTTTTCTTTTGAGTTAGGCTCAATAACAAGTTTGACACTAGTTAATTTTTCAACTTTAGTTTTAAATTCAACTAGTTGCTCTTCCAAACTCTTAATTTTGTCCATCTGAAATGAAATTTGATTTTTAAAATTCTCATTCAAATTAGTGGCTTCATCTAATTTTGCAATCAAATCATCTTTTTCAAGCTTGACATTTTTAAATTTAGCTTTTAATTTTGTAGAACACTCAAGAGATTTCATACAAAAATTATAAAGCTTGCAATAGGCATCATGGAAATCATCATCATCATTCAACACAAGATCATGCAGATCCAAACAATCAGGAGTTTCCATGACAACAGGGGTCAATGGATCACACATCAAAGATTAAACCCTAATCAGAGTGTGCCTGCTTTGATACCACTTGTCAGGCCACAAACGTGTTGACCCCTTGTGATAATTTAGATTAATTAATTAGCCTAGTTGTTAATTAATCAGTTTAACATGCAATATCACGTGGCAGCACAAACAAATCACCGATAACTAGAGTATGCAGCGAAAAAATAAATAACACGGTGATTTGTTCATGAATGGGGAAAACCTTACGGCAAAAACCCCATCGGGTAATTTAAGGTCACCACTCCTGAAACTCTACTATTATCACAGCAAGCGATTATAAGCAAGGAATCCCAAGTACCTTACCAACCTACAGTTGAACCCTTACCCCAATACCCGATTGGACTTGCTCTGTAGTGACAATTTTTCCTTTCAATGCACGGCTCCCAAGTACGTGACTAACCAATTTGATGCGCAGATCCCAGTACGCGGCTTACTAATTTGCACAAATCCCAGTACGTGACTCACTCACCAACTTAAGGAAGAAGAATGTTGGCTGCAAAGTTCTTCACTTCATCAACAATGAAGATTAAGAAGCACTTGGTTACAAAACCCTAAGGCCCAAAGACGCAGTAGCTTCTTTCAGAGAGAATAAGGTTTTGGTCACTTTTTGCATATATTCTCCTTGTATTCTCTTGTTTGACAGCCTAAAAAATAATCCTTATATATGCCTAGGGTTGTGAGAAAAGAAACCCTACACAAATACAAAAGCCTGGCCCAAAAATCAGATCTGGAAATCTGAATTTCCGTAATCTCGATAGATACCTCGATCGATCGGGCAGCTGTCGAGCCTCATTAAATCTCGATAGATACCTCGATAGATATCTCGATAGATAGCTATCTGTCTAGCAGCTATCCGCAGGTGTCCAGCAGCTATCCGCAGGTGTCCAGCAGGTGTCCAGCTTTAGTATACACTTTTTCTTCACTTGTTTCTTGGTCCAATCTTCATGGCTTTAATACTAGACTTGAACAACATGTTCTTTGAAGTATTAAACACATCCTAGATCTACCCAAATACAAGTAAAGTGCATTTTGTCAAAGGATAAGCCAATAACATAAAATAGCGACATATGTTCACAGACTTGAACTACATATGTCCTAACAGAGAAAACTTTGCTTGAAGGTCGTTTACTCGATTCTTCACTTGCTTAAGGTACTTCATCATCCATTCACCCTTGCATTTATAGTCATCGTTAACCTAACTGGTGACTACTTAAGAGTCGTAATATACTACCACATTCGTGGCTCCTGATGCTTTGGCAAGATCCAACCCTGCTATCAAGGCTTCGTACTCCACCTCATTATTAGTCATGGGGAAATCGAGTCGGACTATGCATTTGACCTCGTCCCCCTCTAGGCTATGGAGTACAACACCAGCTCTGCCTGCCAGTGTGTTGGATGATCCATCTGTGTGGACACTCCATCTCAAACACTCTTCTGCCCCCTGTCCTTCCATGTTGGTGAACTCTACGATGAAGTCAGCAATAACTTGCCTTTTAACGGCCATGCATGGGAGATACTGTATGTCGAATTCACTCAACTCGATTGCCTATAGTGCCATCCGTCCGATGGCTTCAAGGCTGCTCATTGCTCTCCGTAGAGTTTTGTCCATTAGAACAATCACCGGGTGTGCCTGAAAGTAAAGTTTGAGCTTGCGGGCCGCAGTCACCAGAGCGAAAGTTAGTTTTTCCATTGGAAGGTACCTTTCTTTTGCACCTCGAAATGTTCAGCTCGTGAAGTATACGGGTTTCTGTACCCCGCTTTATTCTCTGATTAAGGTAGCACTAATAGGGGCAAGGGAGATAGCTAGATAGAGGAACAATTCTTCTCCTAGTTTGGATAGGCTCAGCAACAGCGAGGAAGAAAGATATGCCCTCAGGTCTTTGAAAGCTTGCTAGCATTCGGCCATCCATTTGAAGGACTTCTTTAGTGTGCGGAAGAAATGAGGGCACTTATCTGTTACTCTTGAGACGAACCTGTTCAGTGCATCTACCTTACTTTTAGGCTTTGTACCTCCTTAACGTTCTTTGGCGGAGTCAACTCCATGATGGCCTGTATATTATCTGGGTTGACCTCAATACCTCTCTGGGACGCCATAAACCCTAGGAATTTTCTTGCCATCACCCCGAATGCAAATTTGTTTGGATTTAGCTTCATGTTAGAAGAACAAAGGGTATTGAAGGTTTCGTTGAGGTCATCTAAAAGGTCATCATCTCGAATGCTTTTTACCAAATATCGTCTACATAGACTTAAACGTTCCTCCTAATCTGTGTGCGAACATCTTGTTCATCAGCCTTTAATATGTAGCACCCGTGTTCTTGAGTCTTAACGGCATTACTTTGTAGCAGAAGAAACTCTGGCTAGTGACAAATGAAGTCTTCTCTTAATCAGCCTCGTCTAGCTTGATTTGGTTGTAACCAGAAAATGCGTCCATGAAGCTCAGCAACTGGTGTCTTGTCATCAAATCCACCAAGATGTCAATTCGAGGAAGAAAGTAGCTATCCTTGGGGCATGTTCTGTTTAAGTCCGTGAAGTCCACACATATCCTCCACTTCCCGTTGGCCGTTTTGACCATTACTATGTTGGCCAGCCAATCGAGGTAGTATACTTCTCATATGAACTTTGCTTCTTATAACTTCCGAACCTCTTCTACTATGGCCTTGTCTCGCTCCTGTGCGAATACCTGTTTCTTCTGACAGACGAGAGGAAAAGAGGGCGAGACATTCAACTTGTGGACAATGATCAAAGGATCAATTCTAGGCATGTCTTCATGGTTCCAAGTGAAGACATCTTGGTTCTCCCTCAGAAAGGCTGTGAGTGCCTGGCGTACTGGTGGGTTAGTGAGAGTGCCGATCCTGGTCGTTCGCTCGGGCCTAGAATTATCAAGGAGTGCCTCTTCCAACCCTTCCATGGGCTCTGCCATCATCTGTTGTTCTTCTATACACATAGTTTGTAGACGATCATCCATCTTTAACATGGCAATATAGCACTTTCGCATCACTACTTGATCTTCTCGTACCTCTCCCACTCCTTACTTGGTGGGGAATTTGATCATTAAGTGGTATGTTGAAGTTACAGCCTTCCATGAGTTAAGGGTAGGGCGGCCCAGGATGGCATTGTAAGCGGACGAATAGTCATCAACTAGAAATGAGACATCTTTGGTAGTTTGTTGAGGGTAATCACCGACTATTACAGGTAAAGTGGCCGCACCGAGGGGGTATACTCTTGTTCCTCCAAATCTAACGAGTTGTGTGTTGGTTGGAACCAACCGTTCTCTCTTAATCCTCATTTATTGGAATGTCGGGTAGTAGAGGATATTAGCAGAGCTCCCATTGTCCATAAGGACCCAGTGAGTGTTATAGTCCCCTACTTGTATGCTAACTACGAGCGCATTGTCGTGTGGGTGATGGAGAAGGCATCTTCCTATGTGAACCCAATTATAGGGTTGTCGATCCGTGCCATCTTTGGGATGAATCCCATCAGCTGGACGTTCTGCACCATCCGAAGGTAGGTTTTGCGTGCCTTCCTGGACAAACTGGAAGTTGTGGTTCCCTCTATGATCATCCTTATATCTCTTAGGGGGGCCTAGGATGCTCGTTTTCCCTCCGGGCAGCCTGCTCTTGTGGTGGGTTTGTCCTCTCTTTGCTGACGAACCTTTGCAGCTTTCCTTTTCTAATAAGAGCTTCTATCTGCTGCTTCAAGTCGCAGCAGTCGGACTTATCATGGCCGTGATCACGGTGAAAATGGCAGTATTTGTCTCTAGACCTCTTACTAGGATCTCCTTTCAGCTTGTCAGGAAATGTCAAGGTTCCTTCGTTCTTGATCTGCATCAGAACTTGGTCAATTGGGCTAATTAGTGGCGTGAAGTTTGTGGACCTCCCAGTGGGAGGTTTGAAGCGTCTGTCCTCCCGCTGGTCTCTGGTCCTAGCCATTTTTCGTCACCAATCTTGCCGTGTATCCTCTTGTTTTTCCCTCTTCTTAGACTTCTCTTCTTGGGCTAGTAGTGTGTCTTCCACGTTCATGTACTTAGTAGCTCTGTAAAGTACATTCGACATGGTATTTGGATCATTTTTGTATAAGGAAAACAAAAACTTCCCCTTCTGTAACCCATTGGTAAATGCAGCCACTAGGTACTTGTTGTCAACCTTATCAATTGAGAGGGCCTCCTTGTTAAAGCGGGTTATGTAGGATCTCAGCGTTTCCTCCTCCTGTTGCTTGATATTCATTAGGCACGCAATGGACTTCTTATACCTGTGTCCCCCTATAAAGTGCGAGGTAAATTGTGTGCTCAGCTCTTTGAAGGTACTGATGGAGTTGGGCATTAGCCTACTGAACTATACCCTTGCTGGACCTTTCAGCGTAGTCTGGAAGGCTCGGCACATGATTTTGTCCACCACGCCTTGCAAGTGCATGAGGGTTTTGAATGACTCTAGATGATCTAAGGGATCCTTTGACCCGTTGAAGGCTTCTACTTGTAGCATACGAAACTTCAGTGGAAGGAGGAACGAAGTGACGGGTGTGGTAAAAGGCGAGTTCGTCCGATGGACTAACTTGTTGAGGTCGCTTCACACCAGCCCTTTGAGGGCATTCATCATGAAGTTCATCATTTCCTTCATCATCTACATCTCCACGACCATGTATGGTGGAGCAGTATTCACAGTGGATGGGTTGCTTGTATCCTGTTGCTCTTGTTTGCTTAGGGCATTGCTGCCTTTCGGCCCCTCTTGGATCCTTCTCTTAGCGCTGGTACCTTCCTGGTCCTCCTCCTGGGTGTTAAGTGCTGCGTTCTTTTGGCGCAGTTACTCCTCTAGGTCATGATTTTGCTTGATGAGGCATTTTACAGCTGTTGCGAGAGTCTAAGCCTATCTCTCAAGGGCGATGGTGTGTGGTTCGTCCCTTAGATTGTTATTGGTGGTCGCCATTGAGCGAGTAAGTACCATGCAACTTTTTGTTCGGGAAGTGGTAGTATGGCTTACTTCTTTTCTTTTGTTTCCCATAGACGGTGCCAACTGATGATGATAAAAATCATCAGTAAGCTACATGGTCCTCACGTACCTGAGACAGAACTTGCACAACACAGAAAAAGAAGACCCTACAAAGAATACCAGTGTGGTACAGGCTAAATACCTTCCGAAGGTTAAGTTAGAGAACTTTCACCACTCTAGAGTGCCAGAGTTGGGGTAAGTTATGCGTACCTTGTTTTTTAAGGGCTTGGGGTTTTTATAGTGGTGTAGAACCGACTTCTATTTCTTGGAAAAGAAGATGTTTCCTTATGGGGAAGATTCTAATCAATGTACATATATTTGTAGATTTGTAGTCTTTTTACCCCTCTAGGATCACAAGTCTTTGGAATCGGATTTACTTATCGACGGAGATAAACCTCATTGATATTTGGAACAAAGTGATGCTGTGGCTATTGGCTAATGCAGATTGCAGACAATCACAAAAGAGTCATTTACAGAATTATAATTAAATGCCAAAGGGCAATAATATAGCTTTGAGGAAATAAGAGTCATTTACAGAAATACAGCCATAGACTTCCTTAGCCAAAAACACATTATCCTCCACCCTTCAATTTGCTCTATTCCAAAAAGTGTCCATTTCAAATATTGGTTGGTGAGTTTTTCCAAATCCCCCAAATGATTCCTCGAGCTACAACTGTTCCTCTCTTTTATTCCGACATTATAGTATTAAGGATAGCATATAAGATTGAAGTCATATCGGTCAATATGACTGTTATAATGTTGTTACAATGTACACTTTTTCAAGGGTAACACCATTTGTTGGGTAGAAAGTTAACAAAGCTACCAGCCAGAAGGTTGATGCACAATGAAAAAAACTATGACGATCTTTTATACCAGTCCATATAATAAAGGTCATTTCCTAGTGCTAGTTCCTAGAAGTGGGATTCTAGGAGGGGTGGCTATCCTCAAATACTTTCTAAGTGGCAACTCACAAGAGTCAAATCACAATCTTATGCTTCATAACCTAGCACTTCACCATCCTTAAAGATCACTTCACTCATAATTCCTTTATAATTCAGTTGCTTTTGAAAGGAAAGCTAAAGAGGGAAGACTCCAGAAGAGTAAAGAATGAAAACAGAGTATTTTATTTCAGAGAAAGAGTAAATTGTATTGATTAATTACATTCCTTAAGAGATATTTATAGCAACAGATATAGAGAAAGAGAGCTGCTAAGCTAAGCGTATAATTTGGGAACTGTTCTAACAATCTTAACTAACTAACCACCTGACACACGTGGCTAATAACAGATTAATACCACGGATTTGGATCAGGTGCAATACCTAGGGTATTGCACCTGGTGCAATTCACCTCTTTCCTCTCACAATATTTTTTACTTTTTTTACTTCTTAACTTTAACTCTTTAACTTTTTTTTGATATATTTTATTTAATGGTTGAGATTGAAAGTTGTTTTTTCAACCTTCAATCTCAACCCTTGATTACAATTGCACCAGGTGCAATACCCTAGGTATTGCACTTGATCTGAATCCTAATTCCACAACTAATAACAGATGCTTATAAGTGAAACGGTGTGCTTTGGATGATCAGAACTGGGCTTGGGCTTTTCCTTTATCTCTGGACTCACTACTGGACTGAGGCTTATCACTGGGCTGATCACTAGGCTTGTAACTAGACTGCTCTTCAGCTTTATTATTTATTTACTTCGGCAACACCGTTACGATCCCATCTTAGAAACATCTGGTCTTCAAATGATCCATTCAAAAATACAGTCCAATGTTTGAAATTGTTTAAACTTGTAAAGAAAACCGGAAAAAAAACCTAATTACTGTACTAAAGAAAACATTGCTGATTCATATGACACTCAATGAAGCAAGATTCTACCTCAAAGTTAATGAAGAAATCCAATGCTTCACATGTATATGTTTAGGTCATTACTGAGCCTGATGCCCTAAGGATTGGTGCCTTTCAGAACTAATTACTAAAAAATGGGGGTGTTACTGCATCAAAATAAAGAGATAGTTCTGGTGGGAGCAGAGCAGAAGAAGGTAAAAGAAGAGAAGAAGATAGATTGTGTAGATGCATCACATGCTCTTCAATCAATTGATGAATGCAATCAAGCCAAATCTAGGGATGGCTAAGGGTCCCAATGAAACATGGAGTTAAGGACAAGTTTTGATAAATATATCAAACAAAAACAGGAAAGCATAAAAGGAGATGATAATGATAAGATCCCAGGTCAATAATAAGGAATTAGAAGGATTTAAATAAATACCAACAGAAAAGGAATGTACCCATTTAAACTCATATTGAGAAAGCCTAAGAGAAAGGAAGAAAATGGATTTACAAACCAACACACAGACACATTTGAAATTTACACCGACAGCTGATGGGTCTTGAACCCACAACATCATCATCCTCCACCTAGAACTTTTAAGGGGGGGTGCAAATTAAGCTAGACCTCATTAGCATATATATGTGTGTGTGAAATAAATTTTATTGAAAAAAGTAGGGCTCTAAATAGTAGAGTCACAAAGCAACATATAATGATGATAAAGATCTCAATTTGTTTCAGCTCTATAATAGTACTCAAAACTTCTAAACCAACACTGATGAAAAGGAGGATTCATGACAATATTTCGGATTTGTGTAAATTGAAACATCAGCTAGATACATAACGTGAAGGAAAATCCCATTTTATCATTTTTCCAATATCTTTTAAGGAAAATGATGAAATGACTTCTTTACAAAATACCAAGAAGATGCTTACTCATGAAAGGTTCTTGGATATTGTTCACATTGATAGGCCACAAACGTGTTGACCCCTAGTGATGAATTAAGTTGATTAATTAGCCATGTTATTAATTAATCAAATTTACATGCAAATTGCATGGTAGCACAAACAAATCACGATAAACTAAAATATGCAGTGAAAAATAAATTGACACGGTGATTTGTTTACGAATTGGGAAAACCTACACGGCAAAAATCCCACCGGGTGGCTTTAATGTCACCACTCCCGAAATTCCACTATTATCACAACAAGCGGTTATAAGTAAAGGAATCCCAAGTTCCTTACCAACTTACAGTTGAACCCTTATCCCAATACCCAATTGGACTTGTTCTATAGTGACAATTTCTTCTTTTGATGCACGACTCCGAAGTACGTGACTAACCAATTGTGTGGATCCTAATATGCGACTTCAATCACCAACTAGAGAAAGTTGTTAGCTGCAAAATTCTTTAATTCATCCACACAATGAAGATTAAGAAGATACTTGGTTACAAAACCCTACGGTGTACATTACACAGCAATTTCTTCACAAGAAAGATGAACTAGAGCAAGAACTTTGTCTTAGGTCACAACTTGCTTGAATAAGGATTTCTTAATGCTTGTGCAACTTGTGTACACTTTAACGGCCCTTAAAATAATTTTTTTATATGTCTAGGGTTAGAAGAGAAGAAGTCTCAAAGACACATCTATGGATTAGAATAAAAAACAGAACTCAGAATCTGTTTTTCTTAAATCTCGACAGCTAGAGGTGTCGAGGTGCTATCAAGTCTCGGGGCTGAACAACTTCTTAAAACTCGATAGATATAGCTATTGAGCTAGGTGTCGAGTTTTAAAATCTGGCACTTCTCAACTTGAATCTTGGACAACTTGTATGGCTTTAACACTTGATCTTGAAACCTTGTTTCTTGAAGTATTAAAATCATCCTAGAGCTACTCAAACACAAGCTGAGTGCATTTTGTCAAAGGATTAGCCAATTATATAAAAGAATGACATATGCTCAAAATAACTTGAAACACATATGTCCTAACAATCTCTCCCTTTGGCAATCTGTGACAAAACCATAACAAACAAATAAATATATGAGAGAAGTCATAAACCACTCAACTCATATTCACTTGTTGAATACAATAAAATTTATCCTAACACAAACTCTTGAAAAACTTTGCAAGAAGAGAGTTCATGACAAGTAGACTTTGACAACCTGTATTTCTGAAACACTTTAAACAAAACACATCAATGCATCTTTGTGTGAAGCAGAAATAATAAATTGCATACAAATAAAGAAACATGTGTATAAAGATAGAAAAAAAAAATAACACATGTAGAGATAGGTGAAGAAAACATACATCATCACATATATATCAAAGATAAGCACAATATATGTAAACAATGGTCACAAGACCTAGGTACAAGAACAAGGTATCTCCAACAAGAAAGAAAAGAAAAGATACATGTAATCTTCACTACATCCTTCAAAACAACAACACTCCCCCAATCAAAACTGTCATGTACATGCTTTCCCCCTAAGTATGACTACTCTTATAACCAAAACCTACTCCTCCTTTTTGTAATGAGTGACAAAGGGTAGAGTGTCAAGTAGACATCTCATCGGTAGAGCTAGCATCTCCATCATCATCATCTGAAGCATCATTGTCATCACCATCATCATCCTCAAACTTGGAAGCCACATGAGGTGGTGGAGGAGAAGCCTCAGAAGTAAAACTGCCCATGGTCGCCTGTCGCCGAGCAATGCGACCAACACGAACATTCACCTGATACAACTCTGTAGAGAGCGTATCAAGGCGAGCATCCATGCGTTGAAGCTGCGCCATGATGTCTCCTAGTGACATATCGCTCAAGGAAGAGGAGGGAGCAAATGTGGCTCGAGCAGATCTAGATGGAGCTGGATGTGAGGAAAGAGCTGCTGAATCCGCCCGACGCGACCTAAACTGCACCTCACTACGTTTTACGGTAGCGGCGTCTATGGCAACCATGACATGGTAGGGGCCAGACACAGGAAAAGGGATGGAGAAATGGCATAAAATCCTCGTGACAACAGAAGGAAAGACGAGCTTATCACGGGTAGCTATATCTTTATAGACATCTATAATAGTGAAAATGAAGTGTGAAGGAAAGTCAATAGTGAGATGCTCAAGAAGAGATAACAAAAACCGAGCACGAGGCTCTGTGATGGAGTTGTAGTGAGAGAGTGAGTGCAGAATAAATGTCATCACCATGTTCATGAAACGAGGACCTTTAGCAAAAGCCCGGCGTGGTGTAAACTGACGCTCACCCCAATTAGAAGGGCGCTCATAAAAAGCAGACATCATCTTGTCTTTGGACACAGTCTGTAGACTTTCACAACCAGAGTAGTCAGGATGCGCAATCTTCGGAACATGAAGCACATCGAAAACCAACTCCGATGTGATTACTATGTGCGTACCTCGAATGTGACTGTGAAAGAGAGGTACTGAAGAATCAATCCCATGCAAGTTGGAGTAAAACTCCTGTATCAGCATTGAAGGACAAGTGACCGAGATGTCACACAATGACTCCCAACCCCGACTGTGAATGACATCGGGTAGGTTAGTGTCGGCAAAGTCTACCAGAATAACTTGGCATTCCGAATGAACACCTCGTTTAGAAAAGTTCTCTAAGAAGTCCTTTTGGGCATTCTCATCACGAAACCGAACAGAGGAAGGAGTAGGATCAGAAGACTAAGAGGCCCTAGAACGAACAGGGTTCCGGGACGGAGTGGACTTACATTTTGGTGCCATAGACACTATTAACGTAAATAGAAAGAGATGAAGAAAGAAAGAAACACTCAAAAAAATCTCAAACACAATACAAATATAACAAGTATATAAAAGAGAGAGAACGTATGCATGGGAAATGCATGAACATGTAACATGGAATATGAAAAACATCATGGGCTCAGCCCAATCCAAACCTATCAGTACACAAACAGTTTGCACACATCTAAATGCATGAGTATATTGATAGAATGCTAATATGATGCAATGCATGGAGTTTTTAAGATCAAATCTACAAAACCCATCCCAAAAATTGCAACAAAAACTCATCAATTTTGAAAAACCACAAAATTTTTCAAAAACCCCAAAAACTAGGTTTCATAACATGAAATGCATGTAAATGAAGGAGATTAGAAGCTTACCAAGACAAAAAAAGCCAAAAATAACTTGAAGAAACTTTGGGTAGAGGTTTGGAGTGAGAGAGAGAGGTTTGGGAGGTGAAAACCAGAGCTATTGAGAGAAAGATCGAGAGAAATGAGAACCGGATTTCACAGACTCTATATATAGAAGTTCAGTAATTCTCGACAGATACAAGTGTCGAGAGCTGTTGAGCCATCTGTCGAGGTAGGTGTCGAGAGATACAACGTCGACAGATACAGCTATCGAGAAGGTGTCGAGGACCAATACAAAGACAAGAGAACAGAAGCTTGATCGATCCACCAGCTGTCGAGAAGCTATTGAGAGGACAAAAACTTCCTCGATCGAACCACCAGGTGTCGAGAAGCTGTCGAGATTGCGATAAGAAAAAAACTAAGAAGCTCGACAGACAGCTAGGTATCAAGGAGGTGTCGAGGAGGTGTCGAGCCAGCTTTTACAAGAATTTCTCGAGAAGAGAAAAACACAGATATGAATGCAATCACGCATACAACTCAACCAATGATTCAATCAACAGATTAAGCTCTCAAAATCATCTCTTAACAACAATTTTAAGCACATGGATCCCAAAACACACACACACACACACTAAACAAGTCTAACCAATTTTATATTTCAAAAATAAGTCAAGACAGTTTAATGAGCATATATCAACACATGTAAACCTTGTGATGGCCAAATCACATGGTACCTGCACATATATCAAAAATAGCAAAGAATATTGCGTGTTGTGTGTGAAAAATATTGCAAGATTGCATAAGTGTCTCAAAGTTATGACGATTTAAGATATGAGAAAATCTCTTTGACTCACACACAATCATTACTGTTTGATGGGGACTATCACCTTTGAGGTACATCTTATAACTCCCACATCTCTTAGAAAACGCGTTTGCAATCATATTTTAAAGCATTTTGTTCTTTTTGCTTTTTATTTTCCTTTGCATATTTTTTTTATTAAGCATATCATGCATGAGCATATAAAAGATAAAAGAAATACCCAGTTATGTTAAGCTTTTTGACATTGCACTTTTGCTATGCCGAAACATATAGATGTCATTTCATGATTGACGGGTAATAGTGGTGAGATGGTTATTTATGCCTTTCTCTTAGAATTTTCTAGTCCTACCCGTCAAAAAGAGTGATACGAGTGTTAAGTACAAGAGATCACTTAACCTTACTCATCACAAACAAAGTGCCACAAAGCTTACTTGCTTAGTTGTGCATAAGGATGCTCATCTAAGCTACAAGAGATATAGAGTTTAGAAAACTCTGTTTCAATGGCCATTTTAAGGTTCACAAGAACCAATGCATACAAACACACACTGTTTTTGTATTTTTCAATTTTTTTTTATTTTTATCTAAAAAGCAAAATAAAACAAAAACTGAAAACAAGCAAACAAAAACATGTTAAACAAAGAAAAACAAGGCATAAAACTAGACTGACTCAAAACAGTAAAGCAACACACACAAGTAATGCAAAAACAAAGACAAGAAGGGGAGAGAGAGAAAACATGAAACAATCACTTGGAACCCTTTTCCTTCCACACCTTGGAAGAACCTTTCCTTTTTTCAAACCCTTGAACCGGTGATGAGGGGGAAGGATTGAAACCGTTCAAGTTCGAAAGGAACATGAGGGCTTTGAGAAGATCTCCAAGAGGAGCAAGAGATGTTTGAAGCTGATTCTAGTTCTCAGATGCTATCATGCCTTTACTCTGTTGAGTGGCTAACCACTTATAGCAATTTGGTCGAGTATGACCGGCAGTACCACAATGATGACAGAGATGTTGCTTCTTCTGTTTAGGCTTTTGAGAGTTAGCCTTCTTAGTCCTAGGGCTTTTAGTTTCCTTCTTCTCAAGCTTAGGGGGTCCTCCTAAGATGGACTTACCATTGTCTAGGTTATCACTAGCTACTTCAGCTTTAACATCATTGTTCTCAATTGTAATGTTATTAGTAGGAGGAACAAAAACAGTAGTACTAGCAGAAACAATATTAGAAAAAAAAAATAGATCATACCCCAAACCTGTTCGATCAGAAGCAGGTTTTTGATTGTTGAGCATCTCATCCAGCTTCGCACTTAATGTCCTCTCCAATTAAGCTCTTACTTGAAATAGTTCTGCTTCAAGCTTCTTGGTCTTCTCAGCCATAAAATTTTTCTCAAATCTCAGTCCCCAAAGGACTGATTTGCTTCATAAAACTTAGTGGAAAGCTCCTTACTGTCAAGTTCCACATCACTGAGCTTCTTGGTGGCCAACTTATAGAGTTTCCCATGCTTCTCAGAAAGCTTGTACAGTTTCTCATGGGCGGCATGAATATCATCTTGATCATCCATCGTTTCAAACTTAGCACCACCAATTCTTTTTCTTCATCTACATCTTCAATAATCCCTTCAGTAGGATTGACAGTGGCAGTGAAGGCATTCAAAATTCCGTCATCATCATTGTCGGAATCATCCTCGAGCTTAGTGTCGCTCAAGGTAGCATCAAGTGCCTTGCTCTTCCCAATGCTCTTGAGATATATGGGACACTCTTGTTTCATGTGACCGAAGCCTTGACACCCGAAGCACTTAGGTCCAACAGGAACAGTGTACTAACTACTATCCCTAGTATCCTTCTTCCCTTTATCTAGGCTCTTGAACTAATAAGAACTGGGTTGCCTACGGTCCTTGTTGAAGCCTTTTCTATTGGCATTTTTCATGAATTTTTTGAATTGCCTGGTAATGTAGGACTTCATCTTAGAATCTTCATCGTCTAAAGACTCATCTATCTCACTGCTCTTGGCTTTTAGTGCCATGCTCTTGCCTTTACTTGACTTGCCAATTCTTGTCAATCCTAGCTCGTAGGTTTGCAGATTACCAACTAGCTCAATCAGAGGAATCTTGTCAACATCCTTTGATTCCTCTATTGCCGTGATCTTGGCATGGAATCTCTTGGGTAGAGATCTGATCACTTTTCTTACGATCTTGGGTTTATGAATGGTTTTCCCAAGATTGAAAGCTGAGTTCACTATGTCTTTGAGCTTGGCATAGAACTCATCGAATGACTTATCCTCCTCCATCTTAATTTCTTCGAAGCTTGTAGTGAGCCTTTATAGTTTTGAATCCTTGACAGCCTTTTGTTCCCTCATAGGTTGTCTAGAGAATGGTCCATGCTTCCTTAGCAGTTTCAGTGGAGGAAATATTCTTGAACTCTTCATTAGTGACCGCACTGAATAGGGCATTCAATGCATTACTATTGAAATTAGCTGCCTTGATCTTAGCATCATCCCAATCGGCCAGCATTTCTGTAGGCTTGGTCCAACTTATCTCCACAGCTTGCCACACTTTCTCATCTAGTGACTGCAAGAAAGCTCTCATGCGTACTTTCTAGTATGCATAGTTAGTACTATTAAACAGTGGAGGTATAATAAGAGACTAATCTCTATCCATGATAAACAAGGGTCAATGGATCACACACAAAGATTAAACCCTAATCAGAGTGTGCCTACTCTGATAACACTTGATAGGCCACAAACGCGTTGACCCCTAATGATGAATTAAGTTGATTAATTAGCCAAGTTATTAATTAATCAAATTAACATGCAAATTGCATGGTAGCACAAATAGATCACCGATAAAATAAAGTATGCAGCGAAAAATAAATTGATACGGTGATTTGTTTACGAATGGGAAAACCCTACATGGCAAAAACCCCACCGAGTGATTTTAAGGTCATCACTCCCGAAATTCTACTATTATCACAACAAGCGGTTACAAGTAAAGGAATCTCAAGTACCTTACCAACATACAGTTAAACCCTTACCCCAATACTCAATTGGACTTGTTCTGTAGTGACAATTTCTTCTTTTTGATGCACGGCTCCTAAGTACGTGACTAACCAATTGCGTGAATCCCAGTACGTGACTTCAATCACCAACTAGAGAAAGTTGTTAGATGTAAAATTTTTCAATTCATCCACACGATGAAGATCAAGAAGATGCTTGGTTACAAAACCCTATGGTGCACATTATACAGCAACTTCTTCATAAGAAAGATGAACTTGGGTAAGAACTTTGTCTCAAGTCACAAATTGCTTGAACAAAGATTTCTCAATGCTTGTGCAACTTGTGTACACTTTGACAACCCTTAAAATAATCCTTTTATATGTCTAGGGTTAGAAGAGAAAAAGTCCCAAAGACACATCTACGGATTAGAATCAAAAACAGAACTTAGAATCTGTTTTTCTTAAATCTCGACAGCTAGAGGTGTCGAGTAGCTGTCGAGCAGCTATCAAGCCTCGGGGCTGAACAGCTTCTTAAAGCTCGATAGATGCAGCTGTCGAGCCAGGTGTCAAGCTTTAAAATCTAGCACTTCTCAACTTGAATCTTGGACAATTTGCATGACTTTAATACTTAATCTTGAAACTTTGTTTCTTAAAGTATTAAAATCATCCTAGAGCTACCCAAATACAAGCTGAGTGCGTTTTGTTAAAGGATAAGCCAATTACATAAAAGAATGACATATATTCAAAACAACTTGAAACACATATATCCTAACACACATAAATAACAAAGTACTAAGCAAATATCTCCTACCATCATTATGTACTCACGTAAAATAGCACCCAAAAGTAGCTAGCATCTGATAGTGTAAAACCAGCAGCAAAATAATTAAGGTGTTGTGAAACAATTTCCTCACAATTAAAAGAGAATAATCCTTTATAAATTAAAAAAAAAAAAAAAAAAAAACCTCGGTACCTCATAAGTCATATCCAAGGATAGCCCAAAGAGCTTGGAGTGCATTCAACACCCATGTTGAGATCAATTTGAGGGAAAGATCAAATAGTTGCATTGCCACTTTCGTAAAGCCCATTAGGAAAATGATAATTACAGAATAGAACTCTCCGAGCTTACACTTGGGTTGAAGAAAGAAGTTTCTCTCATTCATATATTTTGGGCTTCAAACCGCTTTGGGCCCAATCTTCCCCATAGTAAATTTGGAATATTCCTCCAACTCAGTTTCTTTAACCGACCATGCCACCTCATCAATAATAGCCATAACAAAATTTTACTGTTGATGAGAAAGGCAAGGCAACCGCTATTTCGTGTTCCCACAAGATTTCTTTATGGACAAAATTTAGCTACAATATTGATTATAGCTTAAAGTTACAGTTTCTTTCATTTTCACAATAATAAGAAAATCATTATTTATTTTTACTTGTTGCTGAAGTGATGTGATGGTTCCTACCAACTATTAAAAGGATAAAGACCTTATGTAACTAGATATATAACACCATTAAGGTTTAAAATATCTTAGCTATACAAAACACCACCTCCATTCGATAAGAAGGAATTTATCTAGTAAGTGTGTCATTTGTTGAATTTATTTCCTTCAATAAATTTTGTTATAAATATTTTTAATTAATTTTTTTAATCGTGCTTAAGAAATAAATAAAATAAGATATGAAAATAAGCAAATTCGAAGAGTTATATCACAAAAAATATAAGTACATTACTATTAACAGAGTTAACTAACTTAGCTAAAGTATGAGATATTGCATTTTCAAAGTATTGTTGGACTTACTCAAACGGTATTTCCTTGGGTTAGCGTTGTGAATTAAATTCAATCCAGGTCAAGTTTTTTTAGAAATCTCACTTGCACATCTTATATTTGGGCTTCAGGTCCACTCAGAGCCCACTTTTAGAACAAACTTGTCTTCCCTTCTTGTTTTTCTTATTGGGTCATGACTACAAGCCCATTTATATTATTTTTTGGAATTGTTATAGCTCATTATATTTTAGTCCCAAAGAATTAATGCATTGTCATACCCTAAAGAATTAATATATGATATATCATTAAATAGTAATAAGTTGTACTGTTCAAGAACTTGGGCCAAGTGTAGAAATTAGTAATATACAAAGGGTTGTTAGTAGGATCAGTGGAGCCGCATGGTCCATTAAGGAAATTGCAAAAGGCCCATTAAAATAATGTGAAATATACAACCACCCAAAAAAGGAAGAAATAGGCCCGGACGAGAGTAGCATCTTTGTAGAGTGGTATTTACTACACACTCATTTACACAACCGTACACATGAAATTTGCACTAAAATTATGACTTGAAGTCATGATTTTAGTGCAAAGTTTGCTTATGTGTACAATTGTGTGCAAGAGTTTGTGTAACAACAATTACCTATCTTGATATGGATGATAAACAATAGAGAGATCTTGGAGATATGGAGTTGCCAAAATGATGACAAACCATAACAAAATCTATAATAGTTTAGATAGTTATTAAGCATATTACATAGGTCAGTTGTGTTAACTGGATTAGTAAATGAGATGTGGTAGGATTAAGGGATTTTAAGATAATAATTAAATGAGTTAAGTTAGGACTGGTGAATATAATAGAGTACCCCTGCTTCAAGACTGTGGGGGCCTTTTTTTGAAGATGGTGGGCTGGTCCGCCTCCTGCTGCACTAGGCCCAAAGTTTTCTAAATCAGGGATTCGGGATCGGTCCAATAGCAACCCTCCTTGGTTTGGCTTGTGCGCAAACGATGCTCCTATTTGCCAAGATTTTTATCATGTGCCCATGGCAGGTAGAGCTGTCATAATAGCTACGGCAAGCAAATACAATAAGGACAATAATAGAAACTTTTTTACTGTTCAGACAAAAGTAGATAATGGGCTTTGATAATGAACACTCGTTTTATGAAATAGCAACAAAGGATAAGTATAGAACGAGTAACAATAAGCTTATTAAAAGAGAAATGTCAGTCTTCCGTATCAAGTTATGTTGCTGGGTCTAAGTCAAGAAGAGAATCATCTTCTTAACGCGAATAATCTCTCCAAGGAAGAAATTAATTACTTTGAGGGGGCTGGCCTAAATGACTTGTAGTTAGAGAGGTCTTTCACCATTAGCAGAGAACATGGGTTGGAGAGAGAGGGGGGGATCAACCTATTTGGTGCATGCCTTGCCGCTCTATTCTCTTCGTTTTTCTTTTACTTTTCTTTATATTCTCTCTAATTCTTTCCTTCCTTTCTCTTAGCTTTATCTTTTTGGTGTTTTTCTTAGTTATCGTGATTCTCTCCTTAAAGGTCCTCCTTCCTCTTTTCTTCCTTTTTGTCGTGCACAATAAGGGCTCCTTATATCATGCTTACTGCGGCTGGCATTTATTATTTTAGCCCTTAACCGTCTTCGTCTGGTGTGGGCGTCCTTACCGACCATTACTGATTGGTTAGTTGCCCAGCCAACGCCACTTACTTGCGCTAGCCGCGCCGCGCCACTCCACTTCACCAGAAAGAGAATGCTATTTTGTTTGTTTGCTTGTCGTGGCATTCTTACCTACCACGGTGTAAGTACTATTTTCCTCTTCGTCCCTCATGGCATACACTTAGTGGTTTCAACTTAGCTTTGCTTCTTTTAGGGGTATGTCATCCTAGCAGGACACTGCCTCCAAAAGAGCTTGAGTAGTAAACACAAAAATAGGTTTTCCCCCTCTTCACCGCTAGACCATGCTCTTTTACCTCTGACCCATGACCTACCACTTCCTGTATTGGCTAGGTACAGGCTGGTGGTGTCTGGGCCTTGTGTTTGCCTTACTTCCGTGCTTGTCCAAAATCTGCCTGTTGTTCATGCGCTTGCTACGGTCTGAAGGTCCGTCTGCTTGTCCTGCCATTTGTTCTTGACTTCTTACGGCATGGGCTGCTTTATTGATTTTTTCATTCTTCACGGCTTGTTAGGCTTTGCCTGATTGTGGGTTTTCCTTCCTTCGTGCCCTTCTCCGTGTTCTATCATTTAACCTTGCTATTACTTCTTGTCACATTATTCCACCATGCCTGCCGTGATGCTTACTTGACCCGAGACTGCTAGGCCTTTTTAGGCTTGCTGTTCATCCCTTTTCTGATGGCCCAATAGATTCATTGGGCCTTTTACTACATTACTTGCGGGCTCTTGCGTCCCACTTACTTTCTCTTGGGCATCCTTGACCCGTTTACTTTCTTGGGACATCCTTGGCCCTTTCCAATTCTGTGCTTTCCCATGGGCTTTTACTAACTCATTAGACTTCCTTGGCCCAAATACTTTATACTTCATCCTTAGGGCTTATGGATTCTTCATTGCCTCTTACTCTCTTTACTTACATTGCTTTGGGCTTACTGACAGCTGTGACTGATTCTCACTTTTTTACATCCATACTGCCCATGGGTTTGCTATTTCTTTCTTTCCGGGTCTTCTTAGGCTCATTTACTTCTTCTAGGTCTATTTGTTTTCTTTATGGACTCGTGATCCATTGTTCCTGCCACTTGCAGTTAATGGCTTTTCTATCTAACTTTCTTCTACCCACGTTGCTGGGCTTCTTCCTTCTGCGGGGCTCCTATAAAATGAGCATCTACAAAGACAACACGAACACAAACATGACCCCGTCCACCAACAAAACTTTGTTTATTCTTTATTTATTTTTTTTAAAAAACCCCCTATAATAATCTCTATTAGGAATGACATTAAAAATAATAATTAATCATTATATTTGAATCTCAATTTCACAAATGCAGAGGTACCATACTAGCTAGAACAAAATAGTAACATGTTAGAAC
Organism: Castanopsis chinensis; assembly: GCA_032878915.1. Lineage (NCBI taxonomy): Eukaryota > Viridiplantae > Streptophyta > Magnoliopsida > Fagales > Fagaceae > Castanopsis > Castanopsis chinensis. The sequence continues at coordinate 2,197,176 of JAVQMG010000090.1, forward strand.
CTTGAAGTTTGATGAGCACCCTATCATAGTTTAACAAAATAGTAACATCTTCCGTTAGTACTAATCACTCTCACTACTAAAATTCTTGCTCTATTTCAACTTCTCTTAGCTAATGAGTTTGGATTACGCATCTTGTTGCAAGGCCAACTTTAGCCTTCATTTTACGCTTTGCATATTTTTCAATCGCTTCCTATAATTAGTCTATTTCAAGGCCTGCATGCAGAAACTGGGATAAAATGCAAGGGTATTATACTTTTTTTTTTCTTCTGGATAATAAAAATTGAATGAGCAATAATGGTCCTTGAAGTGCTTGTAATTACTTACTAAATTTAGACCATTGTGTAAATGTAAACTTTATCTAGAGCACCAAAACATGATAAAGCTTCCAAACATAATCTCAAATGTGCACAAACAAATTAAGGTGGTGTTCAATTGTTCAAAAACAAAGCCTAAACATCACAATAAGTTTACAAGAATGATGATGAAAATTTTAAGTTAAAAATCAGTAAGCAAACTTGAATATATAGTTGAGTCCCTGCCCCGACTTGGAAGATCCACAGAATTAATGGTCGTTAAGAGCCAACAAGAAGATCTACAAAGAAAAAGAAAAGATACTACGGATAAGAACTTTTGATAAAGGAGTGCATGGACTTTGAATAGAAGTTTGCAAAGAACAGAAACTTTCTCCTTCACTTGCAATGCTTAGAAACTTAAACATAGGGAAAGAAGAGTGAAATTAACCAAGAAAGGAAAAGTAATGCACTTCTACAGGGTTAAACATCTTCGCTTGATTTGGAAGATGTTTCTTCACTCAGGTAGGCCGTACAGAATTAACCTTTTTTTCATCCGTTACTTGCCTGCATGGTTATGCTTTCATGTGTCTTCAATTGGAGCATCAAATGCTAATTATTCTTACCTTCTAATACAGTTTTGCTTACATATTATGTACAACAATTCTTAATATTAATATTATTATAGTTGTTTTTCTTTTCTTTTTTGCTTTACCCTACCGACATCTTCCCCGCACACTTTCTGTGGAAAAAGTAAAAACATTCCAAAAATATTCAATACTATAGTATAGAAGGAGATTTAAGATAAATATATTATATCATGAGCTGCACCGAACAAGTTTAAGAAGGAGATTTTGCACATCTCACGCATGGGCTTCAGGTCCACTGATATTGAGTATGATATAGCCAACTTTTTTTTTTTTTTTTGTGTTTTTCTTATTGGGCAGTGACAATGAGTCCATTTGTATTATATTTTGAAATTTTTATGGGCTCAGACATTATCAATCATTTTAGAAGTTGGGCCGGAGTGTAAGAGTGGGTGATGTATAATAGGCTTTGGTGAGTTTTTTACTTGGATCACTGGAGTCCTAATGGTCCATTAAGGAAATTGCTTGAAGGTCCACTAAATTTGGCTGAGGAAGGATTGCCAATTAGTGAGTTAGAAAGCAATTCCGAGTTAAATCTAATCTATATCCTGCATCAACGGAGGGTGATTGTTTAATCTATTATCTTGGACCTCTTTCTTAACTTTTTTTTTTGTTACCCGTAATTGCAAAATTAACTAAATTCTAAAGTTGAGACTCGTACTTCTATTGATGTTAGGAACGATACATGAGTCATCAATTTGAGCATTATATGACCTACTCGGGACAAAACGATCAACAAAATTCAACAACTATGTTCAATACCATGGACACCGATAGACCTTCTATGCAACATGAAAGCAGCATCAACATGGAAGAGGATATTAAGATAGATGGGGATGTTCTATCTGTGAGTCATTCATATGTGTGTGCGCATGCATGTGTGTGGGTGCCTATAAAAAAGTTGAGATTTTGATGGTGGATTAGTTGATGAAATTAGATGGCTTTGTATTTTCAATAAGCAAAATATAAGAATGTAATATTTGACTACTCACACTTGGTTTTTTTTTTTTTTTTATTGTTCTAACGTCTAATCACACACTATATACTTTTAGGTTGATTTAATCTAATCTCTTTTAGCTATATTCAAGGAACGAGAGCTGAGAAATCTTGGGTCAACAGCCAGCTTTCCCAGTTTCTTTCAGGCACCATTGTCGTAGCATAAGACTATAAAATTCTTGATGTGAAATAGAGAGCTGGACAGTTCCTACTGGTGACGAAAGCAACCACGGCAAGAGGAGTGACTTGCTGAACCTATGAGCTGTTTGTAGTTGGGAAGAAGAAAAACAAAAGTAGCAACATGTAAAATATGAAGATTCTAGAAGGAAGTTTGAGAGAGAATTAAGTACTCAATCTTGTAATTGTATTGAAGTAATGAAAATAATCTAATTGCTCTGTTTATATACAACAAGAGAAGAGAAAAAATGGCGGGAAGATAAAAACTAACTTAACAACCTTCTAACTGCTCTATCAAACTTCTAACTGCTTTATAACAGTATCTTATCCCCAATTAGTTCAGAACACGTGTTAGTCTTTGGCGTGCAGCTTCTCACGTGTTTGTTCTGTTTCTTCATTAAATGAAACGTTGCCGTTTCTGTATCTTTCATTTCCCTTTCATCACTGCAGCTTGATGTCGTTTTCTTTTGCTTCCTTTTATTTTGCTGTCGTTTGGAAACTGAAGGTGCATCTTCAACACTCCCCCTTAAGTCTTGAACTTCTTCAAGTTCTGAGACTTGGACAGATGAACCAAAATTCAAAACCTTTGGAATGAAAATATTTCTCAGTCCCAACTTATTTGAAAGTCTTGTAAAAGCTGAGATTCCCAAGGCTTTAGTGAAAATATCTGCTACTTGTGAATTGGTTGCTACATGGAATGTTTTAATCATTCCTTCCATGATTTTATCCCTTACCAAATGACAATCCACCTCAATGTGTTTTGTCCTTTCATGGAACACCGGATTTGCTGCAATATAGAGTGTTGCCTGGTTATCACAGAACAGCATTGCAGGCTTAGGATGGTCTACCTTTAAATCTTTGAGTAATTGAAGTACCCAAGTAATTTCACATGCCACACTTGCCATAGCTCGATATTCAGCCTCTGCTGATGATCTGGAGACAACACCTTGTTTCTTTGACCTCCAGGAGATTAAGGCATCACCTAAATACACGGCATAACCAGTTAATGATCTCCTTGTGTCAGGGCACCATGCCCAATCTGCATCACAAAAGGATTTCAAATGCAACTCTGAATTGCTAGGGAAGAAGAGTCCCTTTCTTGGTGAACCTTTAATGTATTGCAGTACTCTATTGACTGCTAGCAAGTGAGGTTCTCGTGGTTGTGATAAAAACTGACTCAACCTATGCACTGCATAGGTGATGTCAGGTCTTGTCAAAGTAAGGTACAAAAGTCTACCAATCAGCCTTCTATACATACTTGGATCTTCAAGCAGCTTCCCTTCATACTTGGAAAGTCTCAAATTTTGCTCCATAGGAAACTTGACAGGTTTAGCACCAAGAAAGCCTGTGTCTTGCAATATTTCCAAGGCATACTTCCTTTGATTTAAACTAATGCCCTCATCTGTCCTAACCACTTTAAGGCCTAGAAAGTATCTCAAGGAACCAAGGTCCTTCAAACCAAATTTATCATCAAGTAACCCTTTTAAACTATCAACACAAGAAGGATTGTTACCAGTGATCAAAATATCATCTACATAAAATAAGAGGACAGTAAAGGAAGAGCCTTGTGTATAAGTGAACAAAGAATAGTCTGATTTAGACTGTACAAACCCCAATTGCAGAATTGTTGAAGAGAATTTATCAAACCACTGTCTGGATGCTTGCTTAAGGCCATAGAGACTTTTGTTAAGCTTGCAAACTAGATTGGAATGCTCCCCCTTGCTGTGAAAACCAGGTGGTAGAGACATATACACATCCTCAAGCAAATCACCATGTAGGAATGCATTGTTGACATCTAGTTGGTGAAGAAACCAACCTTTCACAGCAACCAAGGACAATACAATTCTGACTGAAATTGACTTGACAACAGGAGAGAAAGTTTCAAAATAATCCAACCCAAGCCTTTGATTGAAACCCTTGGCCACTAATCTGGCCTTGTATCTCTCAATAGAGCCATCTGAATGGTACTTAATCCGATATACCCATTTGCATCCAATAGGAGACTTGCCAATGGGTAAAGGTGTAAGAGACCATGTGTGATTAAGTTCCAAAGCAGCAATTTCTTTGTCCATGGCAGCCCTCCATTCAGGGAATTGGACAGCCTGATGAAAAGAAGTGGGGTCTGCTGGAGCAGCAGTCACAGCCATGACAAAGGAATGATAGGCAGGTCCTAAGTGTGAATAACTCAAATATTCTGAAATATTGTATGGCAAACCAGAAGCAGGTTTGGTACTAGCAAACTGACAAGCATAATCTGAGAGATAAGAAGGAGGATGGTGAGGTCTAGCAGACCTTCTTAGCATGGGTGAATTAGAAGGAGCAGAAAAATGAGGATCAAGAATGGGCAGAACAGAATCAAGAGTGATAGGTTCCACAGAATCAGCTAGGATTTGATCAGAAATGGTGGAATCAAGAGTGATAGGTTCTGCAGAAGTAATAGGTTCTGCGGAAATACTAAGTTCTGCAGAAAGAGATTCTGCAGCATGATTAACAAGAGTGGTGATAGAAGGTGTTTGAAGAAGGCAGATGGAAGTAGGATCAGGAGTGTCAAAGGAAGTACAATGAGGAAAAACAAAAGAATCAAGATAGGAAGGAGAAGCAGCAGTGGCATAAGGAAAGATATTTTCATAGAAAATAATCTCTCTAGAGATAAAATAGAGTTAGAGTCAATGTCTAACACCTTGTAACCTTTTATGCCATGGGGATAGCCTAGAAAAACACATTTTCGAGCTCTAGGATCAAACTTATGCCTATTGTGTGTTAAGGTGAAAATGTAGCACAAACAGCCAAAGCACTTGAGATGGTCATAGGAAGGCTTGGACTGAAATAGGACCTCATAAGGACTCTTGTTTTGTAAAACTTTAGAAGGAGTTCTATTAATGAGATACACTGCAGTTAAGATGCAGTCACCCCAGAAACACAAAAGGACTTTAGATTGAAACAATAGGGCCCTTGCAATATTGAGAATGTGTTGATGCTTCCTTTCAACAATAGCATTTTGTTGAGGAGTATCAACACATGACAATTGATGTAAAGTACCACTAGAGTGAAAAAAATCTTTGAGAAAAAATTCAGTCCCATTATTACATCTAATAGTCTTAATAGTGGCATCAAATTGAGTATGAATCATTTTGGCAAAATTGGGAATTAAGAACTGTGTATCAGATTTATGTTTGAGCAAATAGACCCAAGTACAACGAGTAAAATCATCAACTAAAGTGAGAAAGTATTTAAAACCATCAACAGTACATGTGGAAAAAGGACCCCAAAGGTCACAGTGTACAAGTTCAAAAGGTTTATGAGAAACATGGGAACTTGTAGAGAAAGGGAGTCTCTTTTCCTTGGAAAAATGACATACATCACAAGGAGGTACTTTATTAGTGAAATGTACAGCTTTATTCAGCAAAGCAAGTTTAGAAAATGAAACATGACCTAGTCTATTGTGACACAAGGTTGAGTTAGGATCAGTGCTGACAGAGAAGGCATTGTGTGTGACCAAAGTCTGCAGCAAGTAGAGACCCCTGCATTCTTTACCCAGACCAATCGTGCTCCATTGAGCAAGGTCCTGGATAAAACAACATTTTCCAAGAAAAATGAGACAGCAAGAATTATGTTTGGTAAGTTTGCTGACAGATATGAGATTGAAGCCAAATGAAGGCACACAAAGCACATCAGTAAGTGTCAAAGTAGGTGAAATCTTGACTGTTCCTATGTGTGTAACTAATGCTTGTTCCCCATTAGGCAAATAGACACAAGAGTTGACAATTGAAGTTGACAGGCCACAAACGCGTTGACCCCTTGTAATAACTTAGATTAATTAATTAGCCCAGTTTTTAATTAATCAAATTAACAAGCAATATCATGTGGCAGCACAAACAAATCACCAAATTAAGTTAAGCAGCGGAAAGTAAATAACACGGTGATTTGTTCACGAATGGGGAAAACCCTTACGGGAAAAACCCCACCGGGTGATTTAAGGTCACCACTCCCGAAACTCCACTATTATCACAACAAGCAGTTACAAGTAAGGAATCCCAGTACCTCACCAACCTACAGTTGAACTCTTACCCCAATACCCAATTGGACTTGTTCTGTAGTGACAATTTCTGCTTTTCAATGCACGGCTCCCAGTACGTGACTAACCAATTTGATGCGCGGATCCCAGTACGCAGCTTACTCCTTTGCACGAATCCAAGTACGTGACTCACTCACCAACTTGAGGAAGAAAGAATGTTGGCTGCAAAGTTCTTTAAATCATCAGAGATGAACTAGGGCACGAACTTTGTCTGTCAGATCACAAATTGCATGAACAACAAGTTCTCAATGAATGTGCAACTTGTATCTTGTGATCTCTCTATTGACGGCCCCTTAAAATAATCCTTTTATATGTCTAGGGTTAGGAGAAAAGAAGTCCCAAAGACACACTCACGGATTAGACTTGAAACAGACCTGAAAATCTGTTTTCTTTAATTCTCGATAGATAGAGGTGTCGAGAGGTATCAAGCCAGCTGTCGAGGCTCGGGCAAAACAGCTCTTTTAAATCTCGATAGATGTATCTGTCGAGGTAGGTGTCGAGATTTAAAAACTAGCACTTCCTTGCTTGTATCTTGGACAGACTTTGACGACTTCAACACTTAATCTTGAACCACGGTTTCTTGAAGTGTTTAACACATCCTAAATCTACCCAATTACAAGTAAAGTGCGTTTTGTCTAAGGATAAGCCAATTACATAAAATAGCAACATAAGTTCACAGACTTGAACTACATATGTCCTAACAATCTCCCCCTTTGGCAATCCGTGACAAAACCACAACATACAAATGAAGATATGAGAGAAGTCATAAATCACTCAACTCATATTCACTTGTTACATACAATAAAATCTATCCTAACACAAACTCTTGAAAAACTTTGCAAGAAGAGAGTTTATGGCAAGAAGACTTTGACAACCTGTATTTCTGAAACACTTATAAACAAAACACATCAAGGCATCTTTGTGTGAAACAGAAATAATAGATTGCATACAAGTAAAGAAACATGTGTATAAAGACAGAAAAGAAACAACACATGTAGAGATAGGTGAAAAAGAAAACATACATCATCATATAGAGAAAGAGAATAAGTACAATGTATGTAAGTACATGATCAATGTATCTCTAAAAGATAAGAAAAGAAAAAAATACATCTGATCACCTCACTACATCCTTCAGTCCACACTCCCCCTAACAAAAATGTCCTATGCTAACACTCCCCCTAAGTATACACTCCCCCTAAGTATGACTACTCTCATACAAAACTACTCCCCCTTTTTGTCACGAGTGACAAAGGGTAGAGTGTCAAGTAGACATCTCATCCGATGAGCTAGCATCTCCATCATCATCATCGTCGGAAGCATCATCATCATCGCCATCATCATCATCCTCGGTCTCAGTCGACACATGAGGTGGCAGAGGAGAAGCCTCTAATGCAAAGCCGCCCATGGTCGCCTGTCACTTGGCGATGCGACCAACACGGACATTCACCTGATACAACTCCGTGGAGAGTGTATCTAGGCGAGCATCCATGCGCTGTAGCTGCGCCATGATGTCGCTCAAGGTGACGTCGCTCGAAGAAGTAGAAGCAGAAGCTCGAGCGGATCTGGAGGTGGTCGGACGGGTGGAAGGAGTGGCACCGTCGGACTGTCGCGATCGGAACTGTGCCTCGCTACGTTTTACGGTAGCGGCGTCTATAGCAGACATGACGTGGTAAGGATCGGACGAAGGGAAGGGAATGGAAAAACGACTTAGAATCCTCGTGATAGCGGAAGGGAAAATGAGCTTATCACGGGTGGCCGTATCTCTATAGACATCTATGATGGAACATATAAAGTGAGAAGGAAAGTCTATAGAGAGATCCTCAAGGAGGGACAACAAGAACCGAGCACGAGGTTCTGTGATCGAGTTGTAGTGAGAGAATGGATGCAAAACAAAGGTCATCACCATGTTAAGGAATCGAGGACCTTTAGCAAAAGGTCGACATGGTGTGTACATGTGATCTCCCCAAGAGGTAGGACGTTCACAGAACGCCGAGATCATCTCGTCTTTGGACACAATCCAGAGACGCTCACAGCTAGGGTAATCGGGATGATCCACCCTAGGGACATGGAGAACCTCAGAGACTAGCTCTGCGGTGACACAGAAGCGCGTACCTCGGACACTAGAATAAAAAGAAGGTACAGACGAATCTATCCCGTGGATGTTGGAGTAAAACTCCTGTATCAACACGAGAGGTGATGTGACCGGGACGTCACACAGTGACTCCCATCCCCGAGTGTGAATGACATCGGGAAGGTCAGTGTCGGCAAAGTCTGCCAGGACGACGTGGCGTTTCGAATGAACACCACGTTTAGAAAAGTTCCCCGAGAAGTCCTTATGGGCTTTCTCATCACGGAACCGGACAGAGAGAGGGGTAGAGTCAGAAGAAGATTGTCCCTTAGAACGCATAGGGTTCTGGGGAGGAACGGACTTACGTTTAGGAGCCATAGACGCTACTAACGCAAACATAGAAGAGGGGGGAAAGAAGAGACAAACAGAAAAGTCCCAAACAAATCAATATTGGCAGAAGGAAATATTGAAATGAAAAGAACGTATGCATGAAAATGCATGAGCATGTGACATGCAACTCAAAAACATCATGGGCTCAGCCCAATCCAAACCTAACAGCACACAATAGATTTGCACACATCTGAATGCATGAAAATACACTGAGAATGCTAATGTGATGCAATGCATGTGGTTTTGAAGATCAAAACTAGAAAACCAACCCAAAAATTTCATGAAAACCCCAACAATTTTGAAAACTCCCAAAAATTTTCAAAAACACAAAACTTAGGGTTTTAAACAATGAAATGCATGAAAATGAGGGATAATGCGCTTACCAAGAGATGAGGATCGTGAAGAAACTCTTGAGAAAGCCTTGGGAGAAGGTTTGGAGGGAAAAAGAAAAGTTTTTGAGAGAGAAAAGTGAGTTTCGAGCGAGAGAGATCGAGAGAAATGAATTCAAAATCGCGAGGAATCAACTTATAGCCTCTCAGTAATTCTCGACAGCTGAAGATGTCGAGAGCTGTCGAGGTAGCTGTCGAGGTAAGCTATCGAGAAAAGCTCGTGGACAGATGTAGCTATCGAGGTCAGCTATCGAGGGAGAAGAAACAAGCAAGAGGGAACCTCGATCGATCCAGAAGCTATCGAGGAGCTATCGAGCAAACAGAAAGTTTCTCGATCAATCCAGCTGCTATCGAGGTATCTGTCGAGACTGCGATAAGAAAGAGTTTGAGGATCTCGACAGATAGCTATGTATCGAGAGGTATCGAGGAGGTGTCGAGATGCCTTTCAAAGCAGTTTTTCAAAAGAAGAAAAAAAATACAGACATGAATGCAATCATGCATGCAGCTCAACCAAAGATACAACCAACACATTAAGCTCTCAAAATCATCTCTCAACAAGAAATATGATGCTCATATATCTCAAAACACGCACACACACACTAAACAAGTCTAACCAATTTTATATTTCAAAAACAAGTTAAGACAGTTTAGTAAACATACATTAAAGCATGTAAACCTTGTGATGGCCAAATCACATTGTACCTGCAGATGTATCAAGAATAACAAAGAGTATTGCGTGTTGTGTGTGAAAACATCACAAGATTGCATAAGTGTCTCAATGTCATGACGATTTGAGATATGAGAAAATCACTTTAACTCACACACAATCATAACTGCTCGATGGGGACTATCACCTTTGAGGTACATCTATAACTCCCACATCTCCTAGAAAACACGCTTGCAACCATATTTTAAAGCATTTTTGATCTTTTTGCTTTTAATTTCTTTGCATATTTTCTTTTAACAAGCATATCATACATGTGCATACAAGAGAAAGAAAAGAAATACCCAATGATGTTAAGCTTTTGACACTGCACTTTTGCTATGCCAAAGCATACCGGTGTCTTTTGACATTGCACTTTTGCTATGCCGAAGCATACAGATGTCATTGACATTGCACTTTTGCTATGCCGAAGCATACAGATGTCATATTATGATTGGCGAGTAACAGTGGTGAGATGGTTATTTATGCCTTTCTCTTAGAATTTTCTAGTTCAACCCGTCAAAAAGAGTGATACGAGTGTTAAGAAGAAGAGATTACTTAACCTTACTCATCACAAACAAAGAGCTACAAAGCTCACTCGCTTAGTTGTGCAAAAGAGTGCTCATCTAAGCTACAGATGATACAAAGTTTAGAAAACTCTGTTTCAATGACCATTACAAAAGTTTGCATGAACTAATGCACACAAACACACACTGTTTTTGTATTTTTCAATTTTTCAAATTTTTTTTTTTTTACTTTTATTAGAGAAGCAAAAATAAAACACAAAACTGAAAACACACAGACAAAAACATGCTAAAGAAAGCAAAACATGCATAAAAACTAGATGCACATGCATGAGGAAGAGAACAGATAGAAGGAGATCAATCCATGGAGATAACACCGATGTTTTGACGTAGGAACTCAAAACGTTTGCTATCTAGAGGTTTGGTGAACAAATCAGCTTTTTGATCATCGGTGTGGATGAACTCAAGGGTGAGAACACCATCTTCGACAAGCTCCCTAATGAAGTGATGTCGAATCTCTATGTGCTTGGTTCGAGAATGTTGAACCGGATTCTTAGAGATATTGATGGCACTGGTATTGTCACAATAGATGGTGAGATGTTCTTGACGAATACCATAATCATAAAGGAGTTTTTGCATCCATAATAGTTGGGTGCAACAGCTACCAGCAGCAATGTATTCAGCTTCAGCAGTGGATAATGAGATGGAGTTTTGCTTTTTGCTCATCCAAGAGACCAAATTATTTCCCACATAAAAACAACCTCCTGAGGTGCTTTTTCTATCATCAGCATTCCCAGCCCAATCAACATCAGAATATCCAGCTAAGACATTATTAGTGTCTTTGCTATACCACACACCAAAGTTGGCAGTAGTTTTGACATACTTGATGATCCTTTTTAAAGCAGTCATATGTGACTCTTTGGGATTAGCCTGATATCTAGCACACACTCCTACACTGTAGCTAATGTCAGGTCTACTAGCAGTAAGGTAAAGAAGACTACCTATCATGCTTCTATAAAGTGAAGAATCTACACTTTTACCTAACATGTCAACAGTGAGTTTAACATTTGGGCTCATGGGGGTTCTAACAGAACTAGCAGATTCCAAACCAAACTTTTTCACAAGATTCTTAGCATATTTAGATTGAGAGATGAATATACCTGAATCTTGTTGACGAATCTGCAGTCCAAGGAAGTGAGACAGCTCTCCGATCATGCTCATCTCAAACTCTGCTTGCATGAGTGTTGAGAATTCTTGAGCAAGCTCATCCTTAGTTGATCCAAAGATGATATCATCAACATAGACTTAAGCAACCACCAGCTCACCAGCTTTTCTTTTGATGAAGAGAGTTTGATCAGCCTGTCCTCTTGTGAACCCATGGGATATCAAATATTGAGTCAACCGGTCATACCAAGCTCTGGGTGCTTGCTTTAATCCATAGAGTGCCTTTTTGAGGTACAACACATGATCCGGAAAGTGAGGATCGATGACCCCTTTAGGTTGAGCCACATAAACATCCTCTTTAAGCAATCCATTCAAGAAGGCGGTTTTCACATCCATCTGATATAACTTGAACTTTAAGTGACATGCTAAAGCGAGAAGGACTCTGATGGACTCTATACGAGCAACTGGGGCAAATGTTTCATCATAGTCTATACCCTCCATCTGAGTGTATCCCTGGGCTACAAGTCGAGCCTTGTTGCGGATTACATTGCCCTCCTCATCAGTCTTATTTCGGAATATCCACTTGGTGCCGATGACATGCTCGCCCTCCGGTCTGGGAACTAATGACCACACATCATTCCTCTGAAACTGAAGCAGTTCATCATGCATTGCTTCTACCCAACTTTCATCCTGAAGAGCTTCCTCAACTTTAGTGGGTTCAACCTGTGACAAATAACAAGAGTATGACACAAAGTTAGCAACATATTTATCAACTGTGCGTTTCCGCAATGTGAGTTCATTCATATTTCCCACAATAGTTTCTGGAGGATGATTCAATTTGATTCTGGAGGAAGGTCCGTTGTCTTCATGACACTCAGAATCTGGTGATGTAGGAATGTCTGCTGGCTCTTCTACAACACTGGGAGTACCAGGAGTACTTGGTGATGTAGGTTCTTGTTCCATGAGCTCTGGAGCTCTCCTAGGTTCCGGAGGGAGAATCTCTTTAGAGAGTTCCTCATCAACTTTCTCAGGATTGACATTTGAAGACTCATCAATAACAACATTCACTGTTTCCATGACCTTCATGGTTCTTTTGTTATATACCCGATAAGCCTTACTTGTCGTTGAGTATCCCAGAAATATCCCTTCATCACTTCTGGAATCAAACTTTCCTACATTCTCTCTATCCTTTAGAATGAAACAAGTGCTTCCAAAAATTCTGAAATACTTCACATTTGGCTTTCTTCCTTTCCACAGCTCATATGGTGTCTTTTTGGTGCCGGGTCTGAAGTATACTCTGTTTACTGTGTGGCATGCAGTGTTAACTGCTTCTCCCCATAAATTTCTAGCCACATTCTTACTGTGCAGCATGGCTCTAGCCATCTCCTGGATAACCCTGTTCTTTCTTTCTACTACACCGTTCTGCTGAGAAGTAATAGGAGCAGAGAATTCTTGAGATATACCTGATCTTGAGCAGAATGACTCCATGTAAGAGTTCTCGAATTCTTTACCATGATCACTTCGAATTCGGTCAATTTTCAGGTTCTTCTCATTTTGTAGTCTTGTACACAGTGCTTCAATGTGCTCAGGAGCATCAGACTTGGATCGTAGAAGAATAACCCAAGTGTACCTGGTGAAGTCATCTACTACAACCATGATGTATCTCTTTCCTCCAAGAGATTCGGTTCTCGTAGGACCCATAAGATCTAAATGCAATAGCTCTAAAGGTCTGGATGTAGCTGATGTCTGAGTGCTTGGATGCTTGGCTTTCGTCTGCTTTCCAAGTTGACATGGTCCACATACAACATTGTTCAACCTACTCAGCTTTGGCATCCCTAGAACAGACTCATGCTTAGATACAATAGAAAGATGTTTGTAACTGGCATGCCCCATCCGTTGGTGCCACAAGTCTTCATTTGTCAACCGAATACTATTGCATACAATATCAGCATCAGGCACTAAACCATAACAGTTGTCTAGAGTACGTACACCACTTATGAGTTTCTTTCCAAATTCATCCATAACAAGACATTTTCCTTTGGAGAATAACACCATGAAGTCTTGATCACATATCTGGCTTATACTCAACAGGTTCACTCTTAGGCCATCCACATAGAGAACATTTGCAATGTCTGGTAGTCTAGGTAGAGAGATAATTCCTTTCCCTTTTATCTGAGATTTGCTCCCATCACCAAAAGTGACATTTCCACCTTTCTTAGACTCGAAGACTTTGAAGAGGGATCGGTCTCCAGTCATGTGTCTTGAGTAGCCACTATCGAGGTACCATAGGCACGTGTCCATTACTTTGAACTCGGACTTCATCATGAAACACACTTCATGCTTAGACAGCAGATCAGTGGGAATAGTATCTTCTCTCATCTGCTTCTTCCGAGCCAGGCCTTTAACTTTAACTCTGTTTAAACAAACTCCTTTGCACATTTTGAATTTGAGACAGTCTAGTTCCTGCTTGTATAAACTGAGATCTTTTCCAATAATCATCATGGAGGAAATCAAATAACTTTTAGACTTGTGTTTTCTGAGACACTCAAGGAAGGGAGATTAGAAAAACAAGATGTATTTGATATCACAGTTCTCTTCAGCTGAGAGACTGACGTTTTTCCATGACAACAGGGGTCAATGGATCACACACAATAGATTAAACCCTAATCAGAGTGTACTCGCTCTGATACCACTTGACAGGCCACAAACGCGTTGACCCCTTGTGATAACTTAGATTAATTAATTAGCCCAGTTTTTAATTAATCAAATTAACATGCAATATCACGTGGCAGCACAAACAAATCACCAAACTAAGTTAAGCAGCGGAAAGTAAATAACACGGTGATTTGTTCACGAATGGGGAAAACCCTTACGGCAAAAACCCCACCGGGTGATTTAAGGTCACCACTCCCGAAACTCCACTATTATCACAACAAGCGGTTACAAGTAAGGAATCCCAGTACCTCACCAACCTACAGTTGAACTCTTACCCCAATACCCAATTGGACTTGTTCTGTAGTGACAATTTCTGCTTTTCAATGCACGGCTCCCAGTACGTGACTAACCAATTTGATGCGCGGATCCCAGTACGCAGCTTACTCCTTTGCACGAATCCAAGTACGTGACTCACTCACCAACTTGAGGAAGAAAGAATGTTGGCTGCAAAGTTCTTCAAATCATCAGAGATGAACTAGGGCACGAACTTTGTCTGTCAGATCACAAATTGCATGAACAACAAGTTCTCAATGAATGTGCAACTTGTATCTTGTGATCTCTCTATTGACGGCCCCTTAAAATAATCCTTTTATATGTCTAGGGTTAGGAGAAAAGAAGTCCCAAAGACACACTCACGGATTAGACTTGAAACAGACCTAGAAATCTGTTTTCTTTAATTCTCGATAGATAGAGGTGTCGAGAGGTATCGAGCCAGCTGTCAAGGCTCGGGCAAAACAGCTCTTTTAAATCTCGATAGATGTATCTGTCGAGGTAGGTGTCGAGATTTAAAAACCAGCACTTCCTTGCTTGTATCTTGGACAGACTTTGACCGCTTCAACACTTAATCTTGAACCACGGTTTTTTGAAGTGTTTAACACATCCTAAATCTACCCAATTACAAGTAAAGTGCGTTTTGTCTAAGGATAAGCCAATTACATAAAATAGCGACATAAGTTCACAGACTTGAACTACATATGTCCTAACAGAAGTGATAGAGGTAAGTTGAGTAACAGAATTGACCATATGGTCTGTTGCACCAGTGTCTATAATTCAGTCATGAGACTTATGAGCATGATTATCAATAAGGTGGGCAGAAAATACATAATGTGTCATGTTTGGAAGAAAACAGAATGAGTTACTTGAGAAATTGGATGGGAAAGATGAAGAAGAAGAGGCAAAAGATGAGGCTGATGGAAGAGATGAAGCAGGAGTCATCATAGAAGCTGCTTGATGAACAGACTTAGTACCAACACCTGATCCAGTTGCTGAAAGATCTTTCAGAAGGGTGATGAGTTGTTCATACTGAACCTGTGTAATGGGACACGAAGAAGACTGAGATGAAGAGCCAACAAATTTGGTGGCCTGTGAACTAAGTCCACTCTCAGCTTGCATACCAGCCACAGGAACCATGCCATCAGTTGGCAAAGAATAAGGAAAACCACCACTTGATTGGAAAAAATTAGGATCATTTAAAGTAAAATTTTCCAAATTTCCAGATTGAGCAAAATTTCCCAAATTTCCAGATTGAGCAAGTGGCAAAGCAGCTGATACTTGATTGGCTAGAGCCCTGTTACCCCCTTTGGGCTTATATCCTGGAGGATACCCATGAAGTTTGTAACATTTGTCTACAATGTGACCTGTTAGACCACAGTAAGTGCAAATTGGTCTTTCCCTTTTGTTATTCCCTCCTTTTCCACCTTGAAAATACTGGTTATGACCTTGATGTCCTCTGTTATTAGTATTGGCATACATGGCAATAGCTTCAACAGGATAAACCATATTGACACCATTACCTATGCTCCTTCTCTTTTCTTCTTGCAAAATTAAAGAACAAACTTGGCTAACAGAGGGAAAAGGTTCAATTAACAAGATCTGACCAATAATGTTTCCATAACTGTCATTCAGCCCCATTAAAAAACGAAATACATGCTCTTTATGTTGAGCATCTAATTGAGAGGACTTAGAGCCACAAGTACAAGGACAAGTGCACACAGTAAAAGGTTGATAATTGATGATCTCATCCCAAAGTGTCTTGAATCTAGTGAAGTAAGAACTCACCATGAGTGAACCTTGAGACAAATGAGAAATTTCTTTCTACAATTCAAACAATCTTGGAATATTGCCTAGTGAAAGCCTATCTCTGAGGTTGATCCACAAATCTCTGGCAGTGTTGATGTACATGACACTTGCCTTGAGGTCTGGACTGAGTGAATTGGTCAGCCATGACAGAACAGTAGTGTTGCATCTACTCTAAGTGTTGAACAGAGATGAAGATGAATCGGGCTCTGGAATTGATCCATTCACAAAACCAAACTTATTTCTAGCACTTAAGGCTAAGAACACTGATCTTGCCCAGCTCATGTAGTTCTCTGGACCAATCAAGGGTTGCGAAGTGAGTACAATTCCAGGACTCTCAGTTGCTGGAAGAAAATATGGATTGTTAGCAGACTCATCCGCCATTGTTGTAGCAGACGAAGGTGCTGAGTGTGTAGTGGACGAAGGCATTGATTGAGTAGAAGTAGAATTGAAGGTATTGGCAGAACTGGAAGCCATGAATGAGCAAGGTTGCTCTGATACCATGTAAAATATGAAGATTCTAGAAGGAAGTTTGAGAGAGAATTAAGTACTCAATCTTGTAATTGTATTGAAGTAATGAAAATAATCTAATTGCTCTGTTTATATACAACAAGAGAAGAGGAAAAATGGCGGGAAGATAAAAACTAACTTAACAACCTTCTAACTGCTCTAACAAACTTCTAACTGCTTTATAACAGTATCTCATCCCCAATTAGTTCAGAACACGTGTTAGTCTTTGGTGTGCAGCTTCTCACGTGTTTGTTCTGTTTCTTCATTAAATGAAACGTTGCCGTTTCTGTATCTTTCATTTCCCTTTCATCACTGCAGCTTGATGTCATTTTCTTTTGCTTCCTTTTATTTTGCTGTCGTTTGGAAACTGAAGGTGCATCTTTAACACAACATTTCCTCTGGCTAGGACTTCAAATCTTCATGTCCACCACCAATTCCAAAATCTTGAAGAGAGTCTATGAGCCCAAATCCATCCACAGGCAATGTGTTTGTTTCGCCTGATGATGTTATTTGGATTAAATTGGGCATATGAAATATGAAATATATCATTCCTAAGTTGAAAATAAGAAACCCACTTTAGTAAAATAAGATAAATAATGCACTATTTTTATTTTCTGAATTGCATTGATAAATTCACTTTGGATCATGGATATTTACATTCAAATGCTATGGAAATCAACAATTTTTTAACATGGGATATAACTCATGTAAAAGAAAGCACTCTCTCAAAATAGAATCAGAATTCCATTGAATGAAAAATAATGACTATTCAATGGACTCTAATGTACTTATATACAATCATGTACTAGAGAAAACAATAACTAACTCCCCAACTAACTCCCCTGATTTCAAGGAAGAAACTGTCACAAGTGAAGCTACCTAGCTATGACACGTGTAAGTCATCCCACTTGGGTACATTTCTTGTATTGAATGAATAATCTGATCATGATGTGGAATTGACTCTATTAAATCCTCTAAGTCTTCATTCGTTAGGATTGCATCTCTGTTCTTCTCGTGATCCTCTGTTGCATTATGCCCTGCATCCAAATGCAGTGTTTCATGCTTCTGTGGTGCAGCACAGGATGCACCCTGATGCTTAATTACATGATGAGATGCATAGACTTGCTACTTCCCCTGCAATGGCATACTAACACTCTGCTTGGAAGCTTGCTGCTGTGAAATACATTCATTTGACTTAGGATTTCTTTTAACAACTCAGCGTTATCAAGCACCAAAATTTGCCAAGATTGGTTTGTAAAATTGAAGAAGAAATTCTTTAACAAACGAAGGATTTGTTCAGAAATGCTTTTCTATTTTTAAAATAATGATGTATCAGAGCAATGGTTTGAAATAAATGAGCTAGCCCCTATTTAGTTCATTATCTGTTCATTAAGGATTTTATTCGTTCCATGACTTGCAAGCCCACATAGTTCTCATTAGAACTACTACTTCAATTTTTTAAAATTCAACATAAGCTTTGCACTTGTATAAGCTTCTGTTAGAAAATTGAAGGATTTTACCTAGGACTAATCAGATGGAACATATCGGCAGATGTGTCTCTAAAAATCTCTTGAGAATGTTACATCACTGGATTGCTCAAATTTATTCATCAGTTGATCAGATACCAAACCCATCCACACCCAAACAAGGGCATTTGCTGGTGGTGAGCTGAGAAATCCGGAACATTTGCCTTGTTCATGTGCTTCACAAAATATTAGGACTAGTGATGGTAAGGAAAATTTTTAGCGAGTACTACCAAAAAGTTAAGCTGATGTCCATCATTTCTTAACATTTTTCAAAATAAAAAAAAAACAATAAATAAAAAAGGAAAAAGTTTCCAAGGATTTGAAACTTGGAAGTGCATAAATGAAGGGTTAGTCTAGCAGAAACTGGGATGGAGTACCTGGTGAGCTTTGGAATGCTACCACCACCAATACTCTTTCGATGATACTCTCTCCTAAATTTCTCAGCCTCCTCTTGTCAAGCATTTGACAAGTTTTAGAAAGTATAATTTGAATTCAAGAACTATGTGCAAAAGGAACAAAATTTGACATTTCACACAGTAATAGTGAAGTTGAAGAAATTTCAAGATCCTGGTTCATACTCAATTTATTCCTGAACAAAACTAAACAATAAATGCTCTCAAGGCTGACCTCCAGGCACCAGTAATAATAGAAGGTTAGGAAACTTTGAGAATAAATCTTGATATTAAAAAAAAAAAAAAAACAGTTGTAAACCATTTTGAAGAAAAAGGTTTGAATGCTTACCGAAAGTGTTGGTTGCAGAGGAAGTTTGGTTTGGTTGGCTGAAGTCACCTGGATTTTGAAAGCAAGGTAATAATTTTCATATCACAAGCTTGTATCTCACAGGGCTATGGATATCATATTATTGCTGGAAGAACCAAAGAAATACAAGTCAGATGGGAAACCAGGAAGAATGGTGCAGCAGCCTTGAAAATAAATTAAAATAATAAAGAAAAGAAAGAGGTTTAATAGCAAAATATGCTTTACGTATCATACCTAAAACAAATGAACTTTCTGCTTAAATGCACCATTATCAGTAACTTTTCCTGGGGAAGAATTATCTAATAGAAGAACACATCAATAGGATAAAGCAGAAGAATTGCAGATCACTTTCTGATTTTGTGTGGGCTTTTTCTTGTTTCAGCCTTTCAGTTGGTGACATGAGTTGGTTAAATTTTATAATCCAAAATAGTGAAGGAAGGAAGCTGGAAATCCTTCTGATTCATCATAATTAACATTAGTAAAATTTGACTATCCAATAATAGAAGGTACTAAACCAAATTGAGAACTAGATGATTTTAGTAGAATATTTATGTACCTGACTCTAATATTTAAAAGATGCCAAGAGAATGAAGAAAATAGCAAATGAGGACTCACGTCTACACTACACATGAGGACTCAGCAAATGATGCCAAGTGAATGAAGAAAACTGAATTGGAGCTTTTGTATAAATTAGAAAATGCTACTATGGACACTACTGGTACTGCTTTATGTAGTTTAATAAAATCCTTCTTTAACTAAAAAGACAATAAATATGGTTCACAAGCCCACTTTGGATTTTCTCTAACCGACCAGCAAAGATTTGCAACTAATTTTAGATGATGACGCTGCAATAATAAAATGAGAAATTCAGAGTCTTTGTACAAAGAAAGAAAGAAAGAGCGATGAGATTAGCATCTTTGTGAGGAAAATATTGGTCAAGCAATAGAGAGTTCTTGGAGACATGGGCTGCCAAAGTGATGACAAACTTGACAGTCCACGCTCAGATTCAAATCTTGAAGAAGCAGCAACGGCTAGTTCTCAATCCTCCAAAACGATGTCGTCTGCTAAAGTGCTTAAGCATAAAACACGCCTAAAGTGCAACGGTGTCGTTTCTCATTAAAACGCAACGGTGTCGTTTTCAGTTATTGGAGGATTGAAGGATCAGTTACCTTCTGCACGTGTGAGGATCTGTTATGACTCGTGTGAGGTGGTTACAAGTCTGTAATACCAGAATTCTCTGGGTTTCTCTCATCTTCTTCCTCTGATGTGTGTGTATATATATATAAATATCTATTCACTTGTTGATGCATTGTATTGTACTCTTTTATATCAATAATAATAGAGTTCTTCCAATTCATTTTCTTGTCTCTGTTCTTCGTTTCTAGTTACAGAGAGATTGAGAGAGATTCATTTGAGGGATTAAGAGTGATTTTACAAAACTGCAACAAAATCTACAAGAGTTTATGTGAAGGAGTTTGTTGTTCCCCTCTGATCTGAAACAAGATAATCTAGATACAAATTTAACTTTCTTTGTTTTTAATTGCTACCAAAATTAGTTTACTCGTGGAAAGGTCATGCATTGCCCAAAAGTAAGTTTGTCACCAATAGAAAAAATTAGTAGCTTTGGCTAAATCCCAAAAATTGGAAAATAAATATTTT
Organism: Castanopsis chinensis; assembly: GCA_032878915.1. Classification (NCBI taxonomy): domain Eukaryota; kingdom Viridiplantae; phylum Streptophyta; class Magnoliopsida; order Fagales; family Fagaceae; genus Castanopsis; species Castanopsis chinensis. The sequence continues at coordinate 2,217,844 of JAVQMG010000090.1, forward strand.
GGAGTTCTTACCACAAGAGATTTGAAATTCTATCAAAAGGAGTACTTGTATTTCAGGAGAAAGGCCCAAATGTCTCTCACTTGCAACATGAATTGGATAACTCATATCCCATTGTCCCAACGATTTATATAACATATTTTGATCTCATTATGATCTCTTAATCATGTGGCAATGAAATTCAATTCACTAATGGAATTGGTACTTCCCTGTGTCTTCGTACAACTTAGTATATTTAAATCTTGAACTTATATCAATTTCAAAAGAAAAATCAGACGCTCCTATGAAGAATACATACCTGACTGTAACATTCAATTGCTGTGGCAAGCCAATAGTTTTGTGAATGCTAGTAGCTACTGGAGATGAGGTTAGCTTAGCTGGCCATAGCTCTCAATATTATGCCATTGTTTCTGTGTAATGTGTGAGTGTTCTGGCGCAAATTTATGCATCCTCCTTTGCACCATTGTTTCAGGTATTCAGCAGAGGACCTGAATTCTTATGAAGTCAAAGTATGCACTTGCATGCATGTTTTAAGATAATAAGAGGTTGATATTAGTTACTTAGCTAGCAGAGACAAATTTCATGAAAGTTTCCATGACTACTTTTTGTACTGTGATTCCATGTGTGTGTGTGTGTATTTTTTTTTTTCCAATACGAAAGGCTGAAAGTTTAACCTACCTTTGGCTAAGATCTCCTTAGTTCCACTTTATATCACTGTTGTAGTGGACGACGAAACTTGAGTGTGTTGGCAAGCCATCCTGCAGCAACATAGCGTGGAGTATTCTAGATAGACTTCAGGCTCATGATTCCCACAGTTGACTTTGAGAAGTGAATTGGAGTAAATAATAATAAGATCATTGTCCAAATCCCCAAATTTGTTGAGGAAACTTGGATCAGAATCTTGCCACAGTTCTACAGGCATCAACAATAAACACTCAGGACAGTGGCCATAGGAGTAAATAATGACAATTACAAACAAGTTGATTAAACTTAAAAGGTCAATTTTGATTAGAGTCCCAAAGTTCATCCCAGCAAACACAAATCATTTATACAAACCTGACAACCACAGACCATCTTTGGCTTCAAAAAGTATATTAGTAATTGCTGGTAATGACGAGAGTTCCTCAAGATTGTCCTTGATCTGACATGGGACAAGCAACTGATCAATCTTGGGCAGTTTTTCCCCTCTCTTCGTCTGGCACTATTGTTCTTGGAACTAAGAAAGGGAGCTTCTGTTTAGCAGCCTCAATTGATAAGGACAGAAAGCAGTCCTGTGCTCAACCATTCACACCAATTCTCTAGTCTCAAAGACAAATAGTCTGAGTCATTCCCTCTCCACATCTGAGCAGAGAGTTTCAGCCACTATTTGAATGTACTGAAGCAACACTTGGCATCAACTGCCCCTATTGTCTACCTGAGATTAAATGGCAGGTCATATTGCCCAGTCAAATCCCAGCAATACTTAAAAGACTCTCAACTTAGAAAGCAAATGTGTTAATCATCAAATACATATGCTTGAAAAGCTGGACTTAGGTTAATCATTCCCTCAAAATGCTTTTTGTTGCACTTGAAACGTCTAACGTAGAAATGGAGTGAATGTAAAATGATTCAAAAGCAGGTTCGACAAGAATGAGAGGAAAATATTTTCATTAAATAATTTTTTTATTTAAAAAGGATGAGATTTACAATGACTTGAAAACATGTCAAACATTTCGGACTTAGGAGTTCCATGAATGGCCTTCGCTGTGATGTTGCATGGGTATAATAAAAAAAATGGAGCAATAAGAAAAAAAAAATTACGTACCTTCACAAAATCACTTCTAACTCATAGCTCATGAAATCAGTTAGATACAAATATCTATGAGGGGGATGTGAGCAATTTTGGGCCAATCTTCTCCATTCTCTCTCTGACATCGTTGTTTCATCAAATGGCATCCCTCAATTTGTAGAGAAGAAAGGGAGGCCGGCAAGCCCTCTTCTGGTAAGCATCGGAGCATATCACAATGCCAAATACACGACAGTTAGGTGAGGTAAGATGCTGAAAACGCTTACCATTGAATGATTCTAGATGTGGAAAATGTGAGATGAAGAATTTAATAAGATTAGGGGCAACAACGCCTCCTCTGGAAAGAAATCCGCTTCATCTCTTACAAAGCCAATACTAAATACTCTAAGAGATTGAAGACCTTGTAAACCCCACTCCATGCGATGGGGTAAGAGTTTTTCACAATATTTGATCACAAGTTCTTGTAAATTGGAGGGTAAACCACCCTCAGGAAATGAGTCCAGTTCTGGACAATTGAACAATTTCAAAGTCATAAGAGATGGAAGGACGGTGTGCATTCCTTTAGGCAATGACTTCAACTCTTCGCATTCCCAAAACTCAATCTTCGTCAAGTTTGGGGGGCACAATCCTCCCTCAGGGAAAGAAACAAAATTAGGGCACTCTTCAATTACCAAACTAGTGAGAGAAGTAAGATCCTGAAGAGATCCCTCCAATGTTGACAAAGATTCAAGATTTTCACAACTATGCATGCCAAGAACTTTGAGTTTTGGGAATAACTCTAGTGGTAAAGACCGAAGTGAACTAGGACCACCACATACCTTCAAGTTTTCAAGTGATGGATAGTAATGACCCATTGGCAATTGGAATGTCCCAATAGTTACAAGTAATTTTAATGTAGTGGGTAGACCAACTCCTATGAGAGACGTATTGCATCGTCCAATTGAGAGAATTTGAAGCATAGGTGGTAATTCCTTCAACATCACCTCATTACAATCTGTCAAATGCAATTCATGGAGAGTGGGAGCCCTAGGAAGTGAAGCAACAAGCTGTTGACAATCTCTAATTTCAAGTACAGTTAAAGAGGGAAGGTTACTGGTCAGATCCCTGATTAGCTTAGGACATTCAATAATGTGAAGTTCTCGGAGAGCAGGGAAGTCTCCGATTTCATCTTCTCGTTCAGGTGAAACCCATTCCTCCCACTTTGGCATCCCTTCAAAAGTTAATGTTTCAAGGGATTTGAATGGCTTAGTTGCATTCCCGTAGAACTCACTATCCACACATGATATTCCATGAAAACCTACAATTGAGAGTTCCTTAAGGGCAGGCAACTGCCCAAGTGGAGGCAAGGAAAAACAATAATTACAATTGTAAAGCCCCGGGGACACCATATTCAAGAATGAACAATCTCCTAACCAAGCTGGTAATTTTGTACCATAATAATGTTCAATGAAAAGAGATTTCTAGTTTGTATGAGGACGCAATTGCGTTAGCACATTTTTTTCATTTTCTGAATTGTGGGTGACAAGATCTTCGCACCATAGCAACTCTAGCTCTGACAAGTACTTCTTATCCTTCAAATTAGACTCCATGGCATCTCTAGTGCAATGAACATTTTCCAAATTTGATATGCACAATGTTCCAGAAAGATCCTCAAGTTTTCCCAACTCTCTAATGGTAGACCCACTATGTTTTCCCACCAAAAATATTCTTAAATTTTGTAGATTTCTCAATTTACCCATTTGCAATGGCATCTCTTTCAGCTGTGTGTTTCTTACATCTAGGTAGCGTAAATTGACTAGTTTTGCCATGTTGATTGGCAACTCTACTAGCAAATCACATCCCCATAATAACAAGGTTTGCAAATTATACAAGGTACACATAGAATCAGGTAAGTGTTCATTTTTTGTACTACTAAGATTCAAATAACGTAGATGTTTCAAATTACCAACAGAATCAAGTAACAACTTTATGTTTTGATGGTCAGATAATGATAACACGCGTAAATGCTTAGATGTGTGCAACAAATCATTTATCATCCTCATTGTTATCTTATCAAATGACGAAGACCACCCATATGACGATTTTAGTTTTAAGAAGGTTCGCAAACTTTTAGCTGCACAAGACACCTCAAATTTCTTAGAGGCATCAAATTCAGTTGTAAAAAATGACAAATGACATGTCTTTTTTGTAAATTCACACGGATTGTCGATCTCCATCCTATAACAAAATCCACCTAGTATATACTTCACCAAGTCATTAACAAGGTCATGTATTATGAAACATGAATTGCTGTTATTTGATCTTTGAAAAAATGACCTTGATACTAATTCATCAAAGTATTGTTCACCTAGTTCTTCCATTCTCCCATTTGCTTTGGGATTTAACAATAAATCTTCCGCTATCCACAACAAGACTAACTCCTCCTTTGAAAATTCATAATCCTTTGGAAAGATTGAGCAATAAGCAAAGCATCACTTCAAATGTGATGAGAAATGACTATAGCTCAATCTCAAAGCTAGGAGGATATTACTTTCATCATCTGGTAGATCCCATATATCACTCTGCAAAACCTTATTCCACTCTCTTGGGGCTTGTTTAGATCGCAACAAACCCCCAAGTGTTTTTACTGCTAAAGGCAAACCTTTACACTTAAGGGAAATTTCTCTACCAATTACTTCTAGGTGTAGATATTCACTAGATTTTATATTTTTAAATGCATGTTTTGAGAATAACAACCAGCATTCTTCATCTGTCAATTGTTTTAGATGATGAGGTGAAAAAGGACACACAATCGATGCAACCTTTTCACTATGTGTCGTAACAATGACCTTAATCTTTTGTGCCCCACATCTAAAAACTCTAAACAACTCATCCCAAGCAATATAATCCTCATTCCAAACGTCATCTAAAACAAGAAAAAAAAATTTCCTTATTAATCTCTCCCTGATTTTAATATGCAGCAAATTTAGGGTTTGAATGTTACAAGTAGACAACATGATCTCCTCAAGAATGGTTTTTGCTATTCTAAAACCATCAAATTTTTCAGCAACACAAACTCATGTTTTGAGATCAAAATTCTCAATTACTCGGTTGTCATTGTATACAAGTCGAGCAAGAGTTGTTTTACCAATGCCACCCATGTCCACTATTGGAACAACACATATCTCATCATCACTTGCATAATTTGATTGCAAAATCTTAAATATCACCTCCCTATCAATATCTCCACCATATACACCACATTCTGCAATACAAGATGTTGCTAATCCTCGTGGTGGTGCTCCACCATCAATCTCTTTCAGACCAAGGACATCCTTTTGTTGTGTAATATATTCTAATCTATGTAGGATTTTTACTAACTCTGATTCTATTCCTTTCTCAAATAGATTAACAATGCCCGAGATGAATTTGAAATACTTACGTTTGCGAGTTTGTGATTCAGATTCCAACTTGCATTGCAAGGCTTCAGTGGCAATCTCATCAAGGAGGTCATCCGCATCATAAACTGCATCTTTAAGCTCGTTCAGCCACTCTTTCACAGCTAAGTTTGTGATCTCCTTCACCTCCGCATCAATGAGCACTGCATTAGCAGAAATCAGCATTATCTTCAACTTTTGTAGCAATTCATCATTGAGCTTCCTTCCCTCAAAATAGTCGACAATAGAAGCCACTTTTTCGACCATCATCCCAATTGTTGCAGATGCAAGTGCTTCACCAATGAAGGCCCCACCATACTTTCTTGTTGGTGAAAGAAGGAAACAATGTAAAGGGAAGTGATTGTAAGTAATTTAGGCTGAAAACTAGAAGAGGTTGGTTTTCTGTGTGAAAGCGTGTGCAGTTATTGCCAGATATAAGTAGGTGCTGTTCTTGTTCTTAGGTTAGGTTCATATTTCCATGGTTGCACATGGGACTGAAATGCCACGTGTTTGAGAACATGCTAAGGGTGATTTTTTAAGCTAATTAGATGAATCACAATCTAAAAAGAGGATGATAATAAACTATTTGCTTACATTATTGAATCTTTTTCTATTTTTAAATAATTCATTGAAAAGCAACTGCAGAGAAAGCTAAGCGCAAAATGATATATAATTGCAAGTGGATGCCTCATTCAAACAGTTTAATGACCCAAACCAATTCCATTCCTTAGTGAATTCACACACTTATTTGAAGTCATCCTAAGAGAAAACCAACAGAAATGATTTTTTAAGCTAATTAGATGAATCACAATCTAAAAGGAGGAGGATAACAAATTATTTGCTTACATTATTGAATCTTTTTCTATTTTTAAACAATTCATTGAAAAGCATCTGCAGAGAAAGCTAAGGGCAAAATGATATATAATTACAAGTGGATGCCTCATTCAAACAGTTTAATGACCCAAACCAATCCCATTCCTTTGTGAATTCACACACTCATTTGAAGTCAACCTAAGAAAAAACCAACAGAAATGATTTTTTAAGCTAATTAGATGAATCACAATCTAAAAGGAGGAGGATAAAAAACTATTTGCTTACATTATTGAATCTTTTTCTATTTTTAAATAATTCATTGAAAAGCATCTGCAGAGAAAGCTAAGGGCAAAATGATATATAATTGCAAGTGGATGCCTCATTCAAACAGTTTAATGACCCAAACCAATCCCATTCCTTTGTGAATTCACACACTCATTTGAAGTCATCCTAAGAAAAAACCAACAGAAATAATTTTTTAAGCTAATTAGATGAATCACAATCTAAAAGGAGGATGATAATAAACTATTTGCTTACATTATTGAAACTTTTTCTATTTTTAAATAATTCATTGAAAAGCATTTGCAGAGAAAGCTAAGGGCAAAATGATATATAATTGCAAGTGGATGCCTTATTCAAACAGTTTAATGACCCAAACCAATCCCATTCCTTTGTGAATTCACACTCATTTGAAGTCATCCTAAGAAAAAACCAACAGAAATGATATTTAATAGCAAATGGATGCTCCATTCAGTTACTCCAGGACCAGGTGAAGTATTTCAGGACCCAAATCAATCCATTTCTGCTTTTTTTTAATAGCTATGTTATATGTGTTGATTGAATCCATTTGACATGTAAAGTAATTGATAATTTATTATATCAATAGCTAAATCGTATTAATTTTTTGATTTGTTTTAGCTCCTGATATTTTAGAAACGGAGGCAGATGATCATGATAATGGAGTTTGGGGCAGTGAAGCAAATCTATTAAAAAAACAGAAATGGATTGATTTGAAACTATAAATCATCAATAGTGATAGGCTGAACTGTTCAAAAGCTTGGCTTTTGGTGAGCTTCAAGTTGGATCATTGGAGTCCCCATGGTCGATTAAGGAAACTTCTTTAAGCCCATTTTGGCTGATAAAGGATTGTGAGTTACATAGTCATGGTCAATTTCATTGAGAAGATATAATTTTGCACGAATATAAAGATTTACATAGCACATCATTTAAAATATAATTCCATGTAATAAAGAATGATAACTGATTTTAAATTAACCACACCTTTAGATTCGTAAAATTCTAAATTTTTTTTTTTAATAGCCAAAACTCAAAACGAAATTCATTAAAAGGGGCTACAGCCCATAGAAGTTACATACAAGAGCACTTGGTTTACAATTGCCGGGGCTGAAACAGAACACGCACTCCTAGCTAACAGATGTGTAGCAACATTGCTATTTCTACCGACATACTCTTGCTTCCCAATCCTTAAAACATCGGAGCCTACGCACTGAGCTTTCTACCACTTTTTGGATAGAGCTTGGGGGTTGACTAACACCTGATAGAGCAGACATCACTGTCATGGAGTCACCCTCCACAACCACTTCTCCAAGACCCAACTCCCTTGCTAGTATAATCCCTTCCTCGGCTGCCTTGGCTTCCACCTCCAAAGCCCCCAAGGGGAGATGCAAATTTTTTGTCATTGCTCCCATGATTTGCCCACCATCGTTTCTGATGACTACTCCAATTCCACAGCAATGGGAGTCTTTAAAAATTGCTCCGTCCACATTGATTTTATACCGCCCCGATTTTGGAGGGCACCATAGGGGTCTAGCTTGAGAAGGCTGATTTTGGGACTTCTGGTTGACCATATTATTCTGTCTATATTCTTCTACTAATCTACTCGCTTCCCCAGCAATGCTCTTTGCCTGCTTGCTTCTCCCTTCATGTTTCATCGCATTTCTGTTCTTCCATACACACCAAGCCGTGGTTACAAAGAGTTCCCAATCAAAAACAATTGGCACCTCCAACAGATCTTTGCCGCGGCTCCGCATCCCCAGAGGGAATGGCCTGAGGTTTCCCTTTCCCCACAAAAGACACAATCCTCTTCTACAGCTATTTTCCTATTTTTTAAGCAGTGATTCGTAGGGAGAATATTTTTGCTGGACCTCCACATGAAATGTTTTATTTTGTTTGGGCAATTCAAACTCCATATCTTCTTCCACAATATCTTTGTTTGCCTACTGTCTGAACATTCACCCCCTTCTCGTGTTCTTTTCTCTTTCAGAACTTTAATTGCCACTCCATAAGCGCTCTTGACTGAGAAATCACCATTTTTGGTCCAAGCCCAAGATTGAGAGTCTTCAGTCATGCTCGGACTGAGTGGGATTCCCAGGATTGTTTCCGCTTCATGGTGCAGAAACGTGTGTCTCACCTTTTCAATATTCCAGCAGCCCCTATCAAAGTCAATCAGTTGCTCAACCTTCTCCAGCCTTACCTCCTGGTTTCTTGGGCTCACAATCGTGAAGATATCTGCAGTTGGCAGCCACCTATCGTTCCCTATATTCACTTTTTTGCCATTACCCACATTCCACCTTAAGCCTTTGTCAATAATGTCTCTTGCCGCGGTAACACTCCTCCAGACATATGAGGGATTCCTCCCCAATTGGGCATCCATAAAAGATGTTTTGGCAAAATATTTCACTTTAAACACACTATGGAGCAATGAGTTTGGGTTTTTTAGGATCCACCACCCTTGTTTGGCTAGTAAAGTCAAATTGATTGCCTTTATGTGGCGTTTGGTACAGGAGAAATCCACGTTACTCTTGACATCCAGATTTCTAGAAATGTGATTCCTAGGAATCACATTCTTAAGAATGTAGATATTCCTATGTTTAGTTTTATTGGGAATATCTTAAGATTCCTAGGAATATGAGATGATAATGCTTAGTTTATTCCCAAGAATCTTAAAATAATTATTTATTTTTCCTATTCTATCCTTAGATTTGAATGCGAACTACCAAATTCTTAAAAAAAAAATTAAAAAAAAAAAAAAAAAAAACTTCCTCTAAATAAATAATGAAAAACCAAATATAAACTATTAATTATGAAAAATTCATTAAATTATAATCTATCATTTCAAAATGACAAGTTTAATATAAAAATAACTATTTAAATTCTCAAATATTTTTATTCTTTTTAATAATTTTAAAATAGTTTAATCCATAATAATTTGTTTATATTTTATCTTAACTGCTTAAATGATAATGAAAAAGGGTTAAAATTGTCAATTTATAAAAAATACAATTTTCTTTAAGTTTGGGAATTTAGATTCCCACCTATTTTAAAGGGAATCCACATTCCTACTGAGAGAGGAATCCACATTCCCCTGGCATCTGATTCCTTAGCGTAATTTGCAACCAAACATGAAAATCTTTAAACATTTTTAGGAATCCTAAAACATTACCTCATACCAAACGCCACATTAGGTCCTTAAAACCCATTCCCCCCTCAGATTTTTTGTTACAAAGCTTATCCCACGACACCCAAGCCAACTTTCTCTCCTTCTCTTTTTGACCCCACCAAAAGTTTCTAACCAAAGAGTTCAACTCTGAGCATAAAGACTCGGGGAGGAGGAAACACTCATTATGTATGTGGGGGTTGCTTGGGCCACAGCTTTTATGAGGATTTCCCTTTCCACGTTTGAGAGGAGTTTTCCTTTCCAACTTGCAATTCTTCTTCCCACTTAGTCTTTTATCCGACTAAGCGCTTTCTTCTTTCCCCTACCCACCATGGGAGGTAGCCCAAGGTATCTTTCATGTTGTTGTATAATTTGCGCTCCAAATAGATTCTTCACATCCTCCTGAGTCTCCCTTGAGGTATTTTTGCTAAAGAACAACGAGGTTTTTTCTTTGTTTAATTTCTGCCCCGAATAAGCCTCATAGTCCTTTAGAATCTTCATAACCCGGTTACTTTCATCCCTAGTCACTTTGCAAAAAATATGCAATCATCAGCAAATAGCAGGTGAGATATTTGTGGTGCCCCTCTACACACTAAGATCCCTTTAATGTTTCCCAAACTAGCCTCCTTCCTCACCATTGCTGATAAACCTTCCACACAAAGAAGAAAGAGATATGGGAATATAGGATCACCTTGCTGTAGACTCTTTGTTGGGATGATTTTGCCCTTCATTTCTCCGTTGATGAGGACTGAAAAGGACACTGATTTGGAATACATCATAGATAGGGAGATCCATCTTTCTTGGAAGCTCATTTTCCTTATAACTTCCTCAAAGTATGCCCACTCAACTTTATCGTACGCGTTGCTCATGTCGAGTTTGACTGCCATTATCCCCACCTTCCCTTTCCTTTTTTTTCTTAATGCGGTGCATGGTCTCGTATAAACACATTGTCTGTGATCTGTAGCCTAGGTACAAAGGAGCTTTGTTCTTCACTTATCACATCAGGGAGAATTTTCTTTAACCTGTTTGCAAACACCTTGGAAATAATCTTGTAGATTATGTTACATAAGCTTATGGGTCTAAATTCTGAAATTTTTTGGGGGCATTTAACGTTGGGGATTAAACATATATATGTTTCATTAAGAACCTGAGTCATTCTACCCGAGTTTAAAATATTCAAAACACTATTAATCACAGTATTACCCACTACATCCCAGTACTTTTGATAAAAAATTGGGGCCGGGCGCTTTTGTTGGATGCATTTGGTTTAGGGCCTTTTTTACTTCATCTTCCTGAAACTTCTCCAGCAGCTTGCTATTCATCTCCGCCGAAATTCTTGTTGAAACTCCACCACTTTGACTTTGTGAATAATGAGCTGTTCCGAGCTATACTCCTTCGTAAAATAGCCTATAATCATTTGTTCAATCTCCTCTTGTTCCTCATGCCATCTACCATCTGCCCCCCACAAACCATCAATCTTGTTTTTCCTTTGCCTTTGAGTTGTCGTGGCATGGAAAAACTTTGTATTCCTATCCCTATGCTTCAGCCGTAAAGCCCTTGAACGCTGATTCCACATCACTTCTTCTCTGGTCAGGCTCTCATTTATCTCCTTTCTCAGCTCTTGAATTTCTTGAGCTGTCTCATGGAGCAAGTTGAGAGTTTCAAGCTGTTTAAGATGTTCTTGCTTCTGCTTTAACATTTTATTCACATTGCCGAAAACATCTCGGTTCCATCTCTACAAGTGAGCTTGACAATTCAAGATTCTATTATGAATTTGTGAATCTGGGCTTACACATATCAGATCCCACGCCCTTTCTATAATTTCCTTGCACCTTTCATCACAAGTCCACATCTCCTCAAAGAAAAATCTCCTCCTCTTAGACTTTGGTCTACCCTTTTTTTCAACCATCAAGGTAAGCAGATAGTGATCTAATGCTGAGGTCGATACGTGATGCACTATTGCCTTAGGGAACATAGCTGTCCATCCTTCGTTAGCAACCACATGATCCAGTCTTAATAGAGTTCTTTGATTTCTAATTCTTTTGTTACACCATGTGAACTTCGATCCCACAAACCCCAAGTCCGATAGACCACACTACCAAAGGCACTCCCTAAAGGCTCTCATTTGATCCGCATCTTTGTCCAACCATCCCTGCTTCTCCTTCGGATGGCTGATTTCGTTGAAATCCCCAAAAATAACCCATGGCATATCGCATTGCACATTCAAAGTTTCAATTAAATTCCAAGATTCGTACATTTTGCTTGTATCGGGTTGCCCATAAAATCCCTTTGCTCTCCACGGCGACTTACCGAGTCCACCATGAACCACCACATCTATATGAGAATTAGAACAACTTTTGAACGTGATATCCAAACCCTCTTTCCAAATCATTGCAAGTCCTCCGCTACGGCCGTCACTTGGAACCGAAATGCCTTGCGTGAACTGAAGCTTTTGTTGAATCCCTTTAACTTTGGTCTCATTTGCTTTCGTCTCCGCCAAGAAGACAAGGATCGACTTCTCCTCCTTCACCACGTCAGTGAGAGTCCGAACCACTGGGGATGATCCAAGGCCCCGGCAGTTCCAAGCCAAGATTGTCATTGGGCTCAGTGGCGTTGCCCTGCAGCCGCCGCCACACCGCCATCCGCTTGGTCTTCTCTCTTTTGGATTTTGTAAAGTTGCTCCATGGATTCATTTGATCTGCGCTCAAAAGTTTCTTCCTCAAGTTCAGCCATTAACGTTGAACTCTCTCTTTTATCATTGAGCTTCCTTCCCTCGAAATAGTTGACAATGGAAGCCACTTTTTCGACCATCATCCCAATTGTTGCAGATGCAAGTGCTTCACCAATGAAGGCCCCCACCATACTTTCTTGTTGGTGGAAGAAGGACACAATGTAAAGGGAAGTGATTGTAAGTAATTTAGGCAGAAAACTAGAACAGGTTGGTTTGCTGTGTGAAAGCGTGTGCAGTTATTGCTAGACATAAGTAGGTGCTGTTCTTGTTCTTAGGTTAGGTTCATATTTCCATGGTTGCACATGGGACTGAAATGCCACGTGTTTGAGAACATGCTAAGGATGATTTTTTAAGCTAATTAGATAAATCACAATCTAAAAGGAGGATGATAATAAACTATTTGCTTACATTATTGAATCTTTTTCTATTTTTAAATAATTCATTGAAAAGCATCTGCAGAGAAAGCTAAGGGCAAAATGATATATAATTGCAAGTTCAAACCAATCCCATTCCTTTGTGAATTCACACACTCATATGAAGTCATCCTAAGAAAAAACCAACAGAAATGATTTTTTTAAGCTAATTAGATGAATCACAATCTAAAAGGAAGATGATAATAAACTATTTGCTTACATTATTGAATCTTTTTCTATTTTTAAATAATTCATTGAAAAGCATTTGCAGAGAAATCTAAGGGCAAAATGATATATAATTGCAAGTGGATGCCTCATTCAAACAGTTTAATGACCCAAACCAATCCCTTTTTCTTTTTTCTTTTTGTGTGTGGATTAAATCAAATGTTTTGATGGAAAATATATAGCAACCAAATCTAAAAAGAGTTTTGATGGACTTTGTTGTCCCCCTTTGATCTGAAACAAACTCTTCTAGATACAAATTGAATTTTTTTTTAATTGAATACAAATCTATATATTACTAAAAGCTGAAGCATAGAATTTAATGTTGCTATGCTCACATTGAGCCACATCAGCAGCCATATCATTTCTATTTTCTTTTTTTATTTGTCCAAAAATTTTAAAATAATTTTTATCAATTATAAAATCCTAATAAATATAAAATAAATCCCAGCCCTATATTCACATAAAGCCTACTTCCACGATAAAGCCCAAACTCAAAGCCTTTTCAACCTAAACCCTTTCTTAAACCCTTTATATTCACGGTTTCAAACTTACTATTTTTCGTCTCCCTTTCCCACGTTTCAGATTCTTCCCCCTTCCCCACATTTATTTTCTCACCCTTTGTCTCTCCCCAGTTTTACGGTTTTAAAAAATGGTCTTTAATTTTTAACATAGACCCTTTCTCTCCCCACTCTCATGGTTTCAAAAAAATAGCGCTTCAGCTTGCTAATGCCAGGTTCTCTCTTCCAAAGACAGCTTCAAATCTTCAGACTTTGGCTTTCTAACGTCAACCTCTCTCTCTTCCCACCTTCGTCTCTATTCAGTTTAGGTATCTTTAAATCCCAATTGCTCTTGAACTCTATTCTTCTGACTGTTCTGCATAATAATTCAATGTGAGGATTAGATTAATAATATTGTTTCTTTAGATTGCTGTTTTTTTTTTTTTTCCTTTTTAAATTTTATTACTATCTCTTTTGTGTTATGGGTCATATATGGGTCTGTTTGCTTTTAGTATTTGGGGTGAATCTTATCCTCTGTGATTTCAACGACTATGTTTGACTCTGATTTCTTTGTATAGTGTTGTGGTGTGGATGATTGTTATGTTGCCTTTTCTTTCTACTTGATTGTTATCATTGTGCTGGGCATGAGTAGATGGAATACACCAACTGTTATATATTTTAAAGTATATTGGGCTGTTCATTTTCTGCAAAATACTGACGTTGTTGGTTTCAGAATATTTATAAAGGGTAGCTTTGTGCAAATAATTGCAGGCTCTTCTTAAAATATTAGAATTGTTAGTTGTGTCCTAATTTGGTCTTAATGTTGGCATTTTTCTGTTATTTTCAAAACAGATGTTCAGCAGGTGATCTTTGCTATGCAATCTTCTAACTCCAAAATTTTAAGCTATAGACTTTTAGTTGCTGCTATTTTAATATTTTATGCTCTTTCTAACTCCAAATTTTAAAACTATGGACTTTTAGTTGCTCCTATTTTAATATTTTATGCTCTGTTGACAGGATTGCATTAGTGGAAATTCAATTTCATTCCAGCCAAGCTAAATAGGGTTGCTGTAATATTAGCTAATTAGGCAGGAAGTGGTTATCTTCATTTTCGTGATTTCTCTATTATGCACATTGTTACAACTTACAATGTTATGTTCAAAATCCTAGATTCCTTGATGTCCATCTCTCTCTTTTCGTGTCATTGCTCTAGTTTTTTAAAAAAATTTTCATAATAATAATGATTTTTTTTTGGTTACTAAGAAATTGTAGGAATCAAATAATGAATAATTTTGCGGTTTTATTTATCGTGTTTGCCTTTTCAAAAATCTTTATATAGGTGTTTTATTTGTTTTATTAGTTGGTTGGTGTCAATTTTTATTCATGTTTATTTTGTTCTTGACTTTCTCTCTTTTGGGTATTAAATTTTCAAAATTGACTTGAAGAATTTGGATCCTTTTCTGATGTTGGAGGATTTTTCATGTATGAAGAAGTCCAATCTTATATTTTTTAAAGTTTGAATTTTCTTTGATTGGTATGGATTGCAGTGACTCCTCCCAGTGGATTTCCAAATCATCCACAAAGAGGTTCTGCATTCATTGTTGTTTTTGATGTTATGTACATTAATTAATTGTGACTCATTGTGTATATTAATTCAGTATATTTTGATGTGATTTTTGTTTTACAGGGTTTGAGATTGTCATGCACATGTTACAGGTATACTTTGTCTCAAAGCAATACAATTACTTGATTATTATCGGGTTTAATTGTAAAGAAACTAAAGTTGAGTTTTTTGGATTTCGGAGAGGCATTACTCATCAAGATTGTGTAGGCCATAAGTGTACAATTGGACCTGGTGATGTCCAGGTAAGACATATCAATTGCCGACTTGCTGTTGATCAATAGGAATTAGAAAAATTATGTTAGAGCTTTATTACATGAAACTTATTCCTCTTTGTTTCATATATTTTTTTGTGCAGTGGATGACAACAGGTAGAGGACTTATGCTCCTTGAAATGCCTACAAGAAGAGAAACTCAAAGAGATTATAGCTTTGGGTCAATTTATCCCCCAAAGACAATATGTCAGAACTCTTCTTTCTGCTGAAGGGGTTATTAAAAGTAATTCTCAAATCAATGATTCCATCAAAAGTTTATTATCTTGGGGTAAGTATCTGTGTCTACACCTTTTTAAAGTGGTAGTATATTGTTCTATCCCCATTAACATCCATGACTTAAATTTGCTACCAGAAGACAAAAAAAAAGGGCTTTAAGTGGATAATGTTTGGGTTGGTTGAAAAATTCTTATTATAAATAGAATTACTGGGAATATGTTATTATTCTATAAGTTAAGCCTGTAAATTTATTTATATAATCATTTCTACGTGAATTTGTGATCAAAATGACTAATATTTTAGTAATTGATAATTCTCAAAGCTAAGTTGTATTATATATTCTTTATATGTCTTTATTGATTTCTTTAAGTTATTATTATTTTTTTATATATAGAAATGTTAGCATTTAGATGCATTTGTGTAAGGTTGTCTTTAGAATAAATAGATTATGGCATTGAGAATTTACTTTTTGACCTAAGTAACTTATAAATCTTGGGGCTTTGAAGCTAATTCCATTATAGTTTTTCACAACTCCATTATAAATGACCTATTGTCTATGACTTTCAAAGAAATTTTTTTTTGAAAGGGTCTCGGCCTGTTTGATGTTTTGTCAATGGGTATCGTGACATTAATCTAAAATCTAATTGGCATGTACAAGTCAGAAAATTAGTAGATGATGAAATTAGACCAACAACATCCCAAAGAAGCCATGGATGAAGATTAATGTGAGCTTGACAATTAACAAACCCAGCAACACAAGCACTTATTTTTATTGATTCTTTTGAAGGGATGGACAAAAAACAATGGTGTTCTTAAGATAGTATCTGATAAGATGATTGATATTTTGGTAATTAAAAATTAACAAACCTAGCTGCACAATCACATTTATTGATGGAATCATTAATATTATTTTGTAAAAATTTTGCAGTAGATTTTCTTTTTAGCTATGTACTAATTATAACAAGTAGATATGTTATAAGAAAAAAAAATCTTATCTCTAATTTGAACCCCATAGAAACTCACAAAGACAAACTTCTCATTTTGAGGTAGAGTTGGCTTCTTGATTTGTACAATTTATGTACAGTTGATCATGAATTTATAAATATATAATAAGTGCTTCATCGAATTGATGGTCCCTTTTAGGTGTGCATTTCCAAATTCTTTCAATTTCTTTTTGTTTTTTTTCTCCAGTTTTACAGTATCTTCTAATATACTTTACAAATTCTAGAATGGTAGTGCACATTTAGCTGGAAAGAGAAAAAAAGGAAAAAGAAAAGTTGTGCACATCACTTTTAAGGATTCTAAAATCACATGCTGCTGAATGCAAATTAAAATTGAAATGTCATATTTACATTTTTGCATGTACCAAATTAAAATTTTCATATTGAGTTTCTACATACTAACTTGATTACTCATATGCATATTAAATTTTTTATTTGATGAAAGAATGCTCATGCATTTTGGTAGTATTTGAGAAGAGTACTGAAGATTCATAATAATATCACTTAACTGTTTAACATTGTTATTGTTGATGTAGTGCTACTTTAAAGTTTAAAGTAGCAAGAAAGGGAATTTGAATTGTGTATTGATGATCTATAGAACAGATGGGGTTTGATGGAAGTGAGACCACTCCATAAACATTTTCATGCATGATAGCTTAGTGATTGACTTTGTGTGGACTGTAGAAAGGATTCATGTCTAAGATAGATTTGAAAGCATTTTTTTTTTTTTTATAAAACTCTTTGCTTTCTCTTTGCCAGTTAAACATTAAGTTTGGGGATATAAATCTTTTTCAAAATATTAAATTCCTATTTTGCAGATTTGAAGTGTGTGCTCAATACTTGATATCTTCATTTTCTTATTTGACATGGCAGTGTTTTAGATGATGATTTATAACACACATGCTCATATCTTTTGATTTTCATGATGGAAATGATGGATAGTATGTAATTTAAAGTTTTTGGTGTTATCATTAATCTAAGTTGCTAAATTCAACTATGGATTATTGAAACTAAAAAATATGATTTTTATTCTATTGATTGGACATTTTTATGTGGAGGTCTTTGTTATTATCGAGGAAGTTAATAAGTTATTTTCTTTTTCGAGGCATATAAGATGCATTTTTGGGAGATCTAGGGTACCACGGAAAACAAAGAACACTGCTAGGGGTTGAAAACAACTTTATGTTGCTCTTTGGGACCACAATTTAACTTTGCTTTGAGGTTAAAAATGAGATTACATCATACAAAAATTCAATTGTATACAGTAACAAAGATTTTCAACCATGAGAAGGGGAAGCATACAAGCATAAACTAATTATTTTTGTATTTATTTGTATATGAGTTTTTGATGCTATGTTATTGCAATTTTAATAAGGAAATTGTTATATGAACCTATGGTATAGCCCTCAGATTACTATAAACATTGATTTATTTGTTCAAATATACTCTGTAGATTACATATATAATATTATATCATGATTAATATGAAATTAATTAAAATTTTATTTCTTAGAGCTTAATAAAGAAAAAAAAATATGTATAATATATTAAAATAAAATTGCTGAACTTTTTCGTGCATAGCACGGTTTAGCAACTAGTTTAGTTTAATCATGGACAAGGACATGTATTAGAAAAATAAAAAATGCAACAACAACAAGAACACTGACTTACAAGCCCATTGCACTGACTAGCTTATGTGCAATGGACTGTTCATATTATGGGCTTGATAGCATTGAATTTTCAAAATCCAGTTGGGTTGGGCAAGGAATGGATCAGGCTGTGAGTGTTTTTATATGGATCAGACTACATTATTGTTGGTTTTTCAATGCGTTGGGTCAAGACCCGCAATATTAATTTAGTGGGCTATATTCTACAAAGGCCCATATGTCTTGCCTAAATCTGTACAACATTTTCCTCCTATAAACCCCGTATCTATAATAGAAAGAAGTTTTCTCATTCATATAGAATGGGCTTCGAAGTGCTTTTTGGCCCAATATCCCCTTACAGTAAACATGCTTTAGTTCGCGCAACGTCGTTCCACCAAGTCCTTAAACAAGTAGTGATACAGTGTCGTACAACAAACTGTACTAATTAATAGTCTTCTTAAGTTCTCACACAATGTCGTTTTGTCCAGAGTGTTGAGAATATAAAAATCTGTTAGAGCAGTTAATAGCTATTGGAGATTAGTTTTATAAGTTTATACCAACACAAATCAATTAAACAAACCTAACAATCATAAGCATCTCTAAACTTGATCTTTCAAGAAACAAGCATCTAAGCAACGTTGGGCCAGCTTCCCCCTCTCTACCACTGGCACTATTGTCACACAATTTGAAATTCTTGGTAGCCCCAACAAGTGAGCTAGGACGCACGGACACTTCATTTGAGGTGTCGTACTCGTGTTGTATCCGTGTCATACATGTGTCATAACATCTTCAAAGCAGCAACTTTTTCAGCTTTCCCCCTAAGAGGGGTCATATGCTGAATCTTTTGAGCTCTTTCAAGTTAGGAAGAGAAAAAGAACCAATAGCAGCAACCTAACCTTCAGAGGGGAAAATCACATCTTCCCATCTACCACCAATTCCAAAATTTCAAAGAGGGAGCCTGAGTAAGTCCTGCTCCCTCACTCGATCAATGTGTTTCAGTTGCTATTAGAAGGTAAAGAAGTAGCACTAGCTATCAACCTCCGCATAGTTTACCAGAGATTAAACAACATTCCATGTTGACCAAATCAAGTCCCAATTTTTATAAAACAAATGTATTAATCATCAAATACATATGCTGAAAAAATTGCAATACCTTGGGTTAATCATTCCCTCAAAAGAACTTGTCTTGTACTTCAAAAGTGCATAGTAGAAACACAATAAAAGTATAAGAGGCAAGAGAGGCTCCAACAAGAATGAGTTTAGACATGCTTCCCTCTATTTAAAATTATGACAAATCAGAGCAATAGTTTGAAGCATATGAACTAAACTCCATTTAGTTGCATGGCCCTTTCAATATGAAATTTATGTTCCACAACTTCAAGCCCACATAGTTTCATTAGAATTGCATCTTCGGCCTTCAAAATTTGACAACAAAATGTGCACTTGCATGCTTCTATAAGAAAATTAGAGGATGACAATTTGGACTAACCAGAAGAAATTTACAGGCATATTTGTTAATAACAATTTCATGCAATGTTAATAACTTGATTGCTTGAACATAGAGGATGGCATTGGCCTTCTACAGCAGAAGAGGGCATTTGTTGGTGGTGAGTTGAGAAGGCATGATTATTGGCCTTGATCATATGTTGCATAAAAAAATATAAATTAAAGGATCAATAATGGTAGGAAAACGTTTAATGAGTACTAAAAAAAGTTTGAACTGGAATCATTTTTTTTTTTTTTGTCTTTTTTACATTTGCCTGCCTGTAAATTGAAATTTATTTATATCATAGAAACTTTGGTCGTGTACCAGCAATATACTCCATACACATTTGCTCTGCAAATCAGACAAAGCATCCATGGATAATAAGAAAGAACCAATAAATTTAAGAAATGTCCTTCAACTTCTTAAGTACAACAATCAAAGCTGAGAACATACTCTTGTGGAATTTCGAATAAATACCTGACTGTAACATTCAATTGTTGTGGCAAGCCTATGGTGTCGTGAATGTTTAGCTTAACTGGCCAAAGCTCTCAATATTATGCCATTGTCTCTCTGTGTAATGTGAGTCATCTTGGAGTGATTTTATCCATCCTCCTTATGCACAATTGTTCCAGGCATTAAGCAACCGACCTGAATTCCTATGAAAGTCAGAGTTCGCACTGGACAAATATAGATCAATTGAACAAAACTAAAAACAACTACAAAGCATCTCTGGATTTAAAAAGCATATTAGTAATTTTTGGTAGTGACATGAGAGTTCCTCAAGACTGGCCTTGATCTGTCATGCAACAAGCACCTGAGCAATCTTGGTCTAGTGTTCCCCCACTTTGTGTTTGGCACCATTGTCTCACCATAGGACAATTTGAAATTCTTGCTAGTTTGAATGAGAGTTAGATAGCTGCACTGGGTGAATTGACAACATCAAGAGCAGTCATGTGCTGAACCTATTGAGCTCTCCGGAGTTAAGAAGAGAAGAAAGAACCAAAATCAACAATTTGTCTTAGGAGAGGATTACACATCTACCCATTCATCACCCATTCCCAAATCTGAAACAGAGATGGCCTAAGCAAGTCCCTTTCCATACACAAGTAGTGAGTTTTACTGGGCTGTAATAGAACCCATCAGTCATTCTAAAGATATGGGACCCATACTAGAGAGCCAGTTATCTAGATTATCAGGTTGCTGTTGTTTGCATTTTCTTTTGATGTTTTATATATAATCATGTGTCGAGTAAAAATAATGTCACGTAAAAACTACCATTCCTTCTATTCTTTTAGGTTTGTTTTATAAATCCAGATGGCAGCGAAAACTTGCAGCCAATGCCTCCTTTCCGAATTAGGCTTCCCAGGATGCAGAAAGGCAGTAGTCATGCCCTTCCTGGGAATAAGATATCTGGTGTTGATTCAGCAGATGGTGTCAATATAGAGGATACATTCATTGTTGAGGCATACACTCCCCCTGACCCAAGTCCTTATACCCAAGATCAGCCAAAACAGAACTCAGTTAGATTTACACCTACACAGGTGCTATGCAGCTATTTTTTTCATTTGCAGTGTTATATTTTTTTTTTTAGTTAGATTTACACCTACACAGTTAGAAACATGTCTTCTGTGTAGAAGAGAGTCTTTATGATCCCATATCCACCTGTAGGCAGTGTGTTTGATTCCTAGAAGCACCCATCCAACCGCATGCAATGTGTTTGTTGCATCTGATGATGTTGATTGAATTTAAACTAAGCATAAGAAATATAAAACAATTCATTCCTAAGTTGAAAAATAAGAAATCATACAATATTTCAACCCCTACCCCCACTTTAGTAAAATAAGAAAAATAAATGCACCATTTCATTTTCTGAAATGCATTGATGAATTCACTTTGGATGATGGATATTCACATTCAAATGCAATGAAAATCAACAATTTTTTAAACAGTGTTGTAAGTGTCGGAAGGAATATAACTCAACATTATCAAGCACCAAAATTTGCCAAGTTTGGTTTGTAAAATTGAAGAAGAAATTCTTTTAACAAAAAAAGGATTTGTTTAGAATTGTTTTTCTATTTTTAAAATAATGATAAATCAGAGCACTGGTTTGAAGGAGATTCTAGGCTTTTTCCCTTACTGGGCAAAATATTTGGCTTTATGCCCCTATTTGCAAACTATATAGGGGCGTGCCCCTGTTTTGATACTCGGTCTCTAAATAATCGAGTTGTTAAAGTAACTCGATTATCAAAAGGCCGAGTTATATGCAGGTGCCTGCCATGGTGGCGATCCAACGTGGCTTTTGGGGAATAAATTATTCCCGCGATACTGTTTACAACTCGGCACTGTGGAAGCCGAGTTACTAAGTGATTTCAAATCACGTCTTTGCACGTGAATGTCAACTGGATGGATGTAAAATCGAGTTACTAGTTATACTCAGCTTTGATATAATCGAGTTGTTCTGCTATTTCCCCACTACTTAGCTTCTCATGCGATATTACATTACATTTTCCTCATCCTTTTGAGATCAGCTTCTCAACAAAGGCCAGAATTTTCTGTCGGAAGTTAGTGTTATCTCTCTCTCACCTCAGGTGAGAAACTCATTTTCTTTTTTGAAATATATAGAGAATTTTATTGTGTAGGGAAAAGTGGTTGTAGATATTATAAAAGTTTATCAACTATAAAAGTAGTTGTAGAGAAGAATTTTCATTTAATAGGTTGTATTACTACTTGTGCTTTAGTATTCTCTTGAATGAGTATTATGTGAGTAGATGAGTATTATGTGAGTAGATTAGAGTTATATTAGTTGTTTGGTGCTATAAGAAATGTAGAGTAATCTAATAGAAACGGTGATGAGTGTTATGTGTGTACATTGGGTCATTGCTGGTGTAAATTTCATTGACAAAAAATAAAAATCTTTATATTTGCTAAAACTAATGAATAGTTAATCTTTAGATTTGCAAAAGTTGAATGTACATAGTCATCATTGGCCAGACATTAACAGCAACTGTTGGTAAAACTAACAGTTGTTGGTAAAACAGCAACACGGCATATGATTTTATTGTATTCAGCGTCAATGTCTGGTTCTGGCAACCCACAATTCTATAGGCCTCACGATGTGTTCATTGCTATGGGCCGTTGTTGGGTATTGGAAGATGAGTTCAGCTATCCAATCAATCTGAATCTTCAAAATAGTGCTTACGTTCACAATACCATGAGACAGGAGTGGGATTGGTTATTTCATGAACAGCAAATGTTTTATGATGAGCTGGTTGGTTATAAGTTGCCAATGCCTCGGCGACTCGCAACGCAAATGCCCAGAGACACGATCAAAGAACTTCGTAAAGCATTGAACAGCATAAGAAAAGAAAATAATCGAATGAAGATACGTCTTAATTGATATCGACCCAAGTCGAGATTCGAGAGTCGGTGGAGGGAGGGTGGTACGAGCATGCACAATTTATGCAATCACTTCTTGCTGATCCCATTTATCAGTCAGATGTAGAGATGTCAGATGAAGAGTAATCGTGTCGTGGTGTAATTAGACTTTGTTGGAGAACTATTTTGCTTAACTATGTTGTATGTGTGTCACTGTTGTTGAATTTGTACTATGTAAACCTTATTATTGATTGTGAGGAGCATGTACGTTATTTGTAATCTAGATTATTTCCACATAACACATAAAAGTTAAATATTCCCACACATGATGTTTTTCAAGAAGCACGTACAACATAACACAGAAAACTTAAAATAACTTACACGAAGGTGCCAATATGCATGCATTGCATATTGAACTCTAACGCTACTAACATTGCATATGCATAACACACACACACACACACACACACACACACACACACACACACACACACACACACACCACATTGGCATTCACTCAGACAAGTAATCCTCGTAGTTGAGGACATTGTTACGTTCCGCCGAAGTGAGTTGCTTGTTTGTTGCGGCGGCCAGCTCTTCCGCCAGTTGTAGCATGTGATACCTGGACCTACGAAGTATCATAAGATTGTTCTCTTTTTTTTTTTTTTTAGTCACTGCATGCTCATATTGGTGCTTGTTTTGCCGTGGCAGTGTGAGCGAGATACGGTTCACAAGAGGCGCTCCGAGTCGCACAAGATCATCATGCAGAATGTTGGACTCGTTCACGCGAAAGTCCCACTCCCACTGCAGTCCGGCATAGTATGCCCTCTCGTCGGAATCTCTCTCCCTCCTATAGTTATCTGAAAAACGAGGTAGCATCCAATTGCGCATTGACATTGGAAAATGCAACTTTAGATCAATGTGTGTAGATCGAGTATCGAAAGGGTAGATGTAAATAAGACTTCGGTATGTGTAGATGTTTTGCAAGGGTAGATGTAAATGGGACTTTATATAGGAGTTTTGCAAGGGCAAGTATTCACATGGATGTGACTATATGTAAGGGCAAGTATTCACATGAATAAAGATGATATGACTCGCCAGTGTATTGTTCAGTGAGGTGTTGAGGAGCACGTGCTAAACTGCGAACATGACTTGGGTGTACAGTGGCGTCTGTTGGTGCATATGGTTCGCTGAGGCAGCTGTTTGATATGGCTATAGCTTGTGCTATAGTAGTGGGCTGGTGATGTGTACTGCAAAGGAGGTTGTGTCTTTTTTCACATAAAGACTATTCAACATTCCTGTGCTTCATCTAACATGACTTGACGAGACAGTGTCGAGCTGTGTTAAATGTATCATAAACTTTTTAGGGATGCTCAGCATCCTTGAAAACAGTGCATTGTAAAAGGATGCATAACTGTGTATTGACGTGCATGTAGGTGATATGACTGGACAGGGTCCAACAGTGCAAAATTGTTGAGCAGGACATGCAGCACTGCGAACATCAGTGTAGCAATGGTGGATAGCTCACCCCTAAAATTGATGCATGAACTTTGGAGGGATGCTCTATGTTTTCACGTGAGTGTGGATGGGTACTTGTGGTCAGGGTTCAACAGTGCTGAGCTATCCACCATCTGGTGATGTGTACTGTAAAGGAGGTTGCGTATTTATTCACGTGAATACTATTCAGCAATCTTGTGCTTCATCTAACATAACTTGACGAGACAGTGTCGAACTGTGTTAAATGTATCATAAACTTTTTAGGAATGCTCAGCATCCTTGAAAACGGTGCATTGCAAAAGGATGCATATCTGTGTATCGACGTGCGTGTAGGTGATATGATTGGACAGGGTCCAACAGTGTGAAATTGTTGAGCAGCACATGCAGCACTGTGAACATCAGTGCAGCAATGCTGGACAGCTCACCCCCAAAATTGATGCATAAACTTTGGAGGGATGCTTTGTGTTTTCACGTGGGTGTGGATGGGTACTTATGGTCAGGGTTCAATAGTGCTAAGCTATCCACCATTTGGTGATGTGTACTGCAAAGGAGGTTGCGTATTTATTCACGTGAAGACTATTCAGCAATCCTGTGCTTCATCTGACATAACTTGACGAGACAGTGTCAAGCTGTGTTAAATATATCATAAACTTTTCAGGGATGCTCAGCATCCTTGAAAACGGTGCATTGCAAAAGGATGCATATCTATTATGGTTATTCTTTAGTCTTCAGATATGAAGGAAATTCAAGCTTCGATGTTCGTATATTTGATAAGACTGCCATTGAGATTCAATATCCACCTAACAAATCTTAAAGTTGGAAGATCATCAGGTAGAAATAATAGACTTAGATGAAGATGATACAAACATATCCCTCATATGATTTGCCCACAAAACATGAAGTCAGAGAAAAGTTTGTTACGAAAAAATTTTCTTGTACATAAAAAGGAAGAAAGAATGAGTGGTTAGTCTGGTTAACGCATTTGTATGTAATGTATCTATATAAAGTAGTACATTAGTAGAACTAAGATACAAGGATACGGGAATAACCTGAATTATTCGTATTATTGAATCATATGTGTGGTTTGGATGAGTCTGTATGTATTGAATCTATGAAATTTTCATATTAAATTTTCATATGTAGCAAACAAAGAACAGTAGGGGAAAAATGAAAAACTAATTTCATATAAACTTAGCCAAAACTAATGAATAATTAATCTTTACATTTGCAAAAGTTGAACGTACATAATCATCATTTGTCAGATATTAACAACAACAACATTTTCTATTGCACAGAATGTATAGACATTAACAACAACGTCTAATGTTCGTAGGCAGAAATTTTTGAAAATCATCATTGCTTGAATCTGAGAAGTCTGAAATATGTTTTTCATCATCTAAGGTAGTAATTTCATTAATAGACTTCATGGCTTGCTCTTGTGCCTTCCCCTTTAGATGCTTCCTAGCTTTTTGGATTGCGTGAAAACGGTCTAGGCGTCTTTGCATTTGATTGTTCTCTTGTTCAAGACAAGCAAGTATGTTAGCAGGTTGATCTCTAAGTAACTCGGCTGAACGTGCTTTAGGAACTCGTAACCCGTGCCATCGACAATACACCTCAAACTCACACCTCTTCTCGTATAGGGTTGACCATAGTGGTTCTGCTACAGTGAACTCTGTTGCGATGGTATCTGTACTTAGTTTTGTAGGTTTTCTGACCATGATGTGCCCGACGCTTTCAAGACTCTCGTATGTGTATATTGGCGTATTAACGAAATCTCTCTTCTTTTCAACCCATTTCCCTCCATAGTGGTCTATGTATGCCTGTAGTTGTTGATTTGCTGGAACTTGTGATGATCCACATGTTGAAGTTGATGCAAACTTGTTTTGCATTTTAGGATTTGACGTTGAGGCGTTGCAACTCATAACTTAGTCAATCTACAAAGTTGGTGGGGTAGAAAAATGGGGAGTATTATGGTCCAAGCATAATAAAGGGGGAGTACTTTTATAACCTCATTTCTTGGTCCAAGTATTACAATCCAAAGTGGGAAGGGCTTGTCATGTCAATACAGGCAAGAAGAACACTATATGAACAGGGTCATAAATGTTCCCAATGTGATGTATGTAGATTCATGTAGGGATCACACCAATTTAAATAGGAAATTGGTGTCTAATTTTCCTCCATCTGTCTAACTTTAACTGGGATCAGTTGTAATTATGATTACTTTCATATAGAAGTTAGGTCAAAGTTAGTTGAGCTCCTTCATGTTTTTTTCCCACACCCGCTTATTTTCAAGTTCACCTCCCCTTCTACAATAATCAAAACTGAAAATCGTTCCTCTCCTACTCAGCTAATGCTGCATGTTCCTAGTTACCAGACCGATTCACACTCCTATACATATAGCTCCCCTCCTCTTCAATGAATGCTATGGAAATTGAAAAGAATCTCTCGGTATTAATGATGCATGTCTTTGGATATTTCTGTATCTTATATAGGAAGAGGTTCTCCATCTATTCTGATTTTACTTTTCTTTACAAGTTTAATGGTCCTAGTTTATGCTCTGCACAACGAATTCCAACCATTTCTAAGGTTTGATTACTCCTTTCTTTCATCTGCCTATGTTTTCCTTCCTTTTTGTGAAGAATGTTTATTCTTTAATTACATAAATTTTTTTCTTTGCTATGATATATGTTGCATGTGAAATTTTGTGGTCCAGAACAAGTTGCAAGGAAACTAGGGAAACAACCAGTGTTTTGAAGATTCTGAAAGGACTACATGTGATTTAAAACTCTATCAGACTAGATGTCTATCATAGGAAGTCATTCTATTTCTTCGGTCTATGATTTGATGGATGCTTGTAAACTCCTGTATACTTGGGTTACTCATTATTAAGTTCTTGAAAAAAATTTCCTTTACTTAAAATATATATATATATATATATATATATATCAATCTTCCATGGCTGCATCATGTTGTTTGTATTATAGCATGCTGTTTTTGGTTATTCTGTTTGGAATCTATATTTGCACTACTAATAATGGTAAACATTTAAGGAGATGATCTTCATAATGAGCACTTGATCCATGTGATAAGTGTAACACCCCAACCCAATTTGATAGTTAAACTATGTGTTTGAGTGGTTAAGTATACACACACGAGCGCGCGCGCGCACACGCACACACACACACACACACACACACACATATATATATATAGGTATATGTGATTTTTAAACAATCAATATTATATTTGGTGACTTTGTAAGAACTGAAAGAAATTCAATCCAAATTGTTCTACGAAGAGCGTATCAGTTATTATTTGTAAAAATTTAGTTGGATCTTGTTAATACCAGGTTTAGGCTTGATATTAACATGTCGGTTATGGCCACAAATCCGGGTATCGGGTCTAGGTCGTGACAATAAGCCCCGCCGAAGCATCGGCAAGTAACAGGAATTTAGGTCAGGGGGGAGCAAGATTAAAAGACAAGATTGGAAGTAAAAAATTAATATAAGAAAAATTAATCAATATGACTCAAGTGTGACTACGCATGATTTTACTGAATTGCCCTCGACGATTTTTCATATTTTGAAACCGCTGCATGATTTTTTCACGCTCGATAGTCTTGAATATATCTTTCTCAATATATGTGACTAAGCAATCATTTATCCACTGATCTCCTATTCAATTGTATAATTGATTTTTAATTATGTTCATTGCTGAAAAAGCTCTTGCAATAGTAGCTGTTGCAACTGATAAGATCAATGCCAAAGTCACTAATGAGTAAACCAATGGATATGAAACATTCTTTTTCATTTCTACTAAAGAACCTTTCCAGCATTTTTAGCAATTTTTAATGCGTATTCTTAATTCTTTTTTCACATAGCACAAAGCAATTGCCAATGGATATGAAAAATTCTGCAAGTTTGTCTAGTCCATCAAGCTTACTAAGTGGGACCCATCAATTTTATATATAGAACTGTACTAGGAGTAGAAGTCTACTCCTACTAGGAAAGCTAGAATGGTTCTATCACTTCTGTCAAAGTAAAAAAAAAAAAAAAGCTGGAAAGGTAACGTAGATTTACTTAATTGGGATTTTTTTTTTGTCTTTTGTGTAGGGGGGCAAATATGGTATTTCAGGTATTATTAGTCAAAAGATTTGAAATTTCAGGGGGGGCAGGCCCCCCCTCACCCCCCCTCCCTCCGGCCCTGTGCCGAAGTTGCTACCCCTATAGGTAATGAATGGAATAGAACTTGTTTTTTTCGTTTTAATTATTATTATTACTAGTCGCGGACCCGCGCGTTGCGCGTGATATTTTTTTTTTAAGATCGTGTTATTATTTTAAATATTTTTGAATGTATTACTACTTAAGCTGCATTATATATGTATGAAAAATATATTGTAGGATTTATGATGATAGAAGGTATTGGTCTTGGAATTAGATGTGGAAAGGATACAACTATACTTGGCCTTGTAGTCAGTCCAGAGCTGATCAACCGTCTTCCCAAGTTAGTAAAATTTAATTAACTTAAAATTAGATAGAAAGGATTTTATAAATTTCAAGTTAGCATCATGCTAGGTGAAAACTTTAGAGGACTATGATTAAGTTCTTGCAAGTCTTTTTAAATAAATATTGATAATAATAAAAGATCTATTCCTTTGAAGATAGAGATTAGTATTATAAATAGGATGAGGAAATTTTATTGTATTATGTTTTTTGGGAACATATTTTCTACCAAACTCGGTTGGCTAATTTGTATATTTCCAAGTCAATTGAGCACATTTTGCATGTTACATGTAATTCTTCATTTCCATATGGGTAAGGGCATTCACAATCCCAATGACCCACTCCATTTAAATATCATCTAACGGTTATCTCAAAATTTAAATATCACGTGGTTCTAAAGTATTTGAAAAAAAAAATTATTTATAAAATTCCCCCAAGATAATACATTATAATTTGGTAGAAACCAAAAAATAATATAAAAATTAGTTTAGCACACCAAAAGATAATATAATCTCAATTCTATAACAGCATTTTCATTAATTGAGAGTTGGGCATACTTTACGAAACATTCCAGCTGTTGAACTTGCAATTTAATAAATAATTTGTAATCAACTGGTAGAAAATATAAACAAACTACACGACCAAAAAAAAATATAAAAAATATTTTAGTATAGCCTTTTCATTTTATTTATAATTAAAAGTTACAAATATTTGAAGAAACGATCCAGCTTTTGAACTGAACAGCCTACACAACCAAAAGATTATATAAAATTATTCAAGCATACCAAAAGATAATATAAAAATATTTTAGCATAGCCTTTTCATTTTATTTATAATTGAGTGTTGGACATACTTGAAGAAACATTCCAGCTTTATTTACAATGGAATTTTCCAGCAAAGCAACTCATTCAATAATGTCCTTTTTTTTTTTGGTTATGTTCTTTGGTTACAAAAATTGTTCGGGCAACAGTGGAATTTCCCAACAAAGCAACTCATTAAACAATACACTGCAGAAAAGTAGAAGTAATATGTTCTGACTATGTGCAACTGTATCAAGCTCTGACCGCACGCATATTTGATTTTTTATCCAGATAGATTGCTACCTCTGCCTCCATAGTGGTAATAGCTCTGAATCTATCTATGACACTTGTGGACTAAGGAGGCACATGGCTGATGTACTTCGGTTATTTATTGTGTGTTACAAAAGAGAATCCACAAAATCATATCCCAAAAGGCTTATGGGATACTATGGAAGGTGATGATGTGGCCCTTGCATCATAGCTTGTGGCAAGAGACAATGGTTTGGATGAAAGTTTACAGGTATAAATGTTGTATTGGGAAATTTTCTTCACCTACAATGTTGCCTGATTTTGCACTATATAATTGTCAAACTATTTTGGCTTATCCCTAACTAGAACTTCCCCACACGTTAACCAAACCAAATTGAACCAAATCAACAAATTAAGCTACAACCCAAATCAAGTTAATAAAACCAATATCAAGGTACTTAAAGCGGCTACACAATCAACTCTTAACAATAAACCGTAATTAGTTCCAAAAAAGCTAGCTACCAAAGCAGGAAAATGGTGTACAATAGATTTTTTACATGTACAAAATTACTTTAATATATTTATAAATACATTATCATAAAAGTAAATATCTTTTGAGACATGGTCCAAGCATTACAATCCAGTCAAACATGCTAAGCACCCAGCAAATATGGGAATTAATGGAATTCACATCAATTAATTTTCTAATGCCTACAACCACTAAGCTCTCTAAACAACTTGGATATCCAACCAACCTTTTCACCTTCTAGAAAACTTCAATTAGTACCACCACACTGAAAATTTAGTTTTCATAATCAATGAAGTTGCTCATTAAATGAGACTGAAACTATGAGTGTAATTCAAAACTTACAAACCAATGTTGAGTGGCCTTGTTGTTTTCCTTGCAATTTCTAAAATAACTTGAATTATTTTTAACTGAGCTTCCTCTTCCTCCAATCACTTTTCAGGCATGCTGTTCTGTCATTTAGAGTTGGGTTTCCAAAAAGTTTATGACTCGATGGTAATAAGCCTAGTCATTGCTTTTGGAGCACTTATTGCTTATTGTTTTCTTATCTCCAAGCCTAATGTTGTATTAAATTGTGAAATTCCAAAAGAACTTCAAAATAAGAGCACCAGATGATGAAAGAAGATTTGTTTTTTTTTTTGAAAAGATGTAGTGGATCACTTAAAACTTGATATGCTTCTCCTAATACCTATAAAGATCATAAATAATGAATGAACTTGGACTTTTAAAAATAATCTCTTTGAGTGGTTTTAATATTGTGAACACTGTTATAAGAATGAAAAAAAAAACAAAATGAAGTAATAGATGACAATGCAGGACACTATGCATCAAGCATATGAACTTTTAATTCTACTTTAAATAACATCTAAATTTGTAAGCAACTTTTGGAGTTCCATTGAAGCAAATTTATTATAAATTATCTAAGAAGGCAGTTGGTTGGCCAGTTGAATAAAAATCTAACAAAAGCATTGTTATGCTGAGTAAATGTTCAATTCCCCAATTCACTCTATAATAATATTAAATCAATCACAAGAACCAATCAATACAGGGAAAATATAAGATCAATTAAGTAGAGGATAGAGTGGGAACCTATAGGTAGATCACGTTTGGAAATATAAAACCACAAAAAAAATTCAAACAACAATGAGCAGCCCCTTTCTCATTAAAAAATAGTAATGAGCAATATACCAGTCAACACGAACTCAGCAATATACCAATCTTTGCTGAGTTACCGTTATCTATCAAGTCATAAAAGAAAAAAAAAACATTTGAGAGGATCAAATCATAAAAAAAAAAAAAAAAACATTTGAGAGGAAATTAACATGGTCAAAATTACACAGGTTGTGAACATATTTATCGCCTCTATATTTGTTCCTTCTTTTAATTAGTCATGGATAAAAGCAATCCGATTTCTTTTCTCCACCATGCTTTCCTCTTCCAGCTTCAATTTTTTTACCAAAAACAGATGCACTTCATCTGCCATGTACAATACCCAACAATAAGTAGAAAGTTTTCACAGGATAAGACCCAAAATAAACAGACCCAAAAGAGGTAGAGCTCCAATTAAAAAACCCACTAATAAAAAATTCAACACCCTAAGAAAAAAGATTTAGAAAGTAAAAAGAAAAAAAAAATCAAGCAAAGGAACAAAGCACAAAAGAAATTGGGATTTAGAGATACCTTAACTCAATCATCCAAGTTTTGTCCATATTTATATACTGTGAGGAGAGTAAAACAGGAAGGAAGGGAGACAAAGAGGCCGGGGTAAGAAGGGAGAGAGGTTGACGTGAAATAAGTGTGAAACCGTAGAACAGAAGGTGGGGAGGCTGATGTGAAATAAGTGTGTAACCGTAGAACATAAGGTTGGGAAGGGGAAGGAACAAAATATGAAACGGTGAAACTGAAATAGAATGTGGGAGAGAGGAATGAAAGTTGTAACCGTGAAATTAATTTTAGTTGAAAAAGGCTTTTGGGTTTAGGCTTTATGGTGGAATTAATTTTATAAGAAGTGGGCTTTAAGTGAAGATAGGGCTGGAAAATATTTTATAATTATTAGTATTTTAAAATTGTCAAAAACTATTTTAAAATCTATATAAAAGAGGATGAAAATGACATGGTTGCTGATGTGGCTCAACGTGAGCGCAGCAACATTAAATTCTACGCTTCAGCTTTTAGTATTATATAGATAGATTATTATTATTATTATTATTATTATTATTATTATTATTATTATTATTATTATTATTATTATTATTATTATTATTATTATTTCGCACATGCCTTTTAAAACTACTCGTATCGACATCCAAATTAAAATTAATGCATCTAAATGTTTGAAAAAACATTCGAAATCCAGTTTGTTTTCCAAACACAATGATTAGCAAACCCAACTACCTAAGTAGCTTAAATAAATAAATAGTTGACTGTTTCGTTGTCTTGCCCGCTAGCATTTAAATCAACAATGAGACTGTGTCCATTAACCCCTCTTTGTTGTAAGTACCAATTACCTGAATCCAATACTATTCGATAATGCATCTGTAGAGGTAGGTTCATTTCTATTATCATTTCAATGACTGTAGTTTTTCTTCAAATATGCATATGTTATCTAGCATTGGAGGTTACCTTATCCACATTCTAGTTGAAAGGAAAAAAAGAAAGAAAATGATCATTCAATATAAAAGTCATCAGACATTGTGAATATGGTCATATTATCATGTGTTTGACGCCTATCTTCTCGTCTTGTGACCAATCTAACACCGTCTTCTCGTCCTATGGCCGTTCAATTGGAAACGTTCAGGTGCTTCCTTAGGCAGTAGGGATCATCCTGGCTGCACAACGTATGTTCGTTATCACCCATCCACCTTGGCTGTCGTGCCTACTGTAATCAGTTCAAATATGTTATGTATAGTGGACGTGTATAAGTTATTAACAAACAACATAGCCACAACATAATCATTAATGAAACTTACGACGAATACCTAAAAAGCTCTTCAACAACCTCATTTCATGATTCTCCAGTGAGCACTATATTTAAATACCAATTGGACTCATTTGCCTATCCATACATGAACAGTAACATTTCTTTCATGACTAGTCCAAATACTTACTATGGCAATAGACAACAATTTACTAGTATTGAGTTGGTAACAGTCATGGAACAATTTATATGACAAAAGTTGTTAAGATCTTTGAACAATACCTATGATACCGGTTCGTAGCTTTGGTACCTATAAGTCACGCTATAGCAAGGATCAAAAAATTGCCGCGCATCATGCTTATACTTAGCACAAATTGCTACTACGTGCAAACACGGGATCTTGTACGCTTCCCATTCCCACACGTGCATGTCATACCCCGAAGATCAACCCTATGTATGTGTTGTCCATCCCCATTACTTAGAGGATTACCCGGTGTGTCAACCTGATATATTCGCACTTGTGCGCACATCCGTGTCACCATATGGTCTTTTGCCTTCAATTCATTTTTTTCGAACTTCTCCATGGCATACTTGCACCATTCTTGACCCGCGTCCAACTGATCTAGAGTGAGATTACGACGAGCGTCTCAAAGTAGGAGTTCATTTTGAAAAAGGTGAACCTCACCATTGCCGTTATTGGCAAGCTATATGCACCTTTCAGTACTCCATTAAAGCACTCTGATAGGTTGGTTGTCATTGCTCCATATCGACGCCCTCCATCGTGTGCAAGTGTCCACTTTTGTTTGTTTTTAGCTTCGAGGTACCGGTGAGCAGCCGGCTTCACATTGCGAATTAATTCCAGTGTGGCTTCAAACTTTCTGACTTGATTCGCACTTGCTACCCTCCATACCAAGTTCTTCAACTCTAGAATTTTCCAATTTGTGTTCACATTGCTGGCTACATGGCGGAGGTAGTACCAGTGATGGGCTTTGGGAGGCTGCAACCAAGTCATACTTGTGTCATCAAAGTAGGCTTTTATCCCCGAATGTCTATCGGAGATGATGCAAAGATTGCTCCTGTCTGTAACAAATCGTGTCAGGCATGCCAAGAACCATCCCCATGTCTCCTTGCTCTCACTCTCAACAATGGCAAATGCAAGCGGATAAACCTCATTGTTAGCATCTGTTGTCATTGCTATCAACAACTTCCCCTTGTACTTGCCATAGAGATGCGTTACATCGATGCTTATCACTGGCCTGCAATGCTTGAACCCTTCAATACACGGACCAAAAGCCCAAAAGGCACAGTTAAATGTGCAAGTTCCCAGCACACCATGGTTGTCGCACTTCAACTGTGTCACTGTGGTTGGATTTGCATCTTTTAACGCCGCCAGAAACCGAGGCAATTTTGCATACGAGTCATCAAAATCCCCATAGATGGCCGTAACTGCCTTTTGTTTTGCTTCCCAAACCTTATAGTGAGACGCCCAATGGTCGTGCTTCGCATGCAGGAGACTATGCAATGTTGCTATTGTTCTTGAAATGTCTTGTCATACGTATGACTCAAGTGTGATGGCAATGAACTTCGAATCCATCATCCTTCCATCATGATCCACTTGGAGTGACGAGCAAGTGTGGGGAACCTTACATGTTGTGATCACCCACATCTTGTGCTTTTTGCTGCAGATAGCTCGAACTAACCACGGACATGCATCTTGTACACACGTTACAACCAATCTCTCGGGGTCTGACTTCATGTACTTGAATTTCTTTTTGAGCCCCACGGAGAACATGGTTAACACGTGCTGAACTGCAGCTTTATTCTTGAATAGCATCCCCTTGCTCGGCTCGTCCCCCGGATGCCAACTCATCATACATATTTCCAGGGAAGGTGATGGGTCATGAATGTTTTCCCATGTGTTTGACGTGTACCATTCGGGGATAGGGTTCGGATTGGGGCAAGCAACCACATTGTTTTCAACTTGTACTTCGTCTAAACATTCCGGATTGACCCCCGGCCCATCATTATCAAGAAACTCCTCATACACATCTCGAGTGTCATCCATTTTGATTGTCTCATCCAAGTAGGTATGGATATCTTCATTTCCATGACTATACCCTCCACCCTCACAGGTATGGATAGACCCTAACACTTCGGTTTCTTCAATATTGTCCATAGCAACCGCATTGCGTGGTCCAATGTTGTAGGGCAAAGGCGTACCTGCTGTAACTGAAGGGTACACGATGGTTACAGGAATTGATTCTTGCTCTCCACTTGTACTGGCATACTGCGAACCCCTGTCGACATTACACCCAACAATGTGAACAGTTACATACAAGTCAGAACCTATGAATTGCGGTGCCCGCTTTATCACTCCCTACATTATGCCCACATCATCATCACATTGTCACGAAATTGACTTGTAGAAAACTTGGGTACCCACTAGTTGCTGAGGAGCCCGAAATACAATGGAGATGTCATGGGAATCATTGTGTAACCCCAGAGTTGACATTATCTTCCCTTTCAATTTTCTCATGTGTATCCCACATTTCACTTCAATAAGCTTCTGCTTTTGGTTTGGACCTTGGTATGATAGCCCATGCAAATCATTAATATATGCCTTCCCGTCATAGTAAATGTAGAAGAGATGTAGACTCATAACAGACCTGAAGCACATATAGTAATAGTTGTATCATGCTGTGTAATATCGTGAAACCATAGGCTAACTATATATGGCCTATGGTTAGGTGTTCATGCAGCTAAACATACCTAAGCATATTGATATTTGGTCAAACCCATCTTTTGTCACTTGGATTTTAGGCAAGTCATAAATTCTTTATGCTAAAAACTACTTAGCATAATTGTATTATCTAGTCCATCAGACACCTAAATTCGAAAACAAATATGTTTGCACAATGGTGGAAGTTTCATGTAGGATATTGTTAAACAAATGAGAATTTTAAAGCATTACAAATATCAGATATCTTAATTCCTACCATGCAACATGTACCACAACATGCACTTATAGGATTTGTGTTATAATAAATTGTACCACATTATTATGGTCAACTACCCCCCATTGGAGACCCACAGCTAAACAAAGAATATTGTGTTTTAATAAATTGTAGTACATTATTCTGTTCAGATACATCTAGATTGAAGACCCACAGCATTCAAAGAATTTGTGTTTCATAAATTGGAAGTTATTATTCTATTCATACGGGTATAGATTGAAGACTCAAAATATTCACAAAATTTGTGTTATCATAAATTGTACCACATTAATTTGTTCAGATGCATCTAGATTGAAGACCCACAACATCCAAATAGTTTGTGTTATCATAAATTATACCACATTATTTTGTTCAAATTCCCTCGTTGAAGACCTACAACATTCATAGAATTTGCGTTGTTACAAGGTTGTCATCAGTTGTTACCTATCAGGTGAGATGTTGACAGAACGGAGAGGACGTGGACCACAATTAATTAGTAACTCTGCTTAGTGAAGCTAATCAATTGAACTTCAAACTAGCAGTACATGTTAGAACCCAAAGGTAGGAGCCTGAGACCAGTCCACGTTGAGAAGCAAGAAGACAAGTTAATGCAAGTGAATGGCAAATGGTTAGTGGTCCCAAAATGTGGGGGAGGGAAAGACACATAATTGCATAGTACTCGAGTTTACGTCTACTGAGTTATTATAACTTGGTTATAGAAAGACTGAGTATTATTTACTTCACCTAATTCAGTTGGGCGACAGTTACTAGTACTAGTCTCCGAGGCTGGCGAGCTATATGAATGAACTCGATAACTGTATAATCGAGTAGTGTATTATTTTGCCCTTTATTAAAGACAGCTTCCTCTCATTCTGGTCGGGGGTATCACCAGAAGAAAACAGTCAAAGATGGAGAAGAGAAGCCTCCTATGCTTCTAAAGGTAACATGTTGTTTATCTTTTATAGTTGTGATTAAACAATTTACCACTTGTACTGGCATGCAGCTGTTTGTCAAATCTTTGGACAAGTGACGTCAAGGTTGCTGTAGTCCACTGGTACCTGTTGGTAAAGCGACAGTTAAATGGTACATGTTTATCTAATAGCTCAAGTTTGAAACTTGGTAAGTTCTAACCCCAGCAACGCCTTATGCGGTTTTCACATGCAATGCTGTTGTATGTTCCTTTTATAGGGCGGTAGATACTATGTTGTTTTCATTGGTCGTGCTCCTGGCATAGACGACAATTGGGCAGAAGCAAGTAGACAAGTTCATAAATTCGTAAACGCTGAACACAAGTCATACAAAGATCAACAGGAAGCAAAATCTGCATACATGGAGTTCTTGCAACGTAATGGTCGGAACATGCAGTATGGTGCTTCCCCATCATGGACATCTCCTACCATGTCGACATCAAGCGCAGGGGGGACGTCTCAAAGTGAAGGAACCAACTATTGTGATGGAGACGTTAGGAACAGATTGTTGAGGTATCAGTTAGACGTTGCCATTGAAGAGCGTGACCATGCAAGGAGGATTGCAACCTTGAGTACTAACATGCTCAATGACATGGTAGCCCATTTTATGGGAGATCATGAAGTTCATGATTCGACACGACGAGGAAGTGCAAAATGAAGGCGAAACTATGGCTCCTGCTTCTGGTATTTATTCATCATAATTATTTTACTAACGACATGTGTTTTTCTGCCCACTGTGCCTGAAGTTTGCACTAGAAATGGGCTGAAATGTTGTTAAATAGCCTTTTTGTTTCTTTTTTGAACTTTAATTTTCCCAACTGTCTTTGCCTGTCAGCCTGTAATTGTTTGTATTTTTTGCTTAAAAGCAGATTTTCAAATTTTCGATACCAAAGAAGCTGTTGAGCTGAAATATGGTTTCTAGAGATCATCAATTACATGATCTATTCCCTCAAGTGTGTGTAATTCACTCATTGCACAAACAACTTATTACAAGGAAAAACCCATGTCCTTCTCCATATGAGTAGTGCCAAAAGGTTAAGATGTTTGAAATATCATGGATATTATGCGGCTTTAGGAACCACTATGTTAACCCTTAAGAAACAATAAGTCAACCCCTTAGGGTTACTTGTGCTTATATTGAACTTTTATTACTTAAATCATATCTTTCGAAGCGTTTTATCTATTTACATTATTATACTAAGTATACTTGAGTGTGTATACCGAACCAATCTATATATTACTAAAAGCTGAAGCATAGCATTTAATGTTGCTACGCTCACATTGGGCCACATCAGCAGCCACATCATCATTTTTTGTTTCCAATTTTTGTTATATATATTTTTTAAAGTATTTTCTCATTTAAGGTGACTTAAAAACTTCATTATTTAAAAATTAAAATATCTTTTAACCATTATTTTTATTATTAAATTTCCAAAACTCTCATTTTTATCTCTTCATCTCCCCACTACTTTCTACCTTAATATCATTCTTTCTCTAACTTTTTGTCTTCCTTTATTTTGACCCTTCTTATTCTCGACATTTTACTATAAATTTGACATTTTCCTTTTCATTCTATGCATAGTTTCTCACACAAAAAAGGTTACTTCTCTCTCTCTCTCTCTCTCTCTCTCTCTCTCTCTCTCTCAATTTTTTCATTTTTTGTTTGATTTTTTTTTTCATTGCATCAATTCTTTAGGTTGATGAATTTTTATGTTAATTAGAATTCTACTTTAGGTTGATTCAATTTATTTTTGTGTTTTAAGTTGTTATCTTTTATATTTTCTTTGATTAAATATTATCCTACTGCATTGTGCATGTAGTATATAATAATATAATGTTATTATATTACATAGAATGACTTGGATAATTTGATGTTTATTTCTACATAGTTTATTTTTAATCTCTTTTCATCTCATCTTATTTTATATAACATTTAAATCAAGTCACATCCTTCGTACTGTTAAATTATGCGGTACAAATCAAGAAAATGGCTAGACACAAACTTGCCTTCCTTTATCATACGTTGGGGGAATCAATATATTTGTGTGACAAAGGGTCATATAATTTATAATTTAGATAGCATCATTTGAATGTGAATACGTCTATAGATTGAGCAATTTGTAGACTTAAAAAGGCTATTGAGAATGAACTTTTTGAATTAAGTCTAAAAAAATATGAACTACTATATATTATTTAGATAAAAACTTTTATCATAGATACATTAATATTTTTTTGCCACATTTTTAAATCAACCAAACTTAATAACTTTATATTATGTGTTAGCATAGTCTCTATTTCTTCTTCTTCTTCTTCTTCTTCATCTTCTCAGAAATATTAAGAATCATCCTTAAAGGATGCCAACAATATTGATCTTATGGGAAAAGTTACATAAAATATTGAGCGAAAAAAATCTAAATTACAATCTACTAAAAATGTTTTACACATTCATCTATTTTAATTTTAGATTTTTTTCCAAAATAAAATTTTAATTTAGATATTTATAAGTAAACAATGAAATAATAATTCATGAATAATAAAAAAAATATCTATACATATTTATCTTGTGTTGTTGTAACTTTACATATACTTTTGCATTTACATATTCATCTATTTTAATTTAGATGTTTATAACTTAATAATGAAATCTATAAACAAGGTGATTAAAACAATCATATTTGTATAATTCAAAAAGTCACAATTTCTTTTTTCAAAAAAGGCCTTTTACATTTCCTTGGAATTATTTTTTAATTTTTTTTATAAAACCTTTGACATACCACTTGATCACTTCATACATTAAAAAAATTTAAGGCTCATTATTACTTCCGTTAATATATTATGGATATCTTAATTGATTGAGACCAAACTAGAGAAATGTCTTTCATATTTCCTTGAAAATTCAAAAGGAAAAAAAAAAAAAAATCCCTTTAACATACCACTAACTTAACTACATCTATAACTATTCAAGCCATCCATGATATCTATTTACAACTAGCAAGGGAACATACAAAGTAATAAAGAATAAATGAAGGAAGATAAAAAGAAATGAAATCAAACGTCAATTAATAACTATTATTTGGAAAATAAAAATGTGGTAAAGAGGAGTAAGAAATAAAATAGAGGTGACTATACAGAGGACATTAAAAATTTATAGTGCAATGAAATCAACAATTAAATATAATAATACAAAATAGTAACTTAAAAATAATTAAATTCTAACTAAGGAAATTATATATGTGTGTGTGTGTGTGTGTGTGTGTGTGTATACATATATAAAATCATAATCTTCATACACCATGACTTAAAAAAATTATTGCATAGTTCTACCTCTTATTTAATGTCTATTTAATACAAATCATTAACCAATAAATATATGATAATGGCAAAAAATATTATAGACAAGATTATGAAAAATATGATAAATTTAAAAAAAAAAAAAAAAAAAACTCTTTATAAATTCTAGGGAGTAAAATAGTATTTTATCTAAAAAATTATTACGCGCAGGTCTGTGACTAGTTATTTTAATATGTTGCAAGATTTGGGTTGTTCTTGGTATAATGACATCATTACTTGAATGCACACATGGAAGGAAGGGATCATGGGTTGGATGCGGACACCCTCCAAACACAATGAATGCATGTTAAATTATTTCAATGGAGGGTGCGCAATTGGTTCCACATTGTTAATACCACTATGGCCTTTTCCTAGAGATTTTTTGCTTCTGATTTGGATTGCTGACGTACATTATTTTGGTCCATGCACACCCTCCTATACACACAAAATCAAAAACATAGAAGTTGTAGCTCGTGTTGTCAGTAAAGAGACCATGCCACTTGGTCCATTTACTCAAATCCCACCACAAATAACCCAACTCTTCCGTCCCTCTCAAAATCTCTTTCTCACTCTTTGTCCATAGCCTTACGAACAAAGCTTTAGTTAGGAAATCCTCTTTTTAATTATAGCTTTTAACGTATGCTGTAAAGACAGTAATTTAGAAACTATTTTGAAGAGCATTTTATGCCAAAATGATAAAGTACTTAATATATTGTTGCCATTGTTTATATTTTCCATGAACGTGGCTTCAAAATTGTTTGAAAATAGTTTATTAACAATTGACCCGCTAACACACTTTTTCTTTTTTTTTAAAAACGTACCAAAAAAATGGTGCCTTTGAAATAATGGTTAGGTGGGAGACCACTTTGTGACTCCCATATTTTTATTTTCACTTCGTAAATACAAGCAACAATAATAACATTGGTAAGAGAAGCATACAATATTTTGCAAAACAAGCATAAAATATTTACATAACAAATATTAGCTTTATCATATATGGTTTGTGCATATAATAAGACTCATTTTAAAATATTTTTTCTTAATAGGAATTTGGGGTATCTTTTTTTTATAGGAACATGGGGTAGTTTTGGTTGTAATGGGGTAGTGGGAAGTTTTATAGAACATGAGGTAGTTTTATAAACAAGGGTAGGTTTTTTGTTTTTAATTTTTGTCAATTTGTAGTTTTATCCTTATTTTTTATGTTTTAGGAATAAAGATAAGTTAATTAAATTAGGGGTATTTTTGGAAGTTAAAAAGACAATAACTAATTGTTCTAAATCATCTCAATATGCAGAGAAGAGACTAATAATTTTGAGAGACATATTTAGGTGTTAAATTATATTGTAGAGGGGGGGGGGGTAAATTATTTTCTACATAAATAATGGTTTTGTTAAAACCTTAAAGTAATGAAAATTATATATGAAAAAAAAGCTTAAACCCGTTTTCTTAAATCTTTAAAACGAATATTTGATAGTTTGTTTATCTTAATTTCTTTTAATTTGAGTTTAATTTGACATAAAAATCCTCTAAAATGTTATATTAATTTGTGTAGTAAATATTGATAGCTATAAAATTATTATATATTTATTAATTAAATTATTTATTACATCACTAGTTTGACCATGGGTCCGATCCCGATCGGACCTGCAATATGGTGATAATCAATCCTTTTACGATTCTTTGATCAGTTCAGTTTTTAAAATCATGGTGCTACACTAGCATTGAATTTTAAACAATTTAAGTATTTTCTTTTGAAAAATTCACATATTAAAATAATTTGTTGTGATGGGT
This sequence comes from Castanopsis chinensis, assembly GCA_032878915.1. Taxonomy (NCBI): domain Eukaryota; kingdom Viridiplantae; phylum Streptophyta; class Magnoliopsida; order Fagales; family Fagaceae; genus Castanopsis; species Castanopsis chinensis. The sequence continues at coordinate 2,260,372 of JAVQMG010000090.1, forward strand.
TGAAATTAGAACTAGGTAGGTGTTCCCACATAAGATTTGGTTGTGATTGTTGTGAAAGTATTGTAAAAAATATTGTGAATATAACACTTCTCATTGAAAAATATAGTTCTTGGGAATGAAAATATGAAGAATAAATGATTATTAAAAAAGAATAAAAAATGAATGAATAAATAATATTTAAATCAGATGGAGAAAATGATAGAGAATATGTTGGAAAGTATATTTGAAAAAATAGGTAGGTGTTCACTGTCCAAACAGTACAAAAATTTAAATAAGCTGTTGGAGATGCTCTGAGAGAGAGTCAAAGAAGCGAGAGAAGAGAAGAAAAACCAATGATGAGGCCATGACGACAATTGACCTGCTGGCAGCGGTGGTGTGGCCTCCTATCTTAGAATCAAAATACAAGAAAAAAGAAAATGTTGGCGAGAAACAAACCAAAATACAAAAAAAAAACTGTGTGAACAAAATCACAAATTCAATCACCAACAAACAATGCCTTACAATATGAACAAAAAGTCAAAAGCAAAAATGACGAGTTACTAATGTAATTACTCCATATCACGCCCCAAACTGAACAATATAGAGAGGCACGTGACAATGGTCATACTCTTATAAATTTTCATCTTATAGATGTGGAAGACCTTTTTAGCAACTAAAAATTATCTTCAAAGAAAATTTCATCAATAAATCCACAACCATCCTCAATAATGCAATTATAAAAAATTCTCGAAATTATTAATAAAAACAACAATCCAAACCTTGTGAAAGTGTTAAACAAAAGATATACTAATTATTACAAGGTCATCTTATTTCAAAAATTCGTAATCTCTATTCAAGAATACACCCTGAACAAAAGTTCCAAAACTTGCTTTTTTTCATAATCTGAAATGGAGAGGAAAATGAGGGTGAGTTGACAACTCAATAAGTAAACAAATACCAAACTAGTTGAAACAAGTATATAGATTGACAAAATAATATAATTTCACCTGTTTCAACACATTTCACATATGTTAAAGTTATAATATACTATGGGTTACACTTCACTATCAACTTGCCTACTATCCCTGCATGCTGATACTCCAAAAATCTAGAAAACCTTATCTGAAACAGGACCAACCACTCCATAAGCTTACAAACAACAATGGCCATATGAAGTTTTCAACACTTGAAAAAAAAAATTCTATAAGATTCTATAAGCTCGAATCAGCTGTCCAAAAAGTCTGTCCATGTACATGTATGCTCTCCAAAAAGCTGTCAAAGTCTTCTATGTCCAAAACAAGGAAAACAATTAAGACTAGAAGATTGTCAAAGTTTTATCATTATTAGGATCTACTCAACCCTGCAAAATATGCCACCAAATAAGAATCAGTAAATGAAAAACAAAAACAAATTATAGATAGGAACGTGCAGTAAGGGTTAAAGTTATAGCAAGATTGATAACGTCTACGTACACCTCATGTGAAACGCACTTTAGTACCACAGAAAATCCACATTAAATTTTCCCAACCACGCCTAATATGCTTCCAAAACCCCACCCCATTTGGCCCCCATACCTCATCTGTACACCAGTACCCTCCATTGACACCATATTTAGATTTTAAAAACTGTCTCCTTAATGATGTTTGTTTTCAATGTCATAGCACCATAGCCACTTACCTAAGAGAGCCTGATTAAATATCAGCATCTTCTTTATCCCCAAACCCCCATGGCACATAGGTGCACGACAAGTATTCCAATTGGGGAACAACCTATTTATGAAGATGAAATCTTCCTTGGTAGAGTCTTCCTGGAAGTTGCATCAACTCTATTGTCAATTTTTAATATTTGTAGCAAAAAGTTTTATCTTTTTAATCATCTGGACGATTTTCATGACCTTGGTATTTGATTGAAGTGCTTTATGCAGTAATAATAGTGAGATAAAAAAATTGCTTTATTTTGACAGCATATGTAATCACGGTTGTAGTTGGAAATGTGTGATTGATAAATTTGAGGAGCACGTTTGAAATCTTGTTCTATGCATAACAACACTATACCAATGGTGATGGAAAAATGACATTTGGGTTATAAAGGTGATAGCAATTTCATTTTCTAGAAATTTCTATTATGGTTTAATCTTCTTGACAAAGGTTGGAAGGCGTGAGTTCTAGATCCTAAGTGAAAATACTCAGTAAAAGTTTAGTGGACGTGTTGAGTAACGTTATTTGGTGTGATGGTGTGCAGAAAAGGCTGAGACGAAATTAGGAAGTGAAATTTAAGTACAATGGCCAAGTCAGCGGGTGTGAAACCTATCTGTGAAATTTCAATAAGGCTTAGTCATATTGTGTATAAAGAATGCATGTTGACTTAGTCTGGTACGTAAACTAGCAATAGAGTGATGTGGAAATAAGAGATGAAAGTATAAAGGGTGAGCAAGTAGCATTGGAGGTTACATGGCTTTTCTCATGAGAGGAAGTAGCCCATGTTATTTCACTCATTCTGCTCGACATTAAAAGAAGTGTTTTTAACTAAAGTACTGAACAAAAATATAGGACTGCCTCCTCTTCCGGGATTATACTAATTTTTTAAGTTTTTTTATTATAATCATTTTCTATGAATTAGTTGGGATAAATAATTAATTAGCCTCTATGTCCAAGCTAAAACGTAGATTTACAGTTGTTACGCATATATTGAATTTGTGTTGTTATAATGTTTTTTGGTTCTGAACTGTAACGAGCTTTTGTGATCCTTTAAAATAAAAATAAATTAAAAAGTCCAAATATTGGGCAAGGTTTTACCCCCATATGCTCCACATCATCAACAGCTCAACGATCTTTTCGTTTCCTCACAGCTACCTTGGCCGATCGCATCTTACTTGAAATTGAAAGCAGACCACGTTACTTGAATGCACATATTCGCCCTCCATGGCTGAGTAGAGTTTAAAGAGAGGGATCGCACATTCTCTAAGGCCACAATGATGTGGAGAGGAGCTATATAGCATCTCTTTTACTCATCCACTAAATAGACCAAAGCAAAATGTGTGTTTAGGGGTCAACACTCAATAGGCTACATCATTGTGCACATTGTGTGAGGATTTTGTGGAATGAAAAAAGAAAAACCAAATAAGAAAAGTTCTATATCAATGATTGATCACCCTTGACCCCACTAATAAGTTGGGTGATGAATTGGGTTGCCTTCCAATGTCACATGACTACTACAAAATCCACAACCACAAATAATACTATAGAGGATATACTGGGTAAATAAGAAACATTCTACATTCAAAACTGAGACAGGATAGTTAATTGTGCAAGAATCTAATTAACTCTTAGCAGTTAAGACAGATGCCTTCCTAGCTATGCAAGTAATTACTTTATCACTCTTAAGATATAAGACTTGGACATATAATAGTGGAGGTAGACATAGGAATAATTCCTTTAGAAGTTTTATATATGTTTTATAATTGTGTGAATACCGATCGGATTTCATAAATGACGGTATAAATCATGGTATTTACCGTCACCGGTCCCACAACCAGCGGGATGTATGTCAGTGTGAAGTGATCTTCACAAATAAGTCTGTACCAGCTCAATATTTTCACTCTGTATCTGTTCGATCTATGCAGCCGGTTCGTCGGGGTTAGGAAGTGAAGGGTCCTGGGTGGGCTCAGCCGAAACTACAGGTGGGATCGATTAGCCAGGTGTCGGTACAAATATACAGCCACCATCGTGGGCAGAGCCGCTAAACAATGGGGGAGAGATCCAAATGGGTGGTAGGGACCAAGGGCCAACTTGAGCACAGGATGTGTGTTCAGCACTAACGTCATGGCTAACAGGGTAGGATGGCCTAACAGCAGCATCAGGCGTGCATCGCGATGACCCAACGCCATCCATGTACATGTCCCAATCACCCTCGAATGCCTCTTCATCTGTACAGACAGAATTGTAGTTATTAAGATGAAAATAAGGGATTCAGTCAATTTGATCCGGGATAAGTGAGAATCGTTTCAGTTTTGCTAATAGAGTGGCGTTGAGCCATTGAAATATGTGAAATCAGCAACGCTCAATATCATGTGTGGCTGTGATGAAAATATACTGAGCTACTATATTAAAAATTAATTTCATTAATTACAACTGAAAGAACTAGAATTGGAAGTTAGTGACAATTGGAGGTATTAGAGGTGGTTTACCTAACTCATCCTCATCCTCACAACTGCGTACGGGCGTAGACACAAGCCCACGAGCACCTCTACGACCTCCAGCGCCTCCACGCCCTCCCGACCCACCACCTCGCCTGCCATGGCCTGTGGCCTGTGTGCTCGCCCCACTCTCCACACGCACGTTCTCCAATGCCACTCGGCTCAACTCTCTGACAAGATCTAGCGTACGTAGCAGGTGGTTGTACATTTTAGAACCTGGTTCGCATTGTCGTAGTGATGCAACATTGGACTCAACCTGTGAAATAAATGAGTCACGTTAAAACATTTCTAGTTACTTTAGTGTTGTGCAAAAATATGCGTTTGGAAATAGATTATACATGATCAGCGTATTCATATATAGCACACCTATTGGTTGAAATGGCACACCAATACATATTGGTTGTGAAAAATGCATATCTAACACACACATATTGATTCAATGGCTTCTAAAACTAAATTTTCAAAATTCATGCAACAACTATGCGTGTATTGTTAAAGCATTATTAAAAGAAGCATGGAATTGTTGCCTTACCAAGATTTGCCAATACGCCAACTCACGCGTAATGTACCGTCTGGTCATCCTTCGTACGACTCCATGTAAGCAACAAGGTACGTCGTGTCCCCATCCAATGTCAGTGCCTTGGCAAGGCGTTCCCCTCTATGGGCCCATCGCTCAATGTAGACAGCATGTTCTTGCTCCCAAGTCCTCTCTAGTTTACCTTGGAGGGATATTCTGTGGAGATCAACCGACGTATCAACATGTTCTGGTGGCACTTGCTTCATCCCAATCTGACGAAAGACACGTTCAGGATGATGGTCCTCTACTATCCAAAAATAGATCAACGGCACAATGGCCCTCCATATATGTTAACCAGCAGTGCAATATGGGGGTAGCGACTCTAGCACATCCCTATACGGCTCCTAGACAACCTGAATAAACGGTCAACAAAAAAACAAAATCAAATACATACTTATGACAAGCTATCCTGAATCTGAACAAATATGTACAAGACCATTGCAGAACCACTTCAGTAAAAATACTAAGACATTATTGACCTATTTCCCCCTCTTATCGGATTTGACATGGTAAGATGCACCCGGATGCTAACCGAGGGAGTAATTTTAAGGGTACACAGATAAATATGTGTGGAATGAAAACCACAAACATCAATGTAAAATTACTAATGAAGGTACTTTATATTGACTGCTCCTGGCATGTGAAATGGTCGTAACTAATTCCCTATATATATATGGTGTAATCGACCGAAGTTACATTATTAACTATACACATGCAGTACTTGACAACCCTACCAACTGAAAAACAAAAGTAAGGGGAACTATATCCTGATGACATGAAGAGGTAGAATACCTGGTGTGCCCGTATACTCGACAGTGATGCACGGTACGGAGCTAGCACATGTGTGGCATGCTCTGTTGTGCTCTTCGGCCCCTTCCATCTAGTAAACATACAATTTCAGACAATGTGAGCTTACTTAGCGGACTGGATTTTAGAGTAATCTCTATTTTGGCTTAAGAGTTAAGAGTTTTCAACTCTCATATGTTGTTAATGACTGTACGTATGCCCTTTACATGGAAAATTCATATTATTCATCCTCCAAAAGAACAACCTTTATTTTTTTGGAGGCTGGAAAGTTAAAGAGAGATTTAACAAGCGAAGTTTAAAAACATTATTAAAGTTGCTAACTCTTGGCAAAGAAATGGAATAGGATCAGGGTGACAGCAGGATCACAAGATAAAGGATGTGAACTAAAGATAAGAAGTCTCTACGGAGTGAAAAACATTTGGAGGGTTCTTTCACATTGAGAATTCTCACAGCGAAAAAGAACAAAAATGAAAGTGGCAAGTTATATTAAAAAGTATAATACATTTTTTACTTAAGATGAAGGAGATCATATGTCAATCAACACCTATCATGTGCTAAACGAGATTAGTGCGAATATGGATTTATTATGAAAGTCAACTATAGAGACATGCACAGTGAATGACAAATGGGATGACAATTGAATCAAACTAATCAAATAACGTACCTCCTAGCGAAGGGACCTACCTTCACCGGCAGTTGTGGCGGCCTCAGAACAGGGCATATAACTGGGAACCTCGAATACGCCCACAGCTGCACCAACATCAGTGCTCCTCCAACCTATTTCGCGTTCGTCTCCGATGCCTTGCATAGATACCTGTACAGCCAGGCTAATGCTCCACTGCCCCGACTGTACCTCTTTGCATTGCTAATTGGGTTCAGGAACTGTAGAGGCATAATCGACACCCGGTCTGTGAACTTGTCCATAAACAGAATGGACCCCAGCCGAACCAGTATGTGATGGTGCACATGTTGTTGCACTACCTCGTCAGTAGCATCCGCAAGTAGGGGACCTCTAAACTGTTCGTTTAGCTAACTAACTCTTAACCTCGCCCCAACAAGGATGGACATGTTTTCATGGGGATGCGGTATCGGGTTTGGAGGACGATGACCTAGTAATTCATGACACAACTTAGGCCACTGCAGCTTGACACTCCCAGTCAACAGCAACCCATCAACAGGAACCCCTAGCATCATCTCAATGTCTTGTAAGGTGATAGTCATCTCTCCATGCGATAAATGGAACGTGTGCGTCTCTGGACGCCAACGCTCGACCAATGCTGTAATCAATGCGTGATCAACTTCCATGTTTGGAACCTTAAATAACCCTTCGAAACCCACCTCAGCTATGTAATGGGCAACCCGTGGGTCTAGCCTATGCCAGGGTAACTGGCAAGATCGGCGTCTGCACTTTAGCATGCCTGGCACTACCTGCACACGAAAGAGTGTTGTCTTAGGATAGTGCATAATAATAATATGCAACAAACAATAGGCTTACTGGTTAATTACAAACATTTTGCAATATGTTACTTACAATGTTAATTGGTTAATTGAGTAAGAATTTCATATCCATGACTAACATTGGCAAAACAGAGAGCATGTATCATATATGGGAAGTAAAAATTAATAATAGTAAGAATCAGGCAAATCAAAATTACTGCTACTAGTATAGGAAATAAAGACCCGATAAAGATTTTATGAAGCTTGGAAGAAATCATACCACAAATCCTAGAATAAGGTGAAATACCCTCTTGAAATTTTCTCTATAAATATTCATCTACTTACACTAATCATAGTTTCCATCAAATTAGTTTGTCACATTACCTGATGGTGTGAACCCTCCCTATCCTAAAGTGACCAAGTTTGTGAATTTCCCTAAAACAAATAGGGATGTTTTAAATATGGAAGAGACAGTTACGGGCTTTGAAGGAAAAGTGACTGCTATTGACAAGGCTTTATCTGAGGATTATGTGTATCCAAGTAAAAGTGTTGCTTATGAGGATAAAGAGAAGTTGGTTGAGTGTAAATGTACTTCTTCTTTTAAGGCTCTGCCGATTCAAGAACTTCATTTCACCAAGGGTTCTGTCAGTCCAGCTAAGGTTGTCCCTATTTATTCTGACCTGAATAAAGAGAAGTTGGTTGACTCAAAAATTACTTCTACTTCTAATGCTCTGCCAATTCAAGAAATCCATTTCAACGAGGGTTCTGTTAGTCCAGCAAAGGGTTGTGTCTCTACTTATTCTGACCTGAATAGAGCACCTGTAGGACATCCATGTACTTGGTCAAGGTTGAGCAGGAAATCAAAAAGATCTAGAGCATTGCAGAAGGGAAAGGATACAATTCTGAAGAGGAAAAATTGAGGTGTAGTGACTAAGTTATCTGGGTATAAGAAGCTGAAATTTGAGGAGTGTAAGAAATAAATTGGGTGCTCTCTTAGCCACTCATTTAGGACCGGCGGAGGTTGTTGAGCAACCCCACCGGGAGCAATGAATCTTTTAAGTTGGAACTGTCGAGGGCTTAGGAACTCTCATACAGTCAATCCTTTAAAGGAAATAATTAGACTAGAAGATCCCAAAATTGTTTTCTTGATGGAAACTAAGTTAGATAGAGATTGGATGGTTAATGTTCGTGATAGGTGTGGTTTTAAACAAGGTTTAATTGTTCCAAGTAGAGGTAACAGTGGTGGTCTTGCCTTGTTTTGGAAGGATGACGTTCAGGTTAATGTTATAAAGTATTCCCTTTCCCAGATTGAGGCTGAGGTGAATAGTGGTGAAAGGTTTGGCTGGTGGCAGTTAACAGGGTTTTATGGGAATCCTAAAACTTCAAAAAGGGCTGAATCTTGGGCCCTCTTGAAATATTTAAGTGGTCTTTCCCAATTACCTTGGATGGTTATAGGTGATTTTAATGAATTGACTAGATTATCTGAGAAAGAAGGTGGTGCAATGAGACCGACTCATCAAATGAATAAATTTGTTGATACTGACAATTGGTGTGGTCTGAAGGATATGGGGTTTGTTTTCTCCTTAATGATGTTTGTTTTCTCAAAATCTCTCTCTCACTCTTGGTTTACCTTCTTTGGTGGGTAGGAAGAAGAAACATACCTTCAATGATATTAAAGAAAAATTGGCAAAAAAGTTAGCTGGATGGAAAGAAAAGTTGTTGTCAAAGGCTGGGATAGAAGTGTTGATTAAGGCTGTTGCAGGGTTTTATTCCGACTTATGCTATGAGCTACTTTCGTAATCTTGATTCTCTTTGTAATGAATTGACTAGAATGATACAAAACTTTTGGTGGGGTCAAAAGAAGGATGAAAAGAAAATGGCATGGTTAAGTTGGGAGAAATTGTGTGCGCCTAAGTCATGTGGAGGAATGGGGTTGAAGCTTTTAAAACCATTTAATTTGGCTCTATTAGCAAAGCAAGGTTGGCGTCTTCAAGTGGGTCAGAATTCATTGGTGCACAAAGTCTTCAAAGCAAGATATTTTCCAGATTGTGATTTTCTACATGCATCTTTAACGAGTAAGCCTTTTTTTATATGGAGAAGTATCCATTCGGCCAAGGGGATTGTGGAAAGAGGAGTTCGATGGCGTGTGGGTAATGGTCACTGTATTAGGATATGGGATGATAAGTGGATTCCTAATTCTTCTTCACATCAAATTATTTCTCCTAGGAATTCATGTTCACGGGTTTCTATGGTGAGTGATCTTATTGATGTGGATAAGAAGTCATGGGATGCGGATATTCTCAATCAAGTATTTCTTCCTTTTGAGGTTGAAATTATTGAGGGAATTCCTTTAAATAATCATCTGCCTGTTGATAAACAAATCTGGTCTAAGACTGCTAATGGATTTTTTTTTTCAGTTAGGAGTGCTTATAAGATTGCTTTGGAGATGCAGGAAGCTAATGTGGATGGCTCTGTTTCAGATGGAGGCAGCTTGCGTGCCTTTTGGAAAAAATTGTGGAAGTTTCAAGTCCCTAATAAGGTTAGACATTTTGTTTGGAGAGCAGCCAAAGATATTCTGCCAACAAAAACTAATTTAGTCAAGCGGCATGTAATTGTTGATGATTTATGTGAGGAGTGTGGGCTGTATGCTAAGTCTCTATTTCACGTGTCAATGGAATGTCCTAAAGCTCAAGAAACTTGGGGCTTTACTCAATTTTCTCACTTACTTTCATCTATGAATTTTCAAAGCTTTATGGAATTTTTATGGTATATTGTAATGGTGACTAAATGGTCAGATGTGGATGTGGCCTTACCTGTTACTATTGTATGGGTTTTATGGACAAACAGAAATGAAGCACATCATGGTGGGATGAGGAAATCTGCAAACCAGATTTTTCAATGGTGTACCCAATATTTAGATGAATATTGGTCGGCTTGTACTCTACCTGTGAAGAAGACTAGTGCAACAAAGAAGGAATGGGTGCCTCCTACGGGTTTAAACTATAAGGTAAATGTAGATGGTGCTGTGTTTTCAGCCCAAAAATCAATTGGTGTAGGTGTTGTGATCAAAGACAATGAAGGTCATTTTATTGCTGGACTTAGCAAGAAGCTTAATCTTCCTTTAGGAGCGATTGAAACTGAGGCTAAGGCATTTGAAATTGGAATTGCTTTTGCTAGGGAGATTGGGATTCAAGATTTTGTTTTGGAAGGTGACTCTCTTATTATGATACAAGCTTTGTGTGATTCTACCCCAGCACCATCTTTGGTGGCTCCTCTGGTTTATGGTATTGCAGTGGCTGCTCATGATTTTAGGATTGTGAAATTCTCTCATGTCAGTCGCAATGGAAATATTCCTGCTCATTTGTTATCTAAACATGCTTTAGGCATTGTTGATTATTGTGCTTGGATTGAAGAGAATCCTTGTTTTATTGAACAAGCTCTTCTCTATGATGTATCTATGGCTTTTACTAATTATTGAAGTTTCAGTTTGTTATAGAAAAATAAATAAATAAATCTAAGTATATAGACTCTATTTTCTCAAGATATAGTTAGCCGGCATCATGCTTCCTCTGTAATAAACAATATGCACATTAGGACATCTTCATAAATTGTTATATTCATTAGGAGAAGTGTACATTATTCATTACTAATAATTGGTATTGAGCTTGTGTTGCAGATGTGGATAACTAAAGAAAATAGGATTTCAATATATACATGTGTTTCGGAATTTCTTGACTATTATAATTATAGGAAATTTGGTTCAGTTTTTAACATGAATATATACATATCTATAGGAAAAATTCATCCCTACTCCTAGCACAGAAAGAAAATAGGGCTTGACAAGATTAAATTGAGACTTCAGAGAGAGAAGAGAACAAAAGCTTTCATGGAAGTAAAGCCATAAGGCACCACATGATTTTATAAGAAGAGAACACAACAACTATGTACCTGACCGCCGGCAGGCGTCTCCCACAGCGCCGTGGATCGATGAGCCAGCTGCTGCGTCAACTGTGTACCGACCGTGGGTCCAGGATCCATATTTGGCAGTTGCTGCATATCTGACACGCATGCAAACATGTTAATAAACCATTGATCGTAGGCAAACATTAACAATACAGCCAGGACTTGCAATTATAAACATTCATAATGTCCAATACAGCCAAGGCTTGCAAAAAACATAGGACTTGCATATTTTAGACAGAAACAACTTTGTGAAAACATAAAGATATTTAAAAAAATACAAAATGGTGGGAACGTACAGCTTTTTTTAATTACATTTTTTATTAAGTTTTGGTCCCAAGGGAAGGGGGAAAGGGGAAATGGAAGGACTCAAACTAATGACCATGTGGCTCCCCAACCAACTGTGCTACCCCAGGGTTAACAAAGCTCTTTTGATGCATACATAATTGTGCATAATGTGATGAAACATACAAGAGCCTGGAGGGGTTCAGCCCCTACATACAAGAGCCTGGAGGCTAACTGGTTAATTCGTCCAATTCTTCTCAGGAGCTGAATGTAGGAGTGACCTCAAGTTTGACCTCAAAAGGGTATGTAACTCTAAAATTGAATGGTAAAATAAGAGCCTGGAGGGATTTAGCCGCTGATCCCCAGAGTGTCTATGCAAGGGTAAGTTTCCTCAAATCCTTGCACATTGACCAATTTTATTGAAATTTTCCTGCTTATGAATGTGATATTCAATAATTAATCCTACCTTTGTATCTTGCAGAAAAGAAGATAGAAAATAGATGAAAGGTTAAGAGTCTGTCATGTGCAAGTCCCTAATGGAACAAAGGTGACCACTTTTCTCTATCTACAAATTGTTCTGAAAGTCTCTTGGGGTAATTGAAATTTTGACAAATGTTTATCTTTGGCATTACAGGTTGATATTAGCACAATGCTTGAGGAAGCTGTCCAATATGTGAAGTATTTACAACAGCAGATTAAGGAAAAAGGAATCCTTGATAGTCATAAAGCTTCACTAATTTAGACTGCCCTGAATACATTATGTACTGGGTAAATATGGAGAATTTTTTGCTACATAGAACACTTCTTTGCCTTTTTAGTTTGGAAATATATAGAGTTAAAAGGGATAAGGATGGTTGGGATAAATGCAAGTCTTTTTCTTCATAAAACCGTTTATGTTTTTTAAAGGTGTAAATGAGTTTGATTTATAAAAAAAAATTTGTAACTGTTTTCTACCTATATACAGTAATTTTCCGTTGACTAAAATATTATAACACACCAAATACCTGAAAACACAATATTAGTTTAATTTAAACTCTCAAGATTTCCTACTGTGTTAAGTTGGAATTCAAGATGAGAATTATCAAATTTATGTACGATTAACTAGTCACTTTATCATCAACAACAACAACAACAACAACAACAACAACAACAAAAAACTAGTCAATTGATATGTGTAAGTTTTTGTTTAAAATTATCATTTTATGCCTCAAATTATTAAGTTAACCCCATTCCCTACTCCCAAACGAGCTTTTTTTGGAAACCTACTCCCAAACAAGCTTTAAATAGTCAAATAAAGGAAATGATAATTTTTAAAGCATAATGTAAGTATGTAACTATATATACACCTCCACAGGTGAATGCAACTCCAAAACACCCAACTACAACTAAGGAACTTAAAAGCCACCCCTCTCTCTCTCTCTCTCTCTCTCTCTCTCTCTCTCAAAGTTCTACTTTGCAACAAGAATGGAATCTAAGAATGAACACAGAAAAGGGCCTTGGACAGTGGAGGAGGACAGAGGTGCATGGAAAAGGGAAGTAGAGCCGTGTAGCTAAAAAGACAAGTGTATATATATATTTGTAGTTTTATTTCCATAATAGGAAAGTGTTGGAAACACTTGAAGATCTAGGTCTATTTGTTACTTCATGTTTTTTTTTTACAAATAAACCCGGTGCAGGTTGGATACGTTGTGGCAAAAGTTGCAGATTAAGGTGGATTAACTATCTAAGTCCTAGTGTAAAGCGAGGTGATTTCTCTGAGGAAGAAGAAGACCTCATCATTCGGCTTCACAACCTACTTCAAAATAGGTATGTATGTATATATATGCATTTTTGTTGAAGCTGAAATGAATGAAGTAACAGCAACTGAAGTGAATGAAGTAATAGGCAAACGACAAGACAAACAAAATAAGCAAAACAACATCAGTGGAAGGAAGCCTAAGCATAAAACAACAAAGAAACAAAAGGAAGGAAAACGCACCATTTAAATTAGTGGGAAGTTAGTTGTATTAGATGCCAGGTGTCTCTGTCTTATTGGTTGTATTTGTAACGAAACGGTTACTGATTTTTGGTGCCGTTTCTTAGTCTATGTCTTTGGGTTCTGTATATATGGCTCCTTTGTTTGTTGATTTATGTAACAAACTATTATTAGATTTTCCAGATTAGTGAATAACAGTTTTCTCTCAAAGCCTTTTGTGTTTTCTTCTCATTTTACAATTTTTATCTTTACAAGTCGATCAGTTTTATCAACATCTTTGAAAACCTAGTCCAAAGTTGCTTGTTATTTGTATATATTCTCCATTATTTTTCATAAAACAATCAAATTAAGTTGAATGTCATGAATAGAATGGTATTGCTATTGTTCTTATCCCATGTTTGCCACAAGATTATGATATAAAATGTCTTCAAGATGTACTTTCTATGGTAGCTTCAGCCTTTATCATCAATAGTCCAAGTCGTAATGTTTGGGATTGTCCTTCAATGCTTACTTTTCACAATGACAAACACAAAGCATCTAAAAAAATTACAGAAACCCCCAAAGCCCTAGACCAATCAACTAGGACTGAAATTGATCTAAAAAGAGCTCTCAGCCTGCTATGAACCCCGAGTATTCCACTCCTTCCACAATAACAATATCAAACAGGCCAGCAGAAGATTCCATACATCCGAGGCATATTTACCAAACCACTTTCTCCAACCAAATAACAGAGTTGATCAATCAATGGCATCACACGCTGAATCTCAACATTTTTAGAAAATGCACTCCACAAAGCATATGCAACATCACAATAGAGCAATAGATGATTCCGGATTCCCCTAATCCACCGCATAGATAACACCAATCAACTAAATAGAACCCCCTCTTGATTAAGCAATTCATTTTATTTAACCTTTTGAAATCTTCAACAACCAAAAAGAAGGACATCCTTAAATTTCTAAATATTCCTTTCTTTCTTTTTTGTAGGTTGTGGCCCCAAGGGAGGGGTATAGAGAGAGTCAAACCAGTGATCTCCATGTATTAGACACAGTAGAGTACTATTCTACTATTAGCAAAATTAATGCTAACTATACCAGTAAACAATTAACCAAACAACTCAGGTTCTTTTTATTCTTCATTTTCAATTTGTAGTAAAGTAAATAGTTCGTATTTGCATATAAGTTATGAAAAAGTTCTATTTGATAAGTTAATTACAAATTTATAAATAATGCATTCTTTAAGAATGATAGCCACCACCACCTTATTTATCATAGGAACCACATCTCCATAACCATCCTTTACAACATCTTTAAAATCTCCTTTACCATGTCACCATTATTATCACCAACATAACCACCTACACTAGTGCTACACAATGAAACCATTGCTCCTCTGCCAACACCAAAAATTATCAACAATATCTTTAAAATCTCCATTACTATTATCACATACTATCTACCATCACTATTACAGACCATGCCACATGCCATCACCACTACCATCTCCAGCACTCCCACTGAAATTATTGCAACCAACAACACCAAAAGATGTTCACCGACATTCCCCTTCATGACAAGTTTTCATCATTGCCACTATCAATGCTACAATGCTAAAAATCTCCACCAAGTTGTTTGCTGAAAATCCCTTGTCAACCATCATTTTGAGATATTTCATTGCCTTTGATTTGATACACTTTCAACCTATATGAATTAAAAAGATATTTTCCCTAATAATGAACACCATTGACATTCCAACTGTATTTTACATGAATTTGTGCCCTAGTTATGCATCAAAACCCAGTTCAAAACCAAACCCAACAAATCTAAAATAGCAACAATAATAATGAATAGAGAACAATCTAACAGAGAAAAACTTAAGAAGCCAGACACAAATCAAAGTACATGCACAAGCCACACTTAACTCAGATTAAATGCAAAGGGAAAAAAAATTGAACTCAGCATTTACAAATTACCTTAAACGTTTCTAATCCGTTAACTCTGAAGATGGATTGGGTTGCTTCGGCTACAGTGAGGGTTATGGTGAGAGTTTGGGGTTTGGGTGTGGGTTTGTGTTCAGCTTCGGCCTACGGATAGCAATAGCAGAACTTCGAATGCCTCTACTCTGAACTTACTGAAGGAGGGAGACAGAACAACGGATTGAGGGTGGGAGACGGAACACCGGATTGAGGGTGGCTACTGATCAAACTGAGGGAGGGAGACAAATTGTTTTGGAGACGTTACATTCAAAATACCAATTTATTCTGCACATAACTCAGCTTCCCCAATGCCGAGTTGTAAACAGTATTGCAGGAATACTTTATTCCCCAAAAGCCATGCTGGATCGCCATTATGGCATGCACCTGCATATAACTCGGCCTTTTGATAATCGAGTTTCCTTAATAATTCGATTATTTAGAGACCGAGTATCCAAACAGGAGCACGCCCCAGTATAGTTTGCAAACAAGGGCGTAAAGCCAAATATTTTGCCCATTAAGGGCAGAAGCCTAGAATCTCCCAAGTTTGAAACAAATGAGCTAGCCCCTATTTTGCTCAGGATCTGTTCAGTATGGATTTTATTCATTCCATGACTTGCAAGCCCACATAGTTCTCATTAGAACCGCTACTTCACTTTTTAAAAATTCAACATCAAAATTAAAGGATTTATAAATTCCATGACTTGTAGAAATCTCGAAGAAAGAAGTTTGACTGCTTACCAAAAGTGCTATTTATAGCATGTTATATCTTTTCAAGCGGTACAGGTGGTGGCGGAGTACCCGGTGGATTCGACATCGTCAGCAACGCAGCCGGTGGCGGAGATTCACCGGGACCAGCTCACAAAGATCGTGGAGGATAACTGGTCAAAAGCTGGAGGAGGAGGTAAAGACTCCGACGGTGAGAAGCGGTTCGATCCAGACTGGTCAAAGGAGGGAGAAAGCCCATGCCGTTGCAAAGGGTGATGAGTTTGGAGGTGGGCCCAATTTTGACCCCGATACGGCATCGTTCAAGCACGTCATGTCGATGATTCTCACGGTCAATCAAAAGGTAAAATATAATTGTTGTGAAGTTCATATACAAAGTATAAAGTTTTTATTTTTATTAATTTAGTTTATAATTGTATGAATGAGCTGAGATTTTACTAGGCTTAGCATAGTTAGAACACTTTGAAGTGTGAAACTCAAAATCTTTAGCTAAAACTACCCTTTACACTCGTTAAAACTGTATTAACTGCATAGCCCGTCAGGAATAATGCACTTGGATTACCCAGTAACTGGTTTTGGCGTGTGGGGTCAGTTGCTTATAAGTGTTAATGATTAGACGCGAGTCCAAAGGGCTCTTCTTTAGAAAGGTTTTGTAGTTATTAAAAAAAAAAAAAAAAAAAAAAAAACAAAGAAAGTTTTGTTATGCAATGTGGTTTAAAAAGTCATGATTTTTGCATCCCATTTAATAGCTTGATAAAGGCTTTCTTTAGATTTGGTAACACCCTTATACAATGCCAGAGCCCGGGCTACTCTGCGGGTTACTGATTTGAGACCCTTCTTACTTCAAAAGTACTGACACCTTGTTGAAAAATATTGTACCCAGATTGCCTTCAATATGATGCCGTATTCTTATGATAAACTTGCACTCAATAAATAAGTGATCCCTGCTCTAAATGTAACCCCCACAGAAAACACAGAGAGAATTGCCTTGATAGTGCAAACTCAAGAATCTATTGCAAGTGCTAAGCCTATTTCTAATGTCCGCTAGCTTATAAATGTGTCTCGGAATACTAAAAGAGTGCTAGACCATACTCCACCAATCCACAACTGGAAGTTTAGACCTGATAGCTTCCCACGTATTTCCACAATTGACGACACTGGATTTGGAGACAGGCCATGCAACAGAATCCCTCTTCCCAAGCTGACCTTGAACACTTTAACTTCAATTTCAACCAAAACATCAGATTTAGCTAGCACCCATCACCAATTATCGATCAGATAAAACACTGGAGATTTGAAAATTGATGTTGCTGCCAGTATCATAAACAAATGAAACCATATTTAGGAAACAAAGGACCATCTATGCGTGAGTTATCTAGCAATAGAAAAACATCTCCTCCCTGCTCAATTCTATGTTTTTGTAAATGCCTAGCCAGCTCTCTAAGAAGCCATTTTTTCTCCAACCCCATGATGCATCACAAGGAATATGACAACCCAAAATCTTCTATTCCTTAACAGATACTCAAAACCCATTGAATTCATATGGATCCTGCTTTAACAAAAATATTCCAAATGTGCTTTAGAATTTCTTCCTTATTTCATTAAACTACTTTCGTTAAAGCTAATCTTCCCTCTCTTTTTGGGGCACACACCAAATCCCAAGCCTCATTTTCCCCTAAAGATGAGTCATCACTTATTGGTGCCCTTCCACAAGAAGCCCTAGAGCAATGATTTTCACAATTTTAGTGGGGAGAATAAAAACTGGTCCAATATACCTGAATTCCATGCAAGACAGATTGAAGCAATTGTAATCTTCCTGCAAATGACAGATGCTTTGTGGACCATATAACAGCTATGTTGTTTGCATGTGCAATTTACCAATAAAAAAGAAGCTATAAGCATGTGTGTATAATACTGTAATATGCACCTTTTTATTCTATTAAAAGAAGCAGATAAAAGACTCAGTCTAATCTGGTGTAATAGTTTTGTGACACTTTAGTTGTAGAAGCATTAGGTTTTTGGTGTTCTATTTTGTAAATGTGGATATGGGGGATTGACTTTGAATGGGATGGATAGTTATGATGAGCTCCTGAATTCACAGTTTTTTTATGTGGAAAACTTGCAGTTTTGGGAGAATGTGGCAGCTTGGGTATGCTTTTATGATCGAAAAGACATTTTTAAGGGATTCCTTGAGAGGGTTCTTCAGCTGAAGGAGGTTTGTGTACTTTTTCTTTCTATGGTTGTATTTTGGTAATTTAATTATAAGGACATTCGTAATTGTTTTGTTTGCTTATGAATTTTTGCAGCATGTTTGTTGGGTTTTTGCGTCTATCATGATGAGACTGGTTTTTGCATTATCTGTATTGGGTTTAAAAGGATTATTTAGTATGTGCACTCCCATAATATATGCTCACTTTCTTTGAATGTGTAATGGTCATAAACTAGCATGATTTCTAATGAAACCTCTGATTAAATGGTCTAACTCTTTGAGAATTTACAAACTTGTAAATGTCTTATTTAATGTATGACATCTCCAAAGGCGCTTTTATTATGTTCTCAGCTATTATAGTCCATGTACTTGATTTTTTCCAGATATAATTTATTACTTGTCAAAAGAAAAGGCAGTTATGAATTTTGCTTTTTAAAAGAACTTCTATGAAGGTAGGTTTACTTTTAAACATATGATCTGATTATCTGATGAACTTGATGCACTGTTGATGTATCTGAATCTCTAATATGTCAAATGTAACTGTAGGGAATAGAATTAAGCATTGCCGAGAAGACGAATTACTTGGTTTTCATGATCAATGCCTTTCAGGTATGCTAACATTTTACTTTATGCTTTGATCAAATATATTCAGATGTTAGAAACAATCACTTGTAGAATGTCTCTAACGTATTGTGTGGTCCATATATGCATTATCTCCTAAACCTATTAATTTGCTTAATTGGCACTGTCATACTCTATTTATGTAATATGTACTACTATATTATTTTTATCTCATTATATCAATGCTTCCATTTTTTTTAATTTACATTTCATGGTCTTAAGAAGTTAGAATGATTAAGTTGCTGATGGTTAGTTTTTCGCACTTCTAAATTCTCAGTGGAAAGAAATAAACTTCAGACTCTCACTTAAAATATACATGTATTTGATTCTTCGTAAGTAGAGCTGCATAATGTTTATTGCCCTTACGATAAGAAATAATTGAAAGTTATCTAAACTAAAGTTTGTCCAGACATTGTTACATGCTCAACGCAGTCATACATTTGGTCATGTATACATATGTCTGTGTCTATAAACTTATATCGTACAATTCATTCTTGCACATAAATGAGTTCTTGTTTAGTTGTTTGTCTGTTGATTTATACGTTGTTTAACAGGGCTTGGGAGATGAGGTTGTCAGTGAGACTGTGTGGAGATTAGCATGCAATCCTGGCACAGTTTGTCATACGGTTGTTTTCAGGTATGACACATGCTTTTTCTTAATCTGTTTTCATAGTGGTTGGAATTTATTAAATATCTGCTTCTCTTCTCTGTAGATGGAGCTTTGTCTTAATCAGGAATTGATCAAGAAATGGAAAAGAATGATAAAGAGAGAAGCTAAGGAGGCAAAAAAGCAAGGAGAACTTTTTGACCCGTCAACTAAGCTTGAAGTGAAATTCTTGAGAAATCTTATTGAAGAATTTTTGGAGGTTTTATCGTACAATAAATTATGAAGTAATTGTTTGATCTATAACTATTGTGCGCATGGCGTTTATGTTTAAGTTTATCAATCTGTACCAGGTATTGGATTCAACGGTTTTTTTTTCCCGAGAACAACATATTAATGAAGATAATAAATTAATTGATGCTTATGGTTTGAAGCAAGTTGACGATGCTTGTGTTTTGTACTGTGAGAGGTTTATGGAATTTCTTATTGATCTCTTGAGCCAACTGCCAACAAGGAGGTAAATTGCACTTTTTTTTTCTTATCATTTTCCACACTCCCTTTTGAAGATGTGGAGTGCACGTCAACTTAATTGCTTGCATCCTTCATTAGTTCTCTTTATGAGTGGTCTTTTGCATTGGGTCTTATAGGTAGTAATTCTGTTCAATGTTTCATAGAGTCCATTCATATGTAGATGTTTTTTCCATTTGTAATACATTAGGGTACTTTGTGACTTTTTCATGAAGTAGTCTCATTTCAATAAAATTATTCTTATCATAAAAAAAAAAAAAATTGTAAACTTATATCTAAGCAGATGTGGATGGGCTTATGTGATTGCTTTCTGTGTTTTTTTAATGGTAATTTTAGTCTGAAATTACACTAATTAAGTTTAACAAGTAGAAAGATGAAGTGGGACTTTTTTTCTGTTCTGATCTATAATAGTTTCCTTGGTTTTTATGTTTTTAAAGTTGAGATCTTAGTGTTTTGTTCTTCAATCTTGCCTATATGTGGAGAATAATGTTAAAATCCAAAATGATTCTTTACAACTGGTTTGGTCCCCACATTATTTGCCATTGGTTTCTTTAGATTGTGTTGATTATTTTATCACATACAAGATCTTCCTTTGAAAAGAATTATCCAAGTGAAATTATATGCTTTTATGATCCGTGAATGGTGGAATCCTTTGGTCAACTTATTTACTCATACTATGTTTTAAGTTTTATCATTATTTTTTCTTCTCGAGTTCTATTTATCATTTTTTTTATGGGAATTATTTTATTTTATTTTATTTTTTTCCAAAACATTTTTTCTTTTCTGGGGCATACAGGTACTTGAGACCTCTTGTTGCTGACGTGGCTGTTGTTGCCAAGTGCCATCTAAGTGCACTCTATAAACATGAGAAGGGGAAACTCTTTGCACAACTAGTCGACTTGCTGCAGTTCTATGAGAAATTTGAGATTAATGATCATGTTGGGATTCAACTGACAGATGATAAGGTGCTGCAGTCTCATTATGACCGCTTCCAATCTTTTCAACTACTTGCATTCAAGAAGATCTCCAAGGTCCGTGTCTCAGCAGGCAATTATAAATGTTCTGAATTGAAAATGTCGCTGCTTATGATGTTAATATTAAGGAACAATTATTTGTTATCATTATTATCATTGTTATCACCATTATTGCTCTGATTATTGTTTAATTCAATTTGATAAATGTCTCAACTTTCTTTCCATTGGTGCTTGTAGTTGTGAGAACTTGCATTGGCTAACATTGGTGCAATTAACAAGCGGGCTAATCTCTCTAAGAAGTTGTCTAAGCTTTCTCCTATGGATTTGAGGTATTTGGTTTGCCACAAGGTTTGTAAATGAATGATTGATTCCACGTTGCCTTATGTTGATAGTTACTTTTGATCTCATGCTTAGGACCAGAATGAGTTCTTGTTGATCTTCATGTGGAGTTTGTTAGTGCTTCCTCTACTCTTGCACAACTGTTTATGCAATGGTCATTTTTGTTGCTGCTGGTTCACAAGAATTGTCACTCTTTTACCTCTAAAACCACAAGTCATAAAATTCTACCATCAGTTAGCACAACTGTTGAGAAATTTGATAAGGTTTTCTTTCGGGGTGGGTTGGGGAAGGGGGATGCAAATTAATAATATAATCTTTAATGTCTCTGCTGAGTGGTAAGTTGATTATACGCTATGATGCACGGACACGGACTTTGGACACGGACACGGAAAAAAGCCGTAAAATTCTACCATCAGCAATTTTTTAGCACAGTACTGAGAAGAACTAGATGTATCCAAAGTGGTACAATAACACACATAAAATGTTCAGGGGATAAACCAAAAAGCAAAGAATATATTATATATATATATATATATATATAGTATAATACAATAACAGTGAGAGTGAAAAAAAAATGCGCTTTAAGTAACGCAGCGAGTCAGTGACAGTGAAAGAAACAGAGGGCCTTTGCCTGAAAGAAAGAAAAAATTTTATGAGATCGGAAGGCACGGCGTCGACGGCGACTGTCTATGGAGCTCGTCGACTCGCTGATCGGCCTGATCTAACACCGGGTGAGGGCAGTGGGGCAGAGGATGGAAGGGGGATGCAACTGGCGTTACCGTGTCGGCACCATGTCGGAGAAGCAAAAAAAAAGGACACCGCTAATCTTTAATGTCTCGTGCCGGTATCCGTGTCCTGTTGGACACCGACAGTGGTAAGTTGATTATAAGTACTTGTTTAGAACAACAAGTTCTGGGATTTACCCTGTGAAGGCCTTAACGTTAATGATTCTACATGTAGTATTGTAACTATATTAAAAATATCTGGCTTTAACTGCCATTGGGTTTTAGAAATGAATTATATTTTAATATTTTTTTATATAAATATTAATATTTTAATAATTTTTTTGGTACATGAAAGTCCCTATATTGCCCCTTGCAGACTCAAGAGAAAGTTATTCTTCTGTAATTCTATCTGGGGCAAATCTGGTATACCGATGCTGCCATTCATCTTGTGTTGCACTAGTTTAAAATCATGTCATAAAACCATTTGGCTGTAATATTCTTTCTTAATGTACTCTCCCCTCTCATGCTTTCTCCCTATGTGTGTGACTGTGTTTACGTATAAAGATAATGTTTTAAAAACTGTATGATTTTTGGACACTAGCTGAAATGATCCCTTTTTGTAGCTCAAACTGATCTCAGAGGAAGATCCCTGGTCAGAAAGGGTTGATTTTCTTATTGAAGTCATGGTCTCCTTTTTTGAGAAACAACAATCTCAAAAAGAAGCCATAAATGCTCTCCCACTCTACCCAAATGAGCAAATTATGTGGGATGAAAGCCTTGTATTAAGCATAAATTACTCTAGCGAGGGTTGTCTAGCTCTTCCAAAACTTAATTTACAATTCTTAATGCTTCATGATTATCTTCTGTGAAATTTTAATCTCTTCCGTCTTGAATCAACATATGAGATACGTGAGGATATTCAGGAAGCTGTACCACATCTCCTTGCCTACATCAGTAATGAAGGAGAAATTGCTTTTTGCGATTGGTCAAGAATGGTTGTGCCAATTAAAGAATTTAAGATCACTGAGGTAAAACAACCAAACATTGGAGAGGTCAAGCCGTCATCTGTTACTACAGACGTGACTTTTAGCATTTCCAGTTATAAAGCACAAATAAGATCAGAGTGGAATGCCTTTAAAGAGCACGATGTTCTGTTTTTACTTTCAATTCGCCCTTCATTTGAGCGTCTAAGCGCTGAAGAAGCTGCTAAGGCAAGTGTGCCACAAAGGCTTGGACTTCAGTATGTGAGGGGATGTGAGATTATTGAGGTTCGTGACAAGGAGGGAACTCTCATGAATGATTTCACAGGAAGAATTAAAAGAGATGAGCGAAAGCCTCCAAAAGGGGAACTAAGAACTGTAACTGTTGCTTTAGATACAGCGCAATACCACATGGATGTCAACAATATTGTAGAGAAAGGTGCAGACGATGTTTACAGGACATTCAATATATTGATGAGGAGGAAGCCAAAAGAAAACAATTTCAAAGCAATTTTAGAGTCTATAAGAAACCTTATGAATGAATATTGTATTGTTCCTGATTGGCTGCACAATGTATTTTTGGGCTATGGGAATCCTTTTGCAGCACAATGGACTAACATGCCTGATCTTTTGGAAATGGTAGATTTTAAATATACTTTTCTTGATGCTGACCATTTGAAAGACAGTTTTCCGGATTATCAGGTTTGCTATTGTTTGCCTTCTCTTTTGATATTTTATGTATAATCATGCTTTGAGTAATAATAATGTCACTTAAAAGCTACCTATCCTTCTCTTCTTTTAGGTTTGTTTTATAAATCCAAATGGCAGCGAAAACTTGCAACCGATGCCTCCTTTTCGAATTAGGCTTCCCAAGACGCAGAAAGGCGGTAGTCATGAACTTCCTAGGAATAAAATATTTGGTGTAGATTCAGCAAATGGTGTCAATATGGAGGATACACTCATTGTTGAGGCATACACTCCTCTGGACCCAGGTCCTTATCCCCAAGATCAGCCAAAACAGAACTTAGTTAGATTTACACCTACACAGGTGCTATGCAACTATTTTTTTCAATTGCACTGTGTTATTTTTCATGCTTATTTGTGTTAAATCCTTTCTGATGATCCAAAGTTCTTTGCCTATTTATTGTAATCCTTATATAATTGGTGCTTATCCTAGTAGCTGCATGAATTTAAGTTTGAATTGGCAAATTTGTTAACTAAATTGATCATTCAATGGGCCTTTATATAATTATATGCAACTTGTATCACGATTTAAACTTGATTATTATGTTAGACAATAAAGTCATAGTTAGCTCTTTACTGTCCTGTTCTAATTGGATTAATAGTAGTATCTAAATAGGGGTGATCAGATGGTGAAGAGAGGGCAATTCACCCCCTGAACATTTTGACTGGAAAGAAACAGTACTGAACCACACTAACAGATACTAGGGCTTATGAGAGGAACCTAGCTTAAGTATCCATCCCCAGGCTATGTGAGTTTTCCCTTCTAACAGGAAAGAGAAATGAGAAGTAAGAAAGTAAATGGACTTTAATCTTCTCCTGGGCTGAATTTGCTCTCTCTTTTTATTGACTAAATTGGTCATCTGTTTATCATGGTGGTATGACTGAAGTTTCTGCTACCAGAGTTTTAGCTTTGAAATTTATCTTTATGTTCAAGCAATTTATGATTTAGACATGGCATCTGATATTTTTTTTTACTAATTAGAGACATTTTTGTTGTCTTTTGTGTTTATTCTACCTTGTGAAAGTGAATGATACATATGCAAGATTTTGGAATATCAAGGATTCTCATTGGATTTTCATATTGAGAGTTATGATCATTGATGGCTGGTATCGTGAATGGTCTTTAATATTGTGAATGGTACATATGCTAATTTCACTGGATGATATTATGCATGTAACCATTTTGAATACCCTTTCGTAGAATAGCCAATGGAGAAGGTACATAGACTAGCATACCTCATGTGCATAATTAGGCTTCCAGCTCTATGTTGGAGCTAACTTGTTCAACTCCATGTTGATAATAAAATGCATCGACTCTTGGCTTGGAGATATCTCTCTTTATTTTTATTTTAGTTTCACGCATGGATGAAAAACATTATCCTGATACCTTTTTGTGTAAAGTGTAAATTGTGGGTTATATATGTGGTAAGTCATTTTTTGGGATCCTCAAATCTTTGTTTCGATGATTGACTTAAATTTTTGTTGCAGTCTTGTGAGGAATTTTGTGAATAAACTTCTCTTTGTGCTACTTTGGAAAAATTATTCGACTCAAAAAAAAATATGCAACTGTAGTTTAGTTCTAGTGTTCTCATATTTTGCTTCTAGATTCATTTCAACATTGGTGCTGGTGTTTGTGTGAACATCATTACTTACATTTTCCATGTTTACATCTTTTTGAAAGTGTCACTAAGTATTTGTAGTGTTTTTTGTTGCACAGATTGGAGCAATCATCTCTGGTATTCAGCCTGGACTAACTATGGTTGTGGGTCCACCTGGTACGGGAAAAACTGATACAGCTGTGCAAATCCTGAATGTGCTTTATCACAATTGTCCTTCTCAGCGGACATTGATAATCACACATTCAAATCAGGCTTTGAATGACCTTTTTGAGAAGATAATGCAGGTACCACTTCAGGATGATAACTTTGCCCTTCCTCTTCATTTGTATAGTGATTATGCTTGAGCTTGAGCTTGTAGTGTGTACGGTTCTTTGGCTACTAGTAGGATAGTTTTTAATGCATCTTCATGTTTATTGTTTTAGAGGGATGTACCCGCACGTTATCTACTCCGTCTTGGTCAAGGAGAACAAGAACTAGCGACTGATCTCGATTTTAGTAGGCAAGGCCGTGTGAATGCAATGCTTGTCCGACGGTTAGAACTGCTTGGTGAAGTGGAGAGGTTGGCTAGATCTCTTCAACTGCCTGAGGATGTAGGTTATACATGCGAAACTGCTGGATATTTCTGGTTGCTTCATGTATACTCACGCTGGGAACAATTCTTGGCAGCTTGTGCTGAGAATGAAGATAAACCAACATTTGTGAAAGACCGCTTTCCCTTCAAGGAATTTTTCTCTGACACTCCACATGCAATTTTTATGGGTGAGTCTTTTGAGAAAGACATGAGAGCAGCTAAGGGGTGCTTTCGTCATCTTAAGACCATGTTTCAAGAGCTTGAAGAGTGTAGGGCATTTGAATTGCTCAAGTCAACGGCTGATCGAGCAAATTATCTCATGACCAAGCAGGCAAAGATTGTTGCAATGACTTGCACTCATGCGGCACTCAAGAGGAAGGATTTTCTTCAGCTAGGTTTCAAGTATGACAACTTGTTGATGGAAGAAAGTGCCCAAATATTGGAGATTGAGACCTTCATCCCAATGTTGCTCCAGAGGCAAGAAGATGGTTATGCACGGCTTAAGCGCTGCATCCTGATTGGTGATCATCACCAGTTGCCTCCTGTTGTGAAGAACATGGCTTTCCAGAAGTATAGCCACATGGATCAGAGTCTATTTACAAGGTTTGTTCGTCTCGGCATTCCTTATATTGAGCTCAATGCCCAGGGTAGAGCCAGGCCAAGTATAGCCAAACTGTACAACTGGAGGTACAGAGATTTGGGTGACCTTCCTTACGTAAAGGAGGATGCTGTCTTCCATAGAGCAAATGCTGGATTCTCCTATGAGTATCAGTTAGTGGATGTGCCCGATTACCAAGGTAGAGGTGAAAGCGCCCGGGATCCGGATCCTCTCCATTTCTATTTGAAATGGAGAGTGTCTATTTTATGGATAGGATTTGTTTGAAATAAATCAAAAGTAGGAAGCTTGCCACGTCAATTAAAATCCAACTGACTTAACTCAGCAAGTTCAACCAGAGTTATTGCCAGTTAATATAAATATTTTTTTATTCCCTCTTCCTCTTTCTCTTTCTCCCTCTTCCTTAAAGAAACCCACAATTATAACAACAATAACTCCACCAGCATGCCACCGCCATGCCACCACACAACAACCCATTCAAAAAAAATACCAAACAGACACTGCAATACACTGCTACCACCATGCCAGAACCATGCCACCGCCACCACCACGCCACCCCCAACATACCGCAAACCCACATCAGCTACCATCACCATCAATCACCCATCCCCACCACCACCATCAATCACCCATCCCTACCACCACAGCAACCCTTTACCACCACCATGAACCTAACCCACAACACAACAGCAAACACAGTGAAAACCTCCACCACCATCAATCACCCTGCACCACGGTAACCCCCCAACCACACCCACACCCACACCCACACCCACACTCATCAACCCTATGACCAAATTTGATTATATAAACTCACACCATGCTGATCTCACCACCGCAACAACCATGCCGCCCACCACCACCACGGCAACACACCCACCACCCACTAAACCACCACGGCAACAACCCACCCCACCACCACTAAAACCCACCTCACTTCGATGCCCAGCCAAAACCGAAACCCATTTAGAAAATTGATATTCACCCAAAACTGAAACCCAACCGATTTGATGGGGTTGTCTCCATGCTGATTTGAGAGAGAGAGAGGAAGGAAGTGCTTCAGGTTTGAAGAGGAGAGAGCATAATGATTTGAAGAGAAGGAAGAGAGAGAAAGATAAATGAAATAATGAGGAGACAGAGAGAGAGGGTAGAGAGAAGAAAAATTAGAAAATAAACATTATTTTATTATTACTTTAAATGTCTAGAACCCAGTTGCTAGGAACAATATTATACTTCTTTGATCGTTCAATTGCTTTGTTCTATGTTTAGCATCCAGATCCAAAGAGATGAGGTTTTTTTTTTTTTTTTTTTTAAAAGTAAAGTGGTAGCAAGTTGCAATGCAGTATTAACCTCAAAAGCTAACCCCAACTGAACTTGCTGATGTGGGTTTGCGGTATGGTGGTGGTGGCGTGGTAGTGGCGTGGTGGCAGCATGGCGGTGGAGTTCTTGTTGTTGTGGTTGTTGGTTGCTTTAAGGAAGAGTTAAAGGAAGAGTGGGTTAAAAAAACAAAAAGAATACAAAAGAATATATATATTAAATGGCAATAACCTTTACAGCTAACCCTGGTTAAACTTACTGAGTTAAGTCAATTGGATTGTAATCGATGTGGCATGCTTCAGTCCTTTGATTTATTTCAAACAAATCTTGTCCATAAATGTACACTCTCCATTTCAAATAGAAATGGAGAGGATCCGGATCCTTCCCCTTAGTTTTATCAAAACGAGGGAGAAGCTGAATATGTTGTCAGTGTCTATATGTACCTGCGTTTACTTGGGTACCCAGCAAATACGATACCCATCTTGACAACTTAGAATGGCCAGAAACTTTTGATCCGTGTTGTTGAACTCTTCATTGGTCCACCCAGCAAGGTAATGGTTTCACTTATTTAATATCCTATGTGGGCATGTTAAAACATTTTATTAACTACCATAACCATCCTTGTGTGATGTTAAACATGATTTTTAGCCATTCTTGTGTGAGGTTTTATTTTATTCTCATTGTTGCCTAGGTTAGACTTTATTCTTCTAAAATATTAGTAGGACCGCACTATGTTATTGTATTAATATGTTACTGTTTTCACTAATGTTTGTGTATAGGTTACAACTGTTGATAATTTTCAAGGTCAGCAAAATGATTTTATATTGCTGTCTCTTGTGCGTACTCGCTTTGTTGGTCACCTTCGTGATGTTATAAGACTGGTTGTTGCCATGTCTCATGCCCGACTTGGTTTGTATGTGTTTTGCCGCCGTTCTCTGTTTGAACAATGCTATGAACTGCAGCCCACATTTCAACTTCTGCTTCAGAGACCTGATCGCCTTGCCCTCAATTTAAATGAGATCACATCATATACAGAACGACATGTTGAAGACACTGGACCTATACATCTTGTCAGTGGTGTTGAGGAGATGTTTAGCATTTTTAACTGGAGGTATCAGGTATGCATGCCTTTCTTTTTCTGGT
The DNA here is from genome assembly GCA_032878915.1 of Castanopsis chinensis. Classification (NCBI taxonomy): domain Eukaryota; kingdom Viridiplantae; phylum Streptophyta; class Magnoliopsida; order Fagales; family Fagaceae; genus Castanopsis; species Castanopsis chinensis. Next base: position 2,289,275 of record JAVQMG010000090.1, read on the forward strand.
TTTAAATTTATGTCCTCAGTAGTGCATGATTGGTGCATCAATTTGGAAAGAAATTTGACTTTAGGTTATGCAGAAATGCGTCATTTTTAATTGCTTAAATTTTTATCACACTTAAATGTAATCTATATCCTGCATCCACGCAGGGTGATGGCTTTATCTGTTACCTTGGACCTTAACTTTTATTTTTTTTTTACTCGTAATTGCACAATTGACTGAATTCTGAAGTTGAGACTCGTAATTTTCTTGATCTCAGGAACGATACATGAGTCATCAATTTGATCATTATATGACCTACTCAGGACAAAACAAACAACAAAATTCAACAACTGTGTTCAATGCCATGGACACTGATACACCTTCTGTGCAACATGAAAGCAGCATGGAAGAGGATACTAAGATAGATGCGGATGTTCTGCCTGCGAGTCATTCAAATGGGGAGGTAGACAAGGAAGCTAGTAGAAATGATGAAAATGACAGGCTACCTGAAAGCAATTCAAGTGAGGAAAATATGACGGATTAGTGTAGTTAATAGTACTTCTCACAGGGGTCCTCTTTTCTCGCTAATTTTAAATGATCTGGAGGTCCAGTTTTATGTCAATCACAATCATGGCAACCAGCCAATGCCTTCCTAAAACTGAGGTATTAAGCTAGTAACTGCAGGTCTCAAGTCGTTCATTGGTGTTTAGGTGAAAAACTTGGAACTCAAAAAATAGGCCTGGAAGTTCTTAAAATTAGCTACTGAAGAACAAGCACATCATGTGGTAGAAAGAAAAGATGCATGTCGCATCAGAGTCAGTTTCAGCTGGACAGCATCAAATTTGTTGAAAATTTTTATATCCTGATATGGGAAATTATTTGTTCCTGCTGCCTATGCTAAATACTAATTGTAAGTAAAGCATCGGGCAATTTTGTGCTTAGCTAATGTTGTTGCTAATTTGATTCAACTATGACTATGCTACTTTCTTACTAATGATGGGAAATGTTATCCTTGTACGCTCATTTTGTACTGTCTCTCTGTTTGTGCTTTTGTAAAAAGGTTTGAGATTTTGATGGTGGTTTAGATGATGAAATTAGATGGCTTTGCATTTTCAATAAGTAAAATGTAAGAATGTAATGTTTTTGCATTTTCAATAAGTAAAATGTAAGAATGTAATGTTTGACTACTCACACTTGGTTTTTTTTTTATTTTTTATTGATATAACTTCTAATCACACCATAATACTTTAAATTGATTTAATAATAATCTCTTTTAGCTATAATTTTATGTAGCAAATTACTAATGAAAGTGTCATGTAGTAATCACTTGGTTTACTAATTAACATTATTAGTTTATAATGTCATTGAAGAGATGAATATTTGCACAGTATATTGCACCATTGATTTTATATTTAAAATCATTATTAATGAATTATTATTTCAACTTATAAATATCTAAATTAAAAATTTTATTTTGAAAAGAAAAGACATGTCTGAAAAATTCTAAATTAAATAGATGAATGCGCAAAAAATTTTTAGTAGATTGTAATTAAATTTTTTTTTCTAAATTTTATGTATTTTCCAAGTCAAGGTTTCACTTACTGGCATATTTCTAGAAGAAGAAGAAGAAATAGGACTATTATAAGTCAAATAACTGTTTAGTGAAATGATATATACTTCTTGTTCATCTTTTTAATACAAATTTTCTATTCTTTAATCACATAAACTCCCATTGTCCCTAAATTATAAATTATATTACATCTTCATTTGGCAATTTTAGAAAGAATAGTGCGAGGTAAAAGGAAGGGATGAGTTTTGGAAAATTTAATTAATGGTAAAACTGAATTTTCCAAGTCAAGGTTCACTTACTGGCATTCTTATCTGGGCTTATAATGGTTCATAAAATGTTTTAATTTTTATATAATGAAGTTTTTAAGTCACTTTAAATGAGAAAATGTTTTAAAAAAATATATATAACAAAAATTGGTTTACACTTTACACATTAAATGCTATGCTTCAGCTTTTAGTAATATATAAATGTGAGTAAAGCCCCACGTCAAATACTAAGGTCCAAACTAAATTGTTAATATTATATAATTAAGGTCCAAACTCATATGCTAGAGCCCGCATAAGTGTTCTCCTGTAATGTTCTTAGTTATACAAAAGCTTAAAAATACAAGTTGTCATTTCCATAATGTTCTTAAGCATAAAAATGACCTATTTACAATTTTTATCAAGTTGTCACTTCCATAATGTTCTCCCCATTGCTCCTTCATTGTATAATTGTACACGGAAAATAGTTTGGAAAGATTTTTGATAGAGGTCCAAAGCTTACACCATGAGACATAAATCTTTGAATGTCTTTAAAGAAATAAACCAATTGAATGAACCTAACAATCACAGATCACCTTCCGGTTGGAGAAAACATATTAGTAATTACTGTTACTAACATGAAGCCTCAAAGAATGGCAATGATTTTTCAAGGAACATGAGCTGAGCAATCTTGGGTCAACAGCCAGCTTTCCCTGTCTCTTTCAGGCACCATTGTCTCAGCATAAGACAATACAATTCTTGATGTGAAAAAGCGAGTTGGACAATTCCTACAGGTGACTGAAAGCGACCTTGGCAAGAGGAGCTACTTGCTGAGCCTATGAGCTCTTTGTAGTTAGGAAGAGGAAAAACAAAAGTAGCAACATGTCCTCTGGCAAGGACTTCAAATCTTCACGTCCACCACCATTTCCAAAATCTGCAGTGTGTTTGATTCTTAGAAGCCCCACCCACAGGCAGTGTGTTTGTTGCATCTGATGATGTTAATTGAATTTAAACTAAGCATATGAAATATAAATAATTCATTCATAAGTTGAAAATAAGAAAATATACAATATTTCATTACCCTACCCCCATTCTAGTAAAATAAGAAAAATATATGCACCATTTCAGTTTCTGAAATGCATTGATTTACATTCAAATGCAATGAAAATCAACAATTTTTTAAACTGTGTTGTAAGTATCGGATGGAATATAACTCAGCAAATTTGCCAGGATTGGTTTGTAAAATTGAAGAAGAAATTCTTTTAACAAACAAAGGATTTGTTCAGAAATGCTTTTTAATTTTTAAAATAATGATAAATCAGAGCACTGCTTTGAAACAAATGAGCTAGCCCCTATTTTGTTCATGATCTGTTCAGAATGGATTTATTTATTCAATGACTTGCAAGCCACATAGTTCTCATTGGAACTACTGCTTCACTTTTTTTAAATTCAACATCAGAATTGCACTTGTATATGCTTCTATTTGAAAATTAAGGATTTTTACCTAGGACTAATCAGAAGAAACATACAAGCAGATCTGTCCAACGCCAAATAAGGGCATTTGTTGGTGGTGAGCTGAGAAAGCCAGAACATCAGGCCTTGTTCATGTGATGCACAAAATAAAATATTAAGACAATTAATGATAAGGAAAATTTTTAGAGAGTACTACCAAAAAATTAAGCTGATGCCTATTATTTCTTAATCTTTTTGAAAAAAATTAAAAAAAAAAAAGGAAAAAGATTCAAAGGATTTGAAACTTGGAAATGCATAAATGAAGAGTTAGTCTAGTGAAAACTGGAACGAGTACCTGGTGAGATTTGGAATGCTGCCACCACCAATACACTTTCAATGATATGATAAGTTTGTCCTAAATTTCCCAACCTCCTCTTGTCAAGCATATGGCAAAGGTTTAGAAAATATAATTTGAATTCACAAATTATGTGCAAAAGGAACAAAATTATTATCTCAAAACATTTGCTTGACATTTCACAAAGAAATAATTAAGTTGAAGAAATTTCAAGATCCTGGTTCATACTTGATTTTTTTTTTTTTTTTTCTTGAAGGAAATGATTTCCTTTTTATCAAATTTCAATGCAGACAATGCGGACCACCTGTGGTTATTTTCTCCATTGCTCTTGGAAGTCCTGTCTTGATCAAAACTAAACAATAAATGCTCTCAGGGCCAACCTCCAGGCACCAGTATAAAAAGAAGGTTAGAAAACTTTGAGAATAAATCTTGAAAACAAAGAAACAAAAAAATAACGGTAGTAAACCATTTGTACAAATCTCGCAGAAAGAGGTTTGAGTGCTTACCAAAAAGTGTCGGTTGCAGATGAAGTTTGAGTTGGTTGGCTGAAGTCACCCTGAATTTTGAAAGCAAGGTAATAGTTTTCATATCACAAGCTTGAATCTCACAGGGCTCTTTATAGCATATTATTGCTGGAAGCACCAAAGAAATACAAGTCAAATGGAAAACCAAGTAGAATTGCGCAGCAGCCTTGAAAATAAATTAAAATATTAAAGAAAGGAAAAAAGTTTAATAGAAAAATGCTAGTAGCAAGCTCAGAAAGTGACAATATTGACCACAAAAAATAAAAAAAATACAAAGATTATTGATTCACGCAAATGCTTTAATCTGTCTGCCAAAATCATCATTGCAAAGGACAGTTTTAAAAATATAAGTTTTAAATATCATGCCTAATATAAATGAACTTTCTGCATAAATGCAACATATCAGTCACTTTTCCTAGGGAAGAATTATCTAATAGAAGCACACATAATAAAGCAGAAGAATTGCCAACCACTTCCAGATTTTGTATGGGCTTGTTCTTGTTTCAGCCTTTCATACCTACTCGTGTCAGTTAAATTTGATTATCTAAAATAGTGAAGGAAGCTGTAAAGTGTTCTGATTCATCATAATTAACATTAGTTAAACCATCCAATAATAGAAGGTACTAAATCAATTTGAGAACTAAATGGTTTTAGTAAAACATTTATGTACCTGGCTCTGATATTTAAATGATGCCAAGTGAATGAAGAAAACAATAAATGAGGACTCTTTCTACACTTTCAGCTGCATGATCACTTCATCATCAATTAATATGCTGAAGAAAATGGGCATTGCTCCATTCTTTGCCCTTCTTCTTAATGGAATCATTCCTTCAACAAAGGACAACACCTAAAAAGTGCTTGATCGCAAGGCAGAAACAGATTATGACACCATTCTTCAGCCAGCCCTTCATCAAGTAATAACACTTTTTTAGATATATTTATCAACAAATAAACTTATATTTATATAAAATTGAATGGAATGTACCTACTGTAAAACAACGGCTTGGGTTAAATTGGAATTTTAGCACCTAAAATGACTTAGTCATCTATATGTATGCAGGGGATGTGATCAATCATGCGTCACTTTTTTCCCTTATTTTTTGGTATAATTTCATCATCAAAGGAAATACGTGTCACTTTCAGGTGGAGACATGAGAGATACCTACTCATGTCAGTTAAGTTTGATATATCCAAAATAATAAAGGAATGAATCTGGAAAGCCTTCTGATTCATCATAATTAACATCATTTAAATTTGACTATCTAATAATTGAAGGTACTAAATCACTTTGAGAACTAGATGGTTTTAGTAGAACATTTATGTACCTGACTTTAATATTTAAATGATGCCATGTGAATGAAGAAAACGGTGAATGAGGACAGGGTGTACACTTTTCAGCCATATGATCACTTCATCATCAATTAATATTCTGAAAAAATAGGCATTTTTTGCTCCAGTCTTTGCCCTTCTTTAAACAGAACTACTCCTCCAACAAAGGACAACACCTAAAAAGTGCTTGATCTCAAGGCAGAATCAAATTATAACACTATTCTTCAGCCAGTCCTTCATCAAGTAGTAACAGTTTTTCAGACATATTTATCAAAAAGTAAACTTATATATGTGTGTGTATGTGTGTGTGTGTGTGTGTGTGTGTGTGTGTGTATAATTGAATGGAACATACCTAACTGTACAATGACGACTTAATCATCTATATGTATGTAGGGGATGTGATCAATCTTGTGTCACTTTTTTCCCTTTTATTTTTTGTATCATTTCACCATCAAAGGAAATACAAGTACAATGACAACAAATTAATTCAATAAATGAATAATTTGAATGCGCACAAGTACAAGGAAAATAATTAGTGGATAAGCTGAATACTGGAGAGCAATGAAAAAGTACCAAAAAAGTATGAATTTAGGAATATTCAGAAGACATCCAAGAAAAATCACATGGAAGATGATCAAGTTCTCGAAGTGTCATGAACTCACAATCACACTTGATATCCTATAAATCGCCTAAAGGATATCTTTTCTTTCAAATCTAGGAGTTGGAATTGGAACTATGAGGCACCATTCTCTACATTATTCTTCATTACAACAGAGTACATAGGGCAGTTTAAACTTTAAAAAAACAAAACACGCTGGCAGGACAAACATAATTGCGGCTCATTGAAAGTAACTTTAGCTCGTCAAAAATGTTGATTGAAAGAGATTCATTTGGTAGGTCTACTATCATTCTATTCATCAATGGGATGATTTGAAGCAAATGTACCTTATGCTAATATTGTCAGAGGCTTAAAACTTTGCAGAGTTGACAAAGACTTAAAAAGAATTTATGATGTTAGGTTCAAATTTTATACCAACAAAACAACAAAATACCAACAAAACAAATCAGTTGAACAAACCTAACAATCACAAGCATCTCTAGACTTTGATCTGTCATGGAACAAGCATCTCAGCAATCTTTGGGCCAGCTTTCCCCCCTCTGCCTCTGGCACATTGTCACACAATAGGGCATTTAAAATTCTTGGTAGTAATGGTAGCCCCAACAAGTGAGGACAGCAAGAGCAGTCATATTCTGGCTGAACCTTTTGAGCTCTTTCAAGTTAGGAAGAAAAAAAGAACCAAATGCAGCAACCTATCCTCCGGAGGGGACGTCACATCTTCCCATCTACCACCAATTCCAAAGAGAAAGCCTGAGCAAGTCCCTCTCCACACTTGATTGATTTCAGTGTGATTCAGTGGCTGTTAGAAGGTAAAGATGTAGCACTAGCTATCAACCCACATAGTTTACCTGAGATCAAACAACATGCCAAACTGGCCAAGTCAAATCCCAATATTTCTTAAAATACTCTAAACTTATAAAACAAATGTATTATTCATCAAATACATATGCTGGAAAAATTGCATTACCTCAAAAATATTTGTCTTGCACTTCAAAAGTGCACAGTAGAAATGCAGTGAAAGTATAATGAGGCAAGAGCAGCTCCAGCAAGAATGAAAGCAAATCATTCTCAAATTAAAAAAAAAAAAAAGGATGAGCTTTTACAGTGACTTGAAAATATATTAGAGATTTAGGAATTTATGTAAAGGGACCAGCAACTAGCAGTGGCATAAATTAGCAGCCGGTGTGTGAGGCACTTATTTACAAGTAAAATTGACCCTACAAAACAAAAGGCTAGGGGTGTCCACGGGTCGGGTTTGTGCCCAACCCAGTAAGAGATCGGGTAGGCAGATGCCCAACCCGTAAACGACCCATTAAGAGGGTCGGGTTTCATGGGTCGGTTTGTCGGCGGGTGGCATAGGTTTCGGGTGAGGCCGAAACCCGACGGAAAACACCTAGAATCGCCCAAATCGTTAAATCAAAGGAAAGAAATTGATGGAAAGTAAAATTGAACCCAAATCAAAACAAAAAGGACAATGAATGCCCAAATCAACGCAAAACACTGGCCAAGATTGAAAATCGTTAAATCCTAGTTCAAAAACTATTTGTATCTATGCTGGAGTGTAGCAATGAAAATAATCTGGAGAATTCGCCAAAATTTGATGTCGTCGGGCGGGTCAAGTTTCACGGGTTTTGAAGGAGGGGACTCAAAACCGACCCGTCCGGCGTCAGGTTTTGGAGCTAGGGACCCGCGTCTGACCACCAGAGCAGTCGGATCGGGTGAACGCGGGTCGGGTACGGGCAAGTTGGGCGGGTCGCTGGGTGTGTTGGACAGCAATACAGAAGGCAATGAATGCGCATGTTGAAAATCACATAGTTCAAAAACCATATGTCAAGTGTAGCATAATCTTTGGATCCAAAGCCTCAGGTTGAAAAACATCTGACAGCATCTGTTACATAGGAAAGGGGGTGCATCCCTTCAGGCCGCATGATCACTTCATCATCAATTAATATGCTGAAGAAAATGGGCATTCTTGCACCATTCTTTGCCCTTCCTCTTAACGGAACCATTCCTTCAACAAAGGACAACACCTAAAAAGTGCTTGATCTCAAGGCAAAAACAGATTATGACACTGTTCTTCAGCCAGCCCTTCATTAAGTAGTAAAACTTTTTCATATATTTTTATCAACACATAAACTTATATTAATATAAAATGGAATGGAATGTATCTAACTATAAAACAGCAGCTTGGGTTTATTTTGAATTTTAGCTCCTAAAATGACTTAGTCATCTATATGTATGCAGGGGATCTGATCAATCTTGTGTCACTTTTTTCCCTTCTTTTTTTGGTATCATTTCATCATCAAAGGAAATACATGTACAATGACAACAAGCTAATTCAATAAATGTATAATTGAGCACACATAGGTACAAGGAAAAGAATTAGTGGATAAGCTGAATAATGGAGAGCAATGGAAAAGTACCAAAAAAAGTATGAAGTCAGGAATATTCGGAAGACAACCAAACAAACTCACATGGAAGACAATCATGTTCTCGAGGTCTCTTGAACTCACAATCACACTTGATATCCTATAAAATGCCTAAAGGATATCTTTTCTTTCAAATCTAAGAGCTGGAATTGGAGCTATGAGGCACCATTCTCTACGTTATTCTTCAGTACAATACAGTACATGGGGCAGCCCAAACTTGAATAAAACAGAACATGCTGGCAGGACATACATAATTACGGCTCACTGAATGTAAATTTAGCTCTTCAAAAATATTGATCGCAAGAGATGCAGTTGGTAGGTTTATAGTCATTGTATTCATCAATGGGATGATTTGAAGCAATTGTCCCTTATGCATTTGTCAGAGGCTTAAAACTTTGCAGAGTTAACAAAGACTTAAAAAGCATTCATGATGATAGGTTCAAAGTTTATAACAACAAACACAATTCAGTTGAACAAACCTAACAATCACAGGACATCTCTGGACTTGATCTGTCATAGAACAAGAATCTCAGCAATCTTTGGGCCAGCTTTCCCCCCTCTGCCTCTGGCGCCATTGTCACACAATACAGTAATGGTAGCTCCAACAGGTGAGGACAGCAAGAGCAATCATATGTTGAACCTTTTGAGCTCTTTCAAGTTAGGAAGAAAAAAAGAACCAAATGCAGCAATATGTCCTCTAGAGGGGACGTCACATCTTCCCATCTACCACCAATTCCAAAGAGAAAGCCTGAGTAAGTCCCTCTCCACACTTGATCAGTGTGATTCAGTGGCTGTTAGAAGGTAAAGAAGAAGCACTAGCTATCAACTGCCACATAGTTTACCTGAGATTAAATAGCATGCCAAACTGCCCAAGTCAAATCCCAATATTTCTTAAAATACTCTAAGCTTATAAAACAAATGTATTATTCATCAAATACATAGGGTGGAAAAATTGCATTACCTCAAAAGTATTTGTCTTGCACTTCAAAACTGCACAGTAGAAATGCAATAAAAGTATAATGGGGCATCAGCAACTCCAGCAAGAATCAGAGTAAATAATTCTTTAATTAAGAAAAGGATAGATTTCACAGTGACTTGAAAACATATCAGAGATTTAGAAATTTATATACAATGCAAAAAGACAGCAACTAGCAGTGGCATAAATTGGCAGCAGATCTGTGAGGCACATGTTATTTGCAAGTAAATGTGACCCTGCAAAAGGCAATGAATGAGCAAGTTGCAAATCACCTAGTTCAAAAAAAAAATAATGTCAACTGTCGCATAATCTTGGGAACCAGAGCCTCTGGTTGAAAAACATCTAACAGCATCTCTTACATAGGTGTATCAAAAATATTTTTACTACTAGAAAGCTTTACTTTGTACTGGAATATATATAGATAGATGAATTTGAAAATTTTTCTGGATGCCGTGAAGTTTTTCTATAAATTAATATATTTTTTTTAAAACTAAAACGTCTAATACTAAAGTTGTGGTATCAATATCATGATATACGGTCTGTAGAGCATAGGATAAGGCATTTATAACCATAAATGGCATTCCTTGAACAAATTATTATTAATTTTTTTATTTACTACCATACATTATCCATTTGTTGTTTTATCCTCTAAAACTTTAATCAAATAATTTGAAGGAACAATTTTTTATAATTTTTTCTCAATTCAATAAACAGATTGATTGGTAGTTTGTGGTTCGTTATTTGTTAAATAATGCTTTTAACTTCTTAAATGAATGTGTTGATCAACAAATACATATGCTGGAAATTTAGCATTACCTTAGCTTAAACATTCGCACAAGAGTCTTTGTCTTGTATTTCAGAAGTCCAGAGTAGAAATGTAGTGAATGTATAATGAGGCAAGAGCATCAATAGCAAGAATGAGAGTAAGGGAAGGGCTTTTACAGTGACTTGATAACTAATCAGATATTTTGGAGATTTTTTTTTTTTTTGGTGGAGAATTGACATTTAGGAATTCATACACAATACAGAAGGATCAGCAGCTAGCAGTGGCATGAAATTGACAAAGGGTGCGTAAGACATTATTTACAAGTAACACTGCAAAAGAAAAGGCAATGAAATGAGCATATATAACAATGTTGAAAATCAAGTAGTTCAAATATTTCAACTGTAACATGATCTAGTGCTTCCTCTATATATGTATATAGTTCCGGATGTTGGGGAGTTTTTTATAATTTACAATTAAATAACACACTAAACCTATGGTTTATGATATATGGTCTATAGAGCTTATGATTAAGTGTTTATAAACGTACTTTCAGACTTTTAATGAAATATATTCACCTATATATTAATTTAAAAAGAAAAGATACTTTAAAGATTGGCATTAAAAAGTTAGATGAAATAAAATGATTTTGGTGAAAAATATTTAAACTTTTCACTGTAGCTTGATGGGAATTAACAAAAATGAGAATTAGTACCTGGCCAGAATCGTTTCTTCGGCTCATACTATGCGAAATTCGGGGAGGTGGGCAATCTTGATCCGGTCGTTTCCATACCGTTCTTTCAACAAACGGCAATTATTAATAACTAGCTCACAAAGAGAGGTAGGCAAAACATCTTCTAGTAAGCAGTCAAGAGTATTGCAGCCCTGAATATGGAATTTTTTAAGAGAGGTAAGGGGTTGAAACCCCTTACCATTGAGCAATTTTAGATTTCGTAAATTAAAGATGGCGAAATGGGTAAGATTAGGAGGCAACAAGGCCTCCTCTGGAAAGGACTCCAATTTGTTGTCATGAAGAGAAATTGTGAATCTTCTGAGAGAGTGAAGACCTTGCAATCCCAATTCCATGCGACGGGAAATGAGTTTCTCACAATTTTCTATGACAAGACTTTCTAAGCTATAGGGCAAACCTCCCTCGGGAAATGATTCCAGTTCTGGACAGGATTGTAGATCCAAACTCACAAGAGATGGGAGGAGGGTGTACATCCCTTCAGGTAGTGACTTTAAGTTTCTGCACTCTTTGATTACAATCTCAGACAAATTTGGAGCGCACAGTCCTCCGCTAGGAAAGGATTCTAAATAATAGCACCAACAGAGTTTCATGTGAGTGACGGAAGCAAGCTTTGATAGAAAGAGCAAAATTAAACAACAATCGGGCATGCCACCGATTATGTTCACACTTTTCCCGTGGAGAGGTGGAGAGTTAAGAATTGAAACACCAGAGTAACTGCCAATATCATCAAAGTAACTGTCAATATCAAGTATGGTCAAAGAGGGAAGTTGAACGGGCAGACCCCATCTTAGCTCGGGACAATCTTTAATATAAAGTATGGTCAAAGATGGAAGTTGAACGGGCAGACCCCCCCTTAGCTTGGGACATCTAATAATATAAAGTTTTTGAAGACGAGGGAAAACTTCCCCTTCAAATATAGGAGTAACCCACTTCTCCCAATCTGGCATATTTTCAAATAATAAAAACTCAAGGGCTCTGAACGGGTTAATCTTATTCCCCGTATTCCCATAGAACTCAGAGTCCACACTTAATATTTTTCCAAAACATTCAATTTTAAGGCTCTTGAGGTCAGGTAGCTGTCCAAGAGGAGGCAAGGAGTAGCAATATTTACAATTACAAAGCTCTATGGACACCATTTTAGAGAATGACGAGTCTCCTAACCATTTTGGAAAGCTTGTACCCTCATAATTAGTGATGGTGAGAAAATTCAAGTTTGTGCAAGGACACAACTGCTCAAGCAAAATTCTTTCCTTTTCTGAATCTTCAGCACCATGACCATGTTTCCATTCCAACTTCAACTCAGATAAATCTTGCTTATTCTTTAATATAGCCTCCGTAGTATCTTTATTAATGCATTGAACGTTTTCCAAGTTCAACAGAGACAATTTTCCAGAAAGATGCTGAAGCTCCCCCAACTCTTTAATACTCGACCCATCATCATGTTTGCCTACAGTAAAAACATATAATTTTCTGAGATTTTTCATTTTACCCATCTGAGGAGGCATCTCTTCCATTTTGGCTTCACTATTATCTAGGCAGCGCAAGTTGATTAGTTTACTCATGTTGGTAGGCAACTTGGTGATGAACGATGACAATATCAAGGTTTGCAAATAATACAATTTACATAAAGAATCAGGCAAATGTTTGATTTCAGTGTTCCTAATATTCAAATAACGAAGGTGCTTCAAATTACCAACAAAATTAGGCAACTCCATTACTCTAGAATTATGAAACAAATTAGGCAACTCCATATCAAACAAATTAGGCAAGTCCTTTACTTCAAAATTCTCTCCAAAATTACAATCAAAATTAGGCAACTCCATTTCTCCAAAATTAGGCAACTTCATTACTCCAAAATTAGACAACGATAAAACCCGCAAGGCCTTAAATTTCTCCAACAAATCACCTACCATCTTCCCTATGTTGTCACATTCTTGCCTACATTTTAAATTTGCCAAGAAGGTTTGCAAACCCTTTGCAACATAAAGGATCTCAAACTTCTTAGAGTCATCAAATCCACCTTTATAACATGAAAAATAGCGTGTCTTTTCTGTTATTTCATTCAACTCATTGTCCTCCTCCAACCTAAAACAAAATTCTCCAGATATAAATGTTGCCAAGTCATTGACTAGGTCATGCATTATGAAACATGATTCATTAGTACTTGATTGTTGAAAAAGTGACCTAGATACGAGATCATCAAAGTACTGTTCACCAATTTCTTCCATTCCCTCATTTCCTTTAGATTGCTGCAAAAAATCTTGTGCCATCCATAACAAGACCAACTCCTCCCTTTCAAATTCATAATCCTTTGGAAATATGGAACAATAAGCAAAGCAACGCTTCAAATGTGATGGGAGGTAGTGGTAGCTCAATCTTAGAGCCGGAAGGATGCTATTGTTTCCTTCTGGTAAATCCCATATGTCACTCTTCAAAATCATTGTCCACTTCTTTGGATCTTGCTCACAACGCAGCAAACCTCCAAGTGCTTTTGCGGCTAATGGTAAACCTTTACACTTTTGGACAATTTGTTTGCCAATTTCCTCTAGAATTGGAAATTCACCAGATTTTCCAGAATTAAATGCATGTTTTTCAAATATTGACCAACGTTCTCCATCTGATAATTGCTTTAGTAAGAAAGCTGCGACAGTGCATACATTTGATGCGACTTTTCCACTACGTGTAGTAACAATTATCTTCATCTCTTTTGCTCCAAATTTAAAAATTTTAAGTAGCTTAAGCCAATCATCATAGTCCTCATTCCAAAAATCGTCCAAAACAATAAAAAATTTCTTCCCCATGAATTTCTCTTTGATTTCATTTTGCAACAAATTCATGTTTTGATCATTACTAGTAGCCAAAGTGACCTCGTCAAAAATAGTTTTCACTATTCTGAAACTATCGAAGTTTTCTGAAACACAAATCCAAACCTTGTGGTCAAACTTCTCCATTATTCTTTTGTCATTATATATAAATCGAGCGAGAGTTGTTTTACCGATCCCACCCATACCCACTATGGGAACAACGCATATCCCATTAACACTTGCATCGTCTAATTGGAACTTCTGAAATATCTCCTCCATATCATCGTTTCTACCGAATACACCATATTCTTCAGGAAGAAAATTTGTCAGTGGTCGTGATGGTACTCCACCAGCAATTTTGTCCAGACCAAGGACATCCTTTTCTTTTACAAGTGATTCTAATTCGTTTACAATATTTTCCAGATCAGATTTAATCCTTGTGTCAAACAAAGCAACAGAAGTAGGGATGAAGCCACTTACCTTACATCGCAATGCTTCATAGCCAATCTCATCCAGGATGTCATCCGCAACATAAACAGCATGTTTAAGCTCGTCCAGCCATTCTTTCACAGCTGAGTTTGAATATTGCTTCTCCTCCGCATCAGCGAGCACCACACTAGCAGACCTCAGCAACATCTTCAACTTTTTTAGCGATCCATCGATGTCTTTCCTTCCCTTGAGAAAGTGTAGGAAATCACAAGAAGCCAACCTGTCAAACGCCACCTGAAGGAATGCAGAGAGAAATGCTCCACCCACCAAAGCCACGGCCATGCTTTTTTCTTTGCCAAAGATGTGAGTGGTGAAAAACCAAAGGCAAGAGAACGTAAACAGGAGAACCAAGAGAGAGAGAGAGAGAGAAATGTGATCTGCGAAAGTGTTTTTTGTTTTGCAGAAACTCTCAAAATACTTCCTCCTTTGCTTTTAAGGCGTGTAGCAGAAAGATCATATCACACTCTATGTGTGTGAACCAAATGTGAACCATTGAATTAATTTGAATGGAGTGATTGAATAATTGCACGTTAGGTGGATGATGTTTTCCAGACACGGTCATGATTTCAATGGCCTATAAGTCTGTGTGGTCCCTACCAACTACAAATAGGTGAGTGAGATTGTGAGAGACAAATAAACTAAAAAGGAGCAATAATGGAAATAAACACTATATGTGTGTAAAATCATCTTTGCTTAAATCTTCCACTTATATTGGGGAAAAAAATCATCTATGCTATTTGGTCGTGCACAATAAAGGTCCTTTACCACCATATGCGTGTGAATCAGATGTGAACTATTGAATTGATTTTAATGGGATGATTGAATAATTGCGTGTGATATTTTCATTTGTGACACCTTTACCCTTCACTTCTCCTTTGTGCATGTAAATGACTCAATATTTGAGACAATTCATATTAGCCCATTAATCACCATAATTAAAAAGAATAAAATAGTCTCTCTTCTTTTCAATGTGAGATTAAACGTTTTCATTAACTCCCCATCTTTCATTTTCACTTCTACATCTTTACATTTATATCATATTTATTTATTTTAATTATTTAATATTAAAATGCTCCATCACTTACTAACTTAGATGTTAATATGTTAAAATGGTTGGTGTTACTCAAACCATTGCATTCTTGGGTTAGCATTCCTGTAATGTTTGAACCTGCAAAAGCAGAAAGAAGACTAGTGTTTACTTTTAAAACGTTAACAGATGACTTAAGTGCCAAAAGTTGATTGCTAAAAGACAAGATGAAAGAGGGACCGTAGGACGGCTGATTTTAATGGGCTGGTTGAATTGCCCGTTGTGGTAGATACCACACAGTTATTGCATCTTCCAAGAGGCACAATAAAATCTGGCTTGTAAAGTTGTTTTCCTTTTTAATAGTTGATTTGACACCATCATTTAAGGTTTTTGTTGGTAGATTAATGACATTTTATAATATAAGTTATTGATGTAAGGCTTAAGCGTGTTAGGTAGATGGATTTAAATTTTAAACGGTGGTCCTCAGTTTGAAGCTGTTAAAAATTGTGACTGTTATACATTTTTGGTGTGATAACTACTACATAAATACAAATTCTTGTGGATTAGAGAATAAGAGTTGTGAATCATATCCCTAGGAATAAGCGTCACAAACATATATACACTTAGTATTCAAGTAATAATTTTGAATGACATAGTTATAATAATTTCAAAATCGTGAGTCGACTGAAGAAAGTAGAAGTGAGTTCTTACTGGTGAGCAAAGAGCTTGATGATCTATTGCAGAAGTAGGAGATATTTTGACGTTAGAGGTCTCGAGTTTCTTGGTTAAAGTATAGAGTTAGGAATACTAAATTTTTTCATTCCAAAGCCTCCCAAAAAAGGTGACGGAATTATATTGAGGGAATCAAGAATGCTAACGGGGTTTAGGTGGAGGAAGCTGAGGAAGTGGCAAAGGTGGCATCGAATTATTTCATGAATATTTTTACAGCAGGCACGTGTGATAGAATGGAGGATTGCCTTAATATAGTTCCTAATAAACTCATAAATGATATGCAGGAGGTGCTTTCCAGGCCGTATAGTAGTGAATAAGTTAAAGCAGCATTGTTCCAAATGGGACCAACAAAGGCTCCTAGACCTGATGATATGAATGCCTTGTTTTATAAAAATTTTTGGAATATTGTGGGGAATGAGGTGACTGATGCTGTGTTAGATTTTTTACAGTCTGGTAATATGGAGCTTGATGTTAATTATACTCGTATTGTTCTGATTCCTAAAGTAAAGAAACCGGAAAAAATGACAGATTTTAGACTGATTAGCCTTTGTAATGTGATATATAAAATTATTTCAAAAGTTTTGGTGAACAGGTTAAAATTGATCTTGCCACAGATAATTTCTTCTGCTCAAAGTGCATTTGTACCAGGTCGCTTTATTTCTGATAATGTGCTTGTAGCCAATGAGACTTTGCATGCTATGCATATTAGAAGGAAGGGTAGAAAAGGGGCTTTAGCTCTTAAGTTGGATGTGAGTAAAGCCTATGACAGGGTGGAATGGAGCTTCCTTAAGGGTATGATGTTCAAATTGGGTTTTCCGGAGGTTTGGGTGGATAGGGTTATGAGGTGTGTTTCTACACCTTCCTTCTCTGTTCAAATTAATGAAAAGGCCTATGGAAATGTCATTCCTTCTAGAGGTCTTTGACAAGGAGATCCGTTGTCCCCTTATCTGTTTCTGATATATGCTGAAGGTTTTACTTCGCTCCTTGCTAAAGCAGAATTAGATGGGATGTTGCATGGAATGGCAGTCTGTAAAAATGCTCCTTGTATAACTAATCTGCTTTTTGCTGATGACTCTTTGATTTTTTGTCAAGCTAATAAAGATGAAGTGCAGATTGTCTCAGATACTCTTCAGCTGTATGCTGAAGCTTCTGGCCAATGCATTAACCTAGAGAAGTCTTCTGCCTATTTCAGTAGCAATGTGATTGTGGAGCATAAAGCATGGATTATTGATAAATTCAAGGTAAAGGCCGTGGAAAGGTTTGATTCTTATTTAGGGCTGCCTACTTTGATTGGGAGAAGGAAATATGATTCTTTTGCTTTCCTTAAGGAACGGGTTTGGAAAAAGATGCAAGGTTGGAAGGGGAAGTTGCTTTCTAGGGCGGGAAAAGAAATTCTGGTAAAAGCAGTGGCTCAATTTATTCATACCTATATGATGGGGGTGTTTCAATTGTCTGGGAAATTATATGATGAATTGGATGCTATGTGTGCTAGATTTTGGTGGGGCCAAGTTGGTGAAGAGAGGAAGATACACTGGAAAATTTAGAGCTTTTTAACACAGCCAAAGAAAGAGGGTGGGATGGGCTTCAGAGATATTAGGTCCTTTAATTTAGCTATGCTAGCGAAACAAGGATGGACGTTGTTGCAGGATAAAAACTCTCTTTTATGTAGTTGTTTCAAGGCAAAATATTTTTCGCAGTGTGAGTTCCTTGAGGCGAAGGATTGTCCGATTAACTCCTACGTTGGAATAGCTTGCTAGCTACTTAACCAGTTTTGAGGAAAGGGTGCTATTGGAGAGTGGGTAATGGTACTTCCATCCATGTTCTGAAGGATTGTTGGCTACCTAATCACCCAACTGGAAGAATTTTATTCAAACCCGAAGAGGAAGTTTGGGAGTGGAGGGTTTCGGACTTGATTGATTGGCAGAACCACTAGTGGGATAAAGAACGAGTTCAGGCACTATTCCATCAGTTTGATACTGAAGCTATTCTTCAGGTTCCTTTGAGTAGGTGGGTTGTGCAGGACTCCTTGGTATGGTTGTTTACAAATAATGGCAACTATAGTGTGAAGTTTGGGTACCATGTAGCTAAGCAATTGAGGACGGTGGAGAATCCTTCTGGAGAGGCTTTGGTGCATAAAGCAAGCACTTCCTTATGGTCATGGGTTTGGAAAGCAAGGATTCCCAATAAGGTGAAAATCTTTTCCTAGAGAGCATGTCAAAATATACTACCTACCCGGGATAATTTGGTTCGGAGAAGGGTGATGGATGATGCAAGTTGCTGCTTCTGTCATAGAGCTACAGAAATGATATTGCATGTGCTTTGGGAGTGTGGGGTTGTGCAAGATGTGTGGGTTAGTAGTGCTATTAGATTTCAAAAATTTGAGACTAAGCAAGTGGATTTTAGACAATTGGTAGTTGGTCTCATGCTGAAGCTATCATTGGAGGAGCGGGATTTATTTGGTGATCTATTGTCAAATTTGGCTGCAGAGAAACTCGGTTTTGCATGGGGGTGCCTTCAAACATCCATCACGGTCTTACCAACGTGCCTCGGATTATTTGAGAGAGTTTGTTGATGCACATGACCATCTGAGTGTACCTATTTCCGTCCACATCCCAGCAAGTCAAGCATGGCAGCCACCGCAAGGAGAGTTCTTTAAGCTCAATTTTGATGGAGACTATTTTGATAATGGTGCGACTTCAGGCTATGGTGTTATCATTCGTAATGGGAATGGCGAGGTTATGGCTGTTATATCTACAAGGGTGGTGCTATGAGGGATAGTGAAGAGTTGGAGGTGATGGCTTGTCACAAAGCTCTTGAATTTGCTATAGACGTTGGTTTTATGGAGGTGATTCTAGAAGGTGATAATGCTCTGGTGCTGAAGACATTGTCACAGGCTCAACCAAATTTCTCTCGGCTTGGATTCAGGGGCGGAGGCAAGGGGGGGCGAGAGGGGGCAAGTGCCCCCCCTGACCTCTTAAAAAAATATTCAGGGTGGCAGCCCAAACACCACGTCATCAAGTATTTTCACCTTGGCACAAACAGTCCACGCCTAGAAACAAGAGAAGAAAGCAACATTAGGTTCAAATCCTCACAACATTATTTTGTCATTTTCCAAACAAAACAAAGTTTTGTGGGTCCTACTTAACACCCATACTTCCTTGCCACATGTTCTCAAGCACTGGAATTTTTTTTTTTCCTGGAGTGCTTTTCTTAGGGCAACTTGTTCTTCAAATAAGGTATTCCCACGTAATCATAATAAACAAATATATTTAGGTCCTTGTATATCAAACTAATACCTTAGCATTCCCTAACCTTTTTCTCTTCTACTTTAACTTTTTCATAATTTCAATTTTGAAACACTTTATTTTTACTATAGAACCAATTTTAACTACTTACTACTTAAAGAATAGAATAAAAATACTGAAATTTTTCATAAATAAAAATACAACTTTATAATTCTTTTATATTGATTTATTTTCTTAATTTATTTTAAGGAATCAAATTATATGTTTAAATTCTATATATTTAAAATAATCTCTTAATTTGCTTGTTATTAACTATGATTTTTTTTTTGTTTTATTTATTTTAATAATATGAACTATATACTTACAATCAATTGAGATTATAGAGAAGCCAAATAACAATAATGATTTAGATTCAAATTCTAAACAAACTCATATCGAGGTGTATTTTACTAATCTTCCAATTGAACAAAATAAATTATGTATGAAAAAATAAATTAGAGTTTATATTATATTAGATTTGGAAGACAATTGCATTAATAGTTTATAATTCTATATCTATTTTGTTATTAACATCGATTAATAATATTTAGATTAATTTAATTTTCAATCTTGTCTTTTAATTTTGCCCCCCCTAAACTGAAATCCTGACTCCGCCACTGCTTGGATTAATCTATGAAGATATTTGGTGCTTGGCTGCAGGTTTTAGAGCCATCTCAGTTGGCTGTGTTAGACGTAGTGCCAATAGTGTTGCTCATGTTTTGGCAAGATTTGCTAGATTATCTAATAATGAAATTGTATGGATGGAGGAGGATCTCCTCCAACAGTGGATGCTTTGTATTTGGATTCCAGTCTTTTGAATTAATGAAAGTCTTTTGGTTCCGGTTTCAAAAAATTATAGAACCCACAAGATGTTGGAAAATACATTAAAAAATACACTTTTGTTATATATAAAAAAAAAAAAAAATTATGCAAAACACTGGAGTGTGTGATTTCAATTTTTTTTCAAAAAAGCTATAAAATACAGTATCAAACACAAATTTTTTATATTATAAATACTCAAAATATAATTTTTATTTAAAAAAAATTTACTATACTTTTTAATTCCAAATTCCAAAACAAACGAGCTTAGAGACGCAAGTGAACACTAAATACCTCATCACATCACACCCCAAGTGAATTAATAAATCATTAAATAGTCATAGGCTGAACTGTTTAAGAACTCGAGTGGAAGTTGATGGCAATAAATGAAGATGAAAGACATAGGACAGCTGATTTTAATGGGGTGGCTGAATTGTGCGTTGTGGTAGATCCCACACAGTTATCGGTCTCCAAAAGGCGCATTACACTTTAACCTGTAAAGTTGTTTTCCTTTTTGATAGCTGATATGACGTTATCATTTAAGGCTTTTCAAGGTGGATTAATGACATTTTATTAACATAAGTTATTGGTTAATAAATTGAACGGTCCAGATTAAATGAATTGTACGTGGTAGACTACTCTAAAGAGCTCTAAAAATCTTGATCCAACTAAAATGTAAGGCTTAGGCACATTCAGTAGAAAGATTTAAACTACATTTCTCAGTGTTTAAGTGCTAAAAATTGTGACTGTTACGCACTCTTGACGCGATAATCACTCCACAAGTACAAATTCTTGTGAATTGGAGAGTAAGGGTTGTGATTTATGTATCTAGGCAGAAGTTTCACATGCATATATATACTTAGTTTTCAAGTAACAGTTTTGAATGACAATTATAATTTATTTCAAAATCATGGGATCCACAAGATGTTGAAAAATACGTAAAACACACTTTTGTTAAAAATATATATATATATATATATATATATATATATATTTATGCAAAACACATGAGTGTGTGATTTCAGTTTTTTTCAAAAAAGTTATAAAAATACGGTATCAAACACAATTTTTTTACACTATGAATACTCAAAATATACTTTTTTTTTTTTTTTTTTTAAATTTGTACCATACTTTTTAATTCTAAACTACTACCAAACCAAACAGGATTAGGGACCCAGACATTATGGAGTTAATAATAAATACCTCATCACATTACACTCCAAATGAATTAATAAATCATTTAGATTGAACTAATTAAGAACTTGGGCTCAATGTAAGAAATGGGAGTTCAATGGTCCATTAAAAGAATGACTTGATGACCCATTAAATTTGGTTGACGAAAGATTGCAAGTTTTTGTAAGCTATTGCGTCTTGAACTGGAATGTTTCTACCTGTCTATGATGTTTCCTACCAACTTCTTGAATCAAATCAGAGTCGTTCAATCTTTTTTTCATGGTTTATGTTTCTCCTGGCCTTGGAATCTTGTTTTTTCAATGGGAATTTGGGTATTTTACGAACCCAATGGAGTAAGAACATTTCTAAGGGAAAGAAATTGATCATAACATTCATGAAACTTGCATTGGAATATGGAAATTTAATCATTTAATCAATGCTTTTTTTTTTTCTTTTTTTAGGGTGGTACTTTGAGAGACAGTAATGGGACATGGGTTACAGGTTTTGGTAGAGCTATTAAGAGTCACTATTAGTATGATGGCTAAAATTTGGGTTCTTATTAGAGATTGTCTCACTAAGGCAAAATTGAGATTAATATCTTTGTAACATAACTTCAGGTATCCCACAAGCTTTGTACATAAGAACAGAGAAGGATGAGATTAGTGTCTTTATAAGGACAATAAGTTGGTCGAGCAATAGAGAGGTCTTTTTAGAAATGGGCTGCCAAAGTGATGGCAAGTATATAACAACAAATTAACAAAATTTACAATAGTTTTGATGGACTTTGTTGTCACCTTCAGATTAACTATTTTATTGTTATATTTTTTAATTGAGTACACATTTAGTTTAATCGTGGACAAGGACATGTATTGGTAAAACAAAAACATCAATAACGGCAAGAACAGTGACTGACTCGTGCCTTGGAGTGTTCATATTATGAGTTTGATATTGTTGAATGTTCAAAAATACTTGGGATGGCCTATGGGCTTAAAATGCTTCTCTTCTCTATCTCTTTTTCCCCAAAATCAGTTAGGTTGGGCAAGGAAGGTTCTAGATTGAGTTGTGAGTGTTTAAATATGGATTAGACGGTGTGATTGTTGGTTTTTCAATCAATTGGGTCAAGGCCTGCAATATTAACACAGTGGGCTATCCTTCAGTGTTTACATTGTATAAAGCCCATTTGTTTTGCCCAAACCAGTACAACATTCTCCTCTTATAAACCCTATCTATGTTACAAATAAGATCAATCTCAATGATTTAATTATCTTTTATTTAGATTTTGATGTAACATATTCATTTGATTTGAAATAGTTTAGATATTTTAGAATAAGAAAGGTCTATATAGTGTAGAAGTTAAAAATCTCCTATGGAAATGAGTAGATTACTCCATAATACTAGAAAAGTACTTTAAAAATATGAAATTAGAAAAAATTAAGGATTCAAGAATTTGACTACAAATTTTGAACTCTAATTTAATTTAACTATTTTATTGAGGAATAATGTGAATATGATGATTTAGTCCAAGTAATATCTTTTTTCCCTTTTTTTTATTTTTATTGAGGAATAATATCTTTTTTTTTTTTCTTTTCTTTTTTAAGAGCGGGGCTTTTTAGGTTCAATGCACAAGAGAAAAAAGGCCAAAAATGCATCCCTATGCATAGGAGATAATTTTCGCTTATTAAGAGGGCATGTTGACTCACATTGTCTACTTTATAGTTGTTGTTCTTTAATCAAATGCTCCAAAAATATATAATAGGGTGCATCTTTTAGCAAATTGAAATTGAGTATAATTCATCATTGTATATTTAAATGGGTTAAAAGTTTGGTTAAATAATTAAATTAGATCACCAATCTTAACTCTTTTACGTAAATGAAAATTCCTAATATATCACAAGGACAATTGCTGGTCAACCAATAAGAGCAAAAGAATTTGCAAAATGTCTCTGACAACCTTTTGCCTTTTATATTGCTTTTTTTTTTTCCAATGGGATGGCATTTACTAATTTAGTTATATTTTTCCAAAGTCCTTGGCTGTATAGCAATAAGAAAATGAGCGTGTTGCTGTCATTAAATTGAACATTATAGAAATACGATGATAGCAGATTTATTCCTAGATATTTTGCCAACCCTTTTCCTGTAACTCTATACCTTCCTTTTTTAACAGCCTAAGAAAATAATTCAATGAAAAATAAAAAAAATCACTCAGCACCTCCTCTCCAAGAATACCGAGGACATTCCCCTCCTCGGACATCATGAGAATGTTTTTTTGGGTAAAGATTTAATAGTTTGCATCTGCGTCACTTCGTGTAAAGCCCATGGGTTGGACCAACTGTATTGTTTAGTTGGGTTTTCAACCTTACAAGTACTCTTGGGCTGGCCCAACACATACCTTGGGCCCATTGACCCTACATGGTGCATCTTTTTTAGCAAATTGAAATTGAGTATAATTCATCATTGTATATTTAAATGGGTTAAAAGTTTGGTTAAATAATTAAATATCTTAACTTTTAAAATGACAAATTCCAAATATATCAAAATGAATTGGTTAACCAGTAAGAGCAAAAGAATTTGAAAAATGTCTCTAACAAAGTTTGTCTGCAATTTTTTTTTTTTTTTTTTTTTTGTTTAATGGGATGGCTACTAATTTAGTTATATCCTAAGGTTACTGTCAACAATAAGAAAATGAGCGTGCCGCTGTCATATAAATTGAACATTATAGAAATACATGTTATCTTTCTATTCCTATTGTAGCCAAACTTTGTCTGTAACTCTATACCTCCTTTTTAACACCCTAAGAAAATAATTATAAAAAATAAAAAAAGAACACAATACCTCCTCTCCAAGAATAGCTCGAAGAGCTTCATATTGAGATCTTTTTGAGGGAAAGATCTAATAGTTTGCATCTGCAACTTTGTAAAGCCCATGGTTTGGAAAATGATACTTCATCAATGTTTGACTCATTCATGGTTTGGGCCTAATATTCCCGACAGTAAATTTCGAACTATCCTCAAATTCAATTTCTTTAACCGACCATGCCACATCATCAATAACGGCCATAACAGAATTTTCCTGATGCTGAGAAAGGCAACGCCAACACTATTTACTTTTCCCACTAGATTTATACTATTTTGAACTATTAAATTAATCGGTTTTTTGGACATGTATTTTCCTAAATATCCAAGTTCCAATTGTACATGTTGTAGCATTTTAAATTTTCCTAAAAATTAAAAATTGCCAAACACCGTAGAATTCAATTTCATGTATCTAATTTTCAATTCCAACTGTAAACTATATAATTCAACCTTCCTTATATTAAGAGTTTTGCAACTCAACTAGAACATCCTAGTATTTCTAATAAAGACATCCTGTGTGCATATGAAGAATTTGTTTCCTTTAATAAATTATGTTTACCGTGAAAAAATATAATTATACGCAATTTTTTAAAAATTTTGTAATTAAAAAGTAAACAAAATAAAATATGAAAATAAGTTCATCCAGCAGAGTATTGAGTTGATCTAATAAGTTCTCAATATTGGATGGTCATGATCCTTATAATCTCATCAAACCTTTTTTTTTTAATATAAGGTTGGGTTTGGATTGCGATGAAAAGGAAAAAAAATGTGCGTATGTGTTTTTTCTATGGGTCTTGTGCACTGTTCACAAGACCCACAAGTACGAATTTCAGCAAATTTTTCTTTAAAACTGGGTCTCACAGCATTATTCACACATTTAAAAATTATTTTGCTACAGTGTTTTCAGTTTTCAGCTTTAAAAAATAAGCAGTATTCAAACAGACACTAAATCTAAAATTTCATTCAACAGAGCAAATAAAGATTTTTTCCTCCAAGTATACCAAACAAATTCTAAGAGATATTATAACAAACATAAGTGCATTACTATTAACAAAGTTAACTAACTTAGCTAAAGCATGAGATACTACATTTTAAAAATATTGTTGTGGGATAATGATGATCATATTGCTTGGTTGGACTTGGTGTTACTCAAACGGTATTTCCTTGGGCTAGCATTGGGAAGTAAATTCAATCTGGGTCAAGTGTTTTTAGAAATCGTGTTTGGGCTTCAGGTCCACTTAGAGCCCACTTTTAGAGCGAACTTGTCTTTCTTTTTTGTTTTTCTTATTTGGAGATGACTATGAGCCCATTTATATTATATTTTGGAATTTTTAGAGCTCTTTATGTTTTAGCCCCAAAGAATTAATATATGATACATCATTAAATAGTACTGATAGGCTGAACTGTTCAAGAACTTGGGCCGAGTCTAAGAATGAGTAATATATAAAGGGCTTTTAGTTGGATCAAAGGAATCGCATGGTTAGTTGAGGAAACTGCTTAAAAGCCCATTAAAATAATGTGAAATAAACAACCCCAATAAAGGAAGAAATAGGGACGAGATTAGCATCTTTGAGTGGTGTTTATTACACACAAATTCTTGCACACAAACATACACAAGCAAAATTTTCATTGAAAGTCACCATATTCAATTGTGTGCAAGGGTGTGTAGGTAACACCAATTACCCATCTTTGTGAGGATAATAAAAAAATCTGAGAGGTCTTGGAGATAGGGAGATACCAAAGTGATGGAAAACCACAAATCTACAAGAATTTAGATGGAGGAGTTTGTTGCCCCCCTTGGCCCCCTCCAATGTGAAACAAAGTCTTCTATGTTCAAATTTTACTTTTTTTAAAACTAAAATAAATAGAAGTTTCCAGCTGGGACAACTTTCATGCATTGCAAAACAAAATTTGTTTCAAATAAAAAATATTAGTAGCTTTGTCTAAATCTAAAGATGGGAGAAAAATAGTTCGAATATCTCATTTGCAACATCTTGCAACATAAAATGGATAACTTATACTTGATAATTCTCCATTATCGCATCTATTTTTGTAAAATAAAGTAATTTGATCTCATTATGAGCTCTAAAACATGTAGTATTGAGATTCAATTCACTAAGCAAATTGGCACTTCTCTATAGCTGTGCCTTCAAACCGCTTAGTATTTTTAAATCTTGAACTCGTATTAATTTCAAAGGAAACATTAGGCTTTCCTATGCTTTATTAAAAACTAAAAGAAGCACATGAAACTAATTGACAAGACAACTACCAATCAATCATCATAGATGAGCAGAGTATAGATGCTGTAACACATGGAACTTAAGTAGTACTAGAGATAAGTTGAATACATGTCAGCATTGGAGAGTACCACAAGAGAAAAAAAATTAAGGGATATTTTTGGAAGAAGTCATATCAAACTAGGCCAGTAAATTTGCCTGGTCTACTGTTGTTAGAAGCCGCAAATGTGTTGCACATTTTGTGTCAGAAACCTGTGAAAGAGTTTGCAAATATTTTAAAAATAATCATTGGCTAGAAATCATAATCTTATACCAAGAAACATAAATTTATTGAACAAAGTTGACAACCACAGAGCACCTTCTTGTTGGGCGGGAAAACCTACTAGACTGGTATTGATATGGGAGAGCCTCAAGACTGAGTTTGATCCTTCAAGGAACAAGGCTTAAGCAATTTTGAGCTAGTAGCAAGATTTACACCTTTTTGTATTTCAGGTACCATTGTCTCGACATAAAATTCTTGATGTACAAAAGGGAATTGGGATGCTTCTGTTGGTGAGCACAGAAATGACAAAAAGTGTTGAGACTTTTGAGCCATCTAGAGTGGAAGAGAACCAAAAATAGCACTCTGTCCTCAGGCTTCACATCTACATGTCCACCACCAATTTCAAAATGTCAAATAGTCTTTGCAAGCCCATCATTGTGAGATTGTTGCATCTAGAGATCAAAATAGATTTAAAACTAGGCATAAGAAATATACAAATTTTCCTTCCCTATATGGTAAATGGAATGCATTAATTTTTGCTTGTGATAAATACACCCTAGATGATGGATTTTTAAATGCAAACATTATTGTAATTAATAAGAGAGGATTAGATCCAATGGAGCATAATATCCCAAAAATGGCTAGTAAATATTTCTAGCAACAAAGGATGTAATCAAATTCTTCTCTATTTCTATAATAATGACAATCAGCTCAATGGTGTAAAGTATATGAGCTAATGCCATTTTGATCTTGGCCTTGACAATGTGTTGTACATAAAGAATTAAAAGGATAGGTGATGGTCAGGAATATTATTCATGAGTACCAAGAAAAAAGAAAACTGATGCTGATCCTCGTCTTTTTGGCATGTACCTGGCTATAAAATGAAATTTTGTATTTGATAAACAACTTGGTTGTGCAACAGCAATATACTACATGCACGTAGTGGGTCTGCAAAACCAGAGTAATCATCTGCAAATAAGAAGAATCCAAGAATTAAAGAAATGTGAAGCAATTGTTAAATACATGACAACAATCAAAGCATACTATACCAGATTGTGTAGAATATATACCTGACTGTAACATTCAATTGATGTGGCAAGCCTATAGTTTTGTGAATGTCAGAAGCTATTGGAGATAGGGTTAGCTGGCCATAGCTCTCAATATTGATCATGTCATTATCTCTGGTAATGTGTAAGTGGTATTGCATCCTCTCTTTTTGGATGACTAATGGGGTTAACATACAGACTCCAAAGGTCCTTGTCGATGAGGTCCTAAATCTTATGTTTAAGGTAACAGCAATCATAAGTCCAATGTCCCCTTCCTTGCATATGGTATTTACATCGAGCCTTTGGATCACACCATGTCGGTAATGGACTTGTGGGAGACTTAGGTGGCACTGGAGTAATGAGTCCTGTTGAGATCAAATCTGGATGTTTTAATATTATAAGAGACTGACATTAGACTTAGCTAGCAGAGCCAATTTCTTCCATTGAAGTTTATATTAATGTTTTGTATGTAGTGAATCAATAAATAATATATTTGCTTTTCAATATAGAGGCTGAGATTTTAAGCTACTTTGGCTAAATTTCCCTCATCGGAGATGGGGTTCATGATTCTCATTGTTGAAAAAAAAAAAAAAAAAGAAGTGAGTTGGAGTAACTAACAATAAGATCATTGTCCAAAGCCCCAATTTGTTGAGGAAATTTGAATTAGAATCTACCCACAATTCTGTAGTATATCAACAATAAATGCTTAGGTTAATGGCCATTGGAAAAAATAATGAGAATACAAATGAGTAGATCTATGAAATATTCAATATAAAATGAAAAAATATGTATATTTTGGACATGGAGCACCCAGATAGATTTATATCTCTATTACATTTTGAGTATCAGCTAGTTAATTCTTACAACTACTCCCCTTTGAATCACCATGTCAGTTGCTAAACTCAAACTGTATTAAACAAATCATGGAGACAAGCCCCACATAAGCAACATTTTGAGAAGTTTCTCAATTTTCACATTATTGTGATCAATGATAATTAGCAATGAATTATGGTTATTATTGTTGGAAAATTAAATGTTTGTGTCTCATACAAAACATACCTAGTAGAAATTAAACGGATCTATTTCATTCACAATTGATAACATGCACGATGTAAATTTCAGAGTTCAAAAACAGGAGAGCGTACCTTGGTATGGTGAGTTTCAAAACAAAAATCGAAAGTACTTAGAAATACTTTTAATTTTCATTCCAATTCCACTTTACGCCCTAGAAGTGTGGTCTCTCAATCAGTTTCTAAGGGAGAATGATAAAGTGTCTCACACTCACATACACACTACTTCACAATAGTATCTCTTTTTCATCTATTAAAATTCGGTATGTTTCTCCCTTAATATCTAACTGTTTCTCCTTTCATGCAAGAGTGGTTCTATTTCTATTTCCTCTCAAGAACAAGAAACTTAGTAAGGGTTCTAGCTACTCTCATGTTAGAATTCATGATTTTTTCATGGAATTTTAGTAATGGTATTTGTGGTTTGTAAAATTAGAAATCATGAATTTGTGAGTCTACACATATAGTGTTTTAAGAAGCTTTGAAAATGTGTTGATGGTTTGTTGAAGGTAAATTAGGGTTTTTACTAATTAATGATTGTATATGATTAAGGAAATAAGAAAAAGTTAGGGTTAGTACTTTTGATGTTACTACTGGGATTTTTGTTGTATTTAATTTTGCTATAAATGGTTAAATAGCTGTATATAAGTGTTTTATAACATGTCTAATGAGTGTATAAAAATTCCTATATTATAATAAGACTATTTGCAATCATTTTATAATTTTACAAGAAAACGTTTCAAAGCTGTCACTGAGACAGATTCTGTGTTTACATAAATTATGTAATAAATCATATACAGTGAATTAGGATGCTAGGAGTAGTTTTTACAAATACTAAGACATATATGGTTCTAATGGAAGTGGTCTCACAGCAATTGGGACAATATAAAAATATTGGTTTAATTTTTGAGTTGCATGAAATTGTGTCAGGACAGATTTGTGAATGTTGTCTTATATGATTTTTAATAAATCATGATTTTATGCTTTGACTCCAAAATTCATATGGTTTTACTAGACATCCAAAGGAGTTGCTCTGTAAATTTGCATGAAGTTTGGATGTGAATTGTTAGCCCATTTGTTTTTTATAAGTGAAGTATATGCTGTTGGAATAAAACAGTGAACAGTAAGGGCATGCCTAACTTTGAGGATTTAATTCTAAAGTTAGGGTGAATGATTTGAGTTATAATTTATTATGCTTATCATTTGGTATGTCTAGATCATAGCTAAATTTTGTATATATTGGTTCAAGGTTTAATACTCAAAGGAGGGGTTCTAAACCATTCTACTACTTTTTCATGTTGCTGTCTTGTTCAACATGTTTTTATGATGCCATATGAGTGTATATGGTTATATGACCATGCTTAAAAGAGTTTATGTTAATGCATGCATTATTTCCTTAATCTCAAAGTACCTTTTGAAATGAAGTTGGCTCTTCTAGAGATATGATATAAATATGAGAATGTTGGTTTTCTTTAGTTTGGTACATCATTTGTTGATGTGTGCATAATATGTTTGTGGGAACCTCGTTGAGGTGGGATTAGGATCTCCTTGATTTTAAGAGATTGGCCTTGAGATAGATGTGTAAGTTTATTCTAAGGTATAATTGATAGTAATAAGTTTTGGTATTTGGTTTAAGTGTTACCAGCCCTCAGGTCTGAGCTCCTTCAACTTTAGGCTCTTTATTCCTTTGCTTTCAGGTAAGGGATAAGTTTTATGAGCATTTGGTAAGTCATGAGGTTATTTTAAAGTATATTATGCATTAAAAGTTTTTCATTAGAGATATGACATATAATCATATTTTAGACAATGATATGTTCGTGAGTTCTTGAAACTTTATGTATATGATTTAAGCATATTGATGCTGTAACTAATTCCACGAACATGATGTTAAAAGAAAACAATGGAAATACTTTTATTATGAAAGGTTATCCGAACTATGAATTTCAGTATGATGTATAAGTATGAAATGATTTCGGGTTATGTCCTCTAATGATCTGAACTTTGCCGGTAGGGGTTTAATTATTGGCTTTCTATGGAAAATGTTATATGTTTGGCCATTAAAAATGGGACTGGCTCTGCTATACCTGCCCTTGTTGGTTATGACCAACTTGTGGAGGATGTCAACCTATCCTCGTGGTTGAAAATATGCATTATGTGATCCCGGGAATATTTAGCATTGTGGGGAATGCTGGGTGCCTAGCACAGTGGTGTTAGAAGCCTCCCAAATAAGTGCAGACTTATCAACTATGGACTAACCAATACGGTATGAACAACTATATTATTTTAATGATCATGAAAGAATGATTTTGTTTAGATGCATTATGAAAAGTTAAAAGCTCTCATGAAAAGAAGTTTCTGATGAAAAGAAAAGTTGTTCTTTAAAGATAGAAGTTTATGAAGTTTTGTTGTGCTTTAAAGATTAAAAAAAAAAAAAAAAAAATCTGATGAAAAGGTTTTAGTGTTTTTTAAAGATAAATCTTCTGATAAAGGTATAAGTTTATGTTAAGAAGTCATCAAAAATCTGTTCTTTATGAAACATTAAGTTTGATTACTATGAAAGTTATAATATTTTATGAGAAGAAGTTTATAAAGAAAAGTTTTTTTATTTGTTAAAATGTTTCTAATTTAAGATAAAGTTACTAATTATCTGATTTAATATTTTGTAATAAGACTATATATATATATATACATGATTTTAAACAATCAATATCATATTTGGTGGCTTTGTAAGAAATAAAAGAAATTCAGCCTGAAAGGTTTTGGTAATACTATTTAGATAAGAAAAAGGAGAATAATTATTTTCCTATGAAAAACATATAAGTTTTTTTATGAATAGCATAAAATACTATACACGAAAAGATGTTCTCCTATCTAAATAATTGTAAAATGAAATGATTTGATTTATATGCATTCTTATTAAATTCTTATATATCTTACCCTTACTGAGCTGTGTAGCTCACCTCTTCCACTCTTTCAGTTAGCAGGTTTTATTTTGAGGCAGAGAGAGCCTTAGTCGAGTTTTGGAAGAGCTGGTTTTAGTTTTAAAAGTATAGATCCCAAACTAGCCATTTGATGTTTGGTTCTACAGTATTATGTATTTTAGGATTTAATGAAAGTTGTGTACCTTAAAGTATTAAGAGATGTATTATATGAAATTTAGAACTTGAGTAACTGGTGGATTATGTTATTCTTTGAGTACAGTGTAGATGTTGTGAATATCAAGTGAAAAGTTACACAAAGAAGTAAAGAAACAAGAATGAAAAGAAAGAGGGAAGTTTTTGTTAAAAGTTTAGTTGGTTTTTGTTAATATCAGGTTTTAAACTTGATATTAGCATGCCAATCATGGTCACAAATCTAGGTATCGGGTTTGGGTCGTGACAGAAATGACCTAAGTGAATCACAGCTACCAATCATGATCATACTTTCAAGTGATGGATAGTAACAATCACTTGGCAACTGTGTTTTCCCATCAAAGTACAATTCATGGAGAGTAGGAGCCCAAAGGAATGAAGCAATAAGTTGCTTACATTCTCTAATTTCAAGTTTGGTCAAAGAGGGAAGTTGATTGGGCAAATTCTGGCTTAGCTTGGGGCAATAACTTATGTGAAGCCATTGAAGACGAGAAAACTTCATCTTCAAATATAATCCATTCCTACTACTCTCGCATATTCTTAAAGCTTAAATACTTAAGGGATCTGAACGGTTTAATTGTAGAAGAATCATTCCCATAGAACTCATGACCCACACCTAATAATCTATCAAAACCTTCAATTTTAAGTTCCTTGAGGGCATGTAGTTTTCCAAATGGAGGCAAGGAGAAGCAATGCTTGCAATTCCTTAGCACTATGGAAACCATATTAGAGAATGAACAATCTCCTAACCAATTTGGAAAGCTTGTGCCCTCATAATGTTCAATGGTGAGAGAATTCAATTTTGTCTGTGGACACAACTGCTCAAGCACATTTCTTTCCTTTTTGAATCTTCAGTGCCATGACCATGTTCCCATTTCAACTCTAACTTAGATAGATCTTGCTTATCCTTTAATATAACTTCCATAGTATCTTTATTAATGCAATGAACATTTTCTAAGTTCAATATAGACTATTTTCCCTAAAGGTGTTGGAGCTCTCCCAATTCGCTAATGCTAGACCCATCATGTTTTCCCACCACAAAAATAGGTAATTTTGTGAGATTCTTCATTTTACCCATTTGTGGTGGCATCTTTTTCATTTTGCTTTCACTATTGTTCAAATGGCACAAGTTGATTAGTTTACCCATATTGGTCGGCAACTCAGTAATGTATGGTGGCAATATCAAGGTTTGCAAATTATAAAAGTTACATAAAGAATTAGCTAAGTGTTTGATTTTAGCGTTACGAATGTTTAAATAACATAGATGTTTCATGTTACCAATAGAAACTGGCAACTCTTTTATGTTTTTAGCCGAAAATGATAACACTTGTAAGCACTTAAATTTCTAAAACAAATCAAGATCTATCATCTTCACTATGTCCTTATGTTCACACCACAAAAATGGTAATCATCTTTCTACTAAGAATGTTCTCAAGCCTTTAGCCTCAAAAGGGATCTCAAATTTCTTAGAGGCATCAATGCTAGCTCTATAATATGACAAATGACGTGTCTTTTTGTTACTCCATTGGGCTCATCATTCTCCAACCTCAAACAAAATTCCTCAAATATAGATTTTGCCAAGTCATTAATAAGATCATGCATCAAGAAATAAGATTTAGACTTATTTGATTGTTGGAAAAATGACCTTGATACTAGATCATTAAAGTATTCATCACCTATTTCTTCAGGTTCCATACTCCTATCTTCTTTGGGTTGCTGCAATAAACCTTCTGCCATCCATAACAAGATCAACTCTTCCTTTTCAAATTCACGATCTTTTGGGAAAAATGAGCAGTAAGCAAAGCATCGCTTCAAATGCGATGAAAGGTAATGATAGCTCAATCTTAAAGCAGGGAGGATATTAGTTTTAGCTTCTGGTAAATCCCATATATGACTCTTCAAAATCTTTTTCCAATGTGTTGGGTTTTGATTCAAACACAACGAACCCCCAACTGTTTTTATAGCTAAAGGTATGCCTCTACACTTTTTGACAATTTGTTTGCCAATTACCTCTAGGTCCTCACAAAACTTTCCATTTCCTCACAAAACTTTCCATTTCCAAATGCATGTTGTACAAATAAATCCAAACTCCTGTCATTTGACAATTCTTTTAGACAATGATGAGTTGGTACCATGCATAATTTTGATGCAACTCTTTCACTCCATGTGGTAACAATGATCTTTACTTCTTGTGCCCCACATTTACGGACTTTAAGAAACTCATCCCACTCATTATAATTCTCATTCCACACATCATCTAAAACAAGAAAAAATTTCTTCCCTGCCAAAGTCTTTCTAATTTCAATTTGCAATGAATTCAAGTTTTGAAAGTCATTAGCAAACCTGACCTCCTCAAGAATAGTTTTAAATATTTTAAAACTATCAAAATTCACTGAAACACAAACCCATGCTTTGAGGTCAAATCTCTCATTTACTCTACTATCATTATATATGAACCGAGCGAGAGTTGTTTTAACAATACCACCCATACCCTTTATGGGCACAACACATATCTCATCGCTACTTGCATCATCTGATTGCCACAACTCAAATATCGCTTCTTTATCCATATCCCTACCCAACACATCACATCTTTCTTGGCAAGAAGTTGTTGATTGTGATGATGATAATGGTACCCCACTAGTAACCTTATTCAGACGAAGGACGAATATTCGTATTTTGTGAAAAATTCATATATATTTTAATATAAAAATTTATTTTTTTATTTTTTATTTTACATATTCATTTTTTAAAACACCTCATATAAGATTGTTTATATTACACTACATTTTATTAAAAAAAAATCAAATTTTCTTGATTTTTAAAATTGTTTTCTTCACATACAAAATTTTTTATTCACTCTCTTTCTTCATCCTTGAGATATGTAAAAAAAGAATAAAAAACTAAATACAAAATGAATACATATACACAATTATGAAACAATTATGTATTTTTACACAATTTTGCATAGCTTGATGTGGGTGAATTTTGGATTTGGTTGGTTCAAATGTGGTACATTTTATATTATATAAGCATTAATTCGAGTGCCCTAACAATATAAACTTACATTGTAGACACATAATATATTTATAACATTATGCACATTGTGTGTCTACAATGTAAGTTTATGTTACTAGTACAATGTAAACATGAAAAAGTCTTTTAATTTATCATTTAACTTGTGTATTAGATGTTCATCAAAAGAAAACTTGTGTATTAGATGCATGCATGTATCATTTCTATCACAACACTCCGTGGACTACTAAAAAAGTCCTTAGCATCTTTCTCACGTCTCTCTCACGGTGTGTTATGATAGAGATGATACTCTTAAAATTCAATCTCTCTCTCTCTCTCTCTCTCTCTCTCTCTCTCTGTGGAAAATTTTCCAAGATATTTCCTATCATTCACAAGTTTCTTTTATCTCTAGAAGCTTGGTGAAGGACAGTTGTTACTGTCGGTAAGAGAATGGCCTGTTCAAGGTCGGCGCTGTGCTCATTTCGTGTGTGAAACAAAGAAATTAAGTCTTCCGACTATTACTGCCAAGATGACTAAAGCCAGTAAATTCAACTGAATATTCTATAGAATCACAACAATTTCTCACCTACTGATAGGTACATGTAAAAGGATAAACAGTCAGCCGTAATATGTGATATAGGATAGTTGTGAATAATGATATGATAAATATTGTGACATTTGAATAGAAAAATGTGGTCACAATATGTCTACAATACCTTCACAACAACTCTAAATACAAGTTAATATTGACTGTTACTAGTAAACGAAAAAGTAATTATGGTGAATTCAAACCAAAATCAACTTACCAATTATGATATTTGTAAAAATATTGTAAATATAGTATGGTGGTACTTCTTATTACAATAATCCCTATGTTTATAAATCTAAAAATGAGAAACGTCATATTCACAATATTTTCATGATAAGTTTACAACAAATTTTATGTAGCAAACTATTACCTGTCGATAACAATACCTTCCAAATAAGTTTGTAAAAATATTATAGATACAGAATTTGTGCATGGAAGTTGACAACAAATTTGACACTCTGCATGTGCCCTGCCACCTCACCCGTATGGCCCACCAAAATTTCGCATCTCAGTATTGTTTCTTGCTTTGCTGGGTAGCTCACCATTTACTCTATCTGTGATTTTTTTTTTCTTTTCTTAAAGAATGATGGTGTTTTTTTTTTTCAGTCAACTATCACCCTTTTTAGTCCGATGTCCCATGCCAGTCTCAAGCGATGTAGCTCAGCAGCAAAAGGTTCCTCAGTGTGTTCACCTCGGGCTTTCAAAAGAAGGGCGGTTTTTTTTTTCCCCTCTTTAGTTCAATTTATTTACTGCCTTTGGTTTGGTGAATCAAAAATTAGTTTGCACTGAAGTATTTTAGCTTTTGAATTGGTTTATATATATATATATATATATATATATAAAGGGATTTTGTTTCCAATTCAAACCAAGCCCTTTCTGCTCTCGCTGTATCTCTGTTTTTATGCGTGTGCGACAACTATAGCAATAGTAGATGAATTGTTCAAACCCTTCCATCAATTTTGGTCTAATAAAAAGCATTATCCCATCCATATTCAAATGAATTAATATTTAAAATATTGATTAATTTGTGCAATTGATAATTACGTTCTTGTTGGGGAGATTAACACCTTGGGAGCCTCTAGATGAATAATTAATTTAACATATAGGGGATACCACTTGACCCAATGGTTTGGAACTAACTATGTTATATTAATCACTTACCTATCTTATTCTTATTCAATGTAAGACTTTACTTACACGTGCATAAACAATAGTTCTGAACTCAATCAAACATGACATTGGTGGGAAAAATAAGTTGTCTCAATATATTACTTATCTTGAGCTCAAATATATTCCGATCAAATTGTCAAATTTTTGGTCAAAACAAGGTCAAGTTCGAGTTGACCACACTCAAACTTGTGGGAAGTCTTTGAAAATGTATATTTTGATATAAAATGATGAAATTTAGTGGTTTAATTAAATTTTGACTTTGTTAGATTATCGGTTAATTAAGACAAAGTTTAGTCAACAAAGGGTATTAGGTAATTTTGATTGCCAAACCATAAAATTGTTTAATCCAACATTTTATAGGGACAAATTAAACTATTTTCAACATCCTTGTGATCCAAATGTGAAAAATAGAATTTTTGTCATTTTTAAATAAAATTGTGGTTTTTATGTATAAAATAAGGGTAGACAATATATGGTATCGACAACTAGGAAGCAAGTAAAAATAGATGGGTAATAGCAAGAGATAGTGAAGAAACAAACCGAATATAAGTGAAAAGTTTAAAACCCAACGTAACTGACCCACTAAAACTAAAAGCTTCACTCCAAAACCCACAACTCAAAAGGAAATTCACAAACCCAAACACCTACTGAAAAACCTCTGAAACTTAAATTCCCACTTAAATTTAACCAAAAAACCAAACAACACAACATCAAGAGTAGAGAAAAGAGTTTCGAAATAGAGTGAACAAACTAAGAGTGAGGCAAAGAGACTCACCTGAGCTAAGATGCTCTAGGCAGAACTGTTGGACTAAGAGAGATGAGCGACAAAGACGAGGAAATGAGAAGAAAATAAGAGGAAATGCTCTATTATTCTTTTATGGTATGTTTGGTTGAGAGAGAGAGAGAGAGAGAGAGAGAGAGAGAGAGAGAGAGAGAGAGAGAGAGAGAGAGAATGGTTGGAAGGGGAATTTAGTTGGGAGGAGAGGGAGGAGAGAAAACTAGTGGGAGCTAAGTGTTTTCTTCTCGGGCTCACCAAAACCCAATAGTCCTCTTACTAGACTTAATAATTTCTTAATATATGGAGTGAAAGAACCGTTGGGCTTTAAGTGTGAAATCTAACTTGATGACAAAAAGTCTTGCATGTGGGTCCCACCGATTTCATTTTTATTATTCATTTTCCATTTAACTTAGTTCTTTAAGAAATGAAAACTCAAAATTGTTGTTCTCATTT
This sequence comes from Castanopsis chinensis, assembly GCA_032878915.1. NCBI lineage: Eukaryota > Viridiplantae > Streptophyta > Magnoliopsida > Fagales > Fagaceae > Castanopsis > Castanopsis chinensis. The sequence goes on from JAVQMG010000090.1 coordinate 2,327,189, forward strand.
TCTTAACTCATTCTCACTTTTTGGATGATGAATTATGAAAACTAAGTTAAAAAACCTAAACCAAAACAATATTTGAGATGGTGGGGCCCACATAAAACAAGAACTGGATTATGAAACTGAATGAAATGGAGTGAACCAAATAGGCTCTTAGAAACTACACATTAGCTTTTTGAATTTTATCCAAAATAATAGATCAAGTTGAAGTTCACGATTGTGAAGAAAGTTGTACCTAGAAATGATGTAAAAATCTTGGACAAGAAAAAACAAGAGAAAAACTTTTCCCCCTATTTGGAGTAAAAATGTTAGTTTTTATCAGGACAAAGTTTGACTCCAACACCCACTAAAAAAATTAGATGATTACATATTTTGAAATCTAACCATTGGATTGCATATTATTTATATTCTTAGCACGCGTGTCAAATTTCATGTCAATTGGATTTTTTCAATCCATAAACCTATTTTTTATGCATAATCTTAAATTACAAAATAACTTGAAATTTGAACTTTTTTTGATAATATAGCTATTGATTTTTTTTTTCCTTAAAATTTTGCAAGAATGAATTATACGAGAAGAAAATGTAATCTAGCAATGAATTTGTCAAAATTCATATCTAGTAAAAAATTATTGAGTGTAGTTGGAGCCAAACTTTGTCCATTTTATTATTCTAGGAACTTATAAAATGATGCAGAACAGACAGCAATGACCTTTTTGGAATAGCAAGGGCGCTTGAAATCATAGTCTCATGGCAAATGGCACTAGTACAAACCATTGGGCCCAGAGCCGAAATTGCATGAAATTTGGAGCCCCTTAATTTTGGTGAATTCCTTTGTTAACACCTCGAAAAGTCAAAATAAGGCTGAAAGCTCACTTAGTGTGTAAAACACTAATGAAAGTTTAGACCCCCAATATCAAATTAACCAACACACGCTTATACTCAAACAATAAATGTGCGGAATGATAAGTATAAGCAATAACCAAATAAACAAACTACTCTAAACTATAATTAATCACAACACAGTAGTAATTAATAGGAGAGAGTAAGGGTTAGAGAGATGCAAACACAAAGATAACACCGGCACTTGTTATCGAAGAGAAAACCGAAGAACTTAGCGAAAAATCTCTCCGTCACCCTCCAAGCGGTGAAATGATCCATTAAAGAATAAAGTTGGGATACACAAATAGCAATAGATCCTCCAAGCCTAATCTACCCAATGCACCTAAGAACTCCAACCTTCTTGCTCCAACAAAGTTAAGCATTACCGTGTCTACTTTAGCTTTCTGGATCTCGCAATAAGCCCATTACACCAACCAAGTGAGTTGATCATCTCCGAACTACTTCCCAAGTACCAAATTACCTCCTCACTGATATGAGTATGGTGAGATAAAGATTTGGCTAACGAACCTCTCAAGGGTATGCCAATGGAGAGGGTGAGAGTAGAGGAATTTGGAGAATCAAATGTCTAAGAATGTGGGCTAGTCAATCTTGGTTTTCTCTAAGGTTTCTCTCTCAAAATTTTCTTTGAAAGCTCTCTAAATTTCATGGGTATAAGGGTATTTATAACAAGGTATGCGAGGAATATGAAAAGTCATTTTTCTGCAAAATAGGGCATTTTGACGACTCACTTGCGAATGGGATGAGTCGCGAGCTTAAGTTGCGAGATAACTGCTAGGCCAGACTGTACTTTTTGTGCTGTAGTGCTCCAGCTGTCGTGACCCTTCAGTTTCCTGCATGCTTCACATGTGTGGCATTTTGGCAAGTTGTCAGTCGCGAGAATCACTCTGAATGCTTACGCACTTGAATTCTTCACACTTTCTCACACACAACCCTTACATAATTCTCACCTAAATACAGGATATCTAATTGCTGAAATACAAGCAAATTTGACACGAAATAAAGCCAACACATGATTGAATAAATTTAACCTTACAAAGGTCCTGCTTTGTTTTGGTTTATGGTTTTGCTTTTAGCTTAATTTTGTCATTTTTGGTAAAACTTGATATTTTGCCACCTAATTTCGTGATTAGTGCAAATTAGGGTTTTGGATGGTTTCCTAATTGTCCTAAGGTTTTTTCTTTTCAGTATTTATTTCAACCTCCAAAGATAAATTCATATTATTATTAATAAAAATTCAGACTTTGTCTATTGTTTTCTTTAGTGGATTCCAGATCTAGCTATCACCTTATGGATTCAAGAGATCCCTCGTGAATTTGATGTTTGCTACTAGAGACGTGAGTGTTTTCTTCAAGATTCTATGACATCATAAATCTTGTACATTAGTTTCAACTTTCAAGTAAAGACTTCCACACTCCCCCCACCCCCCCCCCCCCCTTTTGAGAAGGAAGACCTTCTCCCTTTGATTGTTTACTTTTGACAAAAGTGAATTTGATTTACCATTCAACTTTGTTGGCCTGTGTTATTATTTTGCTAACTGGCAACAGTAATGCTATGCTAAGCACGACAATCATTCATACAATTTTCTTGTAACTTATGACATGCTAAATTATTATTAGATTTACATTATTTTTTACATGGATTGCGTATTGATATTATTATTATTATTACTAGTCTACTGGATGAGTTTTAGGGGGGAAAAAAAAAGCAATGTTGTATTATTTATTAGTTTTTTTGTGGGAAGGAATAAAAGACATAATGTTACATCTCTAGTTTAGTTTGTGTTATATAATGTATATAGAGGTATAATAGGTTGAAATATATATACCAGAAGGTGCCTATTTGTAGGGTTAAAATAGATTGACCCCAGTTAATTAATTCAATTACTTAAACTGATTAAATAGGTCAAATTACATGCAAATCGTGGAGGCACCAATAAGTCACCAAATAAACTAAATGCAATGGAAATTAAATTGACATGATGATTTGTTGACAAATGGAGAAAACCTTTTGCAAGGCAAAAATTCCACCAAGTGAATTTAAGGTCACCATTCTAAGAATCCACTAATTAATAATCAAGTGGTTACAAGTATAAATAATCTTATCACTACCCTGACCTATCCCAAAATACCAACCTAAGGTTGAATCTTTGCTCCAATACCTAATTTGACTTGATCTTGTAGTAGCATTTTTTCCTTTGTTGCACAAATCTTTACTCTACGACTAACTCCTTTGCACGGATCTTAGTACGCGACTAACTCCATAGCAACCCTTTGATTGTAGTAGTTGATTTGCAACAACTTCACATAAAAACACCAATAAGATCTTCAATGTCGTTGCTAGAGAATTTGCTTGCTTATAGAACCCAAAGCGTACAAGAAACGCAGCAAGAACTGTTTCTTCTATAGGAGGAGGCTAGGGTTTTCTTTCTCCACCTCCTTATTTAAATAGGAGCTTAATGGGACTTTTAAACGTGTATTATGCAAACCCATAAACAAATAGCCTTTAGGAATCAAACTGTTGTAGGCTATGCCAGACCACAAACGCGTTAACCCCTTGTGATAACTTAGATTAATTAAATTAGCCCAGTTATTAATTAATCAAATTAACATGCAATATCACGTGGTAGCACAAACAAATCACCAAACTAAGTAATGCAGCAGAAATTAAATGACAAGGTGATTTGTTTACAAATGGGGAAAACCTTACGGCAAAAACCCCACCGAGTGATTTAAGGTCACCACTCCTGAAATTCCACTATTATCACAACAAGCAGTTACAAGCAAGGAATCACAAGTACCTTACCAACCTACAGTTGAACTCTTACCCCAATACCCAATTGGACTTATTCTGTAGTGACAGTTTCTCCTTTTAATGCACGGCTCCCAAGTATGTGACTAACCAGATGTGCGGATCCCAGTACGCGACTTCAAACACCAACTAAAGAGAGAGAGTTGTTGGCTGCAAAGTTCTTCAAATCATCAGAGATGAACTAGGGCACGAACTTTGTCTTTCAGATCACAAATTGCATGAACAAGAAGTTCTGAATAAATGTGCAACTTGCATCCTTGTTTACGGCCCTTAAAATAATTCTTTTATATGTCTAGGGTTAGGAGAAAAGAAGTCCCAAAGACACATTGACGGATTGGACTTGAAACAGAACTGGAAATCTGTTTTCTTTAATTCTCGACAGATAGAGGTGTCGAGAGGTGTCGAGAAGCTGTCGAGGCTCGGGGCAAAACAGCTTCTTAATGCTCGATAGATGCATGTGTTGAGGTATGTGTCGAGCTTTAAAAACTGGCACTTTCTTGCTTGTTTCTTGGACAGACTTTGACGGCTTCAACACTTAATCTTGAACCCAAGTTTCTTGAAGTGTTTAACACATCCTAAATCTACCCAATTACAAGTAAAGTACGTTTTGTCTAAAGATAAGCCAATTACATAAAATAGCGACATATGTTCACAGACTTGAACTACATATGTCCTAACAAAACCACAACATACAAATGAAGATGTGAGAGAAGTCATAAATCACTCAACTCATACTCACTTGTTACATACAGTAAAATCTATCCTAACACAAACTCTTGAAAAACTTTGCAAGAAGAGAGTTTATGGCAAGAAGACTTTGACAACCTGTATTTCTGAAACACTTATAAACAAAACACATCAAGGCATCTTTGTGTGAAACAGAAATAATAGATTGCGTACAAGTAAAGAAACATGTGTATAAAGATAGAAAAGAAACAACACATGTAAAGGTAGGTGAAAGAAAAACATATATCATCATATATAAGAAGAGAACAAATACAATGTATGTCAATACATGATCAAAGTATCTCTAAAAAGACAAGAAAAGAAAAGGAAATACATATGATCACCTCACTACATCCCTCAATCCACACTCCCCCTAACAAAAATGTCCTATGCTAACACTCCCCCTAAGCATGACTACTCTCATACAAAACTACTCCCCCTTTTTGTCACGAGTGACAAATGGTAGGTCATGTAGACATCTCATCCAAAGAGCTCGCATCTCCATCATCATCATCGTCAGAAGCATCATCGTCAGCCTCAGTCTCAGTCGACACATAAGGTGGTGGAGGAGAAGCCTTTGGTGCAAAGCCGCCCATGGTCGCCTGTCGCCTGGCGATGCGACCAACACAAATGTTCACCTGATACAGCTGGGTGGAGAGTGTATCTAGGCGAGCATCCATGCGCTGTAGCTGCGCCATGATGTCTCCTAAGGTGACGTCGCTCGAAGAAGAAGAAGCAGGAGCTCGAGCGGATCTGGAGGTGGTCGGACGGGTGGAAGGAGTGGCACCGTCGGACTGTCTCGATCTAAACTGTGCCTCGCTACGTTTTACGGTAGCGGCGTCTATGGCAGACATGACATGGTAAGGATCGGACGAAGGGAATGGGATGGAAAAACGACTCAGAATCCTCGTGATAGCGGAAGGGAAAATGAGCTTATCACGGGTGGCCGTATCTCTATAGACATCTATGATGGAAAAGATAAAGTGTGAAGGAAAGTCTATAGAGAGATCCTATAAGAGGGACAACAAAAACCAAGCATGAGACTCTATAATAGAGTTGTAGTGAGAAAGTGGGTGCAAAATAAGAGTCATCACCATGTTAAGGAAACGAAGACCTTTAGCAAAAGGTCGACATGGTGTGTACATATGATCTCCCCAAGAGGAAGAACGCTCACAGAACGTCGAGATCATCTTGTCTTTGGACACAGTCCAGAGACGCTCACAGCTAGGATAATCAAGATGATCCATCCTAGGGACATGAAGAACCTCAACGACTAACTCTGGGGTGACAGCAAAGCTCATACCTCGGACGCAAGAGTAGAAAAGAGGTACTGAAGAATCTATCCCGTGGATGTTGGAGTAAAACTCCTGTATCAACACGAGTGGACATGTGACCGGGACGTCACACAGTGACTCCCAAGCCCGACTGTGTATGACATCGGGAAGGTCAGTGTCGGTAAAGTCTACCAGGACAACGTGGCGTTCTGAATGAACACCTCGTTTAGAGAAGTTCTCCGAGAAGTCCTTATGGGCTTTCTCATCACGGAACCAGACAGAAATAGGAGTAGAATCTGAGGAAGACTGTCCCTTAGAACGCAGAGGGTTTTGGGATGGAATGGACTTACGCTTAGGTGCCATAGACACTACTAACGCAATCATAGAGAGGGGGAAAGAAGAAGAGACACACAGAAAAGTTCCAAACAGTTCAATATAGATAGAATATACTGAAAAGAAAGAACGTATGCATGGAAAATGCATGAACATGTGACATGCAACATAACAACATCATGGGCTCAGCCCAATCCAAACCTAACAGCACACAACAGGTAGGCACACATCTAAATGCATGAAAATACAATTAGAATGCTAATGTGATGCAATAATGAAGATCGCGAAGAACACTTGAGAAAGCCTTGGAAAAAGGTTTGGAGGGAGAGAGAAAAGTTTTGAGAGAGAGAACAAGTGTTTCAAGCGAGAGAGGTCGAGCAAAATGAGAGAGAAATCGCGAAGAACCTATTTATCCACCTTCAGTAATTCTCGACAGATGAAGCTATCGGGAGGTATCGAGGTATCTGTCAAGGACATGTGTCGAGAAAAACACGTCGACAGAAGAAGCTATCGAGATCATGTATCGAGGCAAATGAATCAAACAAGAAGGAGCCTCGATCGATCCAGAAGCTATCACGCAGACAGAAAGATTCTCGATCGATCCAGCAGGTGTTGAGGTATCTGTCGAGACTGCGATAAGAAAAGTTCTAAGAAGCTCGACAGATAGCTTATGTGTCGAGAGGTATCGAGGAGGTGTCGAGATGCCTTTAAAAACAGTTTTTCAAAAGAAGAAAAACACAGACATGAATGCAATCATGCATACAACTCAACTAAAGATCCAAGCAACACATTAAGCTCTCAAAAACATCTCTCAACAAAAATTTTGATGCACATGTATCTCAAAACACGCACACACACACTAAACATGTCTAACCAATTTTATATTTCAAAAACAAGTCAAGACAGTTTAGTGAGCATACATTAACGCATGTCAACCTTGTGATGGCCAAATCACATTGTACCTGCACATGTATCAAGAAAAGCAAAGAGTATTGCGTGTCGTGTGTGAAAACATCGCAAGATTGCATAAGTGTCTTAATGTTATGACGATTTGAGATATGAGAAAATCACTTTAACTCACACACAATCATAACTGTTTGATGGGGACTATCACCTTTGAGGTACATCCTATAACTCCCACATCTCCTAGAAAACACGCTTGCAACCATATTTTAAAGCATTTTGATTTTTTTTGCTTTTTATTTCTTTGCATATTTTCTTTTATTAAGCATATCATGCATGGGCATACAAGAGAAAGAAAAGAAATATCCAATTATGTTAAGCTTTTGACATTGCACTTTTGCTATGCCGAAACATACAGATGTCATTAACATTGCAATTTTGCTATGCCGAAGTATACAGATGTCATATTATGATTGGCGAGTAACAGTGGTGAGATGGTTATTTATGCCTTTCTCTTAGGATTTTCTAGTTTAACCCGTCAAAAAGAGTGATACGAGTGTTAAGAAGAAGAGATCACTTAACCCTACTCATCACAAATAAAGAGCTACAAAGCTCACTTGCTTAGTTGTGCAGAGGAATGCTCATCTAAGCTACAGGTGATACAAAGTTTAGAAAACTCTGTCTCAATGGCCATTTTAAAAGTTCACATGAACTAATGCACACAAACACACACTGTTTTTGTATTTTTCAATTTTTTTTATTTTTATCAGAAAAGCAAAAAATAAACCACAAAATTGAAAACACACAAATAAAAACATGTAAAGCAAAACAATGCATAAAACTGGACTGACTCAAAAAAGTAAAGAAACACACAAGTAATGCAACACAAAAAAAATGAGAGAGAAGAAGAAGTGACTGAAATCACTTAGATCCCTTTGCCTTCCACACCTTGGAAGAACCTTTCCTTTTGGTCAACGCTTAAACCGGTGATAAGGGAGGAGAGTTTAAACCGTTCAAGTTTGAAAGGAACATGATGGCTTTAAGAATGTCTCCAAGAGGAGCGAGAGAAGACTGAAACTGATTCTGGCTCCCAGATGCTATTGTGCCATTGGACTGTTGAGTGGCACGCCACTTATAGCAATTTGGTCGAGTGTGACCGGCAACACCACAATGATAACAGAGATGTGGCTTCTTTTGTCTGGCCTTTTGAGAGTTAGTCTTCTTAGTCCTAGGGTTTTTAGTTTCCCTTGTCTCACTCCTAGAGGGTGCTCCTAGGATGGACTTGCCCTTGTCTACGTTCTCACTAGCTAATTCAGTTTTAACATTCTTTTCTTCATTCTCAATGTTATTAGCAGGTGGAACAAACACAGTAGTACTAGAAGTAGGAGTATTAGAGAGAGAGAATTCATACCCCAATCCAGTACGATCTGAAGAATATTTCTGAGCACTCAGCATCTCGTCCAGTTTTGCACTTGACGTCCTTTCCAGTTGTGCTCTGACTTGAAACAGGTCCGCTTCAAGCTTTTTGGTCCTTTCAACCAAGAAATTGTTTTCGAACCTCAGTGCTCCAATGGTTTGATTTGCTTCATCAACCTTTGTGGACAGCTCCTCACGGTTGAGTTCCTCATCACTGAGCTTCTTGGTGGCCAGCCTATAAAGTTTCTCATGCTTCTCAGAAAGCTTGTACAGTTTCTCATAGGCAGTATGGATATCATCTTGATCATCCATAATCTCACATTTTGAATCCACCAATTCCGTCTCTTCATCCACTTCTTCAGTAACCCCATCAGTAGGATTAACAGTGGCAGTGAAGGCATTCAAGATTCCGTCGTCTTCATCTTCGAAATCGTCCTCGGGCTCCATGTCGCTTAGGGTAACAGCAAGTGCCTTGCTCTTCCCTATGCTCTTAAGGTACGTAGGACACTCTTGTTTCATGTGTCCGAAGCCGTGGCACCCAAAACATTTTGGTCCAGCGGGAACAGTGTACTGACCGCCATCCTTGATATCCTTCTTCCCTTTATCAGAATTCTTGAGTTGTGAAGAACTGGATTGTCTACGGTCTTTGTTGAAGCCCTTTCCATTTGCATTCTTCATGAATTTCTTGAATTGCCTTGTGATGTAAGACTTCATCTTGGAATCTTCATCATCTGAAGAATCATCCGTATCACTGCTTTTGGCCTTTAGTGCCAAGCTCTTGCCCTTACTTGACTTGCCTAACCTAGTCAGCCCTAACTCATAGGTTTGAAAATTTCCAACCAGCTCAGTCAGAGGAATTCTGTCAATATCCTTTGACTCCTCGATCGCTGTGATCTTAGCATGGAATCTCTCGGGCAGCGATCTAAGCACCTTCCTTACTATCTTGGGTTCAGGGATAGTTTCCCCAAGATTAAAGGCTGAGTTTACTATGTCCTTAAGCTTGGCATAGAAGTCATCAAACGACTCATCCTCCTCCATCTTAATTTCTTCAAAGCGTGTGGTGAGCCTTTGTAGTTTTGAATCTTTGACAGCCTTGGTGCCCTCATAGGTTGTCTGGAGGATGGTCCATGCTTCCTTAGCAGTTTCGGTTGAGGAAATTTTCTTGAACTCCTCATTGGTGACTGCATTGAATAGGGCATTCAATGCTCTGATGTTGAAGTTTGCCGCCTTGATCTTAGCATCATCCCAGTCGGCCGACGCTTCTGTAGGCTTGGTCCAACCTATCTCCACAACTTGCCACACCTTCTCATCTAAAGACTGCAAGAAAACTCTCATGCGTACTTTTTAGTATGCATAGTTAGTGCCATCAAATAAAGGAGGTATAATAAGAGATTGTCATCTATCCATGACAGCAGGGGTCAAATGGATCACACACAATGGATTAAATCCTAATCAGAGTGTGCTTGCTTTGATACCACTTGCTAGGCCACAAACGCGTTGACCCCTTATGATAACTTAGATTAATTAAATTAGCCTAGTTATTAATTAATCAAATTAACATGCAATATCAAGTGGTAGCACAAACAAATCACCAAACTAAGTAATGCAGCGAAAATTAAATGACACGGTGATTTGTTTACGAATGGGGAAAACCTTACGGCAAAAACCCCACAGGGTGATTTAAGGTCACCACTCTCGAAACTCCACTTTTATCACAACAAGCAGTTACAAGCAAGGAATCCCAAGTACCTTACCAACTTACAGTTGAACTCTTATCCCAATACCCAATTGGACTTGTTCTGTAGTGACAGTTTCTCCTTTTAATGCACGACTCCCAAGTACGTGACTAACCAGATGCGCGGATCCCAGTACGCGACTTCAAACACCAACTAAAGAGAGAGAGTTGTTGGCTGCAAAGTTCTTCAAATCATCAGAGATGAACTAGGGCACGAACTTTGTCTTTTAGATCACAAATTGCATGAACAAGAAGTTCTGAATGAATGTGCAACTTGCATCCTTGTTTACGGCCCTTAAAATAATCCTTTTATATGTCTAGGGTTAGGAGAAAAGAAGTCCCAAAGACACATTCACAGATTGGACTTGAAACAGAACTGGAAATATGTTTTCTTTAATTCTCGACAGATAGAGGTGTCGAGAGGTGTCGAGAAGCTGTCGAGGCTCGGGGCAAAACAACTTCTTAATGCTCGATAGATGCATGTGTTGAGGTATGTGTCGAGGTATGTGTCGAGTTTTAAAAACTGGCACTTCCTTGCTTGTTTCTTGGACAGACTTTGACGGCTTCAACACTTAATCTTGAACCCAAGTTTCTTGAAGTGTTTAATACATCCTAAATCTACCCAATTACAAGTAAAGTACGTTTTGTCTAAGGATAAGCCAATTACATAAAATAGCGGCATATGTTCACAGACTTGAACTACATATGTCCTAACAGGCTATATCAGAAATACCATAAGCTCGATAGATCGACAAGTATTGAGACAAGTATCGAGCTTTAGTAAATCTCAATAGATTGACAAGTATCGAAGAGGTATTGGGACCTGCTGATTCAATTTTTCTTGAGCAATTCTTAAGTAATTTTCATGTCTTCAATACAACCACTTGTAATGATTATCTTGAACCTATTTATATTTACCCAAATACACGTGAAATGTGTTTTGTTATAGGATATGTCAATTACATAAAAATATGAACCTAACACTATTGAAAGGTCATAACCATTTAAATTGGATATACCAAAAGGTGCTTATTGAAAAGTCATAAACCTTTATATTTAATATATATTAAAGGTGCTTATTGAACGAAAATATGCCTATTGACCAAAGGATTCCTATTGACCAAAAATATGCATATTGAATTAAAAGGAGTCTATTGAAGGGTCATGAATAATTCTTTAGGTATAATAAGTGGTTCATATTCATTTGGTAACTTCTTCTCAACTTATTCTCTTTCATCTTTCTTAGAAGCACAAGAAATCTGTGGGTTTCTCCAAAATTGCTATTTGTAAGTCGGTTTTCTTGTTGTTGTTAAATAGTGAAAAGGTCTAGAAATCAAGCCACACCAATGGTAGCAACAATAATATTGAACGATTTCTTCACATGCCTTACAAATGCTATTCTACTCAAATTTCTCATTCTCTTCCCTACGCATTACCGATGCTTCTCCTCTCAATAACATTTTTTTAAATATATACATCATATGTGAAATGGTGAGTTGACATGGTCATGAGCACTATAATGTATGGCTCTTGTGCAGCTGTGCTATCAGTCTGTGGTTGTTCGTACCAACTAGTAAAAAGTGAGCGAGCAAAGGACTGTATCTAGTTAATTGAGTTTATTTTCTTGCGTTTAGGAAATAAACTCATCCACCTTTGGTGTTAGAATGGTTTGTGAATCAAACCATTACAAATAAATCATCAATTGTTTAACTCATTAGTTATAATGAAATTATTAGTAGTATATAAATATACAAAGATGCTAAACCAAATCCAAAAAAAAAAAAAAAAATTTGAATACAATTTTAATAGCTACTTTATTATTAATGACCTTAATATGATTTCATGGATTCCAGTTGGTTAGGTGTCCTAGTAATTTGACACACTTCAGATTTTAAAATTGTGACTATCAACTTTTATTTCTAAGATCAAAAAATCTTTTTTATAAAAAATTTTAGAATCAAAAGAACAATAAACTTACTGACGAAACAAAAATTCACAATATTTCTACACTTTCCCCCAACGAGAGTTCTCATTAGACAATGCAACTGTAGCCAAAAAAAAAAAAAAAAAAAAAAAAAGTTAAAACACCGTTGCAATGGTTTGTGCATCACTATAGCTAATAAAAAAGATGCTAGAATAACATCTATTAGATAGATGTTACGCTAGCATCATGCAAATATTAAAATCTCTCTCTCTCTCTCTCTCTCTCTCTCTCTCTCCTTAGTGGCTGGTATTATTTTAGTGTGTTGGGAATATATTATTTTAATATCTTAGGAATACAAATAAAGAATGAGATGTATGATGTGTTGTAAAAATGGTTATGTAAAATAAATAAATGCATTTTTTTTTTTTTTTTGGTTTTGAAGAAGTTGATGAGGATGCTTTAACAAAATCCAATCAGACCATTTTAAAATAAATAAATGATACAATTTTAAGCTATGCTTTCACATATTTTCATAAAATAAGTAAAGGAAAAAAAAATGAAAAATCTGTAAGGAGTGAGCTAACATGTCCCACCCACCCACCAAATTATTCTTAGTCTAACCCATAATAATGCTAAGTCTTACTTTCTCCCACTGCCATAGGTTGAAATTCTCTATAAAAAAATTACTTCATAGGCTTATCATACAAAATTTCAGTTATACATTTTAAAAAATTGTACTTAACAAATTAACTTACCAGCTTAGATGTTAGTTTGTTAGAATGGTTGGTCTTACTCAAACCATTCTATTCCTGTAATGTTTGTAGCTTTATGTGAAGTAAATTCAAATGGGGTTAAGTTTTTCAGTGAAGGAAGTTTACTACAAAAAATAAAAATAAAAATAAAATTGGGCACAGCTAGCAGAAGCGAATTACTTGCAAAAGAAGAAAAAAAAGAGGGATAAGAAAAAACGGACACTAGTGTTTACATTTGAGAAAGTGAATTTGATTTATGATTCAACTTTGTCGGCTAATGACTTATTTTGGTGACTAGCAACAACAATAAAAGAAGAGAGATAAAGAAAAGACAAAGACTTTACCTTTGTTAGGTGACAGGCATTTTCCTTTTCCCCTTTGAGTGTCTGCGGCTTTTGATAAAGGCTTATTAGCAACACAAATGCGAAGCCACAATAATTTTTACAATTTTTACATTACTCATGGCATGCTAAACTATGATTGGGGTAAATATTTTTACATGAATTGATTATTGATATAACATCACAAGTTCACAACATCATACATCAACTATTGTGAACAAAATTAAGAAAATTATATTGTCTTAGACTAGCAAAAGCAAAATAATTTTGAAAAGCTATGTGTCAAGAGCTGCACTATACTTCTAACACTAACATGAATTAATACTTTCAGAACTCAAGAGTGCAAGTTTTGAACTCTAATTTAATCTAACCATTTGATTGATGATTAATGTGAATATGATAATTTAGTCCAAGTAGTATCTTTCTCCATACACAAGAGATAATTTTCACTTGATAAGAGGGAATGTTGACCCACAGTCACATTGTCTACACTAACTGTTGTTGTCTTTTAATCAAATGCTCCAGAAATATAATAGGTGCATCTTTTAGCCAAGTGAAATTGATTATGATTCATCTTCATCAACTGGTGGAAGTACATTTCAACGTATTAGAATATGGTTAATTAATCAAATTCTACATTTCCTAATGTTTGGGATAATCGGCTTATGTGCTCTAGATTGTTCTTATTCTGGGCCTTATAGTGTTGAGAGTTCATCGAAAACTTGGGATGGCTACTGTAATTGAAACTCTACTCTTCTCTTTTCTCTATTTTTCTTTCTCAAATGGGTCCAGTCAAGCAAGGAAGGTTTTGAAAATTGGCCCTATTTGTTTTTTTTTTTCGAATATGGATCAGACTGGGCGAAAGTTTGCTTTCCAATAGGTTGGGTCCCTGTGAGTTGCAATAGAACTCATTACTCTTTCTAAAGAGACCGGGTCAATACTAGAGAAGGCCCTCTTACCTGACCCGGCCCAGATTTAATTTTTTATTCTAAAAAATATAAATTTCTGAGAAAAAATTTGAAAACCAAGATTTTACTAATAAAGGCCCGAGCTACAACATTAACACAGTGGGCTATACAACCCACATGATATGACTGAGACCAAATGTCATGGATTTAATTATCTTATTTTATATTTGGATATAATACACATTCGTTTGATTTAAAATTTAAATAGTGTAAATGTTTTAGAATAAGAAAGGTCTGGATAGTGTAGAAGTTTGAAACCTCCAATTGAACCTTTACAATTCTTTTAGATAGCACGCAAAAAAAAAAAAAAATAATAATAAAATAAAATTCTTGTGTCAGTACAAATTCATGTCCAAATTTGTTTAGAGCAGTGAATGCTTAGCATTAGCTTCGTAAAAATTCTCGAACCTCTCCCAGGTTTCATATTGTTATCTTAAATAAGTAATATGACAATTTTTATTTATAATTTTGTTTGTGTTGTCCTCCAACCTGAATCAAAAACTTACAAATGCAATTTGTTGCAATTGGAAGAGGCTTGTATCTTCAGATAAATCCCAAACTTTGGCAAAAAGCTTTCAAATTCTTACTATTTAACAAATCATTAAATAGTACTAAGGAAGCTGAAGCTGCTTGAAGGTCTATTAAATTTGACATATGAAGGATTACAAGTTAGTAAGCAATTGGGCCAGTGTGTATCTTCAGATAAATCCCACTATTAAATAATATTGCAGTTTCAAAGTATTGTTGTGGCATAATGATGTTTATATTGCTTGATTGGACTTGGTGTTACTGAAACGGTGTTTCCTTGGGTTAGCATTGGAAAGTAAATTTAATCTGAGTCTAATTTTGTAGAAACATTGCTTGCACATCTCACACTTGAGCTTTAGGTTCACAACCATTTTTAGAACGGACTTCTCTTTCCCTTTTTTTTTGTTTTTCTTACTGGGTCATGATTATGAGTCCATTTGTATTATTTTTTGGAATTGTTATAGATCTTTAAATCTAGTCCCAAAGAATTAATACCTTGTCCCACCCCCCAAAGAATTAATATATGATATACCATTAAATAGTGATATGCTAGATTGTTCAAGAAAATGATTACAATATAAAGGGATTTTAGTTGGATCAATGGAGCTGCATGGTCCATTAAGGAAATTGCTTAAAGGCCCATTAAAATAATGTGAAATACACAAACCCAAAAAGAAAATGAAGAAATAAGAACGAGATTAGTATCTTTGAGTGGCATTTATTACACACAAGCTTTTGCACACAACCACACACAAGCAAAATTTTCATTGAAATCTTGACTTCAAGTCACTATTTTCAATTGTTTGCAAGAGTGCGTAGGTTACAACAATTATCCATCTTTGCAAGGATAATAAACAATTGAGAGGTCTTGAAGATAGGGAGGTTAAGTGATGGCAAACTGCAACAAAATCTACAAGATTTTAGATGAAAGAGTTTGTTGCCCACCTGAAACAAAATCTTTTATATACAAATTTAACTTCTTTTTCTTTTTTCAATTTTCCAGTTGGCGACAAGTATAGCGTTGTTAGGATTTTAGACCCCAGTTGAGTCAGATTTTATCAAATCTTAGCCAGTTAATTAATTTTATTAAATCTTGTATATTATTATTATTATTTTTTTTTTTTTGAGATAAAAGATAGAGTATATTAATTTTTTGAATTGTTATAGCTTCTTATATTTTAGCCCCAAAGAATTAATATCTATCACACCCCAAAAAATTAATATATCATCATTAAATAGTGATGGGCTGAACTGTCCTAGAACTTGGCTGAGTGTAAGAATGCGTGATAGACTATGGGGTTTTGGTGAGATTCAATTCACTTAGCAAATTAGCACTTCTCTGTAGCTTTGCCTTCGAACCGCTTAGTATTTTTAAATCTTGAACTCGTATTAATTTCGAAGGAAACATTAGGCATTCCTATGCATTATTAAAAACTAAAAGAAGCCTATGAAGCTAACTGACAAGACAACCGCCAATTATCATAGATGAGCACAATATAGATACCATAACATATGGAACTTAATTAGTACTAGAAATAAGCTGAATACATGATAGCATCTAGGGATATTTTTGAAAGAAGCTATATCAAACTAGGCGAGTAAATTGGATCATGTGGGGCAATTGCCTGGTAACTGTTGTTAGAAGCCACAAGTGTGTTCAACATTTTGTGTCTGAAACCTGTGAAAGAGTTTGCAAATATTTTAAAAATAATCATTGGTTGGAAGTCAAAATCTTATACCAAGAAACACAATTAATTGAATAAAGCTAACAACCACAAAGCACCTTCTTGTTGGGGGAAAACCTATTAGTCTGGTACTGATATGGGAGAGCCTCAAGATTGATTTTGATCCTTCAAGGAACAAGACTTGAGCATTTTTGTGGTAGTAGCCAGATTTTCCATCTTTCTCTATTTCAGGTACCATGGCATCGGCATAGGACAATATAAAGTTCTTGATGTACAAAAGGGAATTGGGAAGCTTCTGTTGGTGAGGACAACAACGACATCAAGAGTGCTGAGTCTTTTGAGCCATTTGGAGTGGAAGCGAAAAACCAAAACATAGCACTCTGTCCTCAGAAGATGACTTCTCATCTTCATGTCTGCCACCAATTTCTAAATGTCAAATAAAGTCTTTCCAAGCCCATCACAATGAGATTGTTGCATTTGGTGATGACAACTGGATTTAAAACTAGGCATATGAAATATATAATTTTCCTTCCCTATATTGCAAAATGGAATGCATCAGTTTTTGCTTGTGATAAATACATCCTACATGATGGATTTTTAATTCAAAAATTATTTTAATCAACAAGAGAAGATTAGATCCAATGGAGCATAATATCCCAGAAATGGATAGAAAATTTTTCTAGGAACAAAGGATGTACTATTCTTCTCTATTTCTATAATAATGACAATCAGCTCAATGGTTTAAAGTACATGAGCTAATGCCATTTATTTCCATAATCCATTTAGAATGGATTTTGATCTTGGCCTTGACAATGTGTTGTACAGAAAGAATTAAAAGGATAGGTGATGGTCAGGAATGTGATTAACGAGTACCAACAAAAAAGAGAATTGATACTGATCCTTGTCTTTTTGGCATGTACCTGGCTGTAAAATGAAATTCTGTATTTGATAAACAACTTGGTTGTGTAACAGCAATATACTCCTTGCACGTAGTGGGTCTGCACAACCAAAGCAAGCATCCACAAATAAGAAGAATCCAAGAAGTAAAGAATTGTTGATTGTTAAATACATGACAACAATCAAAGCATACTATACCAGATTGTGTAGAATATATACATGACTGTAATTTTCAATTGATGTGGCAAGCCTACAGTTTTCTAAATGTCAAAAGCTATTGGAGATAGGGTTTGTTGGCCATAGCTCTCAATATTGATCATGTCATTGTCTCTGGTGAAGTCAAAGTGGTCTTGCAGCAACTTTATGCATCCTCTCTTTCCGGACGACTGATGGGACTAACATATGGACTCCAGAGGTCCTGGTTGATGAGGTCTTGAATCTTATGTTTAAGGTAACAACAATCATAAATCCAATGTCCCCTTCCTTGCATATGGTATTCACATTGAGCATTCGGATCGTACCATGTCAGTAATGAGTCCTGCTGAGATCAAATCTGGATGTTTTAAGATAATAGAAGACTGACATTAGTAACTTAGCTAGTAGAGCCAATTTCTTCCATAGAAGTTTCTATTAATGTTTCATATGCTATGAATCAATATTATAATATATATGTTTTTAAATATAGAGGTTAAGATTTTAAGCTACTTTGGCTAAAGTTCCCTTAAGTTACGGAGATGAGGTTCATGATTCTCATTGTTGGAAAAAAAAAAAAGAAAAAGAATAAAAAAAAGGAGTGAGTTGGAGTAACTAACAATAAGATCATTGTTCAAAGCCCCAATTTGATGAGGAAAACTTGCTTCAGAATCTGGCCACAGTTCTGCAGCATATCAAGAATAAATGCTGAGGTCAACGGCCATAGGCAAGAATAATGAGAATACAAAAGAGTAGATCTGTGAAATATTCAATACAAAATGACAAAATATGTATATTTTGGTCATGGAGCTCCCAAATAGATTTATATCTCTATTAGAGTATCAGCTAATTTATTCTTCCAACTACTCCCCTTTGAATCACCATGTCAGTGGCAAAACTCAAACCATATTAAATAGATCATAGCAACAAGCCCTACATAAGCAACATTCTAAGAAGTTTCTCAATGTTCACATTATTGTGATCAATGATAATTAGCAATGAATTATGGTAATTAATAATAATGAAGATCATAGTCAAAGCCCCAAAGTTGTGAAGAGAGCTTTTATCAAGATCTATAAAAGATATTATATATGTACAACCCCTTTGGTTCATAACAACTCCCATCCTTTCCATAATAAAACCCCCCATCCCCCCCCCCCCCCCCCCCCCAAAAATAAATAAATAAAAAATAAATAATAATAATAATAATAATAAAATGTATGAAACTTGGAAGTGCAGTGATTTAAGGATAAATAAAGTACCTGGTTAGCTTTGGAGTGCTGCCACTATTAATACTCCTTTAACAATACTTTTTCTCCTAAATTTCCTATCCGTCACCAAGCAAACAATGAGCCCTACAAAATATAAATGGAAATCAACACCTATGTGCAATAGGAACAACAATATAATTGCAGGAAAGTCCCTTAATATTTCACATAGAAAATAATCAAGTTGTAGACATTTCAAGATCATGATTCATACTCAACTGGCTTGAAGGACATGTTCTTTTAATCAAATTTTGGTGCTAAAAATGAGGACCACCTGTGGCCATTCTTGCTATTGCTCGTGGCAGTCTTGTTTGGAAAAAAAGTAAACACAAGCCCTTAAGGCCAACCTCAGCAAATACAGAAGCTTAGGAAACTTCTGTGTTGAAATATTGAAAGAAAGATGAGGTGGTGCAGCTACTTGCAGAAATATTGATGGGAAGATGAGGTTAAAATACTTACAGTAAGTATTGGGTGCAGTCTGTGTGGAGGGAGATGGGTAGGTTGGCTGCAGTCAATCTCAAATTTAAAAGCAAGGTAATAATTTTCAAAATCACAAACTGAAATCTAACATAGCTATTTACAGCATATTGTTGTTTGAAGAACATGTAGAATAGTGCAGCACCCCTTGAAAATAAATTAAGAAAGAAAAGTAAAGAAAATATTAAAATTCAAAGTGGATTCAAAATTGTCTTTCATTCTAAGGCATAACTTGTATCCATGAGCTTAAGAACTTGTATCTAAGGCATAACTCAATACTTTGTCTGCCACAATCCTTGTTTCATCCCTAAATAATAAACAAGCTTATTTTGCAATGGACTACATTAATGCCTCTTCGTGGGTCTGATCGGTAAAATGAACTTTCCGCAAAAGGAAAAGAGAATACATAACAATCATGGTTTATCATTCACTAATAAATTATTTCAAATAAATAATAAACCAATAAATGCATCAATTCATTTAATCAGTATCTAGCTGTCCCACGTTACATCATTCCATAGCTTTTCCAATGAATAGAGAAGATGAAAGCTGAACTAATTTTTCCTTGGTGTTATATTGTGATACATGAATTTTTTCTTGGAATTAAGGTTTAGCTGACCTGAGTACTAATAACAAAAATAAACAATTCAACACTAGAGAACATTCTAGTGAATCTATAAGAAATGCAGGGCAAGAAATGATTTGAGAAAAAATATTGGCCTAACAAAAAATAAAATGCATAAATGCATATTTAATTAATTAAAACCAAGTAAATAGAATTTTTTCCCCTCATACACAATAATCTTCTTGTTATTTCATAAATGAACAGATTATTGGGAGAGACAAATTCTCTCTCAAAAAACATGTTTTTACTACTTCTTGAAGCACTTTTGAGTTATGGTACCAAATCAATATGACAAATTTCTGGTTTCTGTACAACAAGAAGTGCATACCAAACTGTGATATTATGTTGCTGCATGTGAATGACGAAAACAAGTAATAAGGACTTTGTCTACACTTTCGGTTTCATATGATCATCATTGATTAATATGATGGGGAAGTGTGCCATTCTTTTCCCCTCTTCTCATCGCGGTGTTGTTCCTTCAACAAAGGAGACTACTCATCAATCCTCAGTGAGGCAACCCATCTCTATGGATAACATGTACTTGAGCTCAAGGCAGAAAGTGATTGTGGCACCATTCCTCAGCCAATCCTTTATTAAGTGATATTTTTTTCAGATATATTTATCAAAAAATAAACGTACAAATAAATATAAATGTAATCAAACTAAAATGGGTAGAGCACAACACTACAACACATTACCTGACTATAAAACATTAGCTCATGTAATGACCTCATCATCCATATGTATGCAAGAAAATGAGCAATCTTGCACCAATAAAGGACATAAAAGCACAGAGACAACAAATTAATTCAATAAATATATAATTAGCCCTAAAAAACAAACAAATAAACATGAAAGTGAAATCAATCTACTCATAGCTTTTACACTTGCCGATAACTCTTTCCATGTCTTCTCAGCAGATTCCAATTACATTTTCAGAGAGTTTGTAGAAGATAGAAAAAGAGCTACATCAGTGAAACCATGGAGGATTTCAGATCCAAATTATATGGTTATGAAAACAACACAGAATCCTTAGACAAGGAACAAAATTACTAGAAGTAAGCAGAATACTTAATATCATTGGAAAAGCACTCAAATAAAAGTATGAATTAAGGAATATTTTAGAAGACATTTGAGTAAACTCACATGAAAAATGAGGAAGTTCTAAAGGCATAGTGAATTTACGGTCACAATTGATATCCAATAAATTCATAAAAGATATGTTTTCAGTCAAATTGGAGCTATGAGGCATCATTCTCTTCATTTCTCCACATTACACCAATCTATATACAGTCCAAACATGAAGTAAACAGAACATGCCAGCAGGACAGATGTCATTGCAGCTCATCATATGTAATTTAGATATCTGGAAGTTTTGATTGCAGGAGGCTTACTTGTTTTGTTTACTATTGTCTGAGGCCTCAACATTCACACATTTTGTGTCTGAAAACTTGCAGAAGAATTGATAAAGATTTAGAAATCATTTATGATTATAGGTCCAAAGTTTATTACCAACAAACACAAATCAATTAAACAAACCTAAGAACCACAGAGCATCTCTAGCCTTAAAAAGCATGATAATAATTGCTGGTAATGACATGAGTGTTCTGATTAGACTTGATTTTTCATGTAAAAGCACCTTCCCAGACTTTGATCAGTTCTCTCCCTCTACCTCTGACACCATTGTCTCTACATGAGTGGTAATGTGTTGAGCTTTTTGAGCTCTCTTAAGTTTGAAAGAGAACAAAGAACCAAAAGCAGCAACCTTCCCTTTGGAGAGGACTTCACTTGTTTCCATTCACCAAAACTTCCCAAAACTCAAAAAGAGAATCTCAACAAGTCCTCATCGAGACATGAGCAATGAGTTTCAACTGCTATTAGTAGGTATTGAAGCACCACTAGCTTTGAACTGCCCCAGTGTCTTACCTGAGATTAAATAGCATGCCATATTGCCCAAGTCAAATCATAATGTAACTTAAAATATTCTAAGCTTATAATATGAATTAATTTATCGACAAATAAATATGATGGAGAAACTGTACTACCTGTCTTGTACTACAAAAGTTCAAACTAGAAATGCAATGAATGTATAACGGGGCAAAACAGTTCCAGCAAGAATGAGCATAAAGGACTTTACAGTGACTTTACGGATGTCATTGCAGCTCATCAGATGTAATTTAGCTATCTGGAAGTTTTGATTGCAGGAGGCTTACTTGGTTTTGTATACTATTGTCTGAGGCCTCAACATTCACACATTTTGTGTCTGAAAACCTGCAGAAGAATTGATAAATATTTAAAATCATTTATGATTGCAGGTCCAAAGTTTATTACCAACAAACACAAATCAATTAAACCAACCTAACAACCACAGAGGCATCTCTAGCTTTAAAAAGCGTATTAATAATTTCTGGTAATGACATGAGTGTGCCAATTGGACTTGATTTGTCATGTAAAAGCACCAGCCTAGACTTTGATCAGTTCTCTCCCTCTGCCTCTGGCACCATTGTCTCAAAAAGAGTGGTCATGTGTTGAGCCTTTTGAGCTCTTTTAAGTTTGAAAAGAGAACAAAGAACCAAAGGCAGCAACCTGTCCTTTGGAGAGGACTTCACATCTTCCCATTCACCAAAACTTCCCAAAACTCAAAAAGAGAGTCTGAGGTCCATACATGTGCAGTGAGTTTCAACTGCTATTAGCAGGTATTGAAGCAGCACTAGCTTTGGACTGCCCCAGTGTCTTACCTGAGATTAAATAGCAAGCCATATTTACCAAGTCAAATCATAATGTGACTTAAAATACTCTAAGATTACAATATGAATTAGTTTATTGACAAATAAATATGATGGAGAAACTGTGCTACCTTAGGTTAAATCAATCCTGCTTTGTACTTTAAAAGTTCAAACTAGAAATGCAATGAATGTATAATGAGGCAAAAGCAGCTCCTGCATGAATGAGAGTCAAGGACTTTACAGTGACTTGAAAACATTTCACATATTTCACAGTTCATACACAACACAAAAGGATCAGCAGCTAGCAGTGGCATGAAATTGATGGTAGGTGTGTCACTCGTTATCAATAGCAAAAGATGACACTGCAATGTAAAGGCAGCTGAATGAGAATCTCTTATTTCATAAGAATTTAACTGTAGCAAGATCCAAAACATTTTTAGCAGCATCTCTTTCATAAGTGTATCAAAAATATTTACATTACTAAAAAGGTTTATTTTGATATTTATCAAACAAATTTAAAATAAAAAAAATCTAAGCCTCATTCTAAATGTTTTGAAGTTTATCTATAATTCAAAAAAGAAAAAAAGACAACTGTGGAATCATGATGATTAGGCCATGTGATACCTTTATAAACATAAAGGACATATCAAAAATAAATTAAGGGTAGTTACACTCCCCTTCTTTAAGGTTTGGGGAAATGACACTCAACTTCAAACCTTAAGGGAAATAATACTCACCTCTATTAAGGTTTGAAAAAATTAACACTACCCCGCCCCCCGTTTTTGTTTATGATAGAAATAAAATATTCTAAATTTTTATAAGAATCTCTTTAAAAAAATTTAATTATGGTTCGTAAAAAAAAAAGTAACTGATAAAATTTAGAATAAAAATGCAAATCTCACTATAACCCATTGAAAAAAGAAAAAAAAAAACTTATAAGCAAAATTCACACTTAATATTTTAAAATACATTTTAATTAGCAATTTAAAACAATGAATTTTTATTATGAAATAAGATAATTTTGAAAACCTGCCCTTAAACAAATGGCAAATTAGTACAAAGCATTTTTAATATTAATTTAAAACAAATTTCTATTATTTTTTTAGAAAGAAAATTAAAATTTGCCCAAATGCAGTCCATTATATTATCATAGTTTTCAAGCTTCTCATAAAAAATTAATATGAAACCAAATGATTTTGTGCAAAAGATTTGAAAATATTGATGGAGCTATTTTTATATGGGATATATCAAGCTGCTTGATGAATAGACAAATACTCTATGGAATAATGCATAATATAAATAAATTTAAGAAATATGTTGTATGAGTATGAGGTTAAAATTTACGCTGCCCAAATCAAATACAAGTTTAATTTTGATGGAGGCTAGTTAGTCATTCCCATTTAAAAAAATGATTTTTTTGGAATACGAAAATAACAAAGAGAACTGTAACACTGGCTGCGATGGTTCGGGGGAATAAACAAAATTCATAATTTTCATAATTAAACAGAGGAAACTACAAATTAGTGCTGAAACAAATACCTGGGCAGTAGTTCTTCTGGACTCATAGCTTATGTGATGACTTCAAAGTCCATCCTTATGATGGGGATATGAGAAATTTTGCGCCATTCTTTGCCATTCTTTCTCCGATGCCGCTTTTTTAGCAAAGAGCACTTCCAAATATCTAGATTAGAAAGGGAGGCGGGAAAGCCCTCTTCTGGTAAGCACCGGAGGTTATCGCAGTTCCTAATGTCCAACTGTTTAAGCAAGGTAAGGTGTTGAAACCCCTTGCCATTGAGTGATGTCAGATGTGTGAATGAAATGTTGAGGCTGATAAGAGAAGGAGGCAACAACGCCTCCTCCGGAAAGGAACCCACTTCTCTGCCGTCATACCCAATTTCAATTTCTCTGAGAGAGTGAAGACTCTGTAAACCCCACTCCATGCGTCTGAGAAAGAGTTTGTCGCAGTAACTGATTTCAAGTATTTGTAAATTGGAGGGCAAACCCCCTTCAGGAAATGATTCCAGTTCTGGACAGTCCCACAACTTCAAATATAGAAGAGATGGGAGGAGGGTGTGCATACCTTCAGCAAGTGACCTAAACTTTTTACAGTAAAAAATAGTAACCTGTGTCAAATTTGAGGCGCACAATCCCCCGCTGGGAAAGGATACAAAATTAGGGCAAAAATGGATGGTCAATTTAGTGAGAGAAGTTAGATCCAAGAGAGATTTATCTGATGCCGAAAGAGATTCAAGATTATCAGAACACCAAATTTCGATAGATTTGAGTTTTGGGAAAAACTCTAATGGTAAAGACCAAAGTGAACCAAGACCTTCATTTACCTTCAAGCTCTCAATTGATGCATAGTAATGGCTCCCAGGCAACTGAAGTACTCCATTGATTTGAAGTGTTTTTAAAGTAATGGGTAGACCACCCTCAAGGAGAGTCACGTGGCATCCTCCAATTCCGAGACTTTGCAGCTTAGGTGATAATTCCTTCAACGCCACCTTATCACAATTCGTCAAGGCCAATTCATGGAGAGCCGAAGGACTAGGAAGTGAAGCAACAAGTTGGGGGCAATCTTCAATTTCAATTATACTTAAAGAAGGAAGTAAACTGGGCAGATTTCCTGTAAGCTTGGGACATTTGATAATGCGAAGCTCTCGGAGGGTTGGGAAAACTCCACCTTCATCTTCACCTTCAAATATAAACCATTCCTTCCACTCTAGCATCCTTCTAAATGTTAATTTTTCTAGGGATTTGAATGGCTTATTAGTTGCACAAGAGCCATCCCCGTAGAGCTTACTATCCACACATGATACTCTGTACAAACCTTCAATTGAGAGTTCCTTAAGGGCAGGTAGCAGCCCAAGAAATGCAGGGCAAGAAATGAGTTGAGAAAAAATATTGGCTTGATAAAAAATAGAAGGCATAAATGCATAATTAAATCATTAAAACCAAGAAAATGGAATTTTTTTTTTCTAATACACAATAATCTTCTTGTTATTTCATAAATGAATAGATTATTGGGAGAGAGAAATTCGCTCTCAAAAAACATGTTTTTACAGCTTCTTGAAGCACATTTGAGTTATGGTACCAAATCAATATGACAATTTGTTGGTTTCTGTACAACAAGAAGTACTTACCAAGCGGTAAAGAAGAAAACATGTGATAAGGACTTTGTCTACACTTTCAGTTTCATATGATCATCATTGGTTAATATGATGGGGAAGTGAGCAATCTTGCTCCATTCTTTTCCCCTCTTCTCATCGTGGCACTGTTCCTTCAACAAAGAAGACTACTCATCGATCCTTAGTGAGGCAGCCCATCTCTTTGGATAACATGTACTTGAGCTCAAGGCAGAAAGTGATTGTGGCACCATTTCTCAGCCCATCCTTTATTAAGTGAAAATTTTTTCAGATATATTTATCAAAAAATAAACGTAGGAATAAATATAAATGTAATAACTAAAATGGGTAGAGTAGGAGTACAACACGACAACACATTACCTGACTATAAAACAGGGGCGTGGGTCACATTGTGATTTTAGCTCATGTAATAACGTCATCATCCATACCATATGCATGCAAGGATGTGAATAATCTTGCACCAATCTTTTTACTTCTTTGGCATCATTTCGTCTATGAAGGTTGAAGGACATAAAAGTATAGAGACAACAAATTAATTCAATAAATATATAATTGGCCCTAAACTACACAAACAAACAAATGTGATAGTGAAATCAATCTACTCACAGCTTTTACACGTACCAATAACTCTTTCCATGTCTTCTCAGCAGAATCCAGCTACATTTTCAGAGTTCATAGAAGATAGAAAAAGAGCTAATTCAGTGAAACCATGGAGGATTTCAGATCCAAATTTTCTGGTTATGAAAACAACACACAATCCTTAGACAAGGAACAAAATTACTAGAAGTAAGCATAATACTTAATACCATTGGAAAATTACTCAAACAAAAGTGCGAATTTAGGAATATTTCAGAAGACATGTGAGTAAACTCACATGAAAAATGATGAAGTTCAAAAAGGCATCATGAAATTATGGTCAGGGTTGAAGATATATTTTCAGTCAAATCGAGGAGCTGAAATTGGAGCTATGAGGCATCATTCTCTTCATTTCTCTACGTTACACCATTGCATATACAGTCCAAACATGAAGTAAGAGAACATGCTAGCAAGACAAATGTCAATGCAGCTCACGTATGTAATTTAGCTATCTGGAAGTTTTGGTTGCAGGAGGCTTATTTGGTTTGTATACTATTGTCTGAGGCCTCAACATTCACACATTTTGTGTCTGAAAACCTGCAGAAGAATTGATAAAGATTTAGAAATCATTTATGATTACAGGTCCAATGTTTATTACCAACAAACACAAATCAAATAAACAAACCTAACGCCACAGAGCATCTATATCCTTAAAAAGAATGATAATAATTGTTGGTAATGACATGAGTGTTCTGATTGGACTTGATTCATCATGTAAAAGCACCTTCTCAGACTTTGATCAGTTCTTTCCCTCTGCCTCTGACACCATTGTCTCTACAAGAGTGGTCTTGTGCCGAGACTTCTGAGCACTCTTAAGTTTGAAAGAGAACAAAGAACCAAAAGCAGCAACCTGTCCTTTGGAGAGGACTTCACATCTTCCCATTTACCAAAACTTCCCAAAACTCAAAAAAGGGAGTCTGAGCAAGTCCCTGTCCAGACATGAGCCGTGAGTTTCAACTGCTATTAGCAGGTATTGAAGCACCACTAACTTTGAACTGCTCCAGTGTTTTACCTGAGATTAGGGCCCGTTTGGTATATGTGTTTAAAAACTGAAAATTGTTGTTTGAAAATTTTTATGGAAATCCGTGTGGGTGTAAAAGTGTATAGAAATGCGTGAAATGCTGTTTAAAAACTGAAAATTGTTGTTTGAGAATAGCCACCAAACACCCCCTAAATAGCATGCCATATTGCCCAAGTCAAATCATAATGTTAGTTAACATACTCTAAGCTTACAATCCAAATTCAAGTTTAATTTTGATAAAGGCTAGCTAGTCATTCTCATTTAAAAAAATGATATTTTGGGAATACGAAAATAACAAAGAGAACTGCAACACTGACTGCAATGGTTCATGGGAATAAACAAAATTCAGAATTAAACAGAAGAAAGTACAAATTAGTGCAGAAACAAATACCTGGGCAGTAATACTTCTGGATTCATAGCTTATGTGATGACTTCATTGTTAATCCTTATGATGGGGATATGAGAAATTTTGTGCCATTCTTTTCCATTCTTTCTCTGGTACCGTTTTTCTAGCAAATAACACTTATAAATATGTAGAATAGAAAGGGAGGCGGGAAAGCCCTCTTCTGGTAAGCACTGGAGGTTATAGCAGTACCAAATCAACAACTCTTTAAGCGAGGAAAGGTGTTGGAATCCCTTACCATTGAGTGATGTCAGATTTGGAAATGTAATGTCGAGGCGGAGAAGAGAAGGGGGCAACAACGCCTCCTCTGGAAAGGAACCCACTTCTCTACCGTGATACCGAATTTTAATTTCTTTGAGAGAGTGAAGACTCTGTAAACCCCACTCCATGCGTTTGAGAGAGAGTTTGTCGCAGCAACCGATTTCAAGTATTTGTAAATTAGAGGGCAAACCCCCTTCAGAAAATGATTCCAGTTCTGGACAGAACCACAACTTCAAATATAGAAGAGATGGGAGGAGGGTGTGCATACCTTCAGCCAGTGACTTTAACTTTTTACAGTCAGAAATAGAAATATGTGTCAAATTTGGGGCGCACAATCCCCCGCTGGGAAAGGATACAAAATTAGGGCACTCATAGATGTGCAATTTAGTGAGAGAAGTTAGATCCAAGAGAGATTTATCTGATGTCGAAAGAGATTCAAGATTATAAGAATCCCGAATTTCGATAGATTTGAGTTTTGGGAAAAACTCTAATGGTAAAGACCAAAGTGAACCAGGACCTTTATTTACCTTCAAGCTCTTAATTGATGGATAGTAATGGCTCCCGGGCAACTGAAGTACTCCATTGATTTGAAGTGTTATTAAAGTAGTGGGTAGACCACCTTCAGGGAGAGTTGTATTGCATCCTCCAATTGTGAGACTCCGCAGCTTTGGTGATAATTCCTTCGACACCACCTTATCACAATTCGTCAAGGCCAATTCATGGAGATCCCAAGGACTAGGAAGTAAAGCAACAAGCTGGGGACAATTTCTAATTTCAATTACACTTAAAGAGGGAAGTAAACTGGGCAGATCCCTTGTTAGCTTGGGACATTCGATAATGCGAAGCTCTCGGAGGGTTGGGAAAACTCCACCTTCATCTTCACCTTCACCTTCAAATGTAAACCATTCCTTCCACCCTAGCATCCATTTAAATGTTAATTTTTCAAGGGATTTGAATGGCTTGTTAGTTGTACAAGAGACATTCCCATAGAACTTACTATCCACACGTGATACTCTGCCCAAACCTTCAATTGAGAGTTCCTTAAGGGCAGGTAGCTGCCCAAGTGGAGGCAAGGAGGAACAATAGTCGCAATCGTAAAGCTTTAGGGACACCATAATAGAGAATGAACATGCTCCTAACCAACTTGGATATTCTGCACCATAATAAGATACGATAGAGAGAGATTTCAAGTTCGTATGAGGACACAACTGCTCAAGCACATCTCTTTCAGGTACTGAAACATGCTTCTGATGACAGCTTCCCCATTTCAACTCCAACTCTGACAAGCCCTTCTTATCCTTCAAATTAACCTCCTTTGCATCTCTTGTTTGACAAACGTTTTCCAAGTCTGATATACACAATGATCCAGAAAGATGCGGAAGCTCTCCCAACTCTTTAATGTTACTCCCACTATGTTCTCCTTTTCCCACATAAAAAGCACTTAAATTTTGGAGACTTCTCAATTTTCCCGTGTGTATTGGCATCCCTTTCAAACAGGTCCCTCTTATATCTAGGTGACGTAAGTTCACAAGTCTTCCCATGTTGGTTGGCAACTCTTTGAGGCAATAACAATTCCTTAATAACAAGGTTTGCAAATTATACAAACCACAGACAGAATCAGGCAAGCCTTTGATCAGGGTGCCATTAAGATTCAAATAACGAAGATGTTTCAAATTTCCAACAGAATCAGGTAACACATCTAATAAACTATACAAAGACAATGACAACACCCGTAAACACTTAAATGTGCACAACAAATCTCTTACCTCTGTCATTGATATATTATTATATTGTAAATTTGACATAGATGGCAATTTTAGTCCCATGAAGGTTCGCAAATTCTTGGCTTTATAGGACATCTCAAATTTCTTAGGGACATAAAATTTAGTTGGAAAATCTGACAAATGACGCATTTTGTTAGTAATTTCACATGAATTATCAATCTCCATCCTAAAACAAAATTCTCTAGATATAAATTTTGCCAAGTCATTGAAAAGGTCATGCATTATGAAACATAGTTCATCATTATTTGATCGTTGAAAAAATGATCTCGATATTAGCTCACTAAAGTATTGTTCACCTATTTCTTCCATGCTTTCATTTCCCTTGGGTTTCAACAATAAATCTTCTGCCATCCATAAGAAGACTAACTCCTCCTTTGAAAATTCATAATCCTTTGGAAAGATTGAGCAATAAGTAAAGCATCGTTTCAAATGTGATGGGAGGTATTGGTAGCTCAATCTTAAAGCTGGAAGGATAGAACTTTCACCTCCTGGTAGATCCCATATATCACTCTCCAAAATATGATTCCACTCTCTTAGGTCTTGTTTAGACTGCAACATACCCCCAAGTGCTTTTGCAGCTAAAGGCAAGCCTTTACACTTACGAACAATTTCTCTACCAATTAGTTCTATATCTAAATTTTCACTCGATTTTCCATTTTTAAATGCATGCTTTGCAAATAACAACCAACATTCTTCTTCAGGCAATTGCATTAGATGATGAATTGAAATTGGGTGCACAATTGAAGCAACTTTTTCACTTCTTGTTGTAATAATGATTTTGATCTCTTGAGCCCCACATCTAAACATTGTAACTAAATCATCCCAAGCAATATATTCCTCATTCCAAACATCATCTAAAACAAGGAGAAACTTCTTTCCCTTTAAGCTCTCTCTTATTCTAAATTGTAACAAATTCAAGCTATGAATGTCACAGTTAGACAAAGTGACCTCTTCAAAAATAGTTTTTGCTATTCTAAAACCGTCAAATGTGTCTGAAACACAAACCCATGCTTTGAGATCAAAATTCTCCTTTACTCGGCTGTCATTATATACAAGCCGAGCAAGGGTTGTTTTACCAACCCCACCCATGCCCACTATAGGAACAACACATATCTCATGATTCTCATCACCACTTGCATTATCTAATTGCAACTTCTTGAATATCTCCTCCTTATCAATATCTCTACCATACACACTATATTCTTCAGGACAAGAAGTTGTCAATTGTCGTGGTCGTGGTGGTACTCCACCGGCAACCTCTTTCAGATTATGGACCCTCTTTTGTTCTATGAGTATTTGTAATATACCTAGAACGTTTTCTAGCTTTGATTGTATCTTTTTGTCAAATAAAATAGAGACAAAGCGCCATACCTTTTTAGTGCGAGTTTGAAGTTTAGCTTCTGACTTGGATCGTAAGGCTTCAGTGGCAATCTCATCCAGAAGGTCATCTGCAATATAAACAGCATCTTTAAGCTCGTCCAGCCATTTTTTCACAGCTGAGTTTGTAAATTGCTTCTCCTCTGCATCAATGAGCACTGAGTTAGCAGATAACAACACAAACTCCAAGTTTTGTAGCAATTTCTGCTTGAGTTTCCTTCCCTTGAAGTAGTCTATGACCTCATGAGAAGCCAGTCTATCAAGTGCCACCTGAATAATTGAAGTGGCAAGTGCTTGTCCCAGGACGACAGCCATGGTCTCTTGTTGCTAAAAGAAGGAAATAAAAAGGCCAAAGGGAAGCAATTGCAGTTTAGGCAGAAAACCAGAGGAGGAGAATGGTTTGCAAAGTGATAGATATAAAATGAATAAAGCTACGTGCACAAACTCTTTTACAGACTTTATTTTGGTAATTTGGTTCTTTAAGTGTTCTACTCAGAAAGGACTAGCGAAGTACTCAAGCAAAAAAGCCCTTTTTTTTAATGGGAATATAGCTGGAAGATGGGGGCCGAAACTTGCGAGCTAATTCTATGTGTGAATATTTAGACATGTGAATGTGACTGCTGTCTAACTATGAACTTTGCTTGTTTTTTGGGAGACTTTATTCCACAGGGAAAGGGGTAAACGGAGCACTCAATGACTTAACTTTTCCTTTGTTAGTCAAAAGTGAGATAGAGAAACAGTGTAAGGTATAGGCAGAGTTAACTTCAGAAATTTAGGTGGAAACTCATTAGAATGTAATAAGAAATTTTAGATTTTATACTATTAACAATTTAATTAATGTTGTTATTATGAAATAAAATTTGAGTAGAATTTATATTATAATAATAATTATAATTTAGTTGCTTACAAAATATAAATATTAGTTGAGTTAGGATTAAGGGATTTTAAGATAATAATTAAATGAGTTGAGTTGAGATTGACCAATGTAATAGAGTACCCCTGCTTCAAGACAACACAAAAATAAATCCGACCTGTCCACCAACAAAACTTTGTTTATTCTTTATTTATATAAAAAAAATTAAAAAATTTATTATCTCTATTAGGAAGGACATTAAAAATAATAATTAATCATTATAATAGAATCTCAATTTCACAAATGCAGAGGCAGAGGCAGCGGCAGAGGCATGATTGAGAAACCTCCAAGAGAGAGTTGAAGAACTCTGTCATCTTTTACATTGTGTCATCAGTCATGTATGAGGCATATAACGCTACTTTTAATGATAGTCACTGGCTGCTTGCATTATACACACACATGATTGTTAACACTTAACAGTTCGGCAATGAAGAATGAAAAAAAAATTGCCACTTCCCCATATCCCAAAAATGAATAAAAGGGGTAATCATAAATCTATTGAACTTAGGGCAAATAGGTTGTATATCTCTAATCTTCTTTTACATAGTAGGATAATAATAGAACATAAGATACACAGAAGAATTGAGAACAAATAGTATAAATTGATTGAACACATCTCCATTTGGAGAGAAAACTTAAGGGCAGGGACAGCTTGATGCATTTGGGAGCTTAAGGCAAAAATTGAAATTGAGATCATATATATATATATATACATTCAAATATGACTTTTAAAAAAATTAAATATCATTTAAACTCTATTATTTTGTTTTAGATGCAAAATTATTACTAATCAACATGAACCACGTAGAATTTATTTTTTAGAAAGTTTACAGGTACAAAAAATTTAACAAAACTTTTCACACCTGTTGATGTGGTAAAATGATAGTGATAAGTAAAAAAGTGATATTGGTGGTGGACCTAGGAAACTAGTTAAAGTTTGCCAACTCAGCTATAATGAAAAATGATGTGAATTTTTTTGTGTATTGCTCTTTCTATCTTTTTTCTTTTTTTGAGAAGTACTACATTCACATTATTTTTCACAAAAAATCCTAGTGTTAAATTATTGCTGATTTTAATTTGAACTCACTAGTGAAATTATTTTTTTGCCATCAATAATAACTTGCTACTTATGATTTGTTGTGATAATGTTATGATAAATGTTGTAAACGTAGAATTTCCATTTCTCACTCTCTTTTTTTCTTTTTTTTTTTTCTTTTTTTTCATTTGAAAAAAATATATGGTTTTATTTACGGGCTAATATTTGAACTTAATTAAATTAAAATTTGGGGCCTTTTCTATACTCGGATCCTTAGGCGACTGCATCAATGGCTTATACTGTTAAGTCAGTACTGCCTCAAGGCTTTCATTAATTTATTTAATTTCTTTAATTAGACTGCAATAGTAGAGTCTAGAGATACTCACATTGGGATTAGGTTTCAAAAAATACAAATTTTGGTAGTCCCACAATATTACACATCATTTTTTTTATTAATTAATTTATTAAATAGATTACTGCTCAGTAAACTGAAGAGTTTTAAATCAACTATTACTCAATGACGTAGAGAGTTTCAAACCCACTATTACTTAGTAACATGGAAAGTTTTAAACCAACTGTTACTCAACATGAAGAATTGTAAACCAAACTAAAGAAGTTTGAATATTAGTTGACCTTCTAATAATTTGTCACGAAGTTTTGGTTGTGCCACAATTTCACTCATCATTTTTTTTATTAACTAATAAGTTGCCCGTACAATGCACGGATAATTTTGTGATATTTTATGTAAGACAATTTTAGAAAATTTTGTACATATACTATAAAGAAAAAGTAAACTAAATTAGAATAAAGAAATATATACATTTTGAGATATTAAAAATTAGTTAATAGCTTCACTGCATATTTGTAGCTTTCTTAAGGTAAGATTAATTTTTTTAGAAAAATCATGAAACCAAAAATAAATGTAAAAGAGTAATGGGACCATGATATTCAACTAATTTGTGTTGTATTCACATATATCATACCATGAAATGAAAGTATGCCCAACTCTTTGACCATCTTTGACTCATCAATAAAGCAACATTAAGACATGGTGTGGGTAATTATGTATGCATGCATGCATGTATCTTATAGATGATTTAAAATTAAAATATGGTAGAATATGGCTTTGTATTGTGCACCAAATATTCTCTCTACTTATATACCCAAAACAAAAACTATCTAACCAAATTACCTAAACATAAATCATATTTAAGCCCCCAATTTAAAAAGAAAAAAAAATTACCCGTAGGGGTTTTAGCGTCTTGATAGTGGTGGGAGGCTAGTATAATGTGTTTTATTTAACAGTCCACAACATTTTTATGTCTCTCTATCTCTCTCCAAGGCCTTATCTAATTAGTTATTACTATTAGTCCTTACTTATTTTATTTTGTTTTTTGTTTTTTGTTTTTTTTTTTTAATACTAAAACAATGGGTATGCTAAAAAATGTGAAGAATAGAGAAATGTGTAAACTTATGCAATTAATGAGATATTAATAAGATAACAGTAAAATAAGTTAATGTGAACTTTTAGGTAACAATAAAAAAAAACTTAATGAAAAAGGTAAAAAAAGGGCTAAAAGCAAAATTAAATCTCCACTTAGCAGGACCTTATGCATTCCTGCATGAGGTCTTTACTTTTATATTTACTAGTCGCATACTCGCATGTTGTGCTTGATACTTTTTTTAGGATGATCTCATTAAATATTTTATTAATTTTATAATTTTAGTTATTAACCACTGGTTTTTCATTAGTTTTTAAGTTAATATAAACCTTAAATATTCCTTTTTTTTAACCTTTACACACGCGCGCGCTCGCACACACACACACACACACATATAATGTGAATCTTTACATATACCTGTAAGAAATCTCTATTTATTCCATTTCTTTGGATGCGTAAATTATAGACCACTACTCCATAATAATAATGACTAATTAATTTTATATATATTTAGTGATCTTCTTTGTAACGCTTTTTACCATTATCGTATATTTTTTAATTGATAATTTGCATAACAAAGACATTAAATGAGAGGTAGCATTGTTCATTATATTTTCAAAAGTAATAGTGTATGAAAATTTTATATATATATATATATATATAAATTTAAATGAAAGGTCAAAAAATGAAATTTTAAAAATTTCTAACTTTATTTCTTATGTAATTTCTACTACTACTAGAGAACATCTTTTTTTTTTTGTTATGATTAATATAGTTTCCATAGTTAGAGTTTGATTAGTTTTAAATT
The DNA here is from genome assembly GCA_032878915.1 of Castanopsis chinensis. Taxonomy (NCBI): domain Eukaryota; kingdom Viridiplantae; phylum Streptophyta; class Magnoliopsida; order Fagales; family Fagaceae; genus Castanopsis; species Castanopsis chinensis. The sequence goes on from JAVQMG010000090.1 coordinate 2,362,490, forward strand.
TAAATTTAGTACTATGATTTTTTTTAATTATTGATTTAATTTTTTAAGTGAATTTAACGGTTTATTTTACTACACTATAAAATTTTTAATATTCTCCACACGATAATCTCTATTTTATTTTTTACTTATCCTTATAACCTCTCCAATCAACGGTTACTAATTGACGGTTGATTTTTTTTTCTTTATCTACTCTTTATTAATTTGTATTTTTTTTTCTTTACCATCTCTCTCTCTCTCTCTCTCTCCATTGGCAACTTATTGTTATCCAAAATTTGATGATGATTCTATGACATTAAATATGCATTGTTAGTTTTTTTTTTTTTTAGTGTTTCTAACTTGATTTGTTTTGTTTTTCATTTTTCCTTTGATGCATTGGGTGTGAGAATGAGTGTTTCCCTAGCATTACTTCACTTAATAAGGAAAATTTTATTTATTTAATTTAGGCAAAATAATATATTTAAAATTTTTTAAAATTAAGAAGAAGAGGAAATATAAATAATTTAATGATATATATGGGGGGATGTAGCTGAATTTAAATGTTGAATAAAATTATATGAGAAAAAAAGTAAAAATAAAATATATAACAATAAACACTAACTTATCCAAATCATTCTATGTAATATAATAATAGTATATTCTTATATACTATCTCTCATTCGTTATAATGCAATATGATAACATTTAACAATCAAAGTGATAAAAAAATAAAAAATAAAAATAAAAATAAAAACTTAAAACACAAAACTAAATTTCATCAACCAAAATAGAATTATAAAGAACAACACTTTAGTAAGCTAAAATAGAGATGCAAGAAAAATAAAAATAAAACCCACCAAAAAATTGAGGGAGAAAGAGTGGGAAATAACCCATTTTTTGTGAGAGAAAATTATGTAAAGAATAGAAGAGTGAATGACAAATTTATACTAAGAGAATGATAATAAAAAGAAACAAAATAAAGAAAGATAAAAGGAAAGAAGTAGAGTGATATCGAGGTAGTATGTTTAGGGAGATGAAAAGGTAAAGTAGATGAGAAAGGTTGGAAAAAGTGTAAATGTTAAAAAAATGAGTACAATTTGATGAGCACAATTTCTTTTTATTTGAATGTAAGTAAAATATTACATTTTTTTTTTAAACAAAAAGAGAGAGAAAATATCAATAATTTAATGATAAGGAGGACGTGGTTGAATTTGAATATTGAATCAAATAAGATGAGAAGAAAAAAAATAAGAAAATTAAACGATATAACAATAAACACTAAATTATCCAAATTATGCTATATAATGGAATACTATTATATTTTTATCTACTATCTTTAATTTTTTATAATGTAATTGGATAAAATTTAACAATCAAAGAGAAAAAATAATAATAATAATAATAACTTAAAACAAAAAACTAAATTGTATCAACTTAAATTAGAGTTCTAAAAAACACAAAAATTTATCAACCTAAAGCGGAGATGCAATAAAAATAAAAATCCACCAAAACATTGAGAGAGAGAGAGAGAGAGAGATAAACTTTTTTGTGAGAGATAACTATGCAAAAAATGGAAGAGAAAATGACAAATTTATAGTAAGAGTGAGTGAATAAAAAGAGACAATAAAGGAAGATGAAGGGAAAGAAGAATAGTAATATTAAAGTAGAGGGTAGTGGGAAGATGAAAAGGTAAGGGAAGAAGAAAGATTGAAGAAAGTGTAAATATTTAAAAAAAAAAAAAAAGTGAATGTCAAAAAAAATTATATGAAAATTGGAAATAAAAAGGATATATATATATATATATATATAGATGTTAAAACTAACAAAGATGAATATGTAAAGTTAATGTAAGGGCAAAGACTTGTTTCTCTTTCTGGATTGAATCACCAAGCCCTAAACAATGAATTTATAGAGAGCAGGATTTTAATCCATGGATTTGGGTGACAAATAACATCTAGGTTTTGGCTTGATCGTAGAACCTATGCATATACTTGTCAATCATGGACGAAATATTACTTTGTATATTACTGCCGAGGACAAATGCTTGTATTTCCTTACAAGTTCTCTCTCCTTTTCTCTCTCTTTTCCAGTTTTTCTCTCCCTTTCCTACGTCTTCTTCCTTCACCTTTTATAGGCCTCTCTCATTTTCCCTTTCTTCCACGTGTAACCCTGACCTTCTTCCCTTTTGGATACTTGTCCCATCATCCCTTTTTACTCAGGTCTTTGATGATGAAGATATGGTTCAAACCCAACGTTCAGGCGTCACTTCTTCATTAATGCGGCCAGAGAAGCAGGTGTAGAGCTTTAAATGCGGTGGTAGCAGCTTTTTCTGGATGTTCCCCTATCCCTCCCCTTTAGTCTTTATCTTTATCTCTTTAGTTCCAGCACCACAGGCTTCTGTTAGGGGAGCTGTTGGACCGTTAAATCAATTACGTCATCCTCGGCAACACTTGTCGAGGACTACGCTGTCCTCGGACGTTGTATTCCTTGGTATTTTGATCATGCACGACACCCCTCCTTATCACGTGTCTTTGTAGATTTGGACGGATTGCGTCCTCGAATCATTTCTAGATGTGAAGTCGGGCCTCTTTTATTGTGAGAGTTTGTGGGCCGGCCCATTGCGTATAATTCGGGCCCAATGGTACTACATTAGCCCCTCGAAGCCCTTGGTTCTATCTTATTAGGAGAAGTGAGGGCTTCGATGTACGCGCGTGTAATGATCCTTTTCTGACGTTTCAGTCTATGAGCGGTGCATAAATTAAATGTTGGCGGCTCTCTGTTCCCCACGCCCAACCGTGCGATGATCATCCAACGAACGGGCGTGCTTCAAGGGGAAATAAGCGGGAGATTTTTTGCTTTACGTTTTCCCACGAAATAAATACTGCCACTTCAAAGGTCTCCTGTTCATTTCAGACTTTGCACACTGAACTTAACCCTTCCTGCGACTTGCACGCGTCTTCACACCCTTCATCTCTAAGCCGAGGTGACGTAGTTGTTTAAAAGTAAGTTTTTCTACCTTGTGTTTTCATTATAGTTGTTTACTCCTTCGATTGTCCCTTTTCTTCTGTCTTCGGCTATTTAAATCTCCCAATTCTGTCATTGTGTTTATTCTCTAGTTTTAAGAAATGGGTAGGTTCGCATCGCTAGTGGATACCCCTGAGAAAATAGAAGCCTTTAAAGCCAAATATGAGATCCCACCTAGAGTGTCCGTTAGGTACTGTAAGACGGGAGAGTGGCTCACCAAGAGAGAAACCGGTGAGGTAGCGATTCCCATGATAGCATTTATAGAGGGAGGGATGAGAATCCCTATGATGCCCATTACTATGAACTATCTTAGAACCGCTAGGTTGTCCCCTACACAGTGTGCTCCCAATATGTTTAGGATTCTGGATGCCACAGATGTCTTGAATGAGAGATTAGGGTTAGGTCTTACTCACCACGAGGTGAATTGGGTGTATACCCTTCACCGATTGAGGGGGCACACTTACTACTTGAAGTCTAGACACCCCGAAGTCAGATTGATCCAATGCCTTCCCCATTCCAACAAGGGTTTGGACAAGGACTACCTTATATTGTCCGGGGAATGGCATGACGGCTTCCACTGTCCGACGATGGAGGGAGAGCCTGGTGAGTGTTCACGCTGCATTGGCATCGCTCAATGATAAATTTGCTATTTCTTTCGTTGGTTATGTTTTCTCTATTTTGTTTGTACTGATCTATTTTTTTGATATACACGTGCAGATCGTCGTGCGCTCACGCCCCGTGCCAATCTTGTTAACTTCGACCGTTTAAACAAGATCTTGAAGGCCGAGGTCTTTGTACATTCAGAAGGTCAACTACGCGCCGCCCACCGCATTCTCGGATACACCCCCATCTCCTCCACCTTCCAAGAAACCAAGTGCGTCATCAAGGAGAAAGATCCGAGACTTCCGAGGATCAGCGTAGCTGTTGAAGGTTTTCTGTTGCCTCCTGGTGCTCCAATCCCTCAAGGCATTTTAGTTACTGAGCCTGTCAGGGTTACACCAGGAGCCACTCACCTCGCCACTTCCTCGGCTCATCCCCAGTTGGGTGAAGGTTCCTCTTCCCATCCACCTCTAGAAGAAGAAGAAGAAGAAGAAGAGGAAGAAGAAGAAAGGGAAGAAAAAGAAGGAGAGGAAATCGTTGAGCTGTCGGATTCAGACGAGGAGTCCGAAGCTTTTGATCAGCTTTTTCCTTCCAAATATCCATCACCGGTCGTCGGCTCTCCCTCTTTTACCTCTTCGGACGACGACGAACAGCCCTTAATAAGAATGGGAGTCCAGCGCCGACCCAAGCCTAGCTTGAAGGACGTTTTAGAAGGGCAAGTTGGAACGCAGGCCCCTTCGAAGGTGCCACCGGAGAAGGCTAAGGATAAGGGAGCCGATAAGCTTCCCTCGGTGAGGGTTATCCTTCCCCCTTCCCCTCGAAGACAACATCCAGACCCGGCTGACCATAAAAGAAAGAGAGACCAGCCGAAGGGGAAGGAAATAGTTGAAGGTGGTAAGGATCTCCCCACCAAAGAAATGGACCAGGAAAGGGGTGGCAAACATGCTCGCCACGCCCATTCGAGGCCGGAGAGACGAAGTGATCCTCCGGCTGCCCTTCATGCGCCTATTTGGGCTCCTCAGATGCATGTAGACGATCAGGCTGTCACCGCCGATGCATCTATCAGAGGATTCGATGAGGGCACCGCTGCTTGCATCGCTGACGCGTTGGAGCAGGCGCTACTTTTGCCTGAGGACATGGGGGAGTTGCACAGGATGAGGGATCATAACGTCTTTATGACCCTCAAAAAGGAGTTGGCTATGGTAAGGACTCAAATTGGCCGATCCTCGGCACTTATGCTTTTCTTTAAACCCCCCCCCTTTTTTTTTTTTTTTTTTTTTTTTTTTTTTTTAAGTGTGCCTTTCGCTAACAATGTTTATATGTAGGCTGTCCAGTCTGCCCATAGGGCAGAGGAGATCGCTGCCAGCTCTTACAGAGCATTAAGGGACGAAGTGGTTAAGCTGGACCACACTAAGAAGATACTAGAGCTTAAAGATAAAAAGCTTCAAGAGGTGTCTACCAGCTTGAGCAAGGCGACGAGTGAGAAAGCAGGTCTGGAGGCCGAGTTAAGGAGCACCGAGAGGCAGGCCGAGGATCAGAGGTTGCTGCTTAAACGCGCCAATGAGGATCTTGCCTCGGCCAGGACGCTGGCAGAAGGCCTTGCGAAAGATCTTACAGCGTCCGAGGAGGCTAAAGAGGAAGCTCTTAAGGCCAAAGAAGAAGCGCTTACTAAGGCACAAACAGCCGAGGCAATGGTTGACGAGGCTGAACAGAGCGGCTACGATATGGGCGTGGCAGAAACCACGGAAACATTCAAAGCCCAAGTGCCGGGGGTATGTAGGGATTACTGCCTCCAAGTGTGGAAGGAAGCTCTCTCTCAAGCCGGAGTGGACGCTTCCTCTCCCCTATGGAAGGTGGAGAATGCCTATATTCCCCCCGCAATCCGCGTGGCTGCCTCTAGCTCAGCCAAGGATGATTCCCTTCCTTCCTCAACTGGGGTGCGAGTAGAGGAGAGTGTGGCCGATGATGCTACCCCCACTGCCCAAGCTAAAGATGCCTCGCCTCCTCCTACCCCCAAAGAGCTGCCCATCAACCCCGAAGTTAGCGGGACTATGGAGCTAGTCCTAGCGACTTTGCCCATAAAGCCAAAGGAAAAGGTTGATGGGTCCTCGGCTATAGTGGTGCCTCCTGTTGATCCAAAAGACCAGACCCAGCCTAAGCCATGATCACTCGTGCCTTTGTCACTACTTGTTCCTTTTCTATTTCTAGTATTTATCCTTGTATTTTTATTTATTTATTTTTGTTTTATTTTTTATTTTTTTTTATTTATTTTTTTTTTATCATCTTTTCTTTGTAACTCGACAAATCTGGCTATGAGTGTATTGATAAACCTTCTGTTCAATGAAAAGAATTCTCGCTTTAACTGATATTTTGTGTCATATTTGGTGTTGAGATCTTATTTTGTTGTTACCTTCGTGATGTGACAATGCAACAACTTGTATCCATAGTATGTACTTATAGTTTTCGGCCCTTATTCAAGGAAATATCCATATGCGTGCAAATGTTTTAAGTAAATGCTGCCAACTTTTGCTGCTAAAACCTACTTAACAACCATTTTCATGACAACATATTAAAAGGGAACATACTGACATATTCCATACCTGAGCTAACTGTCCCTCAAGCTTTGTGCTTAAATTTCAACAACAAATACAGACCCGTTCACTTGGTAACTTCAACGTTGCTTTTACATCAAGGAAAAAGATTCGAGATAACCTTTCTTTGCTTTAAACTAAGACGGAGGATCTATTGATTCATCGTGACTTTAACTAAGTTTGAGATAAGGTAGAGGATCCGAGGACCCAGCGTAACCTTACTTTTTTATTTTAACTAAGATAGAGGATCTGATGATCCGACGTAACCTTAATTAAACTAGAGCTAAGGTAGAGGATCCGAGGATCCGGCGTAACCTTACCTTTTTATTTTCAATTAAGATAGAGGATCTGATGTTCCGGCGTAACCTTAATTAAACTAGAGCTAAGGTAGAGGATCCGAGGACCCGGCGTAACCTTACCTTTTTATTTTCAATTAAGATAGAGGATCTGATGATCCGGCGTAACCTTAATTAAATTAGAGCTAAGGTAGAGGATCCGAGGACCCGGCGTAACCTTACCTTTTTATTTTCAATTAAGATAGAGGATCTGATGATCCGGCGTAACCTTAATTAAATTAGAGCTAAGGTAGAGGATCCGAGGACCCGGCGTAACCTTACCTTTTTATTTTCAATTAAGATAGAGGATCTGATGATCCGGCGTAACCTTAATTAAATTAGAACTAAGGTAGAGGATCCGAGGACCCGGCGTAACCTTACCTTTTTATTTTCAATTAAGATAGAGGATCTGATGATCCGGCGTAACCTTAATTAAATTAGAGCTAAGGTAGAGGATCCGAGGACCCGGCGTAACCTTACCTTTTTATTTTCAATTAAGATAGAGGATCTGATGATCCGGCGTAACCTTAATTAAATTAGAGCTAAGGTAGAGGATCCGAGGACCCGGCGTAACCTTACCTTTTTATTTTCAATTAAGATAGAGGATCTGATGATCCGGCGTAACCTTAATTAAATTAGAACTAAGGTAGAGGATCCGAGGACCCGGCGTAACCTTACCTTTTTATTTTCAATTAAGATAGAGGATCTGATGATCCGGCGTAACCTTAATTAAATTAGAGCTAAGGTAGAGGATCCGAGGACCCGGCGTAACCTTACCTTTTTATTTTCAATTAAGATAGAGGATCTGATGATCCGGCGTAACCTTAATTAAATTAGAGCTAAGGTAGAGGATCCGAGGACCCGGCGTAACCTTAGGCGCAACAGAATAGTATAAAAACGATGTGTATAAAATGATAACAACACTCTTCATTAGTAATAATATCGTTTCAAATTACTTACATTCCAAGGATGGGGTACAACTTTTTCATCTAAATCGGCCAGGTAGTAAGCTCCTATCCCAGCTATTGCCGTGATGCGATACGGTCCTTCCCAATTAGGTCCGAGCTTTCCCCACGCTGGATTTTTGGTATTACCCACTACTTTCCTCAACACTAAGTCTCCAACAGTGAATGGTCTCGGGTTTACGTTCAAATCATATCCCTGCTTCAGCTTTTGTTGATAATGAGCCAGATGGATCATCGCAGCTTCTCTTCTTTCTTGAACCAAATCCAAATCTTTTTCTAGTAACCTATCGTTGCTCTCCAGGGTGAAGGAACTTGTCCTTATCGTTGGAAATCCAATCTCCGAAGGTATAACAGCCTCGGCACCATAAGTCATCGAGAATGGCGTTTCTCCTGTTGATTGGCGAGGCGTGGTTCGATACGTCCATAGGACATGAGGCAATTCCTCCACCCATCTCTCTTTGGCATCTTCCAGTCTCTTCTTCAGCCCGTTTACTATAACTTTGTTGACAGCCTCGGCCTGCCCGTTCCCCTGCGGATAAGCCGGTGTGGAGTACCTGTTGGCTATGCCGAGGTCACAACAATACCGCCTGAACATCTTGCTATCAAACTGCAAACCATTATCTGAGATGAGGGTGCGAGGGACACCAAATCGGGTAACAATGTTCTTCCACACGAATTTCTTCACATCGACATCCCTGATATTTGCCAGAGGTTCGGCTTCTACCCACTTAGTAAAATAGTCTGTGGCCACAATTAGATACCTTCTGTTCCCAGGCGCCTTTGGGAAAGGACCCACGATGTCCAGACCCCATTGCGCAAAAGGCCAGGGGCTCGTGAGGGGGTTGAGAACGCCTCCAGGCTGGTGAATGTTTGGGGCGAACCTTTGGCACTGATCACATTTCTTCACATAAGCTTGAGCTTCTCGTTGCATGTTGGGCCACCAGTACCCTTGTGTGAGGGCTCTGTGAGCCAAAGACCTTCCCCCCGTGTGACTCCCGCAAATCCCTTCGTGTAGCTCTTCCAGAAGCAGCTCAGTCGCCTCTGGATGTATGCATAGCAGATATGGGCCAGAGAAGGATCGTTTATAAAGTTTATTATCCTCGGCGAGCCAAAATCGAGAGGCCTTCCTACGCATTTTGTCCGCTTCGACCCTTCCCTCTGGCAGAACGTCATCCTTGAGGAAGGATATGATGGGGTCTATCCAGCTAGGTCCCACCCTGATCTGGTGAACGCGGATGACATTTCCAATATTTCTCGAAGGTTTGGGTAAGTCTTCAACTAAGATAATCCGAGGTAATCCTTGCGACAACGACGTAGCAAGAGTTGCTAGGGAGTCGGCATGTGCATTGTTATTTCTAGGAACATGGGATAAGGTAAAGGATTCGAACTTACTTTGTACTATCTTAGCTTGACTCAAATAGTCTTGCATCCTCGGATCTCTGGCCTCTACCTTTCCCTCCATTTGGCCTACAACGAGTTGCGAGTCCGAGAACACTTGTACGATCTTTCCTCCCAGTTTATGAACCATCTCCATTCCTTTTAGCAAAGCCTCATACTCGGCCTCATTATTTGTAGCCGAGAATCCCAACCTTAAGGACTTCTCCAATGTGAGACCTTCTGGGGTCGTGATTACTAAACCCACTCCAGATCTCCTTTGATTGGCAGCCCCATCAATGTAAACAGTCCAACCCGTAAGACCCTTGCCCGCCACCATACCAACTGATTTTCCATCAATGTACCTATTATCGACACTATCTCCTATTGCGGGCTCGGTAAACTCCGCTACCAAATCAGCCAATACTTGACCTTTTATTGAGGTGCGGGGCATGTACTTTATATCAAAAGAGCCCAAGATAGTTCCCCACTTTGCAATCCTGCTTGTATAATCTGCACTCCGGAGTATGGTTTTAAGGGGAAGCTGGGTCAGGATAACCACCGTATGAGACTGAAAATAATGGGGGAGCTTACGTGTACCATGCACTATGGCTAGGATTGCCTTTTCTAATGGTGAATAGCGTATCTCGGCTTCATGCAGAGATTTACTCACATAGTAAACTGGCTTTTGTATATCCCCGTCGACCCTTATCAGCACCAGACTAACGGCGTGGGCGGCCACTGCAATGTATGCAAATAGAACTTCGTCAACTTCAGGCCGAGACATGATAGGAGGATGAGAAAGATATTCCTTAAGTTTTTGAAAAGCAACAGCACATTCTTCTGTCCATTCAAACCCCTTCCACTTGTTCAATAATTGAAAGAATGGCCTACACCGGTCAGCAGATCTTGAGATAAATCGGTTGAGGGCCGCGGTCATCCCAGTTAACCTTTGCACCTCCTTCGGATTCCGGGGCGCTTGCAGGTCCTTGATGGCCTTGACCTGAGCGGGGTTAATTTCGATGCCTCGGTGTGTCACTAGGTAGCCCAGAAATTTTCCAGACCCTACACCAAAGGAGCACTTAGATGCATTGAGTCGTAACTTGTGCTCTCTCAAGGTCTGGAAAGTGCCATCCAGGTCTGGTATATGGGCTGAGATGGTTTTACTCTTAACCACCATATCATCAACATACACTTCGATCGTTTTTCCTAGTTGTGGTTCAAACATTCGTGTCATCATTCTCTGATAAGTAGCCCCTGCATTTTTCAAGCCGAAAGGCATCACCTTATAGTGATAGTTTCCCGTGGGTGTGACAAAGGCTGTTTTTTCTTGGTCTTCTGTGGCTAAGGGTATTTGATGGTAACCTTGGAAAGCGTCTAAGAAGCTCATCCGAGGATGACCCACAGTGGCGTCCACCAACTGGTCTATGCGGGGCATTGGAAATGAGTCCTTAGGACAAGCCTTATTCAGGTCTGTAAAGTCTACACACACCCTCCACTTTCCGTTCTTCTTTTTCACTACCACTGTGTGCGCCAACCATTCTGGGTAGAATACCTCCTTGATTGCCCCTGCCTTCTTGAGTTTCAGTACCTCTTCCTTTACAGCATCAGCATGCTCTTGAGATGAGCGCCGAGGTGGTTGCCTCCTTGGTACTGCTGTTGGGTTGACGTTGAGGTGGTGGCAAATGAAATTTGGGTCAACCCCTAGAGCCTCGTAGGCATCCCATGCAAATACGTCAATGTTTCGTTTCAGAAATGCAACCAGTTCTTCTTTCTCTCGGGATGGCAATTGACTCCCTACTTGGAAGAATTTCTCTGTGTCATCTGCAATAGTTATTCTCTCCAGATCTTCACAACCGGACCCTTCAACCTCGGCCTTGTTCGGTTCAATCGAGGATTCTAATTGCTATAAATTCTTTTCGGCCATTGCCTGAGACTCTTGTGTTGTTTGATGTATGATGGCTGCTGTTATGCATTGCCTCGCCATGGATTGACTGCCTAGTATTTCTTCAACTCCATCCTCGTACGGGAACTTTACTTTAACATGTAGAGTCGACGAAACAACGCCTAGAGCATGCAGCCATGGTCTCGCCACTATAGCTGTGTAAGGGGAGTAGGCGTCTACTACAATAAAATCTACGTCTACCACTACTGGCCCCGCCTGTACGGGTAATCGGATTAATCCCTTCGGAATAACCGCCTTCCCCTCAAAACTTATCAACGGGGAGTCATAGGCTGTGAGATCTTCGGGCCTCAAATTGAGTCCCTTAAACAAATCTGGGTACATGATGTCAGCCCCACTACCTTGGTCAACCATTACTCTCTTCACATCATAGCCCCCTATTCTTAAGGTGATGACCAGCGCATCATCATGCGGTTGGATAGTGCCCACTTTATCCTCCTCTGAGAATCCCAACATAGGCAAGGAGCTCCTCTTGAGCCTCTTCGACTCGGCGTTGTTGTCGTCGGCAGAGGGACGTAGTACTGACATTATTCTGGTGGGACAGGACCCTGTCCGACCTGGCGCTGCGAATATGACATTGATCGTGCCCAGTGGTGGCCTCACATTGTTGCTTCCCTGGTTCACGGAACCTGATGGGGTGCCTGGTTCATTAGGTCGATTCATAAATTGCCTTAACCTCCCCTCCCTAACCAACTGATCCAAGTAATTCCACAGGTTCCTGCAGTTCTCTGTGGTGTGGCCCTTATCTTGGTGATAATTGCAATAGAGGTTCTGGTTACGTTTGGTAGGGTCTCCTATCATCCTACTGGGCCATCTAAAATACGGTTCTCGGCAAATTTTCTCCAACACTTGTTGTACTGGCTCACGAAATATGGCGTTTACTGTTTGGGACGAGGCCGATCTAGTCTGGCTAGTGAAATCTCTTCGCGGCCATTTGCTGTTATACCTTTCTGCCTTGTAATCTCTACTCTCCTGAGGAATAGTTTTCATCTTCCCTTTACTTTGCTGCTGATCCTCCTCAACCCTCTTATATTCATCGATACGATCCATGAGCCGACGAACCGTTTTCACTGGCTTCTTGGTCAAGTACTTCCTTAGATCATGTTCAATTGGAAGGCCGACCTTAAAGGTGTTGACCGCCACTTCATCAAAATCACCGTCGATCTCGTTAAACGCTTCCCAGTACCTGTCCGAGTAGGTTTTCAGTGTCTCACCTTCTCTCATGGCCATGGACAGTAACGAGTCTAAAGGCCGAGGTACCCTGCTGCATGTAACAAAACGAGACCCAAACGCCATTGTGAGTTCCATATAGGAATCGATGGACTCCGCTTTTAAGCCGTTGAACCACCTCATCGCGACAGGCCCCAAACTTGAGGGGAAGACTTTACACATCAAGGTTTCATTCTGTGAATAGACCGCCATGCGCTGATTAAAATGGCTCACGTGTTCCACTGGGTCTGTTTTACCATTATAGATGGTGAAATTTGGCTGCGTGAACCGACGGGGGAGTTTTCCCCTCTCAATACATCGTGTGAATGGCGATTTGGAGAGTTGGAGCAGCGCTTTCCCCATGGCGTGGCTGCCCGAGCCCCTGGGGAGGGATTTTTTGCTCACCATATCATGGGGACTCCCTTCTTGGTAAGAAAAGGTTTCACTAGGAGGAGTTACCGACCTCTGCTTATAACTACTACTCTGGGAATCATCTGACGAAGGGTCAGATATGGAAGGCGTACGTTTACGTTTGACCCGACGTAATTTCCTTTTCAAATGATCAATTTCCCTCTGCATGGCCCTTGTATTTGCCTCATTAGGGCCCTTGCTTCTATTCTGAGGATTACCGGCGGTTCGCACCGAGTGCACACTGCCTTCTCGATCTTCTATATGTTCTGTCTGTTGATGTGGATCCCCGTGCTGAGATCCAAGAGATTCAGCATGGTCTGGATTCAAACCCGCCATTATGCTATCTACACCAAAAACTCAAGGATTCCCACAGACGGCGCCAATTGTAAGGGCAAAGACTTGTTTCTCTTTCTGGATTGAATCACCAAGCCCTAAACAATGAATTTATAGAGAGCAGGATTTTAATCCATGGATTTGGGTGACAAATAACATCTAGGTTTTGGCTTGATCGTAGAACCTATGCATATACTTGTCAATCATGGACGAAATATTACTTTGTATATTACTGCCGAGGACAAATGCTTGTATTTCCTTACAAGTTCTCTCTCCTTTTCTCCCTCTTTTCCAGTTTTTCTCTCCCTTTCCTACGTCTTCTTCCTTCACCTTTTATAGGCCTCTCTCATTTTCCCTTTCTTCCACGTGTAACCCTGACCTTCTTCCCTTTTGGATACTTGTCCCATCATCCCTTTTTACTCAGGTCTTTGATGATGAAGATATGGTTCAAACCCAACGTTCAGGCGTCACTTCTTCATTAATGCGGCCAGAGAAGCAGGTGTAGAGCTTTAAATGCGGTGGTAGCAGCTTTTTCTGGATGTTCCCCTATCCCTCCCCTTTAGTCTTTATCTTTATCTCTTTAGTTCCAGCACCACAGGCTTCTGTTAGGGGAGCTGTTGGACCGTTAAATCAATTACGTCATCCTCGGCAACACTTGCCGAGGACTACGCTGTCCTCGGACGTTGTATTCCTTGGTATTTTGATCATGCACGACACCCCTCCTTATCACGTGTCTTTGTAGATTTGGACGGATTGCGTCCTCGGATCATTTCTAGATGTGAAGTCGGGCCTCTTTTATTGTGAGAGTTTGTGGGCCGGCCCATTGCGTATAATTCGGGCCCAATGGTACTACAGTTAATAATTTATTTATATTTTTTATAAAAAAAAGAATAATAATTATGTGACAATGAGGTGGTGTAACAGGAGTTCAGTAGCAATAAATGTTACGCTTCAGCTTTTAGCAATACTAGCCGCAAACGCGCGCGTTGTGCGTGATAATTATTTTTGTGGTAATTTTATTAATTTTGTTATACAATTTAAACTAATTTAATAAAGAATAATGTATTTCATAATCAAATTTTTATTTATTACAGGAATAATCATAAATGTAATATAAGAACAATCATAAATCATAAATATAAATTTTGTTGTACCAAAATGAAAACAATACAATTTTCCTCAAAAATTCAGAAGGCAAATTAAAGAAAATATTCATTTTTTAATAAAAATTATTTATAACATTTTGTGAATTATTAAAAAGAATATAAAATTTAAAAATTATTCTTTTAGTTTTAAACAAATTTTCTCAAACCTTATTTTTTCTACCTACAATCCAAAACACTGAAAAACGTAAATAAGAAAATTAATAAACTTAACAATGATTAATTGGACCAATTAGGAAAAACAATTTTTTGTTGATAATTAAGGTTATTTTCTTTGCAAAAATTGTAATTTCATCCACCCAAAACATATTATCAAATAAACAATTATTAGTAAAATCTAAGAATTAAATTTCTATATATGCATTGTTATAAAATAATAATAACAATTAAAGTAAAATTGCTAAAACTAAAATTTGTCACCCATCTAATTATTTTTGTTTGGCTAACCTTTGTTTTTCTCTAAATAAATAGCATTATATATAGAGTACTTTTAATACAACTATTAAGAGTACTTTGTCCACCACAAAGGATTAAAAAATAAACAAAAATTAGTAAAATCTCATAGTTTAACATCTAAATTGAGCAATATAAAAAATCATGAAGTGTAATAGAATAAATACCAAATTATAATAAATAAAAAATTATCCAAATCATTAATCATGCTATGTAATAGAATAATATTATATTTTTATATGCGATATTTAATTCTTTATAATGCAATAAAATAAAATTTAACAATCAAAGAGAACAAAAAAAAAAAAAAAAAAAAAAAATTTAAAACTAAACTAAATTGCATTAACCTAAAGTAGAGTTTTAAAGAATATACAAAATTATCAACCTTAATCAGTGATACAAGAAAAATAAAAAATCCACCAAAAAATTGAGAGAGAGAGAGAACCTTTTTTTATGAGGGAAAACTAAACATAGAATAGAAGAGATAGTAATGAATTTATAGTAAGAGTGTGTGAATAAGAAGAGACAAAAATGAAGGAAGATGAAGGGAAAGAGAAAGAATGGTATTAATGTAAAGGGTAGTGGGGATATGAAAAGGTAAGGGAGGGAGAAAGGTTGAAGAAGTAGTGGAGAGATGAAAAGGTAAGGGAGGGAGAAAAGTTGGAGAAGTGTAAATGTTAAAAAAATAAATCTTAAACACAATTATAGGAAAATTGAAAAGAAA
Source organism: Castanopsis chinensis (assembly GCA_032878915.1). Lineage (NCBI taxonomy): Eukaryota > Viridiplantae > Streptophyta > Magnoliopsida > Fagales > Fagaceae > Castanopsis > Castanopsis chinensis. Next base: position 2,377,611 of record JAVQMG010000090.1, read on the forward strand.
AAAGATATTGACGTAGACGTTGATGTGGCTCAACTAGAACGTAGCAACAATAAATACTGCGCTTCAGCTTTTAGATATATATAGATATAGATATAAACTAATTAAAGGCCCATGCGTTGCACGGTTTTATCCTAATCTTATAATATATATATATATATATATATATATTTTTTTAAATTATTATAAAGAAATGAATAATGAGTTTTTAATTGCTATGCCACATGATTCATGCATGCATCATGAATTGAGCTACTGCTTCATATATATCAAGATCTGTATCTTTGTTTGGAATTTCTACCAATGGTGAAGCGAAATCAAAATATGTGCATGGGGCAATACTCTTTAGAAATTCAAAAACTACATAGAACAAAAAATATATATTTAATTATTTCTATATAAAAATATTGATTGTGATAATATTTTTTTTAATATAACTACTATAATTAACATGTAATCATGCAAAAATTGTCATTTTGAAATTTGAAGGCTTTTTATTTGATAGTATATAGTTTTTTGTCATACCTGCAAGGCTGCATCTCCCAAACTACTGACCTTGTATAGTGTCTTTTATCAATTGATCCAATTTTATTTTGAAGACTCTAGTCTTGATCGATATTAGGTATGTCTTCAGGATTTTTGCTAGGTATTTCACGTCTTTGCAAATTTGCAACAGCATTAGCATCCTAGTTTATTGAAGTATTCATCAAGCAGATTAATTTTACTTGGAAACAAATTTATTATAAAATAAATGTGCACAATTGAAGTAGATCGATACAAATTTATTTTGTAAAATAAATGTATGACTATATTGATTACCTTCGATTGTTCATTGCTTATATGATTTGTTTGCAAAAATAGTGTTTATTTGTCTTTTGTTGGCTAAATCTATAGATCTTGATAGTCATAAATTTAATAGTATGCATATTTGAAAGACAAATCAAGTGCAAGTAAAGTGTAAAAAAAAAAAAAAAAAACTTGCCTGTGATGTTGGTTATGTCTTCCATGTCAAACTGCTTCTTGGAGAGGGAGTGAAAGTTTTTCTTCCCCCTTTTCAAACAGAGAGAGAGAGAGAGAGAGAGAGAGAGAGAGAGAGAGAGAGAGAGAGAGAGAGAGAGAGAGAGAGAGAGAGAGAGAGAGAGAGAGAGAGAGAGAGAGAGAGAGAGTTTGAAAAAGAAATCAATATTTAGAAGAGGTATTGGATGTAGATAGTGTATCAATTGTAATCAAATTATCTTCTACTTTTTTATGCGTATTCTCCTTTTTGTTTAGATGTCTTAGGCTTTATCAAATTAGCTTTAACTGTTGGTCCTTGTAATTCATTTTAATTAGAAGTTTTTGTATTCATGCTTTATCTAATTAGTTTTGGAGGTAGTATTTGACTCGGATTAGTATTTCAATTGTGATCAAATTCAAGTAGGATATAGTGGTATACATAGGGCTTAATATTTATTTATTTATTGATTTTATCTATAAATTTCTTGTAATTTGGGGCAGCCAACTTTTTTTTTAATCAAGGTTTTTTTTTTTTTTTTTTTCAACTTGAACGTGCACATGTTGCTAGTTTTTTTTTTTTTTTTTTTTTAATGAGATTTTTTTTATTATAAAAGATTAGATGAATTGCAATCAAATTATGAATTTTATCAACTTAGAAATTATAAGAGAAGTTAAAATCATAAACGTGTACTATACTACTATGTTGTTGGTTTTATAAAAAAAAATTATGATTTTTATCCACTTAGAAATTATAGGAGAAGAAAAATATATCTATTTTCAAAAAAAAAAAAAACAAAAATTTCTAGAATTTGGTGAAGCCACTGGGCGCAACCTAGCTGTCTTAGGCTTTATCAAATTAGCTTTGTTGATCCCTATAATTCATTTTAATTAGAAGTTCTTGTATTCATTTCACGCTATATCTACAGTTTTGGAGGTAGTATTTGACTCAGATTAGTATTTCAATTGTGATCAAATTCAAGTAGGATATAGTGATATACATAGGGCTTAATATTTATTTATTTATTGATTTTATCGATAAATTTCTTTCAATTTGGGGCAGCCAACTTTTTTTTTAATTAAGTTTTTTTTTTTTTTCCAACTTGAATGTGTACATGTTGCTGGTTTTTTTTTAATGAAGATTTTTCTTTTTTTATAAAAGATTATAAGAGAAGTTATAAGAGAAGTTATAACTTAGAAGTTATAAGACATCTAATCAAATTATGAATTTTATCAACTTAGAAATTATAAGAGAAGTTAAAATCATAAATGTGTACTATACTACTATGTTGCTAGTTTTATAAAAAAAAAAAAAATTATCCACTTAGAAATTATAGGAGAAGAAAAATATATCTATTTTTTAAAAAATAAAATCTATAAAAATTTCTGCAATTTGATAAAGACACTTGGCGCAACCACAACTTCTAAACCCAACTTTAATTATATAGTATATTAGTCATTATCTCGTGCTATCCACGGGAACCTATCTATTTGTGAGGTTGACTAAAAGAATTTTATAAAATCTTAAATTGATTAAATGGTATGCTCTTGTATGACTTCAATTTATGTTACAATTTGATGAAAAAGTCATTTTTTGAACGTGCAAGGGCTGACAAAAAATTTATCAGATAGTTTCAACTACTACAAAAAAATAACTCAAAAATTCAGATATTAAAACTTCTAAAAGACCAAAAAAATATTAAAGAATCAGATGATTCACTGCTTAGAAATTATTGAAAAAAAAAACAAAATATATATAACTAAACAATAGAGAAATATAAGAGAAAGATGGGTTACATTCAATATATATGACTATTCAAAAGAGAAATATAAGAAAAAGAAAAAAAGTACACGAACCCATAAAGTAATAAGTTTTATATTTTAATGGGTCTAAACTTTAAATGAAAACAAAATATATGTGACTAAACAATAGAGAAATATGGGTTACATTCAATATATATGACTATTCAAAATAGCGATATAAGAAAAAGAAAAAAGTACACGAACCCATAAAGTAATATGTTTTATATTTTAACGGGTCTAAACTTTAAACGATGAAAAAAATCATATACAGTTACAGGCGTATGGCTTGGTGGTTCACATATGGAAATCACATTTTAAAAAATACATGAAAAATCATAAAATATATATATATATATATATATATATTTAACAAAGTAAAGGAGAAGAAAACAACAGAAGAAGAGTTCATACCTTTACTTGGCTAAAAAAAAAAATTATTGGGGTTTGCACTGATTTTATAATGTTCATAATTAACCTCGCAAATTTGAAGATAAATTATCAACGTTTGAGTTTGAGTTCAAGTTGTACTTATTCGAGAGATAGAGTTTCACTCCTTGTTAAGTTTGGACTTTGGCTGTTGATATTGTTTTAAAAAAATAATTTTATTTAAAAAAAATGATAATGATGTGGCAAATTTTGGAAAGGTCAATAAAAAGTCAATGGTTTCAGTTATATATATATACTAGTCGTTAACCCGTGCGATGCACGGAAAAGTTCTTGAGTTGGAAAAAAAAAATCCAACAATGAGTAAATAAACATTTTGCTAGATAGTATTTTTTTTTTTAAAAAAAAAATGAAGAAATATCTAACTTCTATACTTTTCCATAGTTTAGAAGTGTTGTCTAACATTAAACGTTATTGAGTTATAAGTGTACAGTTACCAAAACCTACAAGGTTATTTACAATTCTTAAATTAATAAAACAAAACTCCCAATAGTTATTTATACACACACACACACACTCAAAATTAATATAAACTGCAAATATATAAACAAAGATCATGATATGAGAAAGACGTACCAAGTTTCAAATTTGAGTAGCAATATAACTTTCTTATAGTAATAACAATATAGACAATTCAAAACATAGAACAATATTAAAATTATAATACCTAATTCCATTATCTTTTATGTTGAATTCAAACAAATAATTAATTGAAATTAATCCAAACAAATAATTAATCAACCAAAAATTATAGCTTTTAATAGGAAAACAAAAAATCACATCAACCTAAATTATAAGCATTTAAGGTGAAGAATTAAGATCAAACTTCAAAATTTATAGAATCCCCAAATTCTACTTCAAAACCAAACCAAATTCAACAAATCTATATATAACATATCAAATAAAAATTTATCGTTCTCTAGGTTGAAAGACATAGGTTGCAACTTTGATTTTTCTTCAAAAATATAGATACTTTATCTGCCATGTATAATATACAAAAATAATTAATAGAAATTTCAACCTAAAAACCAAACCCATGAAAACAATGTCAATATAAGTATGGAGATTAACCCAATTACTCAAAAGAAAATCAATCCTAAACATAATAAAAGAATAAGATAGAAAGAAAATTTTAGATATAAACAAATATCCACATATGTTGAATTGAAATTTTATTAATAACAACAATATGAAAAATTCAACATAAAATTTATTAATCATAGAAGAAAGTTGAATTAGATTGCTTACATTTTTTTTTACCATTGCTATTCCTGTAGACTTCAAGTCATCTTACACAACCACTTATTAGACTTCACGTTATAAAATATAACGGTGCAGCCCATACGGTAAACTTTTATGAAAAAAAAGCATCATTAAAACCATATAGCGGACTACATAATGATTGCACCAAGTCAATGCTGATTTTTGCTTCGGTTATTTATATATATATATATATATATATCAACGTTTGAATTGAGTTTAAGTTAGACTTATTAGAAAGATAGAGTTTCACTTCTTCTTAAGTTTGGATTAAACAAAAATAATTTTGTTTTCAAAAAACGATAATAATGAATTTGAGTTTAAGTTGGACTTGTTAGAGAGATAGAGTTTCACTCCTTGTTAAATTTGGATTAAACAAAAATAATTTTATTTAAATAAAATGATAATTTTATTTAAATATTATGCCGACGTGGAAAATTGTGGAAGCTTCAAAAGCTTCGGTTATATATATATATATATATAATATAATATAATATAAATTAGGGTTTCTTTTAAAACACTATTGACGCAGTCTAGAACTATAGACCATATTATATATGGCTATTATTATACCTTGTTCTAGTAGAATAAGGATTCTTGTTTTTCTTGGTTAGATTAGGAAGAGACGCAGAGTACATGTACTCACAGTTTAGTTCCTTTTCACGTGTGTAAATCACTTGTTAGATAAATTTTTTTCATTAAATGTCAAATAATTTTTTTTAATATTATTTTATTGGCCACGTTAATAAAATTGTTAGAGAGATAGAGTTTCACTTCTCATTAAATTTGGACTTTGGTTGTTATATTATTTTTAGATAAATTTTTTTCATTAAATGTCAAATAAATTATTAACGTTTGAGTTTGAGTTTAAGTTGGACTTGTTAGAGAGATAGAATTTCACTCCTTATTAAGTTTGGATTAAACAAAAATAATTTTGTTTTAAAAAAATGATAATGATGAGTTTGAGTTTGAGTTTAAGTTGGATTTGTTAGAGAGATAGAGTTTTACTCCTTGTTAAGTTTGGATTAAACAAAAATAATTTTATTTACATAAAATGGTAATTTATTGAAATATTATGCTGATGTGGAAAATCGTGATAGCTTCAGAGGTTTCGGTTTTATATTGTTTTAAAAAAATGATAATGATAAATTTGAGTTTAAGTTGAACTTGTTAGAGAGGTAGAGTTTTACTTATTGTTAAGTTTGGACTAAATAAAAATAATTTTATTTAAATAAAATGATAATTTTATTTAAATACTGCGCTGAAGTGGAAAATTGTGAGGGCTTCAAAGGCTTCTATGCACGGGAACCTACTTATTTGTGAGGTAGACTAAAATAATTTTATTAAAAATTTAAGAAAATACACCATTGCATGATTTGCTCTTGTATGACTTCAATTTGTGTTACGATTTGGTGAAGAAGTCATTGTTTGAACGTGCAATAGCTTACAAAAAATTTGTCAGACAGTTTCAGATACTCTAAAAAAAAACTCAAAAATTTAGATATTAAAAATTCTGAAAGACAAAAAAATATTAAAGAATCAAATAATTCACTGCTAAGAAATTATTGAAACAAAACAAAATATATATAACTAAGAAATAGATAAATATAAGAGAAATATGAGTTACATTTAAAAGAATAATTTTAATTATTTCAAGCCTTTTTATCTTGAAAAAACGGCTAAAGGGAGTTTGATGGTTCATGTACGAAAATTACTTTTTAAAAAATACATGAAAAATCATAAAATAATTTTTTTTTAACAAAGTAGAGGAGAAGAAAATAACATAAGAAGAGCTCATACTTCTACTTGGCTTTAGAAAAAATATTGGGCTTTGCTTTGCTTTTATAGTGTTCATAATTAACCTCGCAAATTTGGAGATAAATTATCAATGTGTGAGTTTGAGTTTGAGTTTAAGTTGGACTTGTTAGAGAGATAGAGTTTATTAAGTTTATTTTCGTGTATTTATTATACAAAATTATAGTTATTTATTTTTTAAAATTGCACTTAATAAATAAATTAGAGAAGCAATGGAAATAAGCTCATCCATCTTTGGTGTTATAAACTTATAATGGTTTGTGTTAGTCAAACCATTACAAATAAATCATCTTTTTTGAATCATTAGTTATAATGAAATTATTAGTAGTATATAAATATAAAAAGATGCTAAACCAAATCCAAAAAAAAAAATTGAATATAATTTTAATAGCTACTTTAATAACTTTAATATGATTTCATGGATTCCAGTTGGTTACGTGTTCTAACAATTTAACACACTTCAGATTTTTAAAATTGTAATTGTCAACTTTTATTTATAAGAACAAAAAATATTTTTATTTATTTATTTATTTATTTTTAGATTCAAAAGAACAACAAACTTTTTACTAACGAAACAAAAAATTCACAATATTTCTACACTTTCCCCAACGAGCATTCCCATTAGACAATGCAACTGTAGCGCACTCACACACACACACACAAAATAAAATAAATTAAAAATAAAAACCTTAAAAGTTAAAACACCTTTGCAATGGTGTGTGCATCACTATAGCTAACAATAAAGGATGCTAGAATAACATCTATTATCTAACAATAGATGTTATGATAGTTGCTGGTATTATTTTAATGTGTTGGGAATATATTATTTTAATATCTTAGAAATGCAAAATAAAAAATGAAATGTATGATTTGTTGTAAAAGTGGTTATATAAAATAAATAAAGTTAGTTTTGGTAATGTAAAATGTTTTTTTTTTCTAAAGTTGATTAGAATGCTTTAATAAAATTCAATCAGCCCATTTTAAAATAAATAATCTTCTTAAAAAAATTTTAAAAATAAATAAATGTTCAATTTTAAGATATGCTTTCACGTATTTTCAGAAAAGAGGTATTCTTAGTCTAACCCAAAATTATGCTAAGCCTTACTTTCTCCCACTACATTAGTAATATCAGATACTATCTCACAAATATGATACTTTTTTTTTTTTGGCGAGTTATTGTAAATGAGTGTGTTAAAATAGGTTGATTCGCTTTAACACGAGTAATAATTGGACTAATTTTGTGCTGTCTTGCTTGACTTGCAACCAACCCAAAATAACCCGATTCATTATTCCTATCAAGATGGATTGACCCGTTTTGTCACGACTTAAATCGTTTAACCCATATAAATAAATGTCATTTTTATCCATTATAAATATAAATTTAAATATATAATTAACCTAACCCATATAAATAAATGTCATCTTTCCAATATAAGTTTTATTTTAAATATAGAATTAAATATTTAGTTTTGGTGATGAATTCTTCATTGAAATTTGAAACTCTAAAACCCCTTTCACTTTCACCAAGATTAATAAAGAAAAAAAAATGCTCATTTCATTTGATCTTTTATAGATTTGTATTTATAAATTTTGGTGGAAAGTGATCATGAGATTATAATAAGAGCTTTTAGATCTTCTACTATAATTTTAGAAATAAAATTTGAGTAGAATTTATATTCTAATAATAATTATAATTTATCTACTTAACAAAAATAAAAATATGTTAATCATTTTGGTTTATATTCTTTAAATGAGTTGACATCTATCGTGTGAGGGCAAAAGGTCCAGTGCTTGCTTTTGGGCTTTGGGCCTGATCTGAGGGTACTAAACCTATCCAAGGAGGGCTTAACAAAAGTAATGGTACCGAACCTAAAAGCCCATAAGTAAACTGTTGCGAAAGAGGCTGATAGAAATAGTCCGAAGAGAGGCAACTCCTCGACTAGGTGAAGTGAAGGTCAAATGATACAACCTGGTGATAAGAATGATATTCTAGAAAGTCTCGTGGATGAAGATGTACTCCACAAGGGCATAGAGAGGAAGAATGAATGAGAAATATCTTATGGAAAGCTGCTACCACTACATTAAAGACTCTGTACCTACCTCTCTGACTGCATTAATGAGGAAATGACGTCTGAACAGTGATGATTAGCCTTACAGCTATTATTTGAAGACTTCAAGAGGGCGGTGGATGGGACAAGTATCTGGATCAATGATTTGATCCATACGTGGAAGATGGAGTGAAGAAGGAGGAAGATATAAAAGGAAAAGAAAGGCATTCAAGGAAGGGGATCGGAAAAAGGAGATAAACATTGTATACATCATCCTCAAGTGTAATCTATCTTTAGAATAAGGAAGAGCAATACAAATCATCCTCGGCATACGTCCGAGGAGAATTTTTGTTACGTAAACAGCTCGTTACATGTGAATTGGAGATCTAGCCCATCATTTTTATTATCCAATATTTATAAAAACTAAGTTTCCAGCCCACTCTCTATAAATTTCATTGTATTGGGCCTTTTGGGCTTGTCCCCTTCACACGGTTGGATTCGGGTGCAAATTATGACCTTACATGTCGTATTTGTGACAACATATTTATTAATACTAGTCGTAGACCAGCACGATACGTGAAAAATTTTGACAATTTATTTTTCTTAAAAGTGAAAAATGAAAATTATATATAAGGCTTATAAGTGTTAGTTTTAAACCCTTTTTTAAAATGATTTGATTATTTTCTAACAAAGTATAATTGATACAATATATTTGATTTTCTAAATTAAGTTACATATATTTGTTCTTTGAAAGTGTTTTAAATTTTGTAATTTTTTTTTCAAGGAAACATAATACATTTTACTTTCAATTATTATATAAGGCTAGATATTTTGTAAATAATGTATTGTGTGGTAGAAATTTGTTTATAGTTGTGCACACCCAAAATCAGCGACTGAGCCTGGGATAAGTTGGGCTCATAATCTATTTGTATGGTGGGCTTTTAGCGTTTCCTGTAATGGGGTGATTCCTTGCAAGACTGCCCCAGTGTTTCTATCTTCTTTTTTTCTTCCTTCTTTTCCCTTGTCTCTTTTCCCTCCCTCCCTCGCGTCCCCCTGCTTCTGATATCCCATCGCCTATTTATAGCCACAGCTTGCTGGTTTGCTGCGGCCATCCTCTGGTTTAGTGGATGGAGAGGTCCAATGTCATCCTCTCTTAGTGGTGAGCATTTATGAGCGTAAGGAGGACAATTGTGGCATCGGAACTTGATTCCATTGTCACATTCGTTTCCCGGCAGAAAAGCCTTCAGGGTGGGCGGTAATGCACGGTATGGCGACCTGGGCAGTTGATCGGCGGAACTCGGCGGAACCTCGGGCATCAGGAGCAGACTATGCGCGGCTCGCTCCTACCGACCATATCTATGATGGCTTCGCTTTTGGTGTGCTACGTTGGTTTGGGGTGAAGCCCTTTAAACTGATTAGGGCCGAGGCCCAAGAGGGGGTGGCCGTTCTTGTGGGCCTAGGTTTAAACGGGCCGGGGGCATGGCTCGTACGGGCAGCTATCCTTGTGGGCCTGCGGGTGGCTGGCCTAGGGGGACGATGCCCGTACAATAGCCCCCCTTTGATTCATGCACCGAGCTTGGTGATGAATCAAGGTCTTCAAGGCAAGTTGGCGAAAATTCCTGTTTACTCTTTGTGCGCGGGGTCAGTTGCTGCCGTGGATTTGGCAAGGGTCAGTTCCGCGGCAGGCGGTCACTTCCGTAATAATGAGCCTTTGGTTAGCGAACCGTCAGAAGGCAACAGGCTGACGATTCGTAATCCGTGAGCGCATGTAAACGGGTTTCCCAAAAAAAGCCTAGCGAGCGGGGATTGGGGCGTTTCTTTTTCCCGCCTCTCCTTTCATTTAATGCCCCTGGGCCTATATAATCCTCCTCTCAAGCTCTCATTTCACTTTTTGTGCATCCACTCCACATTTTCTCTGCCGAGCATTCCCTGTGCGAAAAAAAACCTCTCCAGTTCTTCGCCTCTTTAGAGTTTCAAGTAAGTGTGTTTTACTTCTCTTCCTTTTCCACTTCCTTTCTTATTTTGTATCTTAAGAAATGAGTTTCTCCCACCTGCTAGCCCCTGGGATGGCCTTGGCCAATTTTAGACGGACCTTTGGTCTCCCTAGGGATGTGGATATAGCGTTCTGTAAAGAGGGGGATATTGCCCTCGAGAGGGCAGTCAGGCGGAATGTCATCTTCGTTCCGTTGATGGCCATATTGGAGGGAGGCGTTAGGTTCCCTTTAGACCCCCTTATAGTGAACACCCTAGGGTTCTACGGCCTGTGCCCCGACCAACTCTCTCCCAATTTTTATAGGGTCGTTAGTTGTGTCAGCCGTTTAAACCAATTGTATGGTCTGAACCTAAACCACCATGACATTAACTTCATGTACAAACTGTGCGAGAACTTTTCGAAGGGCTACTACTTAAAGACTAGGGACACCCGAGTCTGGCTGATATCCTGCCTGCCGGACTCGAATAGGAATTCTGCCGGAGAGTTTGTAAAGGTGAGCGGCAGCTGGCTCGCCGAGGGGCTACACTGCCCGCATACGCCTCGCGACGTTGGTCGGTACTGTGTCTCCTTAGTTATTTCAAATTCATGTTTCCTCCGCTATTTTAATTAACCATTACTTCTTTGGGGATTCTTGCAGAGTCAAAGCGATTTTTACCGGACATCAGGGTCGTCCAGGAAAGGGATCTGAACTTCATCCTTAGGTCAGAAATCTTCGTGAACAGCGACGGGCAACTCCGAGCGTCTCACCTGATTCTCGGAGTGAACCCCGTGTACACCATGTGGCAGTCCTTCGGCCAAGCACTCCTAGTCGACAGCCCCCTCTTGTAGTATATCGACGTTCGGCACGGGTAGTTCCTTCCTTCATCGCTCACGGTGGGTGAGGCTCGGGACATAGGCCCTCGTTACACAACCGCGGACGATATCCCACCGGTCAGGGACGAGTCTACTGAGCGGGTTTCGCAAAGCAGGGGGCGGCACGAGGCCATTGAACAGCCACAGAACGACCTCCCGTTAGCCGAGGAACGAGCCCCCGATCTGGTCTCCGCCGCACCTATCCAGCGAGAGAAAATGGTGAAGAAGAGGACGATGACCCTGTCTCTGTTCATTCCCGAAGCCGGTCAGGCTAACCCATCTCCATCCCCGGTGAGGAGCCCGGTCCCCTAGCCTACCAGTGAAGCTTGGAAAAGAAAAAGGCCGGTTGACAAGGAGGTAGACGCTCCCGGCGATGTGCCGCCGAGGTCACCAATCCGACCCAGGGGAGGGGTGACCATCCGGGAGCCACGGGTTGTCTCCCCTGCACAGGCACAGACCGTGGAGGCGTCTTCTCCTCCCATCGAAGGCGGCTGAAGGCATACCTTTACTCTCGGTGGGAGGCCACTGCCCGAGACGGCTTGCGTGTGGAGATGGGAGAAGGGCGACGGGGGGCGTGTAGCTCAGAGCTTAGCCCAGGGCCTTCTCCTGCCCGAGGATGTGCACATCTACTCGGAGGGGGATGACGAGTCACTTGCTCGGCGGCTACAGTGGCACACCGTTGCCGTAAGGTTTTTCTTCGTCACGTTTGATTATGGGACTTTGCCAAGAATTTGTAACACCTAACTTCCATTGCGTTTATAGGCGGCACAGCTCACTTCTATAGTGGGCGACTGGCTGAGGGAAGGGGCCGAGGCAACCGAGCAGGCGCTGGAGCTGAGGAATGAGGCAGAGAAGCTTGCCGAGGAGAGGCCAGAGGCTGCCATTGCCGCGGAGAGGAAGGCGATTGACGCCGAGAAAGCCCGGCTGTCTGCGGAGAGCAAGCTGGGGGAGCTGACGGCTAAGCTGGAGGAGACAGAGCTTGAACTAGCGAAGGCGAACAGCCTGAACCTGGCACAGGCTGACCAGCTCACTTCCTTGAAGGACGCCCTCGAGGCTTGAGAAGAGAAGTGGTACAACGAGGGTTTCACGGAGGCGGAGAACTCGGTGGAACCTATCGTTCAGCAGCCCCGGCAACATGGCTTTGGCGAGGGCTGGACGGCTGCGCTCCATACTGCGGGAGTGCCGGAGGATTCCCCTCTGATGGATCCTAAGCAGGTCCCTTACCCTGCCCAACCCCAGCCTGTCCATAGTCAGACCGGCGCCGAGGACGACGATACACCAAGCCTGAGGGACCTCGTTCAGGCCATCTATACTCACGTGGAGATGGTCGACTTGGAAGCCTTGAGCAAGACCCCTGCCGGAGATGCCGGTGTGCAAAACGAGACTCCTCTCCCCTCACAACCTGCCGAAGAGGACCCCGGACAAGCCCATACCCTTCCTTCCGACCCAGATGTGTGAGGCTGTGATGTTTGATGTTTTTCTCTCAGAAAGTTTTACTTCGTTTTTCTTTTATATTATTTTTTGGAAAAAGCCTAGGTCGCCGAGCTGTGGCGACGAAACATTCAAACTACCATTGTAATCGTTTTACCTCGTACTGCTCGGTTTATAATTTTTGTTATAATGGTTTGAAAGCATATGTTCCGCTTTTTCTTTCTTGACTGTTTTAATTATGCATAAATATGATCGGTATTTACTATTGTGTGCTTGCGATTAGTTATGTGAATGTTCATGCCTTGCGCGGGCTTAAATGTGTAGGGGCAACTGTAGTGGTGGGGTCCGAGGTCGGTATCCTGGAAGTATCGACCGGTGATGGGAGGACGGCCAAGGCCGGTATTCGACTCTCGTCTGTGATAGTGACGATTTTTCCATATGCCTGCTGATAGGATAGGAACGGGGTTTTGTTTGGATAAATGTTGTTTAAGGTTCCCACACGCTTGGTGATAGTTTCGAACCAAGGTTAGGTTCCTGTCCTTAGCGTTAAGGTTTCCACCTACTCGGTGATAGTTTCGAACCGAGGTTAGGATCCTGTCCTTAGCGTTAAGGTTTCCACCTGCTCGGCGATAGTTTCGAACCGAGGTTAGGCTTCTGTCCTTAGTGTCAAGGTTTCCACCTGCTGGGTGATAGTTTCGAATCAAGGTTAGGCTTCTGTCCTTAGCGTTAAGGTTTCCACCTGCTCGGTGATAGTTTTGAACCGAGGTTAGGTTTCTGTCCTTAGATAGCGTATTCACTCTTTGTCAAGGTAAAGAGGATAAAAGGAACGCAGTGTCATGCAGTAGTATGAACAAGCATTGTATTGACTTGCGCCGACTTCTTTAAATTACATCGTCCGTTCACGGTGAATTAGTGGTAAAACTTCTTAAGATTACATACATTCCACGGGTGGGGTAGCGGTCTCTCGCCTAGATCTTCCAAATAGTAGGCTCCTGCATCAGCAATGGCCGTTACTTGGTACGGTCCTTCCCATGCCGGGGCCAATTTCCCTGCATTACGGTCCCGAGCATTCCCCACGGCTTTTCGTAGGACCAAATCACCTGCTGCGAATTCCCTCTTCCTCACATTCTGGTTATGTCTCCGGGCGAGCTTTTGCTGATACTGTGCCAGTCGAATTGCCGCCAACTCTTGGCGCTTTTCCAGCAGATTAAGCTGTCTTAGTATTAACTCGTCATTCTCGGTGGCCGTGAATTCAGATACTCGGCCGCTACACAGGTTTATCTCGGCAGGAATGACAGCTTCTGCCCCGTAGGCCAGTGAAAAAGGTGTTTCCCCCGTGGATCTCCTCGGAGTTGTCTGGTAGGCCCACAGGACACTAGGTAACTCCTCCGCCCATCTGCCCTTGGCTCCGTCCAACCTTCTCTTTAGCCCGTTTACGATAGCCTTGTTTGTAGCCTCGACTTGGCCATTGCTTTATGGGTATGCCGGGGTAGAGTACCGGTTTCGGACGCCGAGATTACCGCAGAACTCACGGAAGGCCCTGCTGTCGAACTGCAGTCCATTGTCGGAAACGAACGCCTCTGGCGCACCGAACCTAGTTATGATGTTTTTCCATACGAATTTTTTGACGTCTATGTCCCGTATATTGGCTAGTGCTTCCGCTTCTGCCCATTTAGTGAAATAATCTACCGCGACTAGTACGAATCGTCTGTTCCCGGTTGATCGGGGAAAGGGCTCGATTATGTCTAATCCCCACTGGGCCAAGGGCCACGGGCTGCTGACGGGGTTCAGGTTCCCTGCAGGTCGATGGATCATCGGCACGTGCTTTTCGCACTGCTCACACCTTCGTGCATATTCTAGGGCCTCCTTTTGCATCTACGACCACTAAAATCCCTGGGTCATTGCCCGGTGGGCCAAAGACCGACCGCCGACGTGACTGCCATAGAGGCCTTCGTGGAGCTCGGCAAGTAGGCCTGTGGTCAGACTGGGGTGGAGGCATTGCAGATATGGACCTCCGAACGACCTCTGGTGAAGCTTCCGACTTGGAGATAGCCAATATCGGGGGGCACTTCGCCTGACTTTCGCTGCCTCTTTTTCGTCCTCTGGGACTTTATCCTTGACCAAAAACTCAATTATGGGATTCATCCAACACCTCTCGGCGGCCCGAACTTGTAACACTTCCTCCTGTTTCCCGATGCTCGGCTCTTTTACCAGTTCTATCCTGATTAGCCAAGGGAGTTCGCTATCTATCGATGATGCCAAAGTGGCCAGGGAGTCGGCGTGGCGATTCTGTCCCCTCGGGATCTGTTCTATCGTCGCCTTAGAGAATTGGCCCAAAGCCTACTTCACAATTCGTAGGTATTCGGCCATCCGCGGGTCTTTCGCTATGAAAACCCCTCGTACCTAGTTTACTATGAGCCGAGAATCCGAAAATACCTCTACCTCCGTAGCCCCCAAATCCGTGGCAACTCTTAGTCTGGCCAACAGTGCTTCGTACTCGGCTTCGTTATTTGAGGCCCTAAAGCCTAGTTTGAATGACTGCTCCAATCTCGTACCTTCCGGGGTTATTACCACTATCCCAGCCCCCGCTCCGGCAGTGTTGGAGGCACCGTCCACGAATACCTTCCAAGGCTGGGCTTCCACTGCACAGACGACCTCCGGACATCTCGGCGAGAATTCAGCAATAAAATCTGCGAGCAACTGCCCCTTTACCGAGTTTCTTGGCCGGTACTTGATGTCAAAAGAGCCTAAGCGGGTCTCCCATTTCGCAATCCTCCCGGTGAAGTCCGATCTTCTCAACAGTGACTGAAGTGGCTACTCCGTCAGAACGTGGACGGTGTGGGCTTGAAAGTAGTGGGGTAGCTTCTGGGTAGAATGCACTAGGGCTAATACCAATTTTTCGAGCGGCAAGTATCTCTTCTCGGCATCCACCAATGTCTTGCTTATGTAGTAGACTGGCAGTTGTACGCCGCTATCCCTAAGAAGCACGGCGCTGGCGGCATGTTCGGACACCGAGACGTACATGTAAAGGTCCTCCCCTGGCTCTGGTGCCGTTAGTGTCGATGCACGCCCGAGGTATTCTTTTAGGTCATGAAAGGCTTCGTCGCATTCCCTGTCTCACTAGAATCCCTTCCATTTCTTCAAAAGTTGATAAAAAGGGCGGCACCGGTCAGCGAACTTGAATATGAACCGATTCAGGGCGGCCAACATGCCGGTTAACCTCCGGACCTCTTTCGGATTGCTCGGCGGTCTGAGCTGAAGCACGGCATCTATTTGCTTGGGATTGACCTTGATGCCTCTCTTTGTGACTAGGTATCCCAGGAACTTCCCGAAACCTACGCTGAATGTGCACTTGTCGGCGTTGAGACGGAGTCAGTGTTGCCTTAGTATCCGGAATATTTCTTCCAGGTCGCCGATGTGCTGTCCTTCCTGCTTGCTTTTTATCACCATGTCATCGATGTATACTTCTACCGTCTGCCCGATCTTATCCCTGAACATCCTTGTCATCATTCGTTGGTATGTAGCCCCCACGTTCTTTAGCCTGAAAGGCATTACCGTGTAATGGTAATTGGCGTCCGGTGTAATAAACGCCATTTTCTCCTGATCTTCGACAGATAGTGCGATCTGGTGATAACCCTGGAAGGCATCTAGAAAGCTCAGACGGGGATGCCCGCACGTGGCATCCACCAGTTGATCGATCCTTGGCATGGGAAATGGATCCTTAGGGCATGCTCGGTTTAAGTCAGTGAAATCAACGCAGACCCTTCATTTGCCGCTCTTCTTTCGCACCACCACAGTGTTGGCGAGCCAATCGGGAAAGAAAATCTCTTGTATAGCCCCCGCTTCCTTCAACTTAGCCACTTCTAGCCTTACCGCTTCGACATGTTCTTTCGCCGACCTCCTCTGTTTCTGCCTTCTCGGGGGGTGTAATGGATCCACATTAAGTCTGTGGACTATAAACTCGGGGTCGACCCCCGGTACTTCATACGGACTCCACGCGAACACGTCCACGTTTTGCACCAGAAGAAGCAATAGTTCCGTCCTTTCTTCGTCCTTGAGGCCCGCTCCTAGGTGAAAGTGCTTGTCTCGGTCCAGAAGAATTTTGACCCTCAACACGTCCTCGGCGAACCCAGCCCCCTCTCCCGCCTGGGGTCGCTGTAATTGCTAGAAGGGAGAGTTATCGGCAGACTTTGTTTGGTTGGCCACCTTGCTCGCGGCAGCCACTAGGCATTACCTTGCCGCCTATTGGCAGCCCTTCACCTCCGTGATGCCGTCCTTTGTGTGGAATTTGACCTTGACGTGCAATGTGGAAGGTAAGGCCCCCATCTCATGTATCCACGGTCTTCCGAGGATTGCCGTGTATGGTGAGTAAGAGGTGACCACTATGAAAGTCACCGTTACCTCCTTCCCTCCCATGCTGATGGGAAGCAAAATTTTCCCTTCCGGGACGACCATATGGCCGTCAAACCCCATTAGCAGTGCGTCGTGCCTGGACAGATCCTCTTTCCTCAACCTGAGCCCTCTGTATAAGTCAGGGTACATCACGTCGGCCCTGCTCCCCTGATCTATCATCATCCTTTTTACCACAAATCCTCTCACGCGGGCCGTGACCACCAAGGCATCGTCGTGTGGTTGAATGGTGCCCTTCATGTCGCTGTCGTCAAAGGCAATGGGCTGGGCGGTGCACCTCTGTTTCTTCTCCAGGGGAAATTCACCCGGGCTTTCTCCCGCCGAGGTTACAGTTAGGACGTCCCTTGTTGAGACCTCCCTCGGGACGGCGTGGATGACTTCTATTATCCCCACGGGAGGAGGGAGGTGGTTCCCGCGGGCATGATCGCAGTGCGCGGACCCTTGGTTCCTCGCTGTTATGAATTCCTTTAGGTGGCCGGCGTTCACCAGCTGCTCCAGGTGGTCCTTGAGCACCCTGCATTGCTCTGTCGTATGCCCCTTGTCCTTGTGGTATGTGCAATATAGATTCTGGTTTCTCCTCGACGGATCGCTGGGCATCCTGTTCGGCCACCTAAAGTAAGGCTCATTCTTTATCTTGTCGATAATTTTGTGGACCGGTTCTTTGAACCCTACATTCACGCTCCCTACTGTTTGCCCGAGCCCTTGAGCTCTAAATTCCCTTCGGGGCTGGGTTTGGAAACCGCCATTTCGAGGGTAATTTACAACCGGGACCTTCCCCTTACTTTGCAGCCGGTCGTCTTCCAGGCACTTGAATTCTTCGATTCGTCTCATTAGTTGCCTCATGTCCTCGGGGGGCTTCCTCGTTAGAGATTCCCTTAACCAGGATTCGTCGGGCAGTCCCATGCGAAAGGTGCTGGCCGCGATCTTATCGTTACCTCCACCGATTTCATTGTAAAGCTCCCAATACCGACCAGCGTAGCTGTGGAGGGTCTTTCCGGCCCCTATCTTCATTGACAACAGGGCGTCCACCGACTGAGGTACTCGGCTGCACGTCATGAACTGTATGCCGAACTCCTGAATCAATTCTGAGAAGCTGTTTACCGATCCCTTTTTCAGCCCGTTGAACCACCTTAGGGCCGTTGGTCCGAGGCTTGACAGGAAGACTTTGCACATCAATGCGTCATTATGGGCGTACAGGGACATCATCTGGATGTAATGGCTCACGTGTTCCACCGGGTCGGTCTTTCCCATGTAGGAGTTGAATGGTGGCCTCGTGAATCTGCTCGGCATTTGGGCGGTCTCGATGTCCCTCGAGAACGGAGATCGGGCAGCCTGGTGCAGTGCTTTACTCATGGTGTCCATGGCCGCGTTTTGTGGTCGCCCTTCGTCTGGGGATGCAGAGTCGCGGTTCGCGTAATCTCGTGAACGCTCCCGATGCCGACAGGGTTCGGACTGGTGTGATCCTTCTGCGCGGTGGGGCTCAAGGCTGGTGGACCTTCCCCTGCGCCGCCCATATTCCCCTCGCCGACTCCTAACTCTGGCTTTTAACTCCAAGTCCCTCACCAACCTACGTAGCCGCTCTAGCTCCCGATCCTTTTGCCCGGGATCCTCGTCCTATCTTTCGCGGCGGTTGCGTCCCGAGGCGTTAAACAGTGTATGGAACGAACCTTCCCCAAGCCCGGACTCTCCTTCCTCATCTTGCCGCCGGTCCTCGTATCTCTTCTGTCTTCTTTCCCGCCATGTTGACCCCCGTGATGACCTGCCAGAGCCACTCTCAGCATAGCTTCCTCGTCTGCTCCCTGACATTTTCCCGGGGTGCCTTACAAAAACCACCGCTGCACAGGAGATTCCCACAGACGGCGCCAATTGTGCGCACCCAAAATCAGCGACTGGGCCTGGGATAAGTTGGGCTCACAATCTATTCGTATGGTGGGCTTTTAGCGTTTCCTGTAATGGGGTGATTCCTTGCAAGACTGCCCCAGTGTTTCTATCTTCTTTTTTTCTTCCTTCTTTTCCCTTGTCTCTTTTTCCTCCCTCCCTCGCGTCCCCCTACTTTTGATATCCCATCGCCTATTTATAGCCACAGCTTGCTGGTTTGCTGCAGCCATCCTCTAGTTTAGTGGATGGAGAGGTCCAATGTCATCCTCTCTTAGTGGTGAGCATTTATGAGCGTAAGGAGGACAATGGTGGCATCGGAACTTGATTCCATTGTCACGTTCGTTTCCCGGCAGAAAAGCCTTCAGGGTGGGCGGGAATGCATGGTATGGCGACCTGGGCAGTTGATCGGCGGAACCCGGCTGAACCTCGGGCATCAGGCGCAGACTATGCGCGGCTCGCTCCTGCCGACCATATCTATGATGGCTTCGCTTTTGGTGTGCTACGTTGGTTTGGGGTGAAGCCCTTTAAACTGATTAGGGCCGGGGCCCAAGAGGGGGTGGCTGTTCTTGTGGGCCTAGGTTTAAACGGGCCTGGGGCGTGGCCCGTACAGGCAGCTATCCTTGTGGGCCTGCGGGTGGCTGGCCTAGAGGGACGATGCCCGTACAATAGCCCCCCCTTGATTCATGCACCGAGCTTGGTGATGAATCAAGGTCAAGCAGGGGGACGCAGCAAACCAGAGGATGGCCGCAACAAACCAACAAGCTGTGGCTATAAATAGGCGATGGGATATCAGAAGCAGGGGGACGCGAGGGAGGGAGGAAAAAGAGACAAGGGAAAAGAAGGAAGAAAAAAAGAAGATAGAAACACTGGGGCAGTCTTGCAAGGAATCACCCCATTACAGGAAACGCTAAAAGCCCACCATACAAATAGATTGTGAGCCCAACTTATCCCAGGCCCAGTCGTTGATTTTGGGTGCGCACAGCAAGAATAATGTTGGAGAACTTATCTTTAAAGATAAAATTTTAAAATTGTGGTGAAAACTGTTTTGAAATAATAGACTAACTTTTAGAGGTAAAAACTTACAACCTTAAATATATCTTATATTTGATAGTTTAAAATGTTACTCCATTTTAAATTTTAAAATTTTAAAAATTGGGAAAATTTAATCTGATCCAAAACAACTTACCAAAAGACAAAAAGACTCCAAACAAACCATGTCTTTTGAATTTGCATCAAGTGTTACGTGTCCTCAATTAATAAATTTGCATCAACGTTTTTTTTTTTAGGGTGGTGAAAAAAATCCATCAACGTTGGTTTCCTATTTTTTTACAACTCCAAACCCAAAAAAAAAAAAAAAACCATCAATGTTAGTTTCCTATTTTTTTGCAACTTCAAGCAAAAAAAAAAAAAAAAAAAAAAATCCCGATGTTTTAGGTATTTTAATAATATACCAGCACTATTTTACATTTAATTTTTTTAAAAAATATTTTAACTATTTTTATTCTTAAAATTTTGCCTATTGTTTAGATACTAAAGCAGAATGATACTGGAGAACTTATCTTTAAAGATAAAATTTTTAAATTGTGCTGAAAATTGCCTCTAAATAATAGACTAACTTTTAGAGGTAAAAACCTACACCCTTAAATATATCTTATATTTGATAGTTTAAAATATTACTTCATTTTAAATTTTAAAATTTTAAAAATTGGTAAAATTTAATCTGTTCCAAAATAACTTACCAAAAAACAAAAAAGACTCCAAACAAACCATACATTTTGAATTTGCATCAAGTGTTACGTGTCCTCAGTTAATAAATGTGCATCAACCATTTTTTTTTTTTTTGAGGGTGGTGAGTCCTTCAACGTTGGTTTCCTATTTTTTTACAACTTCAAGCAAAAAAAAAAAAAAAAAACCCGATGTTTTAGGTATTTTATTAATATGCCGGCATTGTTTTACATTTAAATTTTTAAAAAAATATGTTTTAAGTATTTTTATTCCTAAAATTTTGCCTATTATTGAGATATTATTTAGAACTAATTTTTTCCATGATTTTTTACTTTTATATTTAAAGAAAAGAGGAAAAGATAAAAACCCACGTTTTATAGATTTTCAACCAATTAATAACATGAAGCCTTTTCTATACAATAATAATAATAATAATAATAATAATAATAATAATAATAATAATAATAATAATAATAATAATAATAATAATAATAATAAATATCCTTCAATAGTTGGGGGAGGGAAATTTCAACAAATTGAGCTATTATTTTTTAAAAAACAAACATTATATTATGCCTAAAATATTGTGTTTACATATTTTAGTGTCAGACCATTGCAACTCAAACATATGGGTGCAATATTTTTTTGCAAAACTTTTATATAAGAAATTTGGCTACAAAATTTTAACCTAGCACATGCTTCCATTTTTACTAAAATTTTATTAGAATTGCACATATTGCTACAATGTTAACAGGTTTAACTACACCCTCTTTGGACTAGGGAATAATTATTGCGCTAAATATATATATATATATATATATATATATATATATACACATATATATGTGCAACTAACATGATTTTTTTTTGGTCTATTTTAATGCAGAAATGAGTTCAGAAAATACACCTATGACTCATACCAATGACGTAGAATGTCGTCGAAAACTACGAAGATATTATGATCGACGTAGAAGACAAATAGAAGACAGCTAGCCTCTAAGCACGTGCTCACATGCATGCCTAGATGCTCTTATATTTTTTGGATAAGGGTTAATTTAGAACGTTTATTATAATTTGGGATTACTACATTTTCCAATTACAAAAAAATCTAGGGGTGTGATGAGTATTATGCGTTAGCGGGTGGAATAATTTTTTATCACATCCTTAGGTTTTTTTTTTTTTTTTTTTTTTTTTTTTGTGATTGGAAAATGTAATAATCCCAAATTATAATAAATGTTCTAAATTAACCCTTACTCAAAAAATAGAAGAGCATTTGAACATAGAAGAGCATCTGAGCACGCGTGTGAGACTAGTATCATGACTTTACACATTCTCTTCAGTGTTCTTAATTATCATTTAACGTTGTTATCTTTTAAATTTTTGAAACTAGCATTGATATTGCTTTAACCCTTTTAGTTTGTAAGCGAAAAAATAGGCCCTGAACTATTTTAGTTTTTGACATCTTTTCCCTTGAAATCCTATTGCACTACAGTACTACCACTTATGAAAAATTAATGTCATAAAAAAAATAACATTAATAATTATTAAATTCTTTCCACAACTTCTTAATCAGTAGCCACTTTTCCTCTCCTTTTTTTTTTTTTTTTTTCTCCGTAACATTAATTCGACTTTTCAAATTCATTCTCTTTGCTTTTTTTAATCTGCAACTCATTTACATAATACATTTCTCAATTCTCTCATTCATGAGTCATGATGACTCATGACCTCTCAAATATTTTTCCATCACATTTTGTCCAACGTTTCTCCTTCGTCATTTTCTTATTGCATTTTCAAAATAGACCTCAAATATTCCATTACCCAGAAAGCACGTAATTGGAATAATTCTACCCAAAAAAAAAAAAAAAAAATTCTATTATTCTATATATGCTTTTTTTTTTTTGGGGGGAAAGCATTCTAATATTCTAATAGGCTTTCAACAATTTACTAGCTGGAAGGTGGAATGTAAGATGCGAACGCAATGCTGCAGAGCATAGAATATTAGAGTTAGATGCTCTGTAGCATTGCGTTCGCATCTTAGAATTCTATGCTCTGGAAGGTGGAATGTAAGATGCAAACGCAACGATGCAGAGCATAAAATTCTAATATTCTATGCTCTGCAGGGTTGCGTTCGCATCTTAGAATTCTATGCTCTGGAAGGTGGAAGTAAGATGCGAATGCAACGATGCTGAGCATAGATTCTAATATGCATTGCATTCGTATCTTAGAATTCTATGCTCTACAGCAATGCGTTCGCATCTTACATTCCACCTTCCAGCTAGTAAATCGTGAGAGCCTATTATACCTCCTCCTAGAACAGAGAGATCAGTTAATAACCCTACTGCTGTAGTGACATGTTATGGATAACTTTCCATTGTATCACATGAGCCCCGCAATGTTGAAGAAAATCTCCATTGTTTTGTCCTTGTAGTACACCCCAGATGTAATATTATTGTAGGGGCAATGGTATTAAGTTTCAACTTTCAAGTCTTTGCCGGCGTTCAAGGGCATAATGGCCAACTACCATCATTGACAAAAATATATAATATTCTACCACTGTTTGCAAAATATTTAGTAATGTATCACTATTTTGAAACTCAAGTAATGAAAACTTGAGATTCATGTATATCTCGAGCTCATAAAGCTCGAGTTCTTTAAAGAGATTGTTATTAAAAAAAATTATTTAATTGGTCTTTTTGTAAATAACACTAACATTTTGGGTATTTCCTAAGTCACATCTAATCACTCTTTCCCCAATTCCTATATGTATTCGCGTGAAAGCACTCATAAGTCACATCTTCAACTACTTTTAATCAATTCCCTATACTCTTTCTTTTAGTTCCAATTCCATAGTCTTTCTTCCTCATTTTCTCAGCAATAGCAACTACTTTTTTTTTTGGTTTTTTTTTTTTTTCAGATCAGAAAATGGACTCCAAAAAAAAAAAAAAAAATGATGTCCCAAAATCAGAAAATTTTATCATCAGTGAACTTTAAATTTATACAAAAAATTGCCTAACAAAATGAAAGAGAAAACCGAGAGAGTGAGAGAGGCTACTGTGATAGTGTGATTGAGATTTATTTATACAAAAGGTTGCCTACAATGCTACATTCTTAACAAGGAACACGATTTCGGTGAAATCAAGTTTCATATCACACCATATAATTTGTGGAATTCAATTTTGTAAAACTTGAGTTACATGTCAAACTCAAGTTTCAAACACTCGACTTTTAAAAATGTGATAAATTGCTAAAATTTTGCAAACAGTAGTAAAACACTATATATTTTGGCCAATGATGGTATTGGGCCATTTTGGCTCGTGTTCAATGGCAAAGTCAGATTTTTTTTTTCCTAAATCAAAATTATAATATAACATTATGACCTGTTAATTATTTACATACATAAAAATATTTGTACCATGATTTAAAGAAAGATGTTTTTATCATATTTAACAAGAAATACAGTCACATCAAGCAAACTTTACCTAACTCAAAAAAAAAAAAAAAAAAAATCTAGTTTGCTTTAAGCATTCAACTATCTTTTAAATCATATGGATCATAATCAGGGGCGGAGGGGGGGGGGGGGGGGGGGGGCAGGTGCCCCCCTGAAATTTCAATTGTTTTGCCAAATAGGACTTGAAATACCATATTTGCCCCCCCCCCTACACAAAAGACAAAAAAAAATTATCTCTCACGTGACCTTCCAGCTTTTTTTTTTTTTTTTTCGGTTGACAGAAGTGAAAGGAACTTTTCAGCTTTCCTAGAATCCTATTACAAGTAGATTTCTATAGTTCTAATCCTAGTAGTAGTAGACCTGATGACTTGATGCCCACTTGATAATGATTAAAAAAAAAAAAAAAAAAAAAGTTTGCTACACCTACACGGATAGAAGTCCCTGTTAGTATAGAACATTGAAAAAAAAGAGTATATATAATGCAAACAATGAAACAAGACACGCCTCCATCAAAAAGAAAAAATTTCTTTTCAATCCGGTGTCTTTCTTTGGATCTCAGAGTTGCTGTGCAGTTTTTAAAAGCATTCAAATTGGGTTTTTAATACTTCTAGGTATGCATAGTCTTAATACTTTTGCTTTGATTTATTTATTTATTTAATATTTTAAAGAATCAAATTATATGTTTAAACTGTTTATATTTAGATGGATCTCTTGATTTGACTATTTTTAACCATAAATTTATAATTCAAATTATATGTTTAAACTATTTGTATTTATAATTATCTCTTAATTTGATTATTCTTAATCATAAATTGTAATTTTGTTCTTTATTTTAATGATATGACATATATATTTGTAGTTAATTGAGATTATGGAGAATCCTGATCATAATAATGAGTCCAAATCAAGTCCTAAACGAGCTTGTATCGAAGTGGACGTTGTAAATCTTCCCACAAATCCTGGTTTAAGAATAAAAATTTCTAACTATCATCTTAATGAAAGAGATCAAATTAGAAGGCATTATCTACAAAACAAACCTTGTCAACCAGTTGATCATGATTTTCCACAAAGTCAATTTGGCAAAACAAAGCGTTGATTTAATCCAGTGTGGTTCAAAGATTATCCTAGTTGGTTGGAATATAGCATTACGAAAGATGCTGCATATTGTCTATTTTGTTATCTATTTCGACCTGATACTGGTGATCAAGGAGGGGGAGACTCATTTGTCACTGAAGGATTCAGAAATTGGAAAAAGAAGGAGAAATTACAAAATCATGTTGGGGATCACAACAGTGCACATAATATAGCTCAAAGAAAATGTGAAGCTTTGTTAAACCAGAGACAAAGTATTCAAACAGTTATAAGCAAGCAATCAGATGTTGAGAAAAGGGAATATCGAACTCATTTGAATGCATCAGTGGATTGTATTTGTTTTCTACAACGGCAAGGATTAGCATTTTGTGGCCATGATGAATCTAAAGACTCTAATAATCAAGGAAATTTTCTTGAATTATTACGGTTTCTTGCAAATCACAATGAAGAAATTGATAAGGCAGTCCTCGAAAATGTTCCTGAAAATCAACAAATGACCTATCCTGATATCCAAAAAGAAATAGCGAATGCTGCAGCCGTTGAGATAATAAACGCTATTATTAAAGATATTGGAGACTCATTATTTGCTATTATAGTTGATGAATCACGTGATATGTCTACTAAAGAACAATTGGCAATTGCTTTGCGCTATGTGGACAAACAGGGACATGTGAATGAGCGCTTTTTAGGGATTACACATGTTAATAATACATCAGCAGTAACACTAAAGAGTGCAATTGAGGAAGTATTTAATAAACATAGCTTAAGCATTAGTAGATTGCAGGGACAAGGCTACGACGGGGCAAGCAACATGCGAGGTGAGTTAAATGGAAAAAAACTCTTATTTTGAAAGATAATCCTTCTGCCTATTATGTCCATTGCTTTGCACATCAACTTCAATTAACATTAGTTGCAGTAGCAAAAAATCACATCCAGATTGCAACCTTTTTTAATTTAGTTGCAAAGGTATTCAATATTGTTGGAGCATCATGCAAACGTCGAGATATTCTTCATGAAAAAAGTAATGCAGAAGTTATAGAAGCACTAAACAATAATGAAATTTCAACTGGTTGTGGCTTGAATCAAGAAATGAGTCTAAAAAGACCTGGAGATACACGTTGGAGTTCTCATTATGGTGCACTTGTTAATCTTATTCACATGTTTTCTTCTGTAATTGATGTGATTGAAACTATTATAGAAGATGGTTTAGATTCTGATCAGAGAGCAGAAGCAAATATCTTAATTGGTTTACTCCAAAAATTTGAATTTGTGTTTGATTTACATTTGATGAAAGGTGTGCTTGGCATAAGTAATGAGTTGTCACAGGCATTACAACGAAAAGATCAAGATATTGTGAATGCTATGAAGTTGGTTGACATTTCAAAGCAACGTTTACAAGTCATGAGAGATGATGGGTGGAACTCTTTGCTAGAGGAGGTTTCTGCATTTTGTGCAAAAAATAATATTGATGTTCCTGATATGGATGATTTATATCAACCTCGGCCACGACGAAAAGCTCAAAACATGAAAAATTCCCATCATTATCAAGTGGAGCTTTTTTATACTGTTATAGATATGCAACTTCAGGAACTTAATAGTCGTTTTGAAACTTCTAAATTATTACTTTGTGTTGCGTGTTTGAACCCAGATAACTTATTTTCAGCATTCAACAAGGAGAAATTGATTCGGCTTGCTCAGTTTTATCCAAGTGATTTTTCAACAGTTCAAGTTTCTTTCTTGGATAACCAACTTGAGACATACATCCATGACATGCGGTCCACTGAAGAGTTTTCAGCACTTAAAGGAATTGGACAGCTTGCTGAAAAGATGGTAGAAATGAAAAAGAATGTTTCATATCCATTGGTTTACTCATTAGTGACTTTGGCATTGATCTTACCAGTTGCAACAGCTACTGTTGAAAGAGCTTTTTCAGCAATGAACATAATTAAAAATCGATTACGCAATCGAATAGGAGATCAGTGGATGAATGATTGCTTAGTCATATATATTGAGAAAGATATATTTAAGACTATAAAGTGTGAAAAAATTATGCTGCGGTTTGAAAATATGAAAAATCGTCGAGGGCAATTGAGTAAAATAAGCTAGGTGTGAAAAAATAAATTAAAGTTTACATTTTATGTTAGAATCTGTATGACAATTACATTATCATATAGTTGTTTACTTATTTTGTTATTAATATTAATTAATTTTTTTAGATTAATTTTTTACTTCCAATTTTATCTTTTAATCTTGTCCCCCCTGACCTAAATTCCTGGCTCCGCCACTGATCATAATTAATAATCATTTAAACATTTTATATCAAAAGATTTTTTTTAAGTAATTTTAGAGATTATACAATTAGAGAATACTAACAGTTTCAAAAATTATGAAACCTATAAAATTTGGATCAATTTCAAAAATTAAACGTCTCTTTAGTCTTTACATGTCTAATTTATACAAGTCAATATAAAAAAAAACTATAACAATAATATAAACTGAAGATTTTTTCTTTTTCATATATGACAAATGCAATAAAAGACCCCTAACTCCTAACTAAGAAACCTACAATTGCTACATCTTTGCCGACGCCACTAGGAAGAGATCATCGACATCATCAACGACCATCAACTACGTACCGTCAACTGGTTAACAAAAGTAAATGAAAAAAATGAGAGGACTGAATTTGAAGAAAATGCCACATCAAGGGAGCCCTAGAGATATTGTAGAAATAATTTTGTACCAGCCATATGATACGAAGATGTAGGACTGCTCAACTGCACCATGCTCTTACACAAATTCGCGCTTGCACATGTATCTCATGGCATGGCACAACTTATGACATGCATGGCACTACCAATGAGTTCGACATTACTCTACTACCATTTGTAATACTGCATGTACTTCAAGAACAAGAAGATAATCCAATGAAGAAAGGTTGCCTGAAGTTTTGAACTTTTCAATCTTTCAATCAATAGTTAACGTGGGGTTTCATGATTTCCTACATAAGTACACCCTAACATGCATGATTCATGAGCGAAACAGATACCTACAATACAGATTTGGATCATCTCCATTTCGAGAGGGTCTATTTAATAACCATGATTCAAAATGGAATAAATCTAGCCTATCTAGGGGTATAGGTTTTGTCAACTCACCAACTCTAGTTTAATTTAACCATATTTAAGTTTTAAATGAGGTCTGAAAATCTAGACCTTAAATTATTCCAATTTGGATCCAAATCCCTGCGTGCTACCATGGTTTACTAGAATGAAGCTTCAAAAAAAAAAAAAAAAAAAATCGTAACATGAACTTGGGCTTGCTGACCTGGGCTATAAGTCGGTTGTTGCTGTGACTAGGCCCAAGTCAAATATGTTGCTACTGGACTTACAGGCTGATTGGACTATAAAGAACTTTTTTGTGACCCAATTACTTTAAATGGGCTACATGAACTTGGTTCATGTGTGACGTCAACGACAGATTGTTGCCGGCGTAGCATGGTGGTTTTCGATGCGACTTTGTTAGCAACAATCAGGGAGTTTTGCGATGTGACTGTGATGGCGAAGCTTGTTACTCCTACAAAGGACGTGGTCTCCTGATTCCTTGAACAAACTTAAGGTACTAGAGTGATTGAAAAAATGTTCAAAAGAAAGTCTAGGAACACACATGTAATCATGCAAATTTGTCTCCATAAGAGAATATGAAAGTCATTTATGGAATCACAAAAATAGCATCTTAATTAACTAATAAACCCAAATAAAATCCAAATAATCAATAAACTTACATCAGGCACTCTCACACTTAGCAAATAAACACTCATAACACTTCGTTTGTTTTGCTGTAAAATGTTTTTATTTTGTTGACTGTAATACGTTTTCATTTTACAAAGTTTGATTGCATATATGAACATAATGTGGAAATTATCTTTTAGTGTTTGTGGAAATTAAATGAAAAACTAGTTCTTCAATTCTAAGATATACCACAAACTTATATACTTGTGTTCCCATTGAAAATAAATAAATAAGAACTTACATGCATGTGCATCTTTCAATTCCAAGATATAGCACAAACCAGTTCTTCAAAGAAATCTACCCCACATTGTTGGCCTTCTTCTAATCATATGATTCCCCCATATAAGAAGACCGCTTTGATCTGAAGGCACTTAATACTTAGAAACAGCAATAAGTTCTTCAAACTTGTTAAGAAAATTAGAGTTGGAAGCCCACAACACTGTACTATTGATTGTTCTTGAAACAAAGGAACATTAATAATTGCAGATGAACTTAATATAGAAACTTGAGCAATTGTTGTTGGCCTAACAAGTCTTCAAAATAGCCCAAGATTATGCAGCAAAGAAAGAAAAGATTATTAGTAAGTGCAATAACTATTTCACGATGTACAGTAAATTGAATTGATGTCTAGCAATTCAAATTGTCATTAATTTAAATGTAGAAAAGGTACCGTGCTGAAAGACTTGCTTATAAGATTATTTCCCCATCAATTTCTATACGAGCAATGTGAGATATATTGGACCAATCATTTTCAGTCTTACTTTGGAGTTTTGGTTTTGACAAAGAACACTATCTGATACAAAGAAAAGACAAGGAGGATGGAAGACCCTCTTCTGGCAATGATCGAAGTTTGTTACAGCGCGCAGCTAATCTCCAATGACTTGAGACTAGTAAGGTATTGAAGCCCCTTTTAGCTCAGATATTTGAGATTGTTCGGTAGTAAATAATAAATTCTCTTCTGGAAATGACACCACGTTTTTACATCAGCCTTCAATCTCCAAGCGACTTGCAAGCTCATGCAAACCCCACTCCTTGTAGAAAGTGATACTGCGTAAACTTATGGCCTGTTTGGGAGTTAAAAAAAGGAGGGGGAGTAGAGTAAAGAGAGGGAGAGTAGTTCAATTACCCTGTTTGGGAGTTTTTTAAGGGAGGAAGGGGAGGAGTTTGGAGGGGTTTCAACTCTCTCTAACCCCTCATTTTTAATTTCTCTAAATTGAAGAAATTTGGAGAGAGAGTAAAGCAAAAAAATTATTGACCAAATAAATTTACAAATCTACCTTTTTTAAATTAACAAAATTACATACCGTTTATATAAAAAATTATTGTTTGTTTCCTGAGAAAATTTAAGGGAAAAGAAAAAAAAATGGAATCTCATTGTTGTTTAGCTTTCTCAGCTTCAACTCCTCCAAACCCTCCGACGCCGGCAGCTTCATCTCTCCGAACAACAAAGGCAGAAGTGAACACATCCAGTATGAGCTCTACCACAAATTTTCCTCGCCACAACGCCGGAGGCTAGGATCGCCGGTGTTCGTCACTCTCCCCGTCAACTTCGTTAGTACCTGCGGCCAAGTCCGACGTTGCAAGGCCATGGCGCAGTCGTTCAAAGCTTTATTAGTCGCCGGTGTCGAAGGCGTCGTCATCGAGGTCTAGATGCATCTCGATATTCCTCGCAAAAGCCAGAACCTCACCGGTGATCCCGACGCCACCAAAACCACGCCCCTCCAAATCTGATTATGATTCCATCTCCGATCCAAACGAGTCGGCGTTCATCTTCGTCATCATTGTTCAACTCGCGAGGATTCAGTTGGCGGTGCTAGGGTCTTGGAAGTCGGAGATGTTAAATTACCGAGAAGGACTGGTTCGGAGGTCTCAATCTCTCTCTCTTGGTCTTTGTTTGGTTGCCTAGAAAATTTTGAATTCTAACTTTACTGTGTGGATGTCATATGATAGACTGACGTGGAGCTAACTTTTTGTTTGATTGGTGGGAAATGTGAGGAAAGTGTAGAAATTCATGAGGATTTTTATTTTTATTATAATTTTTTTTGAGGTAATAAAAATTATTTTATAATAATTAATAGTA
Organism: Castanopsis chinensis; assembly: GCA_032878915.1. NCBI lineage: Eukaryota > Viridiplantae > Streptophyta > Magnoliopsida > Fagales > Fagaceae > Castanopsis > Castanopsis chinensis. The sequence goes on from JAVQMG010000090.1 coordinate 2,408,668, forward strand.
GTTTTATACTTTTATTAGTTAATGGTATTTGATAGAATGAAAATGTTGATTAAATAATTATTTAATCTAACAAATTAATCATAGGCCAATGCTTTCTTAAAAAAAAAATTATAAACAAATTACAAATTTTGTAAGTTCATTTTCAAATGAGGATAAATTTATCTATTTAAATTATTTTATCTCATTTTTGTCATAATTTTTAAAACATTCAAACAAAAGGAGAGGCTAATTACTCCCCTTCCTCTTATTAATTTTAAAAACATCCAAATAAGGTGAAGGGAAACCATTTCCCTCTACTCTCCTCCCCACTACTCTCCTCCCCTCTACTCTCCTTTACTCTCCTCCCTCTCTAAATTTCCAAACAGGCCATTAGTGTCGAAGGCAAACCTTCTTTCTGAAAATGATACAACTTTTGGACAATTATTTATAAATATTGAATGCAGAGAATTGAGTGTGTGCAACTAATGAGGCAGTTCCTTAAGATTCTTGCAACTGGAGAACCAAATGGATGACAGTTTGGAGTGGCAATCCACCTTTGGGAAAAGATACTAGCTAATTAGGACAATCTCTGATCCAAGGCCTTAAAGAGATGTGAGATTTTTTTTGAATTCCAGCTAGGGAATGCAGATTTGCACAATCCCAGAGAAAAAGACTTCTAAGCTTTGGAAAAAAAATCTAATGGGATGGATAACGGGGAATCACAACTACTCCCTATGCACAAGTGAGAAAAAGACTTCTCATGGAAGCTCTTGAAGCTTCCAAATATTTTTACAAAAATCAATTTTTTGATCTTTTTTTTTTTTGTTTTTATTTTATTTTATATAATTTTGTTATTTTTTTGTATTTAATGGTAGAAGTGATGAGATGGGTTATAGAAGATGAACAGAAGTAATTTTAATTGGACAAAGTGTCAAGTTTTGAATTACGATAGGCAATATAAAAATAAGTCAAAACACAAGTGAGTTTATAAAAACTTTTCCTAAGTTATTTGTTGTTGGTAAAAGGAAAAAGAAAATCGATGCTACTTGAATAATTATAGGAACAAAAACTTTGATCTAAAAAACCTAATTCTAATACAATAACTTTAGAGACAAAAATTTCATAAATGAATTCACAATTGCCAATATGGTAAGTAAATAAGTAATGGACTTAGATGAAAACCAGTAGAAACTAACCCAACTCTATTGTTGTACAAAATATTAAGAAAATTGTTATGTTTTGGAGGAAGGGGTAAATTGGTCTTTTAATACTAAATTCTTTTAGACTTAGGCAGTGTTTCGATTGTGCGTCCACGTCTGCTTTTTTTTTTTTTTTTTTTCAACGCACGTCTGTCACTGTTCATTGGCCATGAACAGTGATTTTAGGCCAATGAATAGTGATTTTTGGCATGAACAGTGTTTTTTACCCATTTAAAAATTATTTTGCTACAGTGTTTTCAGTTTTCAGTAATAAGTTCTATCCAAACGGACCCTTAATCCCCAAAACAAATGGCAGAGGTTAATTGTTACAAAATTATAATTTGGGGGTCAATTGTGCATTTTGATCATCTATGAGACAAAGTGTAAAATGATATATAATTTAGAGTGAAAATATGTAGTTTTTTCCACAAATATATATATATATATATATATATATATATATGAAATCTCAAATTCTTGATCATATATTTTTCTTGAATTCAAGTATCTCGTGAGAACAGAAAATTTGATTCACACTAATAGTGTTATTAATGGTTCGTTTGAATTAAGGGAGAGGGAGGGAGAGTAGAGTAGAGTAGGGTAAATTTAATACAAAATTAGTTTATTTTTAACCAATTTTACTCTACTCTACTCTACTCTACTCCTTTCTACTCTCTCTCCTTTCCCCCTCCATCCAAACAAGTCATAAATGTTGTCACAAACGCACCCTGTTAACATTCCAAATTATAATATGCCAAATTAAGAATATCTGAATACTCAATCCTGACACATAACAGTGTTGACTTAAACACTGCCGTTTCAAGCTTGGGCCGTCAACATATTGGATCCTTGTCATACACAGCCCAAGCCCAAGCCCAAGCCCAAGTCTAATCCACCAGACAATGCCGTTTCATTAAATGTACATAAACAATAGACACTGTCATAACTCATAAATGGTGGAATCAGTTTTTAACCGATTCTAACGACTAGTCATAGTGTAACTACATTAAGTTATCAGGATCTTTCTCTTTTGCTCAGATTCTGTATATATATTTTGATAAGCTATATATACTGTCTTGTATTGATTTTTAATATTTTGTCATAATGAAACCAATGCAAGACAGTATATATAGAATGCATAAAATATCTCTTTGTTATTCTCTCTTAGTCTTCAACCTCTAATTTCTTAAGAGCTTTTCAGCCTCTGTTTTCACAAATTTGATTAAGAATAAGTTGTATATTTATGAGTTTAATTTTCTTAAAGTTGTTTCAGATTTCTAATGCTAAATCATAATAATTATAAGGGTTGGGTTCCAGTTGAACTCAACTGGTAAAATCTTTATAATTGTATAAGATATTTGTGATTCAATCCCCGTCCATACAAAAAACTAATTAGTGTTTTGGTCTGATAATAAAGAGCTATCATCATGAGTGGATACCATAGACAACTCTCTGGAAAAAAAAAAAAAATAGGGGCACTTTCATTTTCATTTTTTTATTCTAAATTTCAATTTTTGTTAATTCCAAATGCGTACTCTAATAATTGTAGGGGCAATTTCATTTTCATTTATTTACTTTAAGGGTCCGTTTGGATACCGCTTCTTTTGCTAAAAATTGAAAACTGAAAATATTGTAACAAAATAATTTTAAATGTGTGAATAGTACTATGAGACCCATTTTAATAAAAAAGTTGTTGAAAAAAAGAGGTCTGTGGGTCCCGTGAACAGTGCACGGGACCCACTAGTGTGACATATTTCAGTGTAAAATTTGAACGTTCAAAGAGGTGGGTCCCGTGCACAGTGCATAAGACCCACTGGCAGGTTTGTGTCCCACGTTCACGTGCTTCTCAATAAAAAAGAAAAAAGAAGAAGAAGAAGGAAAACGCAGACCTATTGCACGGAAACGCAATCCAAACACTACCTAAATATCAATTTGTATCAAAAGGAAAATGAAAAAAGGTTGCATTTTGCTACTTTATAATCCAATTTCGCATAGAAGATAGGCTGGTCTTCCTCTAGCAAACGCTTGTTATTCATGATTCTTGAAAGAAAGAACTAGATACTTTTCTTTGATGGAGAATTGTATTTTGTGCATCTTGTAATCCCTAAAAAAACACTCTCATGTACACTAACATGTTATCAATTATCAATACCATGTAAAATTGAAGTTATCACTGCTAGCTTCTAATAAAAGATAAATTGAGGTTCTGTTTTCAGGTCTTTGTTTCTGAATTTTCTAAGCCTTTGCGCCTATTAGTAACAGAAGCCAGCCCTATTGCTTGAAAAAAGATAGTTATATACTTACATATAAAAATTTTATTTATTGCAAGATTGAATCTACGAAGTGGAGGCTCTAGGCCATGTCAAGGTGCAACACTACTACCACCATACTATCTCTAAGCTTTGTATTTAGGCTGAGCTTGCCTATTGGGGATCTCAAAGACTCAAACCGCAATAGTGAATTAGCATTCTTAAAATTTCAACCGATTTGGTGGTATAGAACGAAATGAAACAAATAGGATTTCTTCAATGATTGTTTCATATTGTTATGGATTTTACCTCTTTAATTGACTTCATCAAATAATGGAGAAGGTTTTCATAAATAAGAAAATTTTAAATTTCTCAACCTTTCTTGCCATCCATCTTATGTCTGTATAGCATAGTTTAGCACATTATTTTTTCAATGCGGTAAACAAGCTCATCAAAAGTTTTTTTTTTAACCATCTAATTTTCGAAACCACTTAGGAGTCTCATTAATGCATTTTCAGTTGCCTTCAAGTTGGTAAAGCAATAAATGAAGTTTGAAATAACTATTCAATTAACTCTAATGATTGAGGGTGTGTTAGTGAACATGCACATGTAATGATGTAAATAAAACTATTTGTCTAAATCTGCAAGAAATAAACTAAAAGCTTTTTCCTTCTAAAGTGTTTGAGCTCTGTTGTAGCAACTCAATTCCAATTCATTTTCTCCACTATCATCAACCTATTCCACTAAAATCCCAACAGGAATCACTACTTCTGTAAGAACAAACTTGAATAACGTAGACATGGAATATAAGCTGGGGTGTGATCATTTAAAGAACACTGTGAGAATAGCACGCTTATAAATGTAGATAAGAGACGTCACTTATCAGCTGCAGTAACAATGATATTATAGCAGCTAAAATGATTGGGCATGTTGTCAGAAAAACAATGCCAAATTCCAATTTTCTGTGACCTGTGTTACCAATATGTTAGAGATTAGCGGAAAAACACCACATAAATTATATGAGACAAAACCAATTTACGTGGTTCGGCTAATAATAAGCCTACATCCACTGACACCACCAACTAAATTCCATTATTAACGATAGAAATTACAACTTTACAAGCACTCAACCAGCTCTTAGAGCATCCACAGCTAGGCATGGATATGCCAAATGCAAGATGGGTTTAGTAATAAAGGCCCCAAAAACCCCCCCACAGTTGGGCTTGTAAAAAGCAAGTATTGCAAAATTTTTTGCAATATTGCTTAGAATTGCACTGTAGCACAATTGTAAAAAAAAAAAAACTAATATTTTAACAAATTTTCACTTTATCAATTCCCCTCTCTCTCTCACCGGTCACACTCTCATCTCCACTCTCTAGCTTTTTTTCTTTTTCTTCTATTTCAGTTAATTCATTCAATCCCTTCCTCTCTCTCATCCCTCTTCCCTTTCATTTTTTTTCCCTCTCTATTTTCCCTTGAATCAAGGGTTTGATGTGGTGGCAGATGGGTTTGATGTGGGTTTGATGTGGTGGAGCTCATGGGTTTGATGTGGTGGGGATGGGTGATTGAGGGTGACGGTGTGGAGCTTGTTGTCCGGCATGGTGGAAATTGGCGAGATTTTTTTTTTTTTTTTTTTTTTTTTTTTTTTTTTTTATTGTTTCGCCGATTTGGGTGGGTTGATATGGATAATGGAGGATAAAGGAATGGAGTTGTGTGGAAGAAGGTGATGGGTTTTGCAGTGATGTTGGCAGCATTTTTATTTTCTTTTTCTGTTTTGCTGGTCTAGGTGGGTGGATATTTGGATCGGTGGGCTGGGTTTGTTGGAGATGGCTTCGATGGGTTTGACAAAGGTTTGAATCAGAGAGGGTGTGTTGCTGTGTTTGACCATGGGTTGCTGTGTTGTGCTTGGTCGGCGAGGTCTGGATCGTGCTTGGTCGACGAGGTCTGGGTTCTGTGTTTTGGTAAGCATGGGTCGCAGCGTGGTTTTTTTTTTTTTTTTTTTAATATGGGTTTTTTTTTTGTTTTGGTGGGACTTTGGTGGGCAATGGGCAGCGGTGGCGTGGTGGGCATGGTGGAGGTGTGGTGGTGGTGGTGACTGGGCAGTGGAGGCGCGGTGATAGAGGTTGAGTGAAAGTGGAGGAGAAAATTGGAAAAAAATAAAAAATGAAAAATATATTTTATAGTGTAAATATATTATTTTAATGAGTAAAATAAGAAAATAAAAGTTGGGATACTGAAAGTATTGTAAAATAGTATGGTGTAATGATAAAATGGCTTTTTGGAATGGTAAAATAGAGTAGAATTGGAATTTCCGACTGTGGATGCTCTTATAAAGCATTCTCAAACCCACAAAAACTCAAATCAACCTATTCCAAAAAAAAAAAAAAAACACCTTATATGATACCAAAAAACTACTCAAGTTCTGAATTTCCACTATTTTTTTGTTTGTTTGTTTGTTTTCTTTTTTTTTTTTGGTTGTAATGAAAATCTCAACTCACAAATCAAAGACCTCGTTGCATACAATGACACTCTCATACTTCACAAACAAACACCCTCAAGTCACCTAACAAAATACTCAACAAGAACATATAGGAGGTGAACGTCAATAACTGCAGCAGAACCCAAGTAGAAACTCAAGCAATTACTGGTGGCGCAACAAGTCTTCAAATTTTCCTAGATTATGCAATGATTGTTAGTAAGTTCAATAATTGTTTCACAACGTATATAGTAAATTGAATTGATATGTAGCAGGTCAAATTATCATTAATCTATGTGTAGAAAAGTTACCTTGCTAAAAAGCCTGCTCATGAGATTAATTTCTCGACAATTTCAATGCAAGAGATATGAGCTATCTTGGACCAATGTTTTCCTTTCTTATTTCGGAGTTTGGATTTCAGCAAAGAGCACTCCTTGATGGAAAGAAAAGATAAGGAGGATGGAAGACCATCTTCTGGCAAGGACTGGAGTTGGTCGCAGCCGCTAACATCCAGTCTTTTAAGTGCGGAAAGGAGTTGAAGCCCCATGCTGTCTAGATATTTGAGATCCATAAATCCACTGATTCGAAGAGAATTGAGATTTCTGGGCAGCAACTTCTCCTTTGGAAATGACTCCATGGTTTCACATTTACCTTCAATCTCCAAATGACTAAAACAATCAAGCCCATGCAGCCCTCATTATTTCTCGAGCATGAGTTTGTCGCAAAAAGTGACACAGAATAAACTTAGGTTGGAAGGCCAACCGCCATCTGGATGTGATTCTAGTTCTGGACATTCATTTAAAAACATGGACTGAAGATTTTTGAGGGTCTGCAACTGATCAGGTAGGTTCTTGAGATTCTTGCGATTGGATAACCAAATGGATGTCAGGTTGGGGTAGGCAATCCTCCTTTTGGAAAATATACCAGGCTAGGACAATCCCTGATCTCCAAGGCCTCAAGAGATGTAAGATGTTCTTGAATTCCCTCTGGCTTTGAAAGTGATTCCAGATTTGCACAATCCCAGATGGAAAGACATCTGAGCTTCAGGAACAAGTACAATGACAGGGATGTCCTGTCAAGGAATCACAGCTATTCCCTATGCACAAATTTTCAAGAAATGCATACCGGTCTCTCTTCTCTGCAGGTTTGATAAATTCTAATTTCTTGCAGTTGCGGATATAAAGGGTTTTCAAGTCAATGGGTGGATAGTCTCCAGGAAAGGACTTGAGAGAACGACAATCAATGATATAGAAATGTTGGAGAGAATTGATGCTGCCCATCACTCCTTCAGGTATGAACTCCAGATCATCACATCCTTCAATTTTGAGGCTATGCAGTCGCCTGGCCAATTTAATCAGTTCTGATACTTTCGAAACTCTCATGCTCTCAAAAGAGGATGCTGTGGCACCTTGTACCATAAGTAACGAGGATTCAGCAGCATCGTCCGATTTAAAGACAGTCATTTGCTCCATGAATGAGGCAACTTTACCTTCACTTATGAGCAGAACCTTATCATGATATTCTAAAAGCCTTTTGTGTGATGATGCCTCTGTCGTAAGTGTAGTCACAAGCTCCTGAGATTCAAAAATTTCAACTTTTACTATGGATGGAAGTTGCTTGGGTAAGTTCCCCTTCAGCTTGGGACATCTCCGTATACAAAGCTCTTGCAGGCAAGGGAATTCTCCACCTTCAACTTCAGATGAAACCCATTCTTCCCACTCTGACATCTCCTCAAATGTTAAAGAGTCTCCAAAGACTGAAATGGCTTATCCATTCCACAGAATTCAGGACCCACCCTCGTTACAGCATCCATAGATTCTATAATGAGGACTTTAAGAGACGGCAGCTGCCAGAGTGGTGGCAAGTCTATGCAATTCATGAAATCACTAAGACGTAGGGAGACCATGTTGGAGAACGAAGATTTTCCTAGTCAATGTGGAAATCTTGTACCACAATAAAATTTAATGCTGAGCTTCTTCAAATTCGTACGAGGCTCTAGCTGTTCAAGCACATCTCTAACATTTTTTGGAACAATGGAATCATCAACCCATTCTAACACTAGCTCATCTAGGTCTGTCTTCTCCACCAAGAGAGCCCCGGCTGCATCTTCTGCTGAGACCACATTCTGCAACTTTAAAATGCTAAGGCCCCGTTTGGTAGAGCATTTTAAACACACATTTTCAGTTTTTAAACAACATTACATGCATTTTCATGCATTTTTTCACCCACATATATTTCAAAAAATTACAAACAATATTACTCAAACTCCTCTACCAAATGGGGTCTAAGTGTTCTATGAAGATACTGAAGACCTCCCAACTCTTCAACTGTTGAGCCACTTTTTTGGGCCACAACAAAGAGTAAGATAGTGTTTGAAGATATTTTAGACTGCTCTCTTTTTGGGCATCTCATTTAAATCTGTTCCACTAATAATAAGATGACGCAGGTTAAGAGTTTCCAAATGTTTTCTGGCAATTCAGTAGAGAATGACAAAAGGACGATATCAATGTTTGTAAACTGTAGAGATCACATACTGATTTAGGTAACATCTGGATTGCGGTGTGAGAGAGATCTATGTACCGTAAATATTTGAAATTGCTGATTGAATCTGATAGCTCAGTGATGGGATAATGAGATAAAGAAAGCACTCGTAAGAATTGCAGTTTGGACAAACTACTCAGCAGTTCTTTGCTATCTAAATGATATGATCCATGATCTAATAGCAAAAAGGTCCTTAAAAGCTTGGCTGTATTAATGGCTCTAAGGATCACCGGGAAACTATATTTGACGCTTAACAGCGACAAATACCGGGTCCTTTCAAAGACAGAAGGACCAAGATCCTCCAATCTGCAGCAGTATCTCCCAGACACTTCAACAACAAAGTGACTCACAAGATCATGCATCACAAATCGTGATTTATTGCCACTTGATATCTGAAAAAAAGACCTTGATAATAATTCTTGAAAGTACTCATCACCAAAATCTTCCATTCTGGAGTTTCCTCTGGGGTCATGCAGAAGACCTTCTGCCATCCATAAGAGGACCAACTTATTTATCTCAAATTCATAACCGGAGGGAAATATTGAACAGTATGCAAAACATCGCTTTATTTGGGCAGAAAGATGATCATAGCTCAGTTTTAATGTGCTGTAGCTCAGTGTAAATGTGTTGTTCATTGCAGTTTTAAAATCCTCCAAATTTTGCTTCAAATGATCTAGTACAGCAACCCACTCCTCAACTTGCAGCTTCAAGCGCAAGAGACACCCAACTGTTCTTAAAGCTAAAGGAGTGCCACAACACTTTTTCCATAATTTGTCTGCCAATATCTTCTAGTTCTGGATATGAACTTGGGTTTTGGCCTCCAAAAGCAAAATTTACAAACAACGACCAACTATCTTCATCTGATAATGGCTTAATGTGATAACACAAAGAGGTTTAATTGATGATGCAGAGATTTCATTGCGTGTAGTTACAATAACATAGCTTCCATTTGCAGCTTTTATAAAATGAGGTTGTAAGGCTTTCCAGCCTCCAAAAATAAAAGGGGACGCAATGTTTAGAACAAGTAGAAATCTCTTTCCCTCAAGTCTCTCACACAACTTAGCTTCAAGTTGAGACATATCTTGTTCCTTGAGATCACAAGACTGTAAAGTGAACGACTCGAAAACTGCTTTTGTAACCATGAACATGTCAGAAAGATCTGAAATGTAGGCCCAGGCCTTCAGGTCAAAATGTTCAGTTACTTTGTGATCCTTGTAAATGAGCCGAGCAAGAGTGGTCTTGCCCATGCCATCGTTGGCCTGTAGCGAAATCACTGACAACTTTCTACCATTTGCTTCATTTGAAAGCAAGAGATCGATAATTTCTTTTTTGTCAGACTCTCTACCGAATATTACTTTAGATTTGTCGCCTCCAAAAGAAGCTGCAGGCATTCTCAGAGATTTTTCCATGTTGTGTTCTATTCTTTTTTCCGAACCAAGTTCATCTTTTTGCTTAGCAAGGGATTCTACCCTATCAAGGATCTCATCCAACCTGTGTTGGAAACCTTCAGTGTGGATCTCATCTATGAGATCCTCTTTATCATAGACAACATCTCACAGCTCGTCAAGCCACTCTTTAACCACTTTGCTCCCGTACTGCTTCTCCTCAGCATCATCGACCACCAAAAGAAGAGACTGCAACTTATTCTTCAACATCTCTGGTGATCCATTGTTGACTTTCTGAATCATGGAAAATGAGCATTCTGCTGCTGCAACACTTTGAGCCACAGGAAATGTGCATTCTGCGACTGCGGCACCTTGAGTTATGGCCAATGAGGATTGTGTGGCCCCTAGAGTCATGTCAAATGAAGATTGAACTACACCTTGAGTCATAGGCAATGAGCATTCTGCAGCTGCATATTGACTCTTGGACAATGCGGATTCTGCAGAACCTGTTTCGTCACTTACAAATAGAATCTTATCATGATAATCTAGAAGCCTTTTCTGTAGTGATTCCTCCGCCATAAGTGTATTCACAAGCTCCTTAGATTCAGAAATCTCAACTTTTACTACAGATGGAAGTTGCTTGGGTAAGTTCCCCTTTAGCTTGGGGCATCCCCGTATATAATAATGCTCTTGCAGGCAAGGGAATTCTCTACCTTCACCTTCAAATGAAACCCATTCCTCCCACTCCCACGTTCCCTCAAATGTTAGTCACCAAAGACTGAAATGGCTTATCCATTCCATAGAATTCAGGACCCAACCTCTTCACTGCAGTCATCCATTCAACAATAAGGACTCTAAGAGATGGCAGCTGCCCAACTGGTGGCAAGAGTAAGCAATTCATGCAATTGCTAAGACGTAAGGACACCATGTGAGACAATGAAAAATCCCCCAACCAATCTGGAAATTTCACATCACAGTAGAAACTGATATTGAGCCTCTTCAAATTTGTATGAGGCTCCAGCTTTTCAAGTACATCTTTATGATTTTTCCTATCTTTGGTATCGTCACCCCACTTCAACAATAGCCCATCAAGGTATGTTTTTTCTTTCAAGCCAGCCTTAGCTGCATCTTCCGAAGGGACCATGTTTTGTAACTCCAAAAGTTGAAGCGTTCCATGAAGATGCTGAAGCCCCCCACAACTCTTTGATTGTGGAGCTGCTTTTTTTGCCCACAACAAAGCAAGACAGTGTTTGAGGATCTTTTAGCGTGCTCAATTTTTTTGGCATCTCACTTAAGGCAGTTCCACTAATATCAAGATGACGCAAATTAAGAAGCTTCCACATTTCCTCTAGCAACATGGTAAGAAACTGACAATTTGACAGTATAATTGTTTGTAAATTGCGGGGAGCACAAACTGACTCAGGTAACTTCTTGATTGTAGTGTGAGAGAGATTTATGTAATGTAAATGTTACAATTTACAGATTGAATTGGGCAACTCAGTGATATAAGAATGAGATAAAGAAAGCACTCGTAAGAGGCGCATTTTGAACAAACGCACTAGTTCATTTTCTCTCAAGTGACAGCCTCTGTAATCTAGGGTCAAAAAGGTTGTTAAACAATTGGCGTAGCTCTCAAATATCACTGAGTTATCATGAACACCTCCTACAAGTGACAAATACCATGTCCTTTAGGAGATACTTAAATGATCATCCTTCCATCTTAAGCAAATTTCCTTCATCATTGAAATAGCCAGCTTATTTAAAAGATTGTGCATCACATAACGTGATTTATTGCCACTTGAAAAATTTGTCTAGACACTAATTCATTAAAGTACCTGTCACCAACCTCTTCCATTGTTCGATTTCCTCCTTGTGGCTGAAGAAGACCTTCTGCCATCCATAAGAGGACTAACTTCTCTTTCTCAAATTCATAACCCTGAGGAAATATTGAACAATATGCAAAGCAAGCCTTTAGATGTGCAGGAAGATTATCATAGCTCAATTTTAAAATAAACTTTGTACGTGCAAGATTATCATAGCTCAATTTTAACAGGAACTTTGCATTGTAACACTCCAGGCGCTCCAGTACATCTTTCCACTCCACAACTTGTGGCTCACAGTGCAAGAGAGCTACAAGTGTTCTTACTTCTAATGGTAAGCCATTACAATGCCGCAAAATTTTTCTCCCAATAGCTTCTAGTTCTAAATATGAATCATCATTTTGGTATTTAAGAGCTAATTCTGCTAACATAGGCCAATCATCTTCTTCTGATAATGGATTCATATTCACATAAAAATCATTAATGCTTTTTTGTGCTGCAAAGACAAAACTGCCTGTGGTTACAATCAAACAAATCTGACTTGCGACATCTTCAAAATCAGATAGAAAGATGTCCCAGTTCTGATCAATCTTATCGTCCACGCACACATCATCTAGAATAATTAGAAATCTCCTCCCCCTAAGGTACTCCTTCAACATATTTCCAAAAGACAATCGTTCCACAGTAACACTAGGCCGGGAAGTTACTAACTCAATAATTGCCCGTTTCGCCCAGGACATGTCAAAGCCTTTCGAAAAGCAAAGCCAGGCCTTAAATTCAAAATCTTGACTTACTTCGTGATCGTGGTAAACCAGCCCAGCAAGTGTGGTCTTGCCTATCCCTGGCATGCCCACAATCCAAGTTACAGACAACTGTTTATGACTTGCATTATCTGACAACAAGTGATAAATTATTTTTCTTTTCTCAAACTCTCTACCGTATTCAACTTCAGATTCGTAGCCATCAAAAAAATCAAATAGAGGTAGTCTTCGAAAATCTAATGCTTCAATGAATTCTCCGGATTCACGGATGAACTCCATCCACTTAAGGATGATCTCCATCCTTTCCTTGAACTGCTCTATCATTCTTCTTTCATGCTCTTTGGACTTATCTGCTCTACTTCCACCACCCCAACTGTCCAGCAAATTGCATACATCAACCATGAAATCCTGTGTAAAATAGACAGCTTCTTCAAGATCGTTGAGCCAATCTTGAACTTGTGTTTCCTTTTGTCCCGCCGCTCCTCAGCATTATTGATCACCTTAGCAGCAAACTGCATCGATATTTTCAACTCCTCCAGAAGCCTATAATCGTGCAACAGAAAGAAGTCCTTGATTTCTTTAGAATCCACATAATCCAGCAGCACCCGAATTGCTCCTCCCACCATAAGTACAGCCATGTTGCACAAATTCGAGAAAGAAGGGAAGCAGGAAGTGAAAGCAAAAGCAAAAGCAAATAGTTGAACAAAGAAGAGATGAGCTTGAGCTTTTGCACCCGACGCTTCTAAGATTCAGAAAAAGATCTGAAGTTGTTTCGTTGACTTCGGAGATTTCGTTGACTTTGGAGGTTTGGCAGTTTAGTGTTCCAAATCCAAGCTGTCACAAAGTAATTAAGTGAGCAATCAATTGTGGGTCCGTGACAGTATAGAAAAAGCAGACATTACAGTATTAAAGAAGATAACAATCCAGTGCATCCCGGCATTTTGTCAAACACCTTCAAGGGATCCTCTATTCCTCTCCATTTCATTTCACGGCTAGGATTTTTTGAAAAGGGAATATATGAATTGGTCACGATGGTTTGATCCAACTCAATTATTAAAAAAAAAATTTGGTTTTTTATTTGCTCCATGACATGTCCTTCTTACACCATACGGACACGGTGTAACCTTGACCTTTAGTTGGAAACGTAAGCCTTCAGTGAACTCCAAAAGAAATGGAGTTGCAAAAAACAGAAGATAAAAAATACTTCAGTGGACTCTATCTGATGGTTCTATGTTCAAATGTTCAAAGTTTACTAGCCTACTGTACTAAAAAAAAAACAAAATACTAGCCTATGCGTAAACCTGGGAGAAAGGCCAATCGGTTGAGCAAAGAAAGCAATCCTGTTTATAATGGTTATATGTTTTTTTTTTTGTTTTTTTTTTTTTTTTGAACTAAAATGCATTTTTGGTCCCTACATTTTGGGCCAATTCGCATTTTAGTCCCTAAATTAATTTCGTTCCTATTATCGTCCTTATTTTTAAAATCGATTCTATTTTAGTTCCTGTTGTCATCCAAGTAACGGAACCTTATTACTTGACAGACAGAGTGACCTGATTGTTGACATGGTGCTGACGTGGCACTAACATGACATTAAAATATTATTAAAAAAAAGTTATTTGGCATTTTTCAATGCCACATCAGCATGATAAAAAAATTTTCAATTTAAACTGAAAAAATTCAAAAACAAAAACAAAAACTTTATAGTTTTAAAGATTAAGAAAAAATTTTTAGAGCATTTGTGTGGCATTTGTCTCTCTTAGTTTCTATCTCTCTTGATTTGAGACTACTTGCTCTCAGATTGGGTTGGTTGAAAAAAATCCCAAACCATGGCTGAGAAAAAAAAAGAGGGAAGAAGATCGGCCCAGAAGAATTAAAGGAGGAGATCGGCCTGAGGAAAAAGAAGAAGAAGAGGTAGAGGACGGTGGTAGTGGGTTTGGTTTGTGTTTGTTTGTTTGTGTTTGTATTGTTCTTTTGCTTCTTTCTTTGTCAATCTCCAACTTCTTTTCTCGCTCTAAACCCAAATCCCTCTTCCTCTCTCTTTTTGATCAACGATAGTGGTAGTGGGTTTGGTTTGGTGACTGATCCGTGGGCGTGGGTTTGTTGATGATTTTTCTGGGTTCATGGGTTTGATTATTTGCTAAGAAAATCAATAAAAGAAAAGAAAATATTGATTATTTTAATTTTCTGGGCAAGTTTTCATCTTCTTTTCTGTAGAACATGAAGAACAGTTCTTGGTTCACCTGCACTGTTTTGGGTTTGCATTTGTTCTGGGTTTGTTCTTGTTTTGGGTTTGCTTTTGATTCTGGGTTTTATTTCTTGTTTTTTTGGATTTGATGGAGATTTGATTTGGTTGCTGGATTTGGATTTGGGTTTGCAAGAGTAAACCCATGAATTTGGGAAGAACATGAAGAAAAGGTTTAATGAAAGTAAAAATAATAATATTAGATTTAAGGCAAATAATAATAATAATAATAATAATAATAATAATAATAATAATAATAATAATAATAATAATATGAAAGAAAAAATTAAAATGCTGACGCAGCATTGAAAAATTCCAAATAATTTTTTTTAATAATTTTTTAATGTCATGTCAGTGCCATGTCAGCATCATGTCAGCAACTAGGTCACTCCATCTGGCACATAATAGGGTTCCATTACTTGGATGACGGCCAGGTCTAAAATAAAAACGATTTTTTAAAAATAGGGACAACAATAGAAACCAAATCAATTTAGGGACCACCAAAAGTGCACTTTCGCCTTTCTTTTTTTTTTTTTTTTTTTTAGAATCAAGTGTTTAAAATTAATAGTGTAAGCATTATGTAATAGTAGTTAAGTGTTCGGTGTTTATGAGAGGTGCAAGGATTTGGAATAGCCTTCTCAAATATGATGACTATTTGAATGTTACATAATTTTGTTTATGTATAAATACAAATCTGCTAATGAATGCGGTCCATGTTTGTGATAATTTGTCCATAAGCTACTACCTTTATTAATGACAAAATGAGGATCATAATCTACTCATGATAATATCATAGCATTGTCAAACCAATTGGCATTGACATCATGTGTGCCAAATGCTAAATTTTTAGTATTTGGCACGCCAAATACCAAAAAACTAAATTTAGCATTTGGCACACCAAATACCAAAAAACCTACCACATTAAATGTTCTAAATGCTAAAAATTGTAGCATGGATAAATAGTACCATTCTAGATTTAGAACAGTATTAACATAAATTTCCCAAAACCTCTTTGAGCCACCAATCTTGCCATTATTGTCTAGGGAGGCTGATCTTTGTGGTTTCAGTTGGTCAGTAACGATTGTTGTGTGAGGCTTTTTTTTTTTTGGTTGTTGTGGGAGGGATAGTGATGGGCAAATTAAGTTGGTTTCAACCTAGTGGTGGATTTTGATCTCTCTCCTCTCTCACTTTTTCTCTAACTCGGTGATAGGTAGTGGTGGTTTTGGGTTGGGCCTAGCTAGCCAAGGGTGGTGGGTTGCATTGCAACTTGTGGGTTTATGTTTGTAGCTTGGGGTTCGGTTGATTTTGGTGGCGTTTTGAATTTGGGTTTGTGATTGTGGTGGTGTTTTGCTAGTGGTTATGGTTGGTGGTCACTGTTGTTGTGGGTTGTGGTCATGGAGGCTTTGGTGATTGGTTTCTAGACCTTTTGGTTTAAAGTAGAGAGAAGAGAGAAGTTTTGGGTTTAGAGAAATTATATGATTTTTTTGTTTATATTATTTTAATGTGTTGTAATGTTGAAAATAGAATGTTTATGTTTTTTGTAGCCTAGTGGTAAAAAGGGTCCAAAATAACCGAATAGCTTCGGGGCGCATCCAAACCCGCAACTACCTAACGAAAAAAAAAAAAAAACTCAATTAACATTAATTTTAATTGGGTTTTAATTGGGTACCCAATTATACCAAAATATTATTTCTACAAATCACCCAACTCTAAAATACCCCCCCAAAACCACTAAAAATACCAAAATACCCATGAAAACTTTAACATTATCAAAATGCTCCATAAACCTAAAAAACGACCAAAATACCACCTAAACCTAAAAATGACCGAAAAACTGAACTAAATACAACAAATTGACTGATATTATTAGATGCAATAGACTTTTTACATAGGTCATAAGGACTTTTGAGGGAGGTTATTTCTTGCTATTACAAAGATACAAAGAGCTTATTTATAAACAATGAATCTCAAACTAGATTTAGATACAATTAACAATTTGCTTTATACAAGATGGTAGAGGTCTAGCTTGTGATTGACAGGTGTTGATGGAAGTAGGGGCCTGGCTAGCTGCTTCTGGATAAGCTTCTGCATGGGCAATAAGTGTTCTAACAACCATGGATAAGGCTAAGATGCCTTAGAACGTTTCAGGGAATTTTTTTTTTAAGTGTTGGAGTTGTTTATTCCCATTCTTCGTCGACACATTAACATCTAGATCATGGTTATCATAATAGGGGTCATCAAATCCAACAAAAGGGTTTGGCATTTGCCAAATGTCTTCATGTGGCCACTGTTGTCTGAAATCTTCTAAGGTGCTTGATCCTATTTCGGTAAGATTCCTTTATTAAGGGATTCTAATTTTGTAAGAGCATGGTGATAGGATACCCAAGAGGTGTCCATGTGTAAATAGAGGGTGTCATCTGGATTAGTGACCCTATGCATTTCTGATGGGTGAAAGATACCATCTGCTCAAATGTTCTTTTTTTAATTGAGCTTAGCAATTATACATCCTATAGTAATTTTGTGACCAAATCTTGGATGTTCTATGATGGGATACTTTTTCCAATCTCCCCCATGAGCATCATTTTTCAAAATTTCAAACCAGAATTTTTAAAAATATCTATTTTCATGAGGGAAAATAAATCTGTAAAATTCTGGTTCAAAATGAAGATACAAGTAATACTCATTGAGTAAATACAACATGTAAAGATAATGTATAGCCGTCCAGTTGGTTATCTAAAAAGCAAAAGGGGCTTTTCATGGATGGTCCAAGTCAGGATAAATGGCAAGAAAGTGGTTGTGGCGTTCTTTAAGGTAATTATGGAGGATTCTAATGATTTTTTTGGATCTGGCTTCAAGGGTCAAGATCTTTATTTGGTCTTTTATTTCTGGAGGAAGGATTTCTATCATATTAAGAATATCATCAGGGGGTGCAGAGGAAGAGCCTGATGAGGATGGATCTGTAATAGGATATACACATAGGGGTGGAGGAACAATTATGGTATTAATAGCTGGAGGCTTTCTAGAGAGATAATCGGTGATTAGGTTATCTTTTCCTTTAATGTGCTTTACTTGTAAAGACCATTGTGAAAACCAATTTGACCAAGGAGCACATATCCATTGTAAAGGCTTTCTAGAGAGCATTTTTCTTTTGAACTGAAACATTTTTGGGAAAGAAGACATATTCATTTCTACTAAAAAGATTATGCCCAAGGAGATGAAACTAGAAATTTTCAATATCATGTTTTACTACTAGGATTTCCTTGAAAGTGGAGTGATAATGAAGTTCTGAAGGCTTAAATACACCACTTTTATATCCATAAATGTTTCTTTTTTCATCAATTTCTTCAAAAAGAGCTGCTGCCTAATACTCGTCACTTGCATCTATCTACAAAATTCATTTGCCTGGTCTTGGAATTTGTAGAGGGGGAAGCTTTTCTACTAATTTTTTCAATTGTTGGACTGAATCTGTGTGAACAGAATTCCACTCTGGAGAGTTTTTCTTCAGGAGTTGAGCTAAACAGTTCCTATATCTGGAAAACTTTGGGATGAAGGACATGTAATTAATAATTCCAAGAAACTGTTGTATCTGTTTAGTACTTGAGAGCTTATCTGGAAATTTGTTAAGAGAGATAGCTATATGAGGCTACAAAGTATATTTTCCATCTGAAATGCTTACTCCCAAGAAATCTATAGAAGATTGTCCAATGACCATTTTCTTTTCTGAAAGCATTATTCCTTGAGATTTTACAAAATTATAGAATTCAGTGAGCAACTTTTCATGGGATTCTGCATCTTTTGAGAACAAGAGGATATCATCCACATAGATTAATGCATTGGCCAAGAGTAGTTGGAACAGCATTACCATTGCTTTTTGAAATTGGGATGGGGCATTTTTGGGGCCAAAGGGCATGATTGTCCATTGGTAATGGTGATCTGGAATGCAAAACGCTGTCTTGTACCTTTCTTCTAGATGGATTTCTAATTGCTAAAATCTTGCTTTAAGATCAAATTTTGAGAACACTTTTGCATTTGAAAGATGTTGGAAGAGAGCACTTTTGTTTGGAAAAAATAACTTGTCATCTACATGAAAATGATTAAGATCTTGGTAATTGCCCCCAAAACCTTAAAAATGACCAAAATAGCCCCTTAAATGACCGAAATATCCCGAAACCTAAAAAATGACCGAAATACCCCCAAAACTTAAAAAATGACCGAAATACCCTTAAACCTAAAAAAAATGACTAAAATATCCCAAAAACCTTTAAAATGACCTAAATACCCTCAAACCTATAAAATGATCAAAATACCCATAAACCTTTAAAAGGTTTGAAATACACCCAAAAACTCTAAAATAACCACAAATAACCCGAAACCCCTAAAATTAACAAAAATACCCTAAAACAACTAAAATAACTCTAAACCTCTAGAACGACCAAAATACTCCTCAAAATATCTAAAATGACCAACATGCCACTAGACCTATAAGATGAACAAAATACACACAAAGCCTCTAAAATTACCGAAATATAGGTTTGAGGTATTTTGGATGTTTCGAGGGTATTTTCATCAAATTAAAGGTTCTAAGAGTATTTCAGTCATTTTGCAAGTTTCAAGGGAATGTTAGTAATCTTTTAGGTTTTAGGAGTGTTTCATTAATTTTTAGATTTTGGGGCTATATCGGTAATTTTCTAGGTTATGGAGGTATTTTAGTCATTTTTTAGGTTTCGGGGATATTTCAGTCATTTTCTGGTTTTGAGGGTATTTCTACAATTTTTTAAGTTTTGGGGTGTTTTAATCAATTTTTAGATTTCAGGGTATTTTGGTCATTTTTTAAAGTTTGCACATATTTCGGTCATTTTTTTAAGTTTATGGTGTATCATCCTTTAGGTTTAAGGGGGTATTTTTGTCATTTTTAATTTTTAGGGGTATTTGGTCATTTCATTGGTTTTGGGGATATTTTGGTCATTTTTATTTTTAAGGGGTATTTGGTCAATTTTTAGTTTTCGGGGGTATTTAGTTATTTTTTTATGTTTGAGAGTATTTTAGTTATTTTATAGGTTTTGGGGGGGGGGTATTTCAGTTATTTTATAGGTTTTAGGGGTATTTTGATCATTTTATGAGTTTCATAGGTATTTTGGTTAATTTTTAGGTTTCAGGGGTATTTTAGTCTTTTTTAGGTTTTTTTTTAGGTTAAAGTGGTGTTTTGGTCATGTTTTAGGTTTCGACTTTTGGACATTTTTTAGGTTTCGGGAGGTATTATGGTCAATTTTTAGGTTTCAGGGGTATTTTGGCAATTTTATAGGTTTATGGAGTATTTTGATCATTTTTTAGGTTTAGGGGGCATTTTGGTCAATTTAGGTTTTGGGAATATTTTGGACATTTATTAGGTTTTAGGGGTATTTTGGTCATTTTAAAAGTTTATGGGAGTATTTTGGTCAATTTTTAAGCTTCGAAGGTATTTCGGTAATCTTTTAGGTTTTGAGAGTATTTTTGTCAATTTTAGTGGTTTTTGAGCATATTTGGTCTTTTTTTAGGATTAGGGGATATTTTGGTAATTTTAAAAGATTATAAGAAGACTTTAGTCATTTTCAAGTTTTAGGGGCATTTTGATAGCTCTTTATCATTTAACTAAGATACCAATCAGTTTTTGGTGTAGACGGGGATTGAATTCTAAATCTCTTATTCTTCTATCAGAGACTTTACCAGTTGAGCTAAATAGAACCCATAGAAATTGGGTGAATTGGGGTTTACCCATAGTAATTGTATTGGGTTGGGTTTGGGTTAGAAGTAATTAGTTTAATGAACAATAAATGGGTAAATGGGTTTAATGTACACAATCCAATTATGCCCACTCTAAACCCACCCATTTGGCACCCTACTAGAAGACATACAAGAAAAAATAGATAAAGGAAAGAAAATACCCACCAAAGGATATTTTAATTACAACTCATTACATTGCCTTATATGAAAGCAACAATAGCATGGTTAAAAGAAATGTAAAAAACCTGAACTGAAACTCACTCACACTACAAAAAACGTGGGCTATAGCTGCCTTTACAAAAAAAACGCGGTTATACCTGACCTATAGAAACGCGGCTATAGGTTAGCTCTATAGCCGCATTAAAATGACATTTAACATTGCAAAGCTGATGCCCATTGATACTAGACTGTGTGAGTCATCATGTTCCCTCCAATTTCAACACTTCTTTGAGTTGAGAGACCTTTTGTAGTATCAATTTTGTGATTGGAGTTGTAACACTTGACCTCGTCTCTTCTGTTGATGCTAATGCAACACTAGTAGATACGCATCGTTGACTTGATGCTACACTTGTCGAAGACATCTACAAGAAAACAATTACACATTACAGGAACCACGAAAATACCCACCAAGAATATTTTGATTACAACTCATTACATCGTCTTATATGAAAGCAACAATAGCATGGTTAAAAGAAATGTAAAAAACCTGAACTGAACCTCACTCAATTTGGTAGATGCCCATCGAAACTGTTAAAACACTTCGTTTATACTGTATTGTGTTCATCTCGTTTTACGCTCTAAAACTCCAATTTTTACACAAAAATTGCAAAAACTACTATTTTGATTCTAGGATAAAGAAATACTAAAAATGGAGAAGTTTATCTTGATTGGATATCACATCACCCAATTTTACATGTTTGAGGTCAAAATGATCAAAATGCCTAACCATTTTTTATCAAGTTGACCAGCAGTTACACAAAGTAAAAAAATTCATCCAATTGCTAAATTTCACACTTACGTCAAAACTAATATTTCCAAACATTCTTCAAAAGTGGGAAGGATTTGATTTTTGAACATAAGTATTTAATTCAACCAATAATTTGGCATAGAGGGCACAACAATAAACTTAGATTTTAGCAGTATTTAACCAAAAAACTCCAATAACAATGTTGAACCAGTGAAACTGATTTTGAGTTTTATGTAATAAACACTAATATTTAATCCCAATTCATTGTGTTTACTCCAAAAAAAAAAAAAAAAAATTATTGTGACATGTTAATGACACTAACGTGTTACAGTTAGGGATTAGTGTTTAGTGAAAAGACACCATATAAATAGATCCTTATTATTTGCCAAAATAAATAAATAAACAACAAGATGTAATGTAATTCGGCCAAGTAAAAGCCTATATGTTCACAAATAATGCCAATCATTCACTGTCAAAATAATACGAATTACAGCCTTCTCAAAAAAAAAAAAAAAAAAAAAAGAATTACACACACTTTCCAACTCTTTTTCAGCATAGTCACATACTTTCATAGACAGAAATTTGTTAAATACTTTCAGAGCACACTCTCGGAGTCTCCAATAATAACTTTGTAGACTCAAATCAACCTACATCTCATCGCGCTACCACTTTTTTCTGTTTCTTGCACTTCAACAGATCAATCTCAAGTCACAAGTCTAAGACACCCTCACCCTTTAAAAAATATACAAGAACTCAAATAACACATGCATCCTTCCCAAAATAGACAAAAAATAAATCCACCCATGATAATTGACAAGAAATTTAGTCAATTTGTGAATCGGAAATGTGGGAAATCTTAGGCCAATCTTCCCCTCCATCCTTTTCGCAACGCAAGGCTAGCAAAGAGCACTTTCGTATACGAAGAGAAGAAAGGGAGGCTGGTAATCTCTTTGCTTAAATCAACTCAAGCTTCTTACAACAGTCGATCTCCAGCTTTTTGAGCGATGTGAGGTGCTGAAGCCCATTGACCAAGTATTTGAGATCTTGAAGTCTGCTGATTCAAAGAGAAATGGGGCTGTCTGGCAGCAGTCCCCTTTCAGGAAACAACTCCATCGTACTACATCCACCTGAAATCATAAAATGAGCCAGTGACTTCATTCCATGCAAACCCCATTCTGTGCTAGGCAAGATGCTCTCACAATCGGTAATAAACAGAGATTGTAGTTTGAGGGGAAATTCCTCCTTTGGCATCAACTTATTAAGCTTCTTACAGTGTTTAATGTTCAGCTTTTTCAGTGAGGTGAGACTGTGAAGCACTTCCCCTAGATTTATGAGGTTTGGAAGGTTCCTAATACAAAGGTAAGTGAGAGTGTTCGGTAGCACCCCCTGTGGAAACACCTCTAGGTTACTACATCCACCATCAATCTTAATACAAGTTAGAGACTTCATTCCATGTATACTCCACGTCTTTAGAGGCATGAGATTTGTGCAATTGGTTATAACCCGAGAATGTAGGTTGGGAGAAAATCCCTTTTTTGGCATCAACTCGAGCTTAACACGACAGCTGATCTCTAGCTTTTCAATGAGGTGAGACTGTGAAGCCCTTCGCCTAGGTTTATGAGATTTGGGAAACCGCTGATGCAAATAGAAGTGAGAGTGTTGGGTAGCAATTGCTCTTCTGGAAACAACTCTGCCTCACTACATCCACCTTCAATCTTAAAACAAGTTAAAGACTTCATTCCATGTAAACCCCATTGCTTCTGAGGCGTGAGATTGTTGCAATTGGTAATGACCACAGGTTATAGCTTCGAGGGGAAACTGTCTTCTGAAAATGGAAGGAGCATCGGACAATCATACACTTCCAATTTTGTCAAGGAATAGAGTTTCTTCGGTAAACTTTCAATCAATTGAGGGCAATCTTGTATTTGAGGTTCTTGGAGAGAAGGGAAAGGGATATCTTCACCATCATGTGTCCACAGACTCCAACATTGCAATTTTATGAATGACAAAATTTTCAGAGATCTGAATGGCTTGATTCCAAACTGACCATCCCTATAAAATCTAGAATGCAGCAATTGTAATCTTTCCATCTTTACAATGTAGAGCTCTTGAAGAGAAGATAACTGCCCTAATGATGGCAAGGACTCGCAATATTTACACTTGCTCAGTCGTGTAAGCTCACCATGTTAGAGAAAATGGCATCACCTAACCAATTGGGAAATTTTGTGCCATCATAGTTTTCAATCATAAGCTTCTTCAAACTTTCATGAGGATGCAGATTAATGAGTCCATTTCCATACTGTTTTTGATGAGTCTGCAGATGGGCGTGTACATTTTTATTTTTTACCTGATGATGAATCGTAGTAGTACTAGTAGTCCATTTGAGAAATAACTCATTGAGATACTTCTTGCTTTTCAAGTTGGCCTCTAAAGCATATTTAAAAAATAGGCTACATTCTCGAGCTTTGTGATGGGAAGTGTACGAAGATGTGAAAGCTGGCCCAATTCACTTATTTTTGAAGAATGAAGATCTTTGCTTACAACAAAATCAGTCACCACTTGAAGATTCTTTAATCTTCCAAATCTGGGTGGTATCATTCTTAAATTGGTGTTACTCACATCTAGATGACGTAAATTAATGAGGCCTCCAATGTTTTCTGGTAACTCACTGAGATCATAACAATTTGACAACAATAATGTTTGCAAATTATACAAAGAACATATCCACTTAGGCAACTCTATAATTTTAGAGTAAGAATAGATCCAAGTATCGTAGACATAGCAAATTGCACCAAGTTGTAGGCAGCTTAGTGATTTTTTTACAAGAAAGCACACGTAAGTGTTTATTTTCTGGCAACCATGTAGTACTAACTATTTCACTTAAAACACGGCAATTACCGTTTGAAAAGGTTAGTGGAAGGAAGGTCCGCAGAGTCCTTACTTGCATAAACTCTTCAAATTTCTCAGCACCATCAAGCTTTCCCATCAAGTTGCAAAATGCCGAACCTTTCCCAAAATTTTATGTGGCTTGCCATGTTCAAACTTGCAACAAAATTCTCCGGCTGCAAATTGAGCTAAATCGTTGATAAGGTCATGCATCATAAAGTACCGTTTCTTTTGAGTGGATGGTTGACAAACATCCTATTGCTACCTCGACTAAGAAACTTACTATCATTTCCACGTCATAGCTCTGAGTCCACGGACTATTTCTTGATTCTTGGATTCACAGTAAGTATAAGCACTCCCGCTTGTGTATCTTTAAGCTCTTAATGCAGCAACTGAATGATCATCAAACTCTTAACATAATCTTGATTCTTGATAACTTTAAGTGTATGTGAAGGCAAACATCTCTAGATCTCACAAGAGATACACATACATAGCATAAACAACAACTGCAACAACTATCAAACGTGGCTAGGGTTTTCCCTTTTATACCTAAAGCAAAACATAAAACTCTACACGTTAAACAGGCTTAGGCTGTATCAAAATATAAAGCATGATGTGCAAAACAGAGGACAAAGACCTGACAGATTCAAGGAAGACTTGACAGAATCAAGGGAAGACTACAGAACTGAAGAAACGATTGAGAAGCAATTGATAAACGACAAGTAGCTTAAGACGTTTAAACTGTGTGTAGTTTAGTGTATATATTTATCAGTTGTAAATGTTAGTTGAACACGTGAGAGAGTTTGTTAGTTTGTTAATTCACATGTGTACAGTTGGTTGATCAGTTAGCTCTTGACAGTTGTTCAATCCCTTAGATTTCAGCATTATATAAACCTTGTAAAGTTTTCATCAATAATTTAATACAATTGAGAGAGAGAAAGTTTCTTTTCTTCCCTGTTTTCTGATATGGTATCAGAGCAATTTCCCAATTTTTTTCTAGGCATTTGCATTTTCTCATCACAGGGCTTGCGTTTCCTCTTTCAATTTTTCTCGAGAAAATTTTTCTTTCAATCACAATAATGGCTTCCGCTGCTGCTACAAATGGTTCCACATCAGAGAGTGCACCTCCTTCTTCTTCGCAAGAATCACCAATGGATGATCCTCTGTTTTTGCATCACGCAGAGAATCCAAGCACAGTTCTTGTCACACAACCATTGACTGGAGGAGAAAACTACTCCGCATGGGCTCGAGCTGTGAGGAAAGCTTTGCTTACCAAAAACAAATTAGGTTTCATCGATGGTACTCTTACTCTCTCTTCACCATTAGTGTCTTCTTCATCTAATGTACAAGCGTGGATTAGATGTGACAACATGGTTGGTACTTGGCTCACCAATTCAGTTTCACCCAAGCTTCAATCTAGCATTATCTATGAAGACACAGCTCTGGAAATTTGGAATGACCTGAGGAATAGATTTGCTCAAACAAATGGTCCAAGGGTCTTCAATCTTCAAAAGGAGATTTCTGAGCTTCTTCAAGGTGAGGCGACTATAACAGATTTCTTTACTCAGTTAAAGTCACTTTGGGATCAATTACAAAATCTTAGTCCTTTTCCTTCTTGTACTTGTGGAAAATGTGTATGTAATATCAACAAACGACTTAATGATGTGCAAGCAAGAGAATCAGTAATGAAATTTTTAATGGGAGTAAATGAAACCTTTTCCCAAGTCAGGACTCAAGTCTTGTTAATGGATCCAATTCCCTCACTTAGTAAGGTTTACTCTCTATTGATTCAAGAAGAAACACAAAAAGCAGTCACAAATCCATCCCATGTTAAAGTTGATTCTACTGCTCTGGTTGCCAAAGTTCCCAATCTTGGTCACAATCTTGTTGGAATTAGTGCTGGTACTAGAGGTAAAGAAAAACCTATTTGCACTCATTGTGGGAAGACTGGTCACACAGCAGATAAATGCTATAGATTACATGGCTTTCCCCCTGGTTTCAAGTTCAAGAACAAGACTGCATTGGCTCATCAAGTTTCACTCCCTCACACACAAGACTTGGTCTCCAACACAAGCACTGGCAACATCATCTTCACCCTTGAGCAATATCACCAACTTCTAGCTTTGATTGCTCCTTCTTCTCCACTCGTTTCTACAGTGCAAGGGAGAGAATTAACTCAGTCAAATGTTGCTCCTTTGGTGTCTTCCAATACTATGACAAGTATCAATTTATCTCATTCTGTTTTCTCAGCTAAGGTAGTGAACAGAAGGGCCTTTAATTTAGACACTTGGGTCATAGATACTGGGGCTACTGACCATATTGTGTGTCTAGTGAGTGCATTATCTTCTATCACTACTGTTACTAATGCTATTGTTGAACTGCCTAATGGGGAAACTGCCTTGGTCACACACATTGGCACTATTGTTTTATCCTCTACTCTCACACTTCATAATGTCTTGTGTGTACCCTCTTTTACTTTTAATCTTTTATCTGTCAGTACTATAACTAAGACCCAACCATGCTGCCTTGTTTTCCTTTCTACTCTATGTTTTGTTCAGGACCTTGCCTCTTGGAAAATGATTGGAGTGGGTCAACAAGTTGATGGATTATACTTGTTACATTCTGGTAATCTTCAACAGACATCTCCAAATGCTCTAGCTGGATTTCTTGCCAATCACAACCTTACCTCTGCTTTTACTTCTGTTTCAGCTGCTACTGCTTCTCATTGTAATCTTTCTTCTCTTTGGCATTTTAGATTGGGTCACCCCTCAGATTCTAGGTTACATACTTTGTCAAATGTTTTCCCTTTCTTGAAAAATTCTTGTAATGCTACTTGTGACATTTGTCCTTTGGCTAAACAAAAACGTTTGCCATTTCCTTTCAATAATCACATTAGTTCTTCAGCTTTTGATCTCTTACATATGGATGTTTGGGGCCCCTACTCTACACTTACCTTGGATGGTTGTAAATATTTTTTAACTATTGTTGATGATGCCTCTAGAGCAACTTGGGTTTATTTGATGAAAACCAAGTCTGATGTTCAGTCTCTTATTACTTCCTTTCATGCCATGATCATTACTCAATTCAATATCAAAATCAAATAGATCAGGATTGACAATGCCTTAGAATTCAATATGCCTACCTTTTTTTAGCTCTAATGGTATTATGTATCAAAAGTCATGTGTGTATACCCCACAACAGAATTCTGTTGTGGAGAGAAAACACCAACACCAACACCTCCTATCCATTGCTAGGGCCTTACAATTTCAATCCAATGTTCCTCTTTCCTTTTGGGGAGAGTGTGTCCTAACTGCTGCCTACTTAATCAACAGGTTACCCTCTCCCTTATTAAACAATAAGACTCCTTTTGAGCTCTTATTTCATAAGCCTCCTTCCTATGATCATTTAAGAGTTTTTGGCTGTGAATGCTTTGCCTCTACCATTGCAGCAACTAGAACTAAATTTGATCCTAGGTCTAGGAGGTGTATCTTTCTTGGTTACCCTTTCAATGTCAAAGGGTACAAAGTTTTTGATTTAGCTTCTCATTTTGTCTTCATTTCAAGAGATGTTACCTTTCATGAGTCCATTTTTCCTTACAAATCTAACATTTCTGCATCTCTTCCATCTACTGCATCTACACCTGCACATGATGTTCCTTTACCATGTACTTCATCTCTTCCATTTGATGAAGTTCTTCCTTCCTCTCATTCTATCAATCCCACTCCTGCACCTACTGTTTCTTCTACTCCAGATGACACCATTCTCTAACTTCATCATGAAATTGATGATGAATTTCTTCTTGATGTTCCTGTTGAACCTCTTGAGCCTCTTGCTGACCCCATTCCCCTTAGACAGTCCTCTAGAGCCCATAAGAAGTTTTCTTACCTTCAAGATTATCATTGTAACTTGGTTACTTCATCTCCCACTGCCAATGTTCTCTAATCAGGTACTGCTCACCCTTTATCTTCTTTTGTTTCTTATCAATCCTTATCTTCTTCCTATAAAACCTTTTGTTGTTCCATCTCATCTATTGTTGAACCTACTCACTATTACCAAGCAGTAACTGACCCCAAGTGGCAGGAGGCAATGGCTGCTGAAATTGCAGCTCTAGAAGCTAACAACACTTGGTCTTTGACTGCCTTACCTGTTGGCAAGAAGCCTATAGGATGTAAGTGGGTTTATAGGGTCAAATACAGATCTGATGGTTCTATAGAGAGGTATAAAGCACGCCTTGTTGCTAAGGGATTTACTCAGAAAGAAGGTGTTGATTACACTGAAACCTTTTCTCCAGTGGCCAAAATGGTTTCAGTTAAGTGTTTATTGGTTGTGGCTGCTGTTAAGGGCTGGTTTCTTGCCCAACTTGATGTCAACAATGCTTTCCTACATGGGGATTTATCAGAGGAGGTTTATATGGCTATTCCACCAGGGTTTCATAGCCAGGGGGAGCAGGTTTATAGGTTGAATAAGTCTCTTTATGGACTTAAGCAAGCCTCTAGGCAGTGGTTTGCTAAGTTCTCTACTACCTTGACTCAAGAGTTGGGTTTTACTCAATCTAAGGCTGATTATTCACTATTCACTAGGCAAACAGATTAGGCTTTCTTAATCCTATTAGTTTATGTAGATGATGTGTTGGTAGCTAGTGATAGCAAAGATGAAATTGCAAGATTCAAGTTGCTGCTAGATCAGAAGTTTAAACTGAAGGATTTAGGAGACTTGAAATACTTCCTTGGCCTTGAAGTTGCTAGATCAGAGCAAGGAATATCATTGTGTCAAAGGAAGTATGTACTTGAACTTCTAAGTGATGCAGGATATCTAGGCTGCAAACCATCAAAAACACCAATGGAGCAACACCTCAAGTTGAGCAAGTATGAGGGAATAGAACCTAAGGATCCTAGTCTATACAGAAGGATGATTGGTAAACTATTATATCTGACAATCACCAGGCCAGATATCACCTATGCAGTCCATAGGTTAAGTCAATACATGGCTAAGCCTAGAAAGCCCCACCTAGAAGCTGTATACAGAATATTGCAATACTTGAAAGGTGAACCAGGGAAAGGCATTTTATTCTCTTCAAAATCAGAATTGCATGTGAAGGGATTTGCAGATTCTGACTGGGCTGCATGTCCGGATACAAGAAGATCAGTAACTGGTTATAGTGTATTCATTGGTGACTCATTGGTTTCATGGAAATCAAAGAAACAATGCACTGTTTCAAGGTCTTCAGCAGAGGCAGAATATCGGGGCATGGCAGTAGCTACATGTGAGATAGTTTGGATGTTATATTTCCTAAGGGATATTAGAGTTCAATACAACAGAGAGGCTTTGTTATTCTGTGATAGTCAAGCTGCCTTGCACATTGGATCAAATCCAGTGTTTCATGAGCGTACTAAGCATATAGAGATTGATTGTCATGTGGTGAGGGACAAGGTACTTGAGAGAGTCATCAAATTAATTCATGTTAGGACACATTGTCAACTGGCTGATCTGCTGACCAAGGCACTCAATTTCGACCAATTTTCCAACCTGATTTGCAAAATGGGGATGATTAATATTCATTCTGCAGTTTCCCTTGAGGGGGAGTATCAAAATATAAAGCATGATGTGCAAAACAGAGGACAAAGACCTGACATATTCAAGGAAGACTTGACAAAATCAAGGGAAGACTGCAGAACTGAAGAAACGATTGAGAAGCAATTGATAAACGACAAGTAGCTTAAGACGTTTAAACTGTGTGTAGTTTAGTGTATATATTTATCAGTTGTAAATGTTAGTTGAACACGTGAGAGAGTTTGTTAGTTTGTTAATTCGCACGTGTACAGTTGGTTGATCAGTTAGCTCTTGATAGTTGTTCAATCCCTTAGATTTCAGCATTATATAAACCTTGTAAAGTTTTCATCAATAATTTAGTACAATTGAGAGAGAGGAAGTTTCTTTTCTTCCCTGTTTTCTGATTGGCTGAGTTGGAAAATTATGCAGAAAAACAATCTGCTCAGCTTCGATCGATCGAGTCTAATTTTCAATCGATCGAACCAGACAGATTTATACAGTAAATCCTGCAGTGCACTCGATTCCAGCTTTACACATAAATATACTTTGAGCAAGTCTAAAAACAAGACTAAACATTTTAATCATGGTTTGCCAACATTACAAAATGAAGTTCTAACACATTTAAACCTAAAGTCTTAGAACCCAGCATACGCCATTCGTCAACTTCTAATTCAGATTGCAAAAGACCCCTAGTGTTTTTGCAGCGAAAGGTAGCCCTCTGCCCTTTTCCACAATTTTACCACCAATCCTTTTTAAAGTTGGATGTTCATCAGGGTTGCTAGTCCTGAATGCGTGTTTTGCAAATAATGACCAACATTCTTCATCTAACAAATGTGACAGATGATGAGTAAAAACTGCCTGCATGATTGATGCAACACTTATATTGCGAGTCATGACAATAATTCTACTCCCGCAAGCTCCAACTTTTAAGGGAGTTAACAATAACTGCCAATCAATTAAATTCTCATTCCAAATGTCATCTAAGATAAACAGAAATCTCCTCCCGCTCAATCTCATCTTTAGTCTGACTTGAAGAACATTGAGATCTGTGACATTGCAGTCCCTCAAACTGACCGACTCGAAAATTGTTCTTGTTATTTTAAAAACATCAAAGTCTTCTGAAACATGAGCCCATGCTCTGAATTCACCAAAACGTTCCATCACCCCAGGGTCATTATACAAAAGCTGAGCGAGCGTTGTCTAGCCAACCCCAGGAATCCCAACAATTGCAATCACAGGGATTCCAGTTCCTTGTGCAATATCACCAAGCAAAAATTTCATGAGCTCGTCTTTATCTTTATCTCTACCAAACCCTATAGAGTCATCTAGCAAAGAAGTAGTCTGCAATCTGAATGGTGGTTTCAGGCTTACACTTCCCTTTAGATTGAGGAGATCTCTCCAGTTTGCTAAACTATCCAGTCTTTCAACTATGTTTTTGAGCCTGTCTTTTACACCATCGTGAAATGGATTTAAAGTAGACGATAGCTCCACTGCCTCATTTGCCCCGGCCTTAGCTTTTTCCTTGAAATAATTTGAAGCAATTTCTGACTCGCGTTTCAAAGTGGCAGTGGCAACCTCGTCCAGCAGATCATCAGCATCGTAGGCAGCATGTTTGAGCTTGTTGAGCCACTCTTTCACTGCTGGATTTGTCATCTGCTTCTCCTCTGCATCAACGAGCACTGCATCAACAGTCAGCAGCGCTGTCTTCAGCTTGTTGATGAGTTTCTCTTCGCTTGCAAACAAGTCTTTCACCTGGCTGCTTGTCAGAATTTTAAACAGTGCCCCCAAGAGTGCAGATGCCAATGGTGCGAGAGCTGATGATGCTGAAATCGTTAGTCTAAATGATTATCCAGAAGGAGAGCCGACCAAGATCGTCTAGAGCCCTGCAAGAATGTGAGATAAAAGAACACTGGTATGGTGCCCACCACAGAATCTTTGATGGTAAAGTCGGGTACCACAGAATCTTTGATGGTAAAGTCGGGTAATCGAGAGAGAAAGAAATGCTTAGTACCAAAATATCAGAGTTCCTGGGTTCCGTACCTTCTCTAGCCTGAGGCTCTAGTATATATACTTGTTTTCTCTTCCTAGCCGTTGGAGGTGTATTGATGGCAGCTTTCAATGTGGTATTTGCAACGCCTCTGTGAGGTGTTAATGGTAAGATATTCGCCTTTCCAATGGTAAAGAAACTCACTATTGTTGTGTAAAGCTTTGCCATTGATTGTGGATGAATGATCTTTTCCTCATCAGACGGATGCTATATTGGACGAAGATGCTACCTTCGTCTATTGCCTCTTCCTCTAGACAAGGGTATTGTCGAGCCTATCAAGCGCCATCACGCCAACCATTTTTTCTGCTTTGCAATGGATTGGCGAGAAGAGGTACGTAGGATTGTGAAATGTGCGAAAACCTGTGCTGTCTAGAAATTGCTTCTCGCTATAATTGAGTTGAGTCGAGCGAGATTTTCTTCTTCTTTTTCCCGCTCCTTTCTCTACTTTGACTTTGTGGCAGCCTGCATGATTTTCAGATTACAAAATTAAGTCGTGCTGGCCAGTTTAACCATTTTCCTAGAATCTCGTGGTCGTGGATGAATTATTAGCTTTGATGTGGTAAATCATTGTTTTCTAGAACTGATTTAACTATAGATAATGGGTGGATGGATAGAATGTAATGCAGCCATCCAAGTGGACACTAGCGAATCTCAATTGTTAATTGAAACAATAATAGAAAGTCAACAAATCGTGGATGACTTTTTTTTCTTTTCTTCTTTTGTCCATGTATTGACTGATTCCAAACAACAAATCATCAATGACTTCTTTTTCTTTTTCTTCTTTTGTCCACGTACGGTCTGATTCTTCCAATGGGCACATCCACCCTATTGGGCTGCGAGTTTTTGGTGTTGGACCCATAACCATATCTACGAATTCTCCAAGTAATGCATAGAATAAGGACATGTTGGATGAAATGTGCATAATATAACATGACCATCAATTTATCAAAGATCGATTTGTGTATAATGGCAGAATGGATACTGTGAGGACCCAAAGACCCGAGGATGACAGACCCGAAGATCATTAAACAACTTAAAGAAAATCCCACCTGGGTTGGGGACTGAGGACCCGAGGATCTGTGAACAGTCAGCGTAAGCTCTCACCAATATCTGGAAGCATTGAATACTGGAGATAGGACTTCCTGACCGTAATCAATGAGGAAACAGCAGCTTTACACTCAACATTAATAAGGAAGTGACCTGAACAGTGAAGGGGATTTCTAGATATTTTACCACCGCTATTCTCTGCAAAGAGGATGACAAGTGTCACCAAAGGAAGTGGGAAGGGAGAGGAGATGGAGGGCGGAGATGATAAGAACCATGGGTATAAATAGGAGGAGTGGAGATAGAAGAGAGGGTCGGCAAAAAAGAGAGAAGAAAGAGGAGAACAGCCAAAGATAGAGGAGAGAGAAGAGAACGAATTGTAGGGAACTGAGAATCTAGGAATCCTCGGGGCCAGCATGTTTCTCTATTGTGTGGTTCCCTCTCTACAAATTTCATTGTTTTGGGCCAAGATTCATAGTGGGCTTTAGCCATCTATAATTGTAGTGTGGACTTTGGCCTGTTTTGAAAATTTGGACCTTACAGATACTAACATCTTTCCATTTTGTAACTTAACTTCCTAATTCAAATCTTGAGTTCATAGATCGAGCCTTTTTTTTTTTTCAAGATTGAATCTAAAACTAAGACCAATTGTTTTTTCTCCGTTATTATACACTAATATATTTATTCAAATTATTCAATAAAAATGTATTTCATAAAGTTTTTTTTTTTCCCCTTAATAAAATAAGTGACAATTCTACATACACAAACACAAGCAACATGTCATCCTCGATGTGTCATCTTCACAACAACATGCGTGCATGCACTCACAATTAGGAGTGAGTTTGGGTCAGGTTTACTATGACCCGAAACCCAACCCGATATAAATTAGGTTTGGCTGCTTGAAACCCGATCCGATCCTAAAAAATAGGGTTGTAATCAGGTCGGTTTTTCGGGTCTCGGGTCAGGTCTTGGGTTGGATTTTTTTTTTTAACGAGGCGACATATTTGTATGCCTTAGACCTTCTCAGCCTCCAGTCTTCACAGATCAAATAAAATAAATAAAAAAGAGAGAGAACCCTAATAAACAAAACAAAAAGAAAACTCCAACAAGCCAAACCCACATACCTTCCTTCCAAGCCATCCAAAGCACCCATTTCACTTCACAACTCAATAGTGCACAAGCACAAACACAAGCACTGC
This sequence comes from Castanopsis chinensis, assembly GCA_032878915.1. Lineage (NCBI taxonomy): Eukaryota > Viridiplantae > Streptophyta > Magnoliopsida > Fagales > Fagaceae > Castanopsis > Castanopsis chinensis. The sequence goes on from JAVQMG010000090.1 coordinate 2,442,773, forward strand.
ACAAAGCAAAGAGTAGTATAACCCAAGAAACACTCAATTCCTCTCTTTTCAAACAAATAAACTCCAATTCCATTCCAAACTCACAACTCAAATAAACCCTAAAAAAATCACAAAACAAAGAAATGCCAGAAACAGAAAATATTAGCTCCTCAAAACCCCCCACAAATCTCTAAAATGTTCACAAAATTTGCTCAGGCTTTCAAGTCCAAGACCTTCGAATTCTTCACAAAAATCGAACCCATCAACGATTCTGACAAGTACTAACTCCTTGACTTAGCTGAAGAAGTCATCACAGACCAGAAAGTCGTGGTAATCAAGCCTGACCTAATTCATCAAGCTCCCTCTTTCGTGATAGAGCCAACACCGCCACCATTAGTGATAACAAGGCCATGGAGGCAGACCCAAATGAAAGTTGTGGATACCCACGTGAGCCAGACATTGATTTTGTTTATATGACCTGACACCATCAACCATTCTTTGAGGGAGGTGTAGAGCTGAGGGAAGCGAAGAGAGAACAACAAAGAGTAGGGTATTTAAAAAAAAAAAAAAATCAGGTTAAAGTAGTATATTTATCTGATTCAACGGCGACTCGAACCCAAAAATAACCCAAAATTAAGGCCCGAAACCCGACCTAAATATTCTCAGACCCACCCAAAACTTGTTGGGTCGGGTCCCTTGCTCAGCCCTACTCACAATCTCTAGATTTATTTTCCCATTTTTCTACCTAACCTTATTAGTTGGAGTTGCTATTGATAGTTTAATAAGCCCATTTTCTTTTAAAATTATTTTTTTATGTACACATCCTAGAGAGGGATTTTCGTACTGATTTAGTGGCCAATAAATATACAAAATACATACTAGCTAGCATAGTCAATACCTTCATACTGTGTTTGAAAGTTTAGAGGAAGAAGAGAGTAGAGGGGAATGGTTATCTTCCATTTTGTTTGGATTTTTTAAAATAAAGTAAGGGAAATGGGGAATAATTAGCCTTTTTATAGTTTGTAATTTTGTTAATATGATAAGGGTAAATTTAGTAATTCATTTGGTCAAGTATTTTTATGCTCTACTCTTCTTCCAAATCTCTCCAATTTGGAGGAATTAAAAATGAGGGGTTAGAAGTAGTTAGAACTCCTTCAAACCTTCTAGATTTCTCCCTCTCTTCCCTTAAAAAACATCCAAACAAAGTAAATTAACTTACTCTCCCTCCCTCTATTCTACTCCCCTTTACTTCTAATCCATCCAAACAAGCTATAAAAGCAAAACCGAGACTGAAATGTCTCATGATTCTAATCTCCTCCTCTAGTACCACACCACCTTCCTCAATTCCTTAATTAAATAACTTTAGGTATTTAGAAGATTTTCCTCTAGCTTTCTTTACGTCTAACAACCTCATGTTAGTATGTTGAAATAACAAGATTTAGCCTTTTCCTTGAGTTTGTATAATTAATCAAAATCATAAATAATCTCTCTATCTCTCACTCATAACCGAATTGGACCGTTTGAATGAGCATAGAGATTAATCAATGTTAATATCAAGTTTGTCTCTCTATTGCATTTTATTGAGAACATTTTGAACACCATTGCGCATCTTTGGCTTAATGGTTACTCTCACCATTTTTTATCCTCCTATTTTTTCACCCCTCCAACCAAACAGACCCTTAGCGATAAGATCAAATTTCAAAGCTAACCTAAAAAATGAAAACCCACCAAAAAAAAAAAAAAAAATCCAAGAACCATGGTCCATGGTGAGAAGAGCTAGCATGAAAGTGAATCTCATATGACCACCATCATTTTTTGTAGGATTTATTATCCCTTTTGGTCTTTCAGGCTAAGATTGATGATTATTGGGTCAGTATGAGGATTTTCCCCTTGCTGTGATGCATGCTTATGTATATTCAATGAAGTTTGATATTGCAATCCGTGAATTTTTTAAAGAGTTCCAACTTGCAGGAGAAACTCAAAATATATATTACATCATGGAAAAGTTTGCAGAGAGGTAGTGGGGTTTGTCTCCATGTTGTTTATGTGTATGTACTTATTTGTATGCAAATGAAGGTGAAAATTCCTAGTCTAAACAGAGAAGCGGCTCAAAAAGAGGGTCTGAGGTTTGGGTTTTGAATAAAGAAAATAAGAGAGCCACTGATGACCCACCACAACCATGACACCACTCAGTGGCGGCGCCACGTTGAGGTCAGGGTGTTCCTCGGAACACCCTGACCTGAAAAGAAAAAATAAATTATATATAATAACTTAAATTTTTTCATTTGTTTCTCTTTAAAAAAAAAAAAAATGAAACACCCTTCAACAAAATCAGGAACACCCCTGAAATTTTTATACCAAATAAATTTTGAACTAAAATCTTAAAAAAAAAAAAATGTAACAGAGAAACTGAAAAAAAAAAAAAAAAAATTGTAACAAAGCAAGCCAAAAAACCAAAAAAAAAAAACCCAACATCAATCCTAAACAAATACCCAACAGGCCCAACCCAAACGTATTCTCAAAAAAAAAAAAAAAAAAAAACCCAATACAGATATACGTCTGCCTCAATCATCAAATGGTAAAGCTAAAGCAAAACCTAAAATTAGAAGTCGTTTGACACCAGCCATAGCTTTAACCCTTGTCTTCTACAGCCTCCAGTCGACGACCAGTGAGCAATGTCTCTCACTGTTCTTGTTTCTTTGCTAATAACTCTCATCTCATTCTGTCATTTGCTTGTTGAAGACTTGAAGTCCATCTATCTATTTGGTAAAAGTAGTTTCCACTTTCTAGCTTAGGAAATGACGCCTGCCACTTTGTGTACCACACTCCATCAAGACCACAAAAATTCAGATTTTCACCAATATTTGTTATATTTAATTATTAGTTTTGTTGATATTTGTGTACTACGGCAGCTTTTGACTTCATCAACTCACCCTTTTAATATTTTAATAATATTTTATGTTAGATTTAAATTTGATTCTAGTGGTTTATTATTTATTTACTTCAATAGTAGTTTTTATAAATCAACCATGTTTCTTTTGCAAAATAATTATTGGTTGATATTTTAATCAAATTATTGCACATTTATATAAAGGGTATAATATTGAATATATTTACATAAAAAATATATAATATTATACACATTTATTTAGTTTATAATGTAAATGTTATGTAAATATTACAATGTAAATTAATAATTTCCTTTTTGATAATTAGTAGATCAAATATGATATTGTTATATGTTTTATTTATTATGTTTGCTTAGGATTTCTTATTTTTTATTTATCTTATGAAAGTTATGATATAAAAAAATACATATGAAAGATAGAATTCTATATTTACTTGGACTATTTTAGTCATGGTGGTGTGGGGTCAGGGGTAGGATATTTGAATTGGAGAAGTAAAGGCATGTAAAGGTAGGAGTGTGTGCAAACATGAGGTGTGTGCTAGTGTGTGCTAATGCACAGTGGAGTGTGTGCTAGATTATGAGTAGTTAGTAAAAAAAATTAATGAAGCAATTGAACACCAATAATTAATAATTTAATTAACTAATACATTATAAAAGATAAACAAATTAAATTATGTTAAGCTAAACAACAATTAATAATAATTTAATAATTAATGAAACAACAATACAACAAATTATAATTTATAAAAGATAAACAAATTAGTGAAACAACTAAACAACAATAATTAATAATTTTATTAATATTTTAGATAAACTTATAGTTTATTGTACAGGTACCTTTATTCATTTATTTTCGTTTCATTTTTTTTTTTTTCCTTTAGAGGTTTTTCGGTGTACAGAATGCAAATTTGTTTTGATTTTAAGAACATTTTTTTTTTAAGCACAAACTTCATGTTGGGCAAATCTTGAATTTCGGCCGATACTTACCAAAACGACCAGAAATAGACCGGAATGACCCAAAATTTTTTCAAAGTAGAACAGGAACACCCTAAACAAAATTCCGGGAGCCGCCACTGACGCCACTATGACCACTAAAAACAACCCAAAATCTCATAACGACCACAACCAAAACCCAAATCTCAACCCCATGACCCATACGTCACACTCCTCATCAAAACCCAAACCTAAAGCAATGGTGCTAATCCTCCACAAATCAAAACCCAAACCAATACAACCACCTTTGTGCTCCTCCATTGTCACTGTGACCCAAAGCTACCGTCAATTTGAACTAGAGTGAGAGATAAGAGAAACAGATAAAACAGAGAGCACGAGAGGAGAGAGAGTGTGTGCATGAGAAAAAACTTAAATCAACTAATAAGAAATAATTGATGGAGTTAAGTAAATTTTTCCTATTATTTTCTTCTAAGTCTTACAAATATATTTTGTGATCTATTAGAGTTCTAGAATCCAGTTTCTAAAATTTTTACAAATGGCATCTTTTGATCTTATTTTCTCTTATTTGTGTGTGTGTGTGTGTGTGTGTTTTTTTTTTTAGGAGGAAAGAGATATAAAAGGAGAGCTAAAATACATATTTTTAATAGTGGTGAGTTATAGAAGACAAACAGAGTTTATCTTAGGCGGGTAAAGTAATACTTTTCAAACCATGGGTAGGCAAAACCACAAATAAGTTTACAATAATTTCCCCTTATTATTTTGTTGTTTACTAATTCCTTTAGTGACTCTTTTTTTTTTTTTTTTTTTTTTTTTTTTAAGGGTGCTTTAGTGACTACTTAAAAAAAAAATCACTATTTTAGTGAGTTGCTAAGAGAGTTGTAGTTCAATTGTTTAGTATTTTCAAATAATATAGTTAACTTATAAATTTCATCACAGTTGTTTAGTGATTTGGTCGTTAGCAGGTTTGCTGTCCACAAAGGGAATTTTGTGTAAACTCACTTACGTTGAAACAAAATGTTATAAGAGAACTTATATTATTAGCTTATTAGCCTCATCACACGCCCCATAAGTAAGTTTACAGTAATTTCTCCTTATTATTTTGTTGTTTACTAATTCCTTTACTGACTGTTTTTTTTTTTTTTTTTTTCCTTTTGAGGGTGCTTTAGTGACTGCTTAAAAAAAAATCACTCTTTTAGTGACTTGCTAAGAGAGTTGTACTTCAATTGTTTAGTATTTTCAAATAATACAGTTAACTTATAAATTTCATCACAATTGTTTAGTGATTTGGTCATTAGGAGCTTTGCTGTCCACAAAGGGAATTTTGTGTAAATTCACTTACGTTGAAACAAAATGTTATAAGAGAACTTATATTATTAGCTTAGTAGCCTCATCACACGCGCAAAAGTGTATGCAATGATGAGGTTAATATAATGGAAGAACCTAAGCTGGACTAGATCTGACCTGGGCCTGACTTGGATCGTGCATCTGGGCTGCCTAGCTCTAAGGCTCATGGCTGGCTTTCTCCGGGCCAGATGGGTTTCAAACTCTACTCTAGTTACTCTACATGTGCTTTCTGTCGCAATTGGGCCCATACCCAGACGATTTTTTTTTTTAACAAATTTATGATTTTGAGGTCACGGCCTAATTATACTATACATTTAGCACCCTTACACAGCATCGTAGAGGCCCACTTGCCCTTACTTAAACCCAGTTGCTGTGAATGGTATCAGCCCAGTTGAGCAGCATCGCAATTCATCACAGCCCAGGCAACGGTGATGAGGCAAGTCTCATTGTCAATTTCATGAGTCATGAATGGTAGGTAGGTGCTATTATCCCCTATAGAACTATAGAAATCCCAAACATATTGTCTCTAACTTCAACAAGGTTATTATCTATAAAAAAAAATTTTAACTAGGGTGTCAAATGTCAAGTGTTCTAATTTTTTTTTTTTTTTTTTTTATTTATTTGTATTGTGATTATTAGTTGTTGTGGTTGCATTTTTTTTTTTTTTTTGAGAAAACTTCCTGTTGCATTTTATATGTTAGATGAAATTTATTTTAGAAGTGATATATGATATTTTGAATCAATCATTTTTGCCTCATTATGTTGCGTAGGCAGCAAGCCAGCAACCAATGTAGAAGAATCAGACTATTTTATCATAGAAATTATAGTGATATAGGGTAAATATACTCGGTGTTAGAGGTAACATTATAAATTGTTTCAAATGGATTATAATGAATAATCTATTTTGCTTTCTTTACTGTAATGTCTATGGTTTCCTTAAGTTAAGAATTTTAACAATAGTATTATACTATTTTCTTGTTAAACTTGGTTAGCCAGCTCAAGTCCAAACATTTGTAGAATAGCTCAAAATTGGAGACCTAATTAAACATTTTTGTGACTCATTTCTTGAAAAAAAAAAAAAGAAGAAGAACAAGAAGAGATTTATTTATCTGAAGTAAATTGCTTTCTGCCCTCCAAATAAATTTTTTTTTTTAAATTCTTGCAGCCTTGAAAGCCTAGAATGTTGAGATGGAAAAATGTTAAATAACGTCTATTAAACTTTCTTATCAATTCTGTTCCCCTATCCCACTTCTAAACTAAACACTTCCACAGCCCTCTCTACATTTGCATATATATCTTAAGAGGTCCTCAGCTCTTTCTTTCGTACATTGAAAGATAGGGAATTGTAATTTATGGCTTACTTTAATATTTACAAGAAGTACAATATAAGGAGAAGAGTAATGTTACACAGACACAAATTGAATTTTTTTCTTCATACCAGATGAGTTTGTAAGCTTTTATTGGTGCTTATCTAGATCTACAACTCACATAATTTTTTTACATATCACTATTAATTTGCCATATTAGTATGTATTAAATTATTTGTTAAATTTTGTATGTCTCTAGACTTTCTCTAAATAGAATCATTAAACTTAGACCACCGACTAGTCAGGCCAATGAACCAATGATATAATACCTAAATCGATTTGAGTCATTAGTTAAATTGTTTAAGTACATGACTCAATTAGTTCAACTAGTTAGATATTTTGTTATTGAATAAGAAATTTGGGGTTCAAACCTTATATATATATATATATATATATATATATATATTTTGGTGCTGAAAATTACTTCTATATTTAAATTTGAAATTTTTTTAATAAATAATTTGGCATTTTGGTTTTTCAGGAAAAACAAATGCAATAGCAAGGAAAGAAATCATCAAAAACAAAGTCTTAGATGATTTATTTGTGATTATTTTCATAAATGTATCTCTTAATTAATTTGTATAAAGTTTTTTTTGGTAAAGAAATTTGTATAAAGTTATTACTATTAAAAAACCTATAAAATTTCAAAATGGTTCAAATTATTTTCATTTCAAGGAAATTTTTTTGACGGGCATAATATTTTTGTTTAAATGGATTATTTCTTTTTATTTGAGTTAACATTATCAATATATCTATATATATATATATATATATATATCTAATTTTTCATTTATAATTGTATCTTTCAAATTCATTTAATACAATTTCAATTCGTTTAATTATAGAAAACATTTATTTATTTTTACTTTTGATAGCATTTTTGTCTTGTACAATAATCGGGTATGTATGTGAAGTATATGGAAAATATGCATACTATACTAATTATGTAAGATAGTTTCATCCAAAGGATCCAACCTAACCCAACCAATTCCCATGAATTTGGTTGGTTGGTTTTTATAGATTCAATTGTGTCAAAGATGTATGAATTTAAGAAAGTTGAAATGATTTGAAAAACATCCCAAACCTAACCCACCCCGGTCCCCACCCATGCACCCTTCTAGTTCTCCCATCTCTTTCTTCTTCTCTCACTCCACTAATTTCTATCTCCTTATCTCTCTTCACTCTTTTTTTTTTCTTTACCCCCAAGCACAATTTACTAAATAGTCAAATACATTTTTGAAAATTCATGACATAGAGTTTCAGCTTAAGATTTTTTTTGAAGGACTAAAATGTTTCACAAATCTTATGATTAATACTCACACACAGCTTTCCAGCCACACAACTCTTTAGTGATAAAAATTAAAAATATAATTGCATCCCCTATTACATCTCAAACAAAGCACGATTAAAAAAAAAAAAAAAAACATTTTCCCAAACCATTTTTTATTCCCTCATCAAACCAATACACCATAATTCATCAAGAAGTGCATAAAAAAAAAAGAAGGAATTTAACAACAAGAATAAATATAGGTTGTGCGAACCACGTTTGAGCCTGTTGGGCCGGGCACATGTTTGGGCTCACAATTTACTTGTTTGGTGGGCTTTTGAGTTTCCTACAATGGGCGATCCTATGTTAGCAAGTACGAATATCAGACCCCCCCTCTCTGGTTCTCTATTTTCTCCCTTTTTTCCCAAGGTTGCCAACCCCCAACTTTGAATCTTCTTCGCATATTTATAGGCCAGGTTGTAGTGACTACATGATGGTCTTCCTGATTAGTGGAGGGGAGGGTCCAATCTCCTTTCTTCGTAGTGAGGGCATTTAATGAGAGTGGGGTAACGTTGGTGGCTTGGGAACTAGACCCGCCGCGAGGCCTGTTGCACGGCGGAGTCGTCCCTAGGCAGTGGGGGCGGGGGTCCAATACCATCGCTCCAGAGTGGACGTTAGGTGGTGAGTGGGTGTAGATAATGGCATTGGGCTTAGCTCCCCGACTGGGTCTGTTGCACGGCGGGCACGCTCCCTAAGCAATGGAAAGGGAGGTCCAATACCATTGCTTCGGAGTGGACGTTAGTGGGTAGTTGAGTGGAAGTGATGGCATCGAGACAAGCTTTGCGGCTGGGTCTGTTGCCCGGCGAAGGTAACAGACCCAGCCGTGCATTAGACGTTACACGGGGCGCCCATAAGTTCTGGCCGGGTGCTTTCGGCCATGTGGCGTCGTAGTGATGGGCTTGCGTGGCTGGATGGCTTCAACTGGGTTGATGCCCGTACAAATGGCATTGGGCTTAGCTCCCCAACTGGGTCTGTTGCACGGCGGGGGCGCTTCCTAAGCAATAGAAAAGGAGGTCCAATACCATTGCTTCAGAGTGGATGTTAGTGGGTAGTTGAGTGGAAGTGATGGCATCGGGACAAGCTCCACGGCTGGGTCTGTTGCCCGGCGGGGGCAACAGACCCAGCTGTGCATTAGACGTTACACGGGGCGCCCATAAGCTCTGGCCGGGTGCTTTCGGCCACGTGGCGTCGTAGTAATGGGTTTGCGTGGCTGGATGGCTTCAACTGGGTTGATGCCCGTACATTAGCCCCCCCTTGATTCATGTTCGGATGTCTATAATGAATCAAGGACCTTCTAGAGCACCTGGTGATTTCGAGGTCGCCGAGGGCCCCTCGCATGAGGTCGGGGTGACTGTTGATGTTCCTTTCGGGGGCCGCATCATGCCAGGCTGTCACATCCGCAATAAAAGCTCGGGGGTGGGTGGATTCATCTGACGGCTGACGAACCATCTGACGGTTCGTAACTTGCGCCCACGCGTGTGTGGGGGTTTCCCAAGAAGAAAAGGTGGTTGGGCAGGTTTCTCCTCACCCCGCGCCTCATTAAATGCTTGAGTTGTGGTATATATATACGTGTATAACTCCCGTCGGGTTCTTCTTTACTCTCTGCGTTTTCTTGTCCATCAAATCTTAGTCTGCCGAGCATCCTTCTGCGCCAGAACATCTTCCCTGCCCCCCCCCCCACTCTTTAGATCCTCAAGTAAGTTTTCTCCGCCCCCTTTCCTTTTTGAATTTTTACCTGTGTCGTTCCTTTGGGATGGGATATTCTCACCTCCTTGCCGCTGGGGCTGCCTTGGGTAGTTTTAGGGAGAGCTTTGGCGTCCCAAGGGACGTCGATGTTGCATACTGCAACGTGGGCAATATAGCTTCTGAGAGGGCCGCCGACCGGCGTGCCAATTTTTTCCCATTAATGGCTGTTCTCGAGGGTGGGGTTAGGTTCCCCGTGGATCCCCTTATCGTCAGTACCTTAGGTTTTTATGGCCTCTGCCCCGACCAATTTCCCCCCAATTTTTATAGGGTAGTTAGTTGTGTAAGCCGACTAAACTAATTGTTCGGCCTTCAACTGAACCACCACGACATCAACTTTATGTACAAGCTATGCGGTAACTTTGATAGTGGGTACTACCTAAAGACGAGAGATATGCGAGTTCGCCTTATCTTTTATCTCCCTGACTCCAATAAAAACTCGGCCGGAGAATTCGTTCGGATGGGCGGCAATTGGCTCGACAGCGAGCTGCATTGCCCACTTTCGCCCCGTGAAGTTGGTCAGTATCGAGACTTGTCATTTTTTTCCCTTTCTTGCTCTATCTCTCCTTTCATTGCTTTGCTGCTAATATTCGTGTTTACTTGCAAACTTGAAAAGGTTTTTGCTGGACGCTCGAGTCATACACGTGCGTGACCTCAACTTCGTCCTACGCTCCGAGATATTCGTGAACAGCGACGGGCAGCTCAAGGCCTCCCACCTGATCTTCGGCGTCAACCCAGTGTACAATACCTGGTAAAGCTTCAGCCAGGCACTCTTGGTGGATAGTCCGCTTCTGTCTTATATAGACGTCCGGCACCAAAGGTTCCTTCCTCCTTCCCTTACCACCGGCGAGGCATGAGAGGCCGGCCCGCGCTACACTACAGTAGACGATATAGCGCCTGTGCAAGACGAGTCTGCCGACCGTGTATCCCAAGAGTGGCAGAGACACGAGGCGGTCGAGGGCCCGGGCGTCGCTGCTCTAGCTGCCGAGGGAAGGTCAACTGAACCGGAGGGGACTTCGGGCGCGGGCTTGAACCCTGCAAAGAAGATGGTCAAGCGTAGGGAGATGACACTTGCTCGGTTCATTCTTGGTGTCGGGCAAGAGGCTCCCCCCTAGTCCCCGCTCGGGGCCGGCCGTGTAACTCCCGCGGGTGAGGGGAAGAAGAGGAAAAGAACGGTTGAGAAGAACGCTCCTATTCTCGGTGATGCTCTACCAAAGACTCCGCCCCGTCCTAGGGGCGGACCACGGATAGAGGAGGCGCTGGCCGTTAATTCTCCTCACCCTTAGACCGGGACGGACATGGCTTCTTCTTCCCGGCCCGAAGCGGCCTGGGCCCCCACTTTCCTTCTGGGCGACATGCCATTACTCGAAACTGCCAGCCTTCGGTCGTGGGAAAAGGGCGATGAGGGACGGGTGGCTCAGAGCCTGGTGTAAGGGCTGATGCTGCCCGAGGATGCGGAGTACTATTCGTGCGGCGACGACGACACGCTCACTCGGCAGCTCCAATGGCATACTATCGTGGTAGGTCCCTACTCCCTCTATTGCATACGTTTTCGTAGGGCGGCTTTGTTCCATGCTTTACTAACCCTTTGTTGGATCGGTTGCAGGCTGCGCAATTGACTTGTGTTGTGGATGGGAGGCTGAAAGACGCGGTCGAGGTTGTTGACCGGGAGAAGGCCCTGAAGGCGGTGGCTGAGGCAACGGCCCGGGAGAAAGAGGAAGCAGCCACGGCGTCCGAGAGGAAAGCGGTGGATGCTGAGATGGCCCGTCGCTTTGCTGAGGACAAGCTCGCCGTCTTGGAAACGAAGTTGGGTGAAGCCGAGCTTAAGTTGGCGACGGCAGACAGTATGGTGGTGGCCCAGGCCACTCAAATCGGTGATCTGCAGAGGTCTCTTGAGGCTTCTGAGAGCGAGTGGTATGACAAGGGCTTTACAGACGCCGAGAACTCTGCTGAGCCGATCATCTATCAGGCGCAACGCCACGGGTTTGCAGAGGGGTGGATGGCTGCACTCAAGGCTGTGGGGCTGGCCGAGGATTCCCCGTTGTGGAATCCCGCGCAGGTTCCTTACCCCGCCATTTCGTTCCCTGCTCAAGGTCAAGCTGAGAGTTCGGGCAAAAAGACCTCAAGTATGATTGACTTAGTGCGGGAGATCGACGCTCACGCGGAGGCTGCTGACCCGGAGGTCACGAGTGACAATCGGACCGAAGATGCCATCGCTCAATCACCCAGAGATCGGTCCAAGAGCCCTGCCCCTTCTCCCAGCCCAGACAACCCTGCCGTGTGATTGATTGTTCGCTGTTTCAACTTGTTTTGTTTTATTTTCCTGTTATTTGGTTACATTTTGAAATGTATTTTTTTGCCTTGAACAATTTCCTATGACGCCGGGGTGTGGTGTCAGAACAATTTCCTTATTTTTGAAATGTAATTGCTTGTTCTGATTTTGTCTCTGTTTTACATTTTTGCTTGCTTGGGTAATAGGGGTTGGATTTCGCATGATTGGCCGTAGGGATCGAACCGAGTGAGGCGTATGCCCTCAGGTTTGTATTAAGGTTTTTACCTGCTCGGTGATAGGGATCGAACCGAGTGAGTTGCCTGTCCTTAAACAATTCGTTTTATTTTAAGGTTCTCACCTGCTCGGCGATAGGGATCGAACCGAATGAGGTGTCTGTCCTTAGGTTTACATTAAGGTTTTCACCTACTCGGTGATAGGTGAGGTGTCTGTCCTTAGGTTTGCATTAAGGTTTTCACCTACTCGGTGATAGGGATCGAACCGAGTGAGGTGTTTGTCCTTAGGTTTGCATTAGGGTTTTCGCCTACTCGATGATAGGGATCGAACTGAGTGAGGTGTCTGTCCTTAGGTTTGCATTAAGGTTTTCGCCTGCTTGGTGATAGGGATCAAACCGAGTGAGGTGTCTGTCCTTAGGTTTGTATTAAGGTTTTCACCTGCTCGGTGATAGGGATTGAACCGAGTGAGGTGTTTGTCCTTAAACAATTCGTTTTATGGTTCGACCTGAGAGCCGATCATTGAGTCACGATTACTTTAGGGAATGAAAACTTTTGATTCCAGCGTGGGGTGTTGCGGGGCCACATCAAGCTTATAACCTTCGATGCTAGCCTGTTAATAGTAAAACTTCTTAAAGTTACAAACGTTCCATGGCCGTTTAAGTGGCTTTTCTTCTAAATCTTCCAAGTAGTACGACCCGGCTCCAGCAATGGCCGTCACTCGATAAGGCCCCTCCCAAGTCGGAGCCAAGTTCCCGGCGTTGCTGTCACGTGTATTCCCTACCACTTTGCGAAGTACCAGATCCCCTGCTGCAAACTCTCTTTTCCTCACCATCTTGTTGTAGCTCTAAGCAAGCTTCTGTTGATATCCCGCCAGCCGAATGCTAGCCGTTCTTCGGTGTTCCTCTAGCAGGTCCAGCTCCTTTGCCATCAGCCTTTCGTTCTCGTCCGGCTTGTACCCGTTGACCCGGGCACTGCACAAGTTTACCTCAGCCGGGATGACAGCCTCAGCCCCGTAGGTCAGAGAGAAGGGCGTTTCCCCCGTGGATCTCCTCGGAGTTGTTAAGTAGGCCCATAGGACGCTCGGCAACTCCTCGGCCTACCTTCCCTTGGCGCACTCTAGTCTTTTCTTCAAGCCGCTCACTATGGCTTTGTTGGTTGCTTCCGCTTAGCCGTTGCTCTGTGGGTAAGCTGGAGTAGAGTATTGGTTCCTAATCCCGAGGTCGTGGCAGAAGGCCTGGAAAGCTTTGCTATCGAATTGAAGACCGTTATTTGACACGAGAGAGTCCGGCACGCTGAACCTTGTTACGATGTTCCTCCATACGAACTTCTTGACGTCCACGTCTCGGATGTTTGCCAGCGCCTCCGCTTCCGCCCATTTGGTGAAGTAATCCACCGCCACCAGCACAAATCTCCGGTTGCTTATGGCCCGTGGGAACGGCCCGACTATGTCCAGCCCCCAGCGGGCAAATGGCCAGGGACCGCTGATCGGGTTCAGGTTCTCGGCTGGTTGGTGAATCAGCGGCGCGTGTATCTGGCATTGCCTACACTTCTGGGAATACTGGGTTGCTTCCTTTCTCATCTGTGGCCACCAAAACCCCTGAGTCATTGCTCAGTGGGCCAATGATCGTCCCCCCACATGGCTCTCACACATGCCCTCGTGAAGCTCAGCCAGTAGCTCTTTGGCCTCATTAGGACTAAGGCATTACAGGTACGGCCCTCCGAATGACCTCCGATAAAGCTTGCGACCGGGAGACAACCAGTACCAAGCCGTACCCCTGCCTCCTTCTTTTCGTTATCCGGAACACGGTTGTTTGCCAGGAAACTGACTATGGGGTCCATCCAGCAATCTTAGGTGACCGTCAACTGTGCAACCGACACCCTGGGCACTATGCTTGGTTCGGCGACCAACTCTACCCTGATCAGCGGAGGTACCATGTCGGCAATCGACGATGCCAGCGTCGCTAAAGAGTCGGCGTGCCGATTCTGTCCCCGAGCTATGTGCTCAACCTTTACTTTCGAGAAACCAGACAAGGTTTGCTTCACAATTCGTAGATATTCCACCATCCGTGCGTCTTTAGCTTCAAAATTCCCTAGCACCTGGTTAACTACTAGCAGAGAGTCCGAGAAAACCTCCACCTCTTTAGCCCCCAGATCCTTGACAACCCTGAGTCCGGCGAGCATGGCTTCATATTCGGCCTCATTGTTGGAGGCCCTAAAACCCAGTCTGAATGAGTGCTCCAGTTTGAGTCCTTCTAGCGTAATGATCACAATTCCTGCTCTTGCTCCGGCCGCGTTGGATGCGCCGTCCACAAATACCTTCCATGGCTGGATTTCAGTGATGCAAATCATATCTGTGCCCTTCGACGTGAACTCGGCAATGAAGTCCGTAAGCACTTGTCCCTTCACCGAGGTCCTCGGCCTGTACCTGATGTCGAAAGAACCTAGCCGAGTTCCCCATTTAGCTATCCTTCCTGTGAAGTCAGACCTTCTTAGTAACGACTGAAGTGGGTACTCCGTGAGGACGTGGACGGTATGTGCCTAGAAGTATTACGGCAGCTTTCTAGTTGAATGTACAAATGCCAATACTAGTTTCTCCAACGGCAGGTATCTGGTCTCAACGTCGACAAACGTCTTGTTGATGTAGTAGACCGGGAGTTGCACGCCATTATCCTTTAGTAGTACGGCGCTGGCAGCATGCTTGAAAACCGAAAGGTACATATATAGGTCCTCCCCTAGTTCTGGTGCCGTCAACGTAGGTGCTCGTCCAAGGTATTCCTTAAGGTTTTGGAACGCCCTATTGTACTCCTCGTCCTAGTGAAAACCCCTCCATTTATTTAAAAGCTGGTAAAACGGGTGGCACCGGTCTGCGAACTTGGAAATAAATCGGTTGAGAGCGGCCAGCATGCCAGTCAACTTCTATACCTCCTTGGGATTACTCGGCATCTTGAGGCATTGCACGGCCTTGATCTGATCGGGGTTGAGTTCGATCCTTCTCTTTGTAACTAGGTAGCCCAGGAAGTTGCCAGACGCTACTCCAAAGGCACACTTGTCGGCGTTGAGGTGTAGACGGTGCTGCCGAAGTACTTCGAATACCTCCTTTAGGTCGTCGATGTGTTGCCCTTCCCGTCTACTTTTTACCACCATGTCATCAATGTATACTTCAACCGTGTGCCCGATCTTATCCCTAAACATTCTCGTCATCATTCGTTGATAGGTTGCTCCCGCGTTCTTCAAGCCGAACAGCATTACCGTGTAATGATAGTTGGCATCGGGCGCTATGAACACCGTCTTTCCTTGGTCCTCTGCGGCGAGTGCGATCTGGTGGTAACCTTGGAAGGCGTCAAGAAAACTCACCCTCGGGAACCCGTATGTGGCGTCTACCAATTGGTCAATTCTCGGCATTGGGAACAGATCTTTTGGGCACGCCTAGTTTAAGTCCGTGAAGTCAATGCAAACTCGCCACTTGCCGCTCTTCTTTTTTACAACCACCGTGTTTACAAGCCATTCTGGAAAGAAAGCTTCCTTTATAGCTCCCGTTTCTCTCAGTCTCCCAACCTCTTGTTTGACAGCTTCCACATGCTCCTTTGTGGACCTTCTTGGCTTTTAAGGGAATATAGGTTGCGCCTAAATGCTTCTAAATGTTCTTTCATGGTGGGATCTGGTAAGTTCCTATAACCCATAGGGGAATTGAAGTTAATCCTACGCAGGTCAAGGCAATTAATAGCTTACAACCACCTCGGAATCTTAAAGCAGTTCAAAGGTTGACAGGGATGACTGCTGCCCTCAATCGGTTTATTTCTTGGTCCGCAGATAGGTGTAGACATTTCTTCCAGTTGCTGAACAAATGAAAGGGGTTCGAATAGACTGAGGAATGTGCTTTAGCTTTTCAACAGCTTAAGGAGTATCTTTCGCACCCACCCATTATGTCACGGCCAGAGGTTGATGAAGTTCTATTCGCATATATTGTTGTAACTGACCATGATGTTAGTTTGGTTCTAATACAGATTGATAACAACGTACAGAGGCCAATTTGTAACGTAAGTAAATCTTTACATGAGGCCGAGGTCCATTATTTGCCGTTGGAAAAGGCTATTCTAGCTGTGATGCACGCCACTCGTAAGCTTCCCCATTATTTTCAATCTCATATTGTTGTGGTTCTAACCCAACTTCCTCTTAAGTCTATACTTCGAAGTGCTGATTACATGAGCAGGATTGCTAAGTGGGGCATCATCTTAGGGGCTTTTAACATAAAGTATATGCCTCGTACTTCCGTAAAAGGTCAAGTGCTTGCTGATTTGGTCACGGAGTTTATTGAGCCTTCATTAGAAGAGAACATTAAGAGGTTGGACATGGATGAAAAATTAGTGGGCATGATCTTGTGTAAGGAGCCTTTGGCATGGAAAGTGTACGTCAACGGGGCAGCAAATCAAAGAGGATCTGGTGTAGGATTAGTCCTGGTGTCTCCTAAGGGGCTTACCTTTGAGAAGTCCTTGAAATTGGGATTCTCGGCCACTAACAATGAAGCAGAATATGAAACTTTACTGGTCGAAATGGATATGCTTCAAAAAATGGGAGGAAGAACAGTGCAAATGTTCTCAAATTCACAGTTAGTTATGGGCCAAGTAGAAGGGACGCTAGAGGCCTAAGATTCAAGAATGTAAGAGTATTTAGCCCGAGTCAGGTATTTACAATTAAAGTTTGAATCTTTTACTTTGTTGCATGTCTCCAAAAGTATGAATACCCACGCTGATTCCCTAGCTACCCTCGCAACGTCCTCGGCACAAGACCTATCTCGGGTCATCCTTATTGAAGACTTGTGTAAGCCCTCTGGAATGGATGTCGGTACCATTTGGATTCATCAAATAAGAGTAAGGCCTAGTTCGATGGATCCTATAGTGTCTTTCCTTAAAAATGATGTCTTGCCCGAAGAGAAATCTGAGGCAGATAAGATATGTAGAAAAGCACCACAGTTTTGGTTATCCGAGGATCCAAAGTTGTATAAACGCTCTTTTTCAGGGCCATATTTGTTATGTATACATCCAAAAGTAACGAAATTACTCTTAGAGGAATTGCATGAAGGGATTTATGGAAGCCATACAAGAGGGAGGTCTTTAACCCATAGAGCTCTTATCTAGGGGTATTGGTGGCCTAATATGCAGAAAGAGGCACAAGATTATGCAAAAAAGTGTGACCAGTGTTAGAGGTATGCTCCTAACATCCATCAACCAGGAGGTGTCGTCCAGTCCTTAGCCATTCGCTCAATGGGGCTTGGACAGTGTAGGGCCTTTCCCGAAAATATCAGGGAATAGGAGGTGGTTGCTTGTTGGGACAGATTAATTCACTAAGTGGGTTGAAGCTGAACCATTGTCAAATATTAGGGATATGGACGTGAAGAAGTTTGTCTGGAAAAATATTGTCACCAGGTTTAAGATCCCTCATACTCTTATTTTTTATAATGGCTTACAATTTGATAACAAGGCCTTTAGAAGGTATTGTTGTGATCTTGACATCACGAATAGATATTCCACTCCAGCCTATCTGCAAGGAATTGGGCAGGCAGAGGCAGTTAATAAAGTCATAATCAGTGGGATCAAGAAGAGACTGGATGATGCAAAAGGGAGGTGGGTGGAAGAATTGCCACATATTTTGTGGACGTATTGAACTACGTCTTGAAGATCCACTAGAGAGACACCCTTTTCTATGACTTATGGAGCTGAAGCTATAATTCCTCTAGAAACCAGGTTTCCAACACTGAGAACAAGCTTCTTCATCCCCAGTAGTAATGACAGCTTATTGGAAAAAAGTTTAGACCCAGTTGAGGAACGGCGAGAGAATGCTATGGTTCAGCTAGCTTACTGCCAGTAAAAACTCAAGCATGGATATGATTCTCATGTGAAGTCACGACCATTGGCCCTTGGAGATTTGGTGTTAAGGAAGGTCTTGAGTACTGCCAAGAACCTAGCATGGGAAAAATTGAGACCTAATTGGGAAGAATCTTACCGTATCATTTCAGTAGCTAGTATAGAGGCATATTATCTTGCTGATTTAGATGAAAAGGTTGTACAACGGCCTTGAAATGTAAATAATTTGCGAAGGTACTATTATTGATGAAAAACATTTTTGTCATTTTAGTTCTATTATCATTGTGTTGCATTGATTACCAACTTTCTAAGTATCAAACAAAAACTTGGTCATGTCTGGCTCTTCGGACCACATACCGTGTGGAAATTGATATTATTGTTAAATGTTGAACAGAACCTTAGTTAAATCTAGTCCTCGGATCATCTACTTTGGGGAAATTAACATTTTACTTCATTTTTCTAAGTATTAAACAGAAACTTGGTCATGTCTAGCTCTTCGGACCACATACCATGTGAAAATTGATATTATTGTTAAATGTTGAACAGAACCTTAGTTACGTCTAGTTTTCGGACCACCTACTTTGGAAAAATTAACATTTCAGTTCATTTTTATAAGTGTCAAATAGAAACTTGGTCATGCTTGGCTCCTCGGACCACATACATCGTGAAGATTGATATTTTGTTAAATGTCGAACAGAACCTTAATTACGTCTGGTTCTCGGTCCACCTACTTTGGAGAAATTAACATTTTAATTCATTTTTCTAAGTATCAAACAAAAACTTGGTCATGCTTGGCTCTCGGACCACATACCTCGTGAAAATTGATATTTTGTTAATTGTTAAATAGAACCTTAGTTACGTCTAGTCCTTGGACCATCTTCTTAGGAAAAATTGACACTTTAAATAAAAACAAAGGAGCTATTGCGACATCTCAGATTTCAGACAGCATACCTTGTGAAAATTGATATTTAGAGAAGTTAACCTTTCTATTCATCCTCTTTTAATAATCAAATGGAGAAGTGGCTATGTCCTAGGTCTCGAACCATATTTATCTCCTTTGGGGTATATGTATATTTTTATGTGTATAGCTGTTTGTCGTTGCACGTGGACGACATAATTTTAACATATGAGTTATTCATTGAAGGAATTTTGTCAGATTGCATGTATTGCAAGTTATGTTAAGATAAAGAGTTAAGTATCATAATAAGAGAAACTTGTGAGCAATTTGAAATCATAATCTAGAATTTGTCATTACAAATATGCATGATTACATTGTTTTAAAAAAAAATACATAGGCAAGATTACAAGCAGGGGCATAAGGCAAAGGATATCCTAGCCTATTTCTTAGGTTTTGGTGGAATATCTTCTTTTGTTTTGTCCTCGGCTCTTTTCAATTTGGACTCAGCTTCTTTTGACTTGGAAGGCACTTCTTTGATGGTAACGGGCGCGATAGGAGCGCTTGCCTCGGACTGAGTCATGGCTTCTTTTCCTTGGCCTTTATCCCCTGTCCGCTCTCCTTGATCCCCAACTTTGTTGGGACCTTTAGATGTGTCCAAAGGAAGAAGAGAGCCTTGTGTGGTGGAGGGTTGTGTGAGAAGAACTGGCTCAGGGACGGTTGGAGGAAGGGGGATAGCTTCAATCTCGCGAATATCTAAAGGGTACCATATTTTTTCAGCTTTCCTCCTTTCTGAAGTAGAAGGGACCCTTGCCACATTAAGGGCTTCCGCCCATACTAATTAGCAATACTCCCTACATACTTCAGCTAGCCCTTCGGCTAGCCGAGTCTCAGTTTCCTCGATGCCCTTATTGTAGGAAGCCATTGAAGTAGCTTCCGCGGTCTCTTTAGTAACCTGGGCTGCTTCCTTAGCCTGAGCAAGCTCTTTCTTCAAGTCCAATATTCTTGCTCGGCTATGGACAGATCTTATTCTTTTTGGCACAGCAGTTTTCGTTGCCCCTCCACTTGAGCCTCAACAGTTTTGAGTCCGGCCTCGGCACTCTTTCGGTTATTCGTCTCTTCTGCCAATTTAGTGGCCAGATCATTTTTCTCCTTCTCAGCATGGCCCAAGGCTTTCTCAGTCTCGACTCTGACATTAAATTCAGCCTTAGCCTTTTTCTGAGCATCTTCTACCCACTTCTCAGCTACAGAAACCTCTTGGATGGCCTGTGCAGAGATGGTGAATAAGTGCATTATGGCAAAAATGATAGAAAGGTATGTATAACAAAGTTCATATAAAAGGATAGTGAAAATAGAAAAGTGGGGATAATTAGATGACATGTACCAAAGCTAGACTCCTTTTTAGGGAGAGAAAG
The DNA here is from genome assembly GCA_032878915.1 of Castanopsis chinensis. NCBI lineage: Eukaryota > Viridiplantae > Streptophyta > Magnoliopsida > Fagales > Fagaceae > Castanopsis > Castanopsis chinensis. The sequence continues at coordinate 2,463,071 of JAVQMG010000090.1, forward strand.
AGTTGTGGTTGCTCATCTTCTCCAGGGCATTCATGTCCTTCGGCAAAAGGATGGGTTTTTCCACTGCTTTAGCAAAGTAGTGAGCGTGCCCTTTTTGGAATTCCCTTGTATTGGAATGGAGTGGAATGGGAGCACCATCCAATTCCAAAGGAGGAGGCCAATGAGAGAAGGCTCGGCAAACCTCGGCTAGATCATAACTCGCCCTGATCTCCATGAAGGAAGCATATGTGTGGCCCTTTTCTGTTTTCTGTTGCTTCTGCTTTTTTTGTCGAGCTAGCTCCGCTTCCTCAGCCTCTTCCGTTCTTTTTTTCTTTTTAAGGTTAGGGTAAGGGAGAATGGAGCTTGGTAGTGGAGGAGCAAGTGGAAGATTGGCCGGGAGCTGGGACATCCAAGCGCCTTTGGCAATGATCTGTTTTCCCCTCCTACCGAGGAGGGTCCTCAAGCCTGTCCCTGTTTCTTTAGACATTTCTTCTTCTTCGGCGCTGCTATCTACACACGCAACTATGAGGCCTTTGATACCAGAGCCCTCAGTAGTAGGGCTGTAAAGGCACCATTCGCCATTAACGAAACCGGCCGGAGCCAAACCGATCCGCCTGCCTCAAACCACCGCCACAGGTGTTAGGCACGGTGGTCGGCAGCAATTTTCAAGCACTGAAGTCGGTCGGTACGGTTGTCGGTGATGGATTTTGGATTCCGATGAACATCGAACCGAACCGATTTGCTTATATATACACATTTATACCCCCTTCAAGTTAGATCTAAGATTTCCATCCCCACTGGCACCCACAACACAACCCACCACCGTTTTTGGTTTTTATCTTCAAGCCACCTTTGCTTTTGCTACCATGGTGCCACCCAGGTTAGATCTTGAAGGTATTGTCTTTGCCTCCATCGCCTAGTGGTTGATTATACTTCCCCGGTGAGTTACTCGAAGGATAGTCCCAAGAATCTTCAGTTTGTTTGGGTTTTAATATTTGGGTTTGTAGTGGGTTTTGAATATTGTGATCTTATTTAATCTAAGTTTTGAATTGTGGTTTGAATCCTTGAGTTTTCTAGGTTTGATTTTGGTTTTAGATCTCTCTTTTTCTCTGTGTGTGTGATAGATAGGTGGAAACCGACCACCACACCGACTGAAACCACCATCGATGTTGCCAGAGAATCGTTTCTCAGGCGTGGCGGTGGCTCAAGTTTTTAGGAAACCGTATGCTCTAGTGCAGTGTAGAAACGGCCACAAAAACTGGCCGCTCCGCATCGTGTACAACCTTACTCGGTAGAGTTGTTTTCTTCATCCGAGATATTGACGATGTGACCCTCCAAAGGTTTCTCTACTTCCTCAAGGTGGAACTGATCTATTTCTTCCTCAAGGGACAGGCGAGGAGATGTGAGCTTTTCTCGGACGGAGGTTGCCTTAGGTTGCACTAAAGGAGGAACTGCTTTTATTGGGTGTATGTATAGAATGACAGAAGGGTCATCTTGCAAATCGTGTGGAGCAAGGAAATCCGGTTTGGAGACGTCTGTCCTTTTATGTCTCCAGTTGCCCGCGATGATCGCGCTACTGATTTCTTGGAAGGTAGCCAATAGCCGTTCGTATCCTAAAATAAGATGGGCTGCCCTCATCTGCAGGTCTTCACTCACAAAAACCTCAGATCTTAAAACTCTATTGAGGTTAGTCGCATTGATTAGGCTCAGACAAGGTCTCATGTGCTGTTTATCTACAGATGTATTTGAGGAGATAAACATGGTTAAAATCAATCATAAATATTTGATAAAGAAAAAAGCAAAGTATGATTTGAATCTAAGTAATAAAGTCAGAAAAGCTAGACCCTATGCCAAGAGACCTAAATCCTATTAAATCACACCTGGTGTTCCTTCAGTGACTGGGCAATGAGGATTGTCGTACCACATCCCGGAGGCGATTAAGTAGTCGTCCTTCATGCTTTTGTTAGATTTGGGGAGACATGATATGAGTCTAACAATGTTAGACTTAGATTTAAGATAGTACCCCACGTCCTTAAGCTTTAAGATAGTACCCACGTCCTTAAGCTTATGACACTTATAAAACCAGACAACATCAAGCCATGTGAGATTCAAGCTCATTTGCTCATTGAGGGCATCGACACAACCTAAGACTCTAAACAAGTTGGGTGTACACTGGTCTGGACATAATCTATGGTTAAACAAATAGTCGCGAGTAACATTCTTTATAGGAAGTGTCATTCCACCATCTAAAAATGCAATTATGGGGATGACAACTTCTCCTTCTTTCCTATCCTCAGCTATGGCTTCTAGAGGGCAATATCTCAAACCCACTTCCTGAGGGATGCGATATTTGGCTTGGAAACCCTTCATACCGACGTCGGTATCAACTAAACATTTAAATCTACCTATTTGTTTGAAGTAGAAGTAAAAATGTAGAAAGGAAAGGGGTATAGTTAATAGCCGAGGAGAAAAAAGAGTTTGAAAGAATGAGAACTTACAAGAATGAGTAGACGATTCTTTGCGAACGTCTTGAGAGAAAAGGAAAGGAGTAAGTCTTAGGATTTGATTGATTTCAGGAGTAATGAGTTGAATTGCGACTTCTTAGGCGTTTTTTTTTTTTTATTTTTTTTATTTATTTTTTTTTTTATTTTAGATGTCTAGGAGGCGGCATTGGATAGGAATTATCCTGCTTAAATTTTAAGGAAAAACCTAGATCGTTAGATATGCATCTCATCATTGGGCGTGGGAGACAGGGCGTTACTTGGAGCAATTAATGGGCGAGTTGTGGATTTTGAGGCGTCAGGAGCAATTTCAAAGGGAGTGGGATGTTTTTCTCACGTGTAATGGTTTGAGAAGTGTGAAAAGGCTGTAGTGTTAAGTCAATATTTCATTTTTCTCATCGGATTGATATAAAATGAATTTTTGAGGGGCTATTGTGAGGGCAGAAGTGTCAGAATATGTTTTTGGGCCTTGGGCTTGACCATGGGTATTAACTTGTCCGAGGAGGGTTTAGTGGTAATAAGATTCCGAACTTAAAAGCCCACGAGCAAACTGTTGTGGTAGAGGCTAATGAGAATGGTCCGAGGAGGGGTATATCCTCAGTTAACTGAGGTAAAGATCATATGATACGCCATGATGTTTAGGAGGAAATTCCAAAAGGCCTGGTGGATAAAGATATACTCCAAAAGAACACAAAAAAGAAGGACAAATGAGAAATATCTTACAAAAAGCTGCTACCACCACATTAAAGACTCTACACATACCTCTCTGGCCACATTAATGAGGAAATGATATCTGAACAGTGGTGATTAGTCTTATAGTTATTGTTTGAAGACTTCAAGAAAGCGGTGGATGAGACAAGTATCGGGATGAGTGATCTGAGTCATACGTGGAAGAAGGAGGCAAAGAGAAAGGGGATATAAAAAAGAAAAGAAGAAGGGAAGAGAAGGGGGACGAGACACATGGTTCTGAATTGTAATCCATTTCTAGAGCAAAAGAAAGCAATGCAATCATTCTCGACGCTCGTCTGAAGACACTTTCTACTACATAAATGTCTAATTGTATGTGAATTATGGATCTAGCCTATTAATTTTGTTATCTAATATCCCTAAAACCTAGATTTCAAATTCACTTTCTATAAATTTCATTGTATTGAGCCTTTTGGGCCAGTTCCCTTCATACTGTGAGAGTCGGTTACAAATTGCATCACTACAAATCCTAACCCGTCAAGCAACTCCTCCATCTTTTTTATCACCTTTATATTCCATTCCAGACTTGATGACTTGGTCTGAGATTCAGCATCCAACTTGTGTCTTGAACTTTCAGTGCACATCTCATCCACGAGATCCTCTGTGTGGTAGACAAAATCTTGAAGCTCGTCCAGCCACAATTTAACAACTGGGTTTTTGTTCTGCTTCTCCTCAGCTTCATCGACCATCACAGTAAGATACTGCAGCACAATCCTTAAATCTTCTAGCAATCCAATTCTGAATTTATTTGTTCAAAAGAAGTTGAGTGAAAGCAAACTGTATAACATCTCCTGAATTGAGGCTTTCACCGGCGAGCCAGCCTTTTTTTTTTTCACGAAAGAGTGACAACAGAAACGGTGAAATGAAAAGCAAATAGTGGACTGGATCGTGGAACAGTAACAGAGATGAGTTCAGCGGCACAACGACTTGCTGAAACACCATCCCTGTAGTTGTAGTTAGGTGGGTTAAAAAAAATCTAAGTTTGATTAGATTTAAAAAAAAAAAAAAAATGGACGGTTGGGAAAGAGGATTGAATATAAACTAGAATATTTTTAACCAAAAAAAAAAAAACTGGAATATTGAATATACATTGATTTTTTTTTTTTTTAATAGAGAAAATAAAGAAAAAGGGTATTGCATATGTAATCATCATCCCATGTTACCACAATTTCTACGTATTAGAAAGTATGAGACAATATTAGTACTTGAACTCCCCACCTCTTAGCACTTGGTTCAGAGAGATGAATCTTTCAGAGGGCTTTCTACCATTGCACCAATTTCACCGATGGTGAATATACATTGATTTAATAAGCTAGTTAAGGCCAAAAATCTTGTAACTTAGTTGTTTGATATCTTCTGATATTTCTAAAGAAGACATTTAGGATCCAAGTCTTTCAAATTCCAAGTATTAATTTATTAAAAAAATAAAATAAAAGAATCAAGTTAAGGTATAGAATAGTTGACTTAAAAAAATTATAATAACTTCCTAAAAAAATTAATAATAAAGGGACCTTTAGTTGAATTTTATAAATTAATAAAATATATACATATATTTATATGTATGTATGTATATATTCTTTAGCAAATTTGGTGGAACAAAAACATAAAATTTATTTTTTTTTAATATAAAAAATCTTAGATAAATTGTCAGTAAGAAGAGTAACACAATCTTAGAACATTTCTAGCAGTCTCTTTAAATTTTTAGAGTGTTAGAAGGTACACTATGTATTTATGATAGATGGAAATTGTAAGGTCAATGGGCCCAGGAATGTGTGCGGGGTTGGCCCAATAATATTTTTTGGGTTCAAGGCCCAATCCGAGGACGCTGAATGGTCCGAGAATATAGGAATGTCAACCCGGTAAAAAAGTGATATCTGGTCAAGTATATCCAAGAGCGTGATTCAAGGAAGAGTATGTCCTTGGTTAGGTAAGGCCGAGGTAGGGGAAAGGCTGCCTAATGTTCACAGGCAATATTCTTGAAGATCTTATAGGTAAAGGTGAGTATGGCAGATGAACAAGATAAGAAGAAGGGCAGGAAAATATCTAAGATAAAGCTGTTATCACTGCATCGAATACTCTACAACTACTTCTCTAGCCTGTCTCTAAAGACTTTAGGGGATGTGGATGGAACAAATATCTAAATTAGTAATCTGGTTCATACGTGGAAGAAGGAGAGAAGAGGGGGGATGATATAAAAGGAAAAGGAGGATGTTCAAGAGAGGGGGAATTGGCAAAACCAGAGAGAAAGACATTGTACACTTGGGCGTTGATAATTGTAACCTATCCTTGAAAGGGCTAATATAATTCGTCATCGGCTTGTGTCCGAGGATATATTCTATTACATAAACAGTTCATTGTGCGCGGTACTAGGATCGAACCCATAATTTTTGCTATCCAACATCGTTAGAACCTAGATTTCAAGCTCACTCTCTATAAATTTCATTGTATTAGATTTTTTGGACTTATCCCCTTCTCACTGCTGGGTTGGGTGCAAATTGTGACATTACGAGCATTAATGGATAAACTACATTAAAACCCATTATACCAAACAATTAAACCCAAAAACCTAGGCTAATTAAACAAAAATTATCAATACCCTTTACCTTAAAAAAAAAAAAAAAATACCTTTTACACCTAAGTCCTATGTTTAAAACCCAAAACACTCAGCTAATTAAACCCCAAAAATACACCACTAATTAAACCCTATCTCTTTTTAATTGGACCATACATCGGGTCTGTTTGGAATTCACTTATTTTGCTAAAATTGAAATTTTTATACTGAAAGTACTATAAATAAAAGTTTTTTTTTAGCTGGAATAGTACAGTAGAACCCATAAATAATAGCAAAAATAAGCTGAATAGTAAAATAAATTAATTTTTTAATTTGGAGCCAAATACTGGGACCATCGAAAATGGCCTTCATCAATCACAACTCGCTATGTGGCGAGTTGTTGCACAAAATTGTGCCATTTTTTATGGTCCTAGCACAATTCATTACCAGCCAATAAAAATAAGTCGAGCCACCTATATTACTATTGGAGATGTTACAAAATTTCAAGTTTCAACGGGTGGAATACGATTTCAAGTTTCAACTAATTTTTGTTTCTAAAAAAAAAAAATATAAATAAAAAAAAGTTTCGACTGATTTTTTGTATTTTTAAAGTGCAATTCTACTTTGAAAATATATTATTTCAACACGATTTTTTTTTTTTAAATGTTTATATCCAAGGCAGTTTCTAAAAACTACGAAAAATTGTTAACAAATATTAACAGATATTCTGAAAATATTGGTTTAAAATTTATTTTTTTAAAAATTTTATAAAAAAAATAATAAGATAATTAATTTATTTTATAACTTTTTATGTTTTTCATGAAATAGATACCAAAATTTTGATTTTGTTTTTGTTTTTTGTTTTTGTTTTTGTTTGTTTTTTTTTTTTTTTCAGAAAGTTTCAACTGTATCTGTTCTTAAAAATAATTTTTTATCATCAAATTAAAATATTATTTTGTTTTTGACACAGGTGAGAGGTGAGAATTGAACCGAAAATTGAATTGTAAGTCTCTTTATCCATCAAAACTTTGTTTATTAATAACTACCGACATTATCGGAAGAAAAAATTAATAATTACCGACAGTAATTAACACTATCTTTTAAATAATATTTTTTAAATTTATAGTATTATTTAATTTTCAGCCACTATCGGGGCTATCGACTACCACACTCTGTGCCTATAGTCAACGAAATAATTAGCCATGGAAAAACTGACTGCTTCTCAACCCTACATGGCTTCCTGTTGAACCCTTTCTTTGCAAAGCAGAAAAAATGGCTTGGGAAATTTTGGGAGAGTCATTGCTTTCTGCACTCTTTGGAGCTTTGTTTGAAAGGCTGGCATCTCCCCTGGTCAGAAACTTCTTTGGAGACAGGGATTTCGATCACACACTCTTTGACAAGACGAAGACAGTTCTGCTGACTGTTAACGCAGTGGTGAGTGATGCAGAGGAGAAGCAGATCAAAAACACGGCGGTGAAAGAGTGGGTCGATGAGCTCAAAGATGCTGCCTACCATGCAGAAGATTTGTTGGATGAGATTGCCACCATAGCTTTGCAATGCGAGTTGGAAGCTGAGGCGAAGGTCAAGGGAAAACAGGTAATGGGTCTGTTCTTTACTCATAATCCTAGTAAAGAAGATAAAGATTCCAGTCTCAAGCTTGATAAAGATATAGAATCTAGGCTCAAAAACATAGTTGAAAGGCTGGAGTTTTTAGCACAACAAAGAGATATCATGAATTTCAAGGAAAGTGTAAGAGGGAAGACATTGTTGGCGTTGCCCACAACTTCTTTAGTTGATGAATTTTAAGTGTTTGGTAGAGATAAGGAAAAAAAGAAGCTAAAAGATAACTGAATCCCTGTATTGCAATAGTTGGGATTGGTGGGGTTGGCAAGATAACCCTTGCTCAGCTTTTGTATAATGACTCAGAGGTAGAAAAATGATTTAACTTTAGTGCATGGGCTTATGTTTCAGAAGAATTTGATGTTTTAAAAATAACTAGAACCATTTTTGAGTCGGTTGTGTCAAGGAATTGTAATGTGAAAGACCTCAATGTTCTTCAAGTCAAACTAAAGGAGAGATTGAAAGGAAAGAGATTTTTGCTTGTTTTAGATGACATTTGGAATGACAATTTTATTGATTGGGATTTGATGTAAAGCCCCTTAAAAGCTGGAGCCTGTGGAAGTATAATTATTGTGACAACTCGTAATCAAAGTGTTGCATCAGTGATGCGCGCTGTTGTTACTTATCGTCTGTTGCATTTGTCAGATGAAGACTGTTGGTCACTATTTGCAAACATGCATTTAGGAATAGCAACCCTGAGGAACATCCAACATTAAAAAGGATCGGTGAGAAAATTGTGAAAAAGTGTAAAGGCTTGCCTTTAGCTACAAAAGTACTTGGAGGCCTCTTGCACCCAGAAGTGGAAGCTGAGGAATGGAATAGAATACTGAATAACAAGATATGGGAGCTTTCTACTGATAAGAGTAGCATACTCTGTGCATTAATGTTAAAGTGAATTGGGAGTAATCTGATAAAAGTTGATTTTAGTTTGTGAACAGGGTTTTTTAATGTGTCATATAAGGGTTGTTTAAGTGTATATAATTCATATAATTGGTTTCTCAAAAAAAAAAAAAAAATTCATATAATTGATACTAGCTTTTTAGTGCGTATAGTGGGTGTCCATGTTTACATCTTTCATGTTTTTTCTGTTGGCATGAGCTGTCACTGATTGGAGAAATTGTAGGCTAGATTGTTTAGAATCCCTTCTCGTAAGGGTCAACCATTATAGTAGCCATAATTTGTGTATAGCCTAGTTTAGCTTCTAGACCCTTCTCTTTGTACTGCTATATAAATATACTTGTCTCTATAAAGAAATAGATGAAATATAATGAGCAATCTTTTTGACATGGTATCAGAGCAAAATCCTAGGACTTGCTCTACAACCAAACCCAACCCTAAACACTGATTTGTAGCCATGGTGAACCCAACTAATGTGGTACAAACTGGCAGCAATTCCACAGATTCTATCTTAGAAGATTTGATGGCAAGAATGACTGAAGTCTTGACCAAAATTCAAACCCAAACCCACCTACCGACCTATGATGCTTCCGCTGCACAAATCGGCATTAAGTTGGATGGCACCAACTATGCCCTCTGGTCCTAAGTTATTGAGATGTATATCTCGGGCAAAGACAAATTGGGATATATCCTTGGTGACTTTATGCAACCTAAACCTGCAGATCCAACTTTTCGACGATGGCGAACTGAGAATGAAATTGTCAAAGGGTGGTTGATCAATTCTATGGACTCGTCCTTGATCGGTAATTTCATTCACTTCCCAACTGCAAAACTGGTATGGGACTCTGTTGCTACTACTTATTTGATGGAACTGATACTCCACAAGTATATGATCTAAAAAGACAGGTAACTAAAATGAGACAAGCTGGAGGATCCATTGAAAAGTATTATAATAATCTTCAAGGCTTGTGGAGAGAAATTGATTTCTAGCGTCCTAACCCAATGAACTGTGCCACCGATATACAAAAATATAATACAATCCTACAAGAAGACAAAGTCTATATCTTTCTTGATGGATTGGACGATCGGCTAGACAAGATTCAAAGTGATGTGCTACAAATACGTCCTTTCCCTACCGTAGAACAGGCCTATACTCATGTTTGACGGGAGGAGATCCGGCAGGCAGTGATGCGCACGGATACAGATACAACTGGAGCTGTTATGTCATCAAAAGGAGTCAAGATGGGACAACAACAACAACAACAACAACGACCACTCTCTCTTTAGTTATCCAAAAATGGCTTTACAAGTGGTGCGAAACTGAATACCAACGCCAAAGCCAAGATTCAATCAGAAGAAGGAGGCTGTACTCATTGTGGGAACATGAAACATACCCGTGAAACTTGTTTCAAGTTACATGGGTACCCAAACTGGTGGAATGAGTACAAGGCTCGGAAAAATCGTGATGCTACCTCTAATGAAGGGCCTGGTCAGGTTGCCTTGGTAACTACAGCACCTCAGTTATCTCTTACATCACAAATAGAGTCTTTGAGTGACTTAGTTCTATTCAGAATGGTGACAGTGGCTGGATAATTGATTCCGGGACCACGGATCATATGACATTCAATTCAGATGATTTTATTGAAGTTACCCAACCAAGGCGAACTGATATTTCGAATGCTAATGGGGTTACATACCTAGTTACAAGGGCTGGAACTGTTGCCTTGTCACCATCTCTTTCTTTATCTAATACTTTATCAGTTCCATCCCTCTCAAATAAATTTATGTCTGTAGGACAAGTTATTGAGGAACTACATTGTGTTACACTAATGTATCATGCTTTTTGTCTTCTTCAGTATATTCTCACCAAGGGGATCATTGGGCGTGGTACTAAGAAGGGGGGGTTATATTACATGGATGATTTCAGCTCTGGTCAGGCTCATCACATGCACCACGCAAGCATTAAGGAGAGACAGATTTGGCTATGGCATTGATGCTTGGGGCATCCGTCATTTAGCTATATGAAATACTTGTTTCCAGATTTGCTTTCCAAATTACCTTACTCTGGATTTAAATGTGAGACTTGCATTCAAGCCAAAAGTCATTGTGTTTCTTATTCCACAAGTTTGAATAAAAGTGATATTCCTTTTGCTTTAATTCATTCAAATGTTTGGGGACCTTCTCCAATTACCACTTCTTCTGGCATTCATTGGTTTGTGACATTTATCGATGATTGTACTCGTATGACTTGGCTATATCTGTTGAAACATAAGGATGATGTGTTTAGTGTGTTTCAATCTTTTCATACAATGATCCAAACTCAATTTTCAGCTAAAATTCAGATTCTTCGCTCTGACAACAGTGGTGAATATGTCAATAAGAAATTTCAGGATTACTTTGTGACCCATGGTCTTCTTCACGAAACGTCATGTGCTTAAACACCCCAACAAAATGGGGTTGCCGAAAGGAAGAATCAGCTTATCCTAGAAACAGCCCGTGCTCTCTTGCTTAGGGCACATGTGTCGAGTAGATATTGGGATGATGCTATTGCCACGACAGTATATCTATTAAACCGTATGCCTTCGAAAGTGTTGCAGTTCAAGACCACATTGCAGGTTCTTTCTGAACATGTTTCCTTGCCTACGATTTTGCTACTTCCACCACGAATCTTTGGTTGTGTCGCTTTTGTCCATCTCCATAAAAATCAACGAACCAAGCTTGATCCGTGTGTCGTTCATTGTATTTTTTTGGGGTATGCTACACACCAAAAGGGATATCGTTGCTACCACCCAGCCACCAAGAGCACCTATGTCACTATGGATGTTATTTTCTTAGAATCAGAAACTTTCTTCCTTTCATTGGTATCCACTTCATCTCTTCAGGGGGAGATACGAGATGAAAAGCTGAATTGGTGGACTTGGCAAGGCTTTGAAGACAACCCAGTACAGATGAGTGACGGCAATGAGGCAGTGGTTTGTGAAGAAAGGAGAGATAATCCTAATATCATTTAGGAAGCTGCATTCGAGTCATCTGAACCTGAAAATGAAGAACCCCACTCCTTAGTACCCGAAGGCCCTTCTCCTGAGAATACTCCTGAGGTAAGCTCTCCCATCACACCTATTAATGAATTAGATAACTCTGTTGGTTATACTTTACCTTTCAGACACAATCGTGGCAAGCCACCACATCGGTATTCTCCAGATTTTGAGGAAAGAAGATCAAGATAACTGATTGCCAATTATGTGTCTACTTAGAGATTACCAGAACCGATCAAGGAGTTTGTTCATAGGCTATCCTCACACCATGTTCCTAGCATTATACAAGAAGCCTATCAGATCCAAAGTGGTCTCAAGCCATAAAAGCAGAAATGGAAGCTCTGGAGAAGAGTAAAACATGGGCTCTTGTCCCATTACCGAAAGGAAAGAAGACTGTGGGGTGCAGATAGGTTTTCTCCATTAAACACAAGGCAGATGGATCCATTGAACGATACAAGGCGAGGCTTGTGGCAAAGGGATATACACAAAAATATGGCATAGACTACCAAGAAACCTTCTCACCTATGGCAAATTTGAAAACGGTCAGAGTCTTGTTACCTCTTGCAGCAAATTTGAACTGGCCGATACATCAGTTTGACGTGAAGAATGCATTTCTTCATGGTGATCTAGAGGAGGAAGTTTACATGGATATTCCACCAGGATACATGACATCTTCGAAGACTGAGGTTATGCGTAAGTTACAAAAGGCACTGTATGGGCTAAAACAATCACCTCGTGCATGGTTTGGTCTGTTTAGCTTGGCTATGAGAAAGTATGGTTTTACCCAAAGCAATTCAGATCATACTCTATTCTTGAAACACCGACTAGGAAAGGTAACGGCTCTAATTATATATGAGATGACATGATTATTACAGGAGATGACATCGAAGAGATCTCAAGACTTCAAGGGCAATTGGCAACTGAATTTGAAATGAAGAACCTTGGAGGACTCAAATATTTTTTGGGAATTGAGGTAACCAGATCGAAACAAGGTATATTTCTTTCTCAAAGGAAATATGTGTTATATTTTTTGTCTGAAGTGGGACTACTAGACTGTAAACTAGCTGATACCCTAATTGTTCAGAATCATAAACTTGGAGAATATTCAGATCATGTGCCAACAAATAGAGAGAGATATCAAAGATTAGTGGGTAAGCTAATCTATTTATCTCATACTCACCCAGATATAGCGTATGTTGAAAGCGTAGTGAGTCAATTTATGCATTGTCCTAGTGAAGATCATATGGATGCAGTAATTCAGATTCTTCGCTACCTAAAGTCCTCTACTGGAAGAGGGCTTATGTTCTCAAAAAATAATCATCTAAACATTGAGGGTTATACAGATGCAGATTGGGCGGGAAATATTTCTGACAGGAAATCTACATCAGGCTACGTGACTTTTGTAGAAGGAAATCTTGTTACATGGAGAAGCAAAAAGCAAAAGGTGGTGGCATTATCCAGTGCTAAAGCTGAGTTCAGAGGAATGGTCAAGGACATTTGTGAACTTCTTTGGCTTAAAAGGTTGCTAACTGAGATTGGCTTTGCTCCTAGTTCTAAAATGGACCTGTTTTGTGACAACAAAGCAGCCATTGATATTGCCCATAATCTAGTCCAACATGACCGTACTAAACATGTGGAAGTGGATAGACATTTCATCAAACAGAATCTCGAAGAAAAGATAATTCGATTTCCATTTGTTAGGTCTAAAGATCAACTAGCAAACATTCTTACAAAGGCTATTTCCAGCAAGTCTTCTACAGCTCACTTGACAAGTTGCGCATGAAAGATATATATGCATCAAATTGTGGGGGAGTGTTGGCGTAAGCTGTCACTGATTGGAGAAATTGTAGACCAGATTGTTTAGAATCCCTTTTCTTAAGGGTCAACCATTATAGTAGCCGTAATTTGTGTATAGCCTAGTTTAGCTTCTAGATCCTTCCGTTTGTACTGCTATATAAATATACTTGTCTCTGTAAAGGAATAGATGGAAATATATGAGCAATCTTTTTGACATTTTCTTCCACTGAAGTAGTAATAATAAGAGGTATGTCTCCTTTTTAGTGCAAATCTTGTTCAAAAAAACAAATACTTAGAAGACTATAACAAATAATTGGTGACTCTGATCGATTATATAATTGTAGTCAATCGTATAAGTCCAGTAATTTTTGTTTGGACAAGTATGAGTTTCATCTACTTCCCAAAAGAAAATGAGTCTTTGAGGTTTTTTCTCCAGTTCTCATACCCAAGCATACATTAGAGCAGATCTACATTTTAATTTCATTTTGCATGACTGTTTGGTGCAGACACATGGTACAAGCTTCCAATTATACGCATGTATGGGAGAAAGAGCAAAAAGAAGACGGCCCAACCTGTGGCCTTTTGGATGGAGCCTCTTAGTAATTAGGCTTGAGATTAAGTAAGCTCGAGCATTTAATAATTAGGGTTTTTTTTTTCTTTTTTTTATGCATCTTATTGTTAGCTATTTTAAGCACTTTTTTTTTTTTATTTTTTTTTTTATTGTAAGACAGTTTTGAAAATTTAAAAAAAAAAAAAAAAAAGCGTGTTTCTTTTACGCTAGTGCTGACTCCAGTTTTGCTTGGTGTTGAGGTACTGACTCTTAGGGTTTATTCTTGATTCTATTGTTGTTTAATTGTTCCATTGAAATAGTGTGGTTGTCCTACATCACTGTTCAACTGGTTTCCTTATGTTACATGATCTTTTAGAAGTAGGTTCAAGTTTTCTGAAGCTGGCATATAGATTCTTCGCAAATTTTGAAGGTTCAGTGTCAGGCATGTATGTTAAGAAAGTCACTGAAGTTGATACCGATATGTTGTTTTAGCTGGTATTTTTGCACCATTATCCTCTGCACTACTGTATTACCTCTCCTAGCATCCAGAGACTTCTCACTTCAATCTATATCTGAGGAGCTAATAAATCTTTCCTCACTGGAAATGCAAGACTTAAGGAATCTGACAAAGTTTAAATCTTCTCAAGGTGGCGCTGCCAGCTTCGCATTCTAGTCTTAACAATTTGTTATTATCCTTATCTAAAACTGCAGCATGAACTAGATAAAGGAGAGGATTGGCCGAAAAACATATTCGGTCCATGGATTTTGAGATTTTGTTTAAGAAAAGATAACTGTTGTTTGGTTTGGCTGCTATAATGAAATGCAATTCCAGTTTCAGCTATCTACTTGTTCAGCAATAAGTACAGTGCTAACATGTGCATTGGAGCCCTTCGGCTGCTATTAAGAACTTTCAGGTTTCCAATTTCAATTCTCTCTGAGGGAATTTTAGGGTTAAGTTGGGCTTCTATTAATTATATTTTATGTTTGTCACTCTAAACGGGTTGATGAAGCTCAGTTTATGTTCCTGGGAGCCTTATTACAGTTTGTGGTCATATTAATTTTTGGGCTTAGTGCACATTATTAAAATTGTGCTTTCTCATGTAAATGAAGAGTGTAGAGCTTTGATATGTGATCCACGATTGGTGGATGTTTCCCTATACAACATGTTAAGAAACTATATTGACTTGCCCCCAGCCCCATCCATAGCTATGCAGTTTCTGATAAATTGTTAAAATTTTTGCTCATGGTGTCTAGTCTAATTATTGCACATTTATATAAAGGGTATAATATTGAATATATTTACATAAAAAATATATAATATTATACACATTTATTTAGTTCATAATGTAAATGTTATGTAAATATTACAATGTAAATTAATAATTTTCTTTTTGATAATTAGTAGATCAAATATGATATTGTTATATGTTTTATTTATTATGTTTGCTTAGGATTTCTTATTTTTTATTTATCTTATGAAAGTTATGGTATAAAAAAATACATATGAAAGATAGAATTCTATATTTACTTGGACTATTTTAGTCATGGTGGTGTGGGGTCAGGGGTGGGATATTTGAATTGGGGAAGTAAAGGCATGCAAAGGCAGGAGTGTGTGCAAACATGAGGTGTGTGCTAGTGTGTGCTAATGCACAGTAGAGTGTGTGCTAGACTGCGAGTAGTTAGTAAAAAAAATTAACGAAGCAATTAAACACCAATAATTAATAATTTAATTAACTAATACATTATAAAAAGCAAACAAATTAAATTATGTTAAGCTAAACAACAATTAATAATAATTTAATAATTAATGAAACAACAATACAACAAATTATAATTTATAAAAGACAAACAAATTAATGAAACAACTAAACAACAATAATTAATAATTTTATTAATATTTTAGATAAACTTATAGTTTATTGTACAGGTATCTTTGTTCATTTATTTTCTTTTTATTTTTTTTTTCCTTTAGAGGTTTTTCGGTGTACAGAATGCAAATTTGTTTTGATTTTAAGAACATTTTTTTTTAAGCACAAACTTCATGCCGGGCAAATCTTGAATTTCGGCCGATACTTACCAAAATGACCAGAAATAGACCTCAATGACCCAAAATTTTTTCAAAGTAGAACAGAAACACCCTAAACAAAATTCCTGAAGCCGCCATTGCATGGTGGTGTGGGGTCAGGGGTGGGATATTTGAATTGGGGAAGTAAATGCATGCAAAGGTAAGAGTGTGTGCAAACATGAGGTGTGTACTAACATGAGGTGTGTGCTAGTGTGTGCTAATGCACAGTGGAGTGTGTGTTAGACTGCGAGTAGTTAGTAAAAAAAATTAACGAAGAAATTAAACATCAATAATTAATAATTTAATTAACTAATACATTATAAAAAACAAACAAATTAAATTATGTTAAGCTAAACAAAAATTAATAATAATTTAATAATTAATGAAACAACAATACAACAAATTATAATTTATAAAAGACAAGCAAATTAATGAAACAACTAAACAACAATAATTAATAATTTTATTAATATTTTAGATAAACTTATAGTTTATTGTACGGGTACCTTTGTTCATTTATTTTCTTTTCATTTTTTTTTTCCTTTAGAAGTTTTTCGGTATACAGAATGCAAATTTGTTTTGATTTTAAGAACATTTTTTTTTAAGCACAAACTTCATGTCGGGCAAATCTTGAATTTTGGCCGATACTTACCAAAACGACCAGAAATAGACCGGAATGACCCAAAATTTTTTCAAAGTAAAAAAGGAACACTCTAAACAAAATTCCTGGAGCCGCCACTGTGTCTAGAGGTACATATCTAAACCTTAATATTTTATTGATTGTTCCTTAAATCTTACACTCTATTGGGGACTTGAGGTCTAGAAAATTTCATTGGAAATGGTGCTCAGCAATTTCACCAACCCTGTCATCCTAGTAACACCATTCCCCCCTCCTCATGTGGCTAATCTCGATTGGTTTGTTGAGAGTACATAGCTGACCCCAAAAAATTTATATATAGAGAGGTATTGTTAACTATATAAGCTAACTATGTTGAATCATTTGTTGCACGTTTTGCATTTCACTTGTTCAAGTGTACTCATTTTAAAGGACCTGTTCTAAGCATCTTGATTACTCTGCCATGTGACGGTGTTTCGGTAATCCTCCAATAAACATGTTTGGACTGTACAACTTTTGTCTTAGGGGAAATTGACGCTCCCACGGACGGCCGAAACTATTGATGCAATTGGTTGCATGCACAACTTGTTAATGCTTCTTGCAAAATCAAAAAGTGAATCTAGAACACCAGTGTGGTCTCAACCATCCACGCTTCGAAGCTTAATGTCAAAGACAAGTTTTTCTTTGATAAAAGGCCATGGAATTATCTATTGAGTTAATCAATATTGCTGCTTTAAAAGTCCTAAAGAAGAATTCTTACAAAAAAAAAAAAGGTCCTTTAAGAATGTGATGGTGTCAACTTATAGCACTTCTTTGTTACTTCTTAGCTACCATATAAAAGCTAAAAATATTCCTATATAGGCTATAATTTTAACCAGTCCAATGATCTTATTATTGTACGTTCCACTCTAGGCTCTAGGAAAGAAATGAGAAGCTTTAGTAGGAAATTGTATTGAGCCTAAACATTTGTTGCACCAGTACCACCATTAACAGTATGTTTAGGTGGATTAACTAAAAAAATAAATAAAAATTATGTAAATGATCATGTTGGAGCATTACTCATTCTAATAATTTCACCAAAGAAGTGGGTTTAAAATGATTTTTATTGAATTTATGCTTTCAGATGTGCAGAGGCACATACACATGTTCAACCTCTTTAAACTGTGGTAAAATTAGGATGTCGGATGCTAATGCACTTTTGGCCAAGTGATACCTTTATCTCTTATGACTACTTGTGAGTATAGAATATTGGATGAAGTCTTGTTAAGAAAAAACAGAAAGTGTTATTGTCAAGTATTTAGTTAATAAAGTTTTTTCTTCTTGTAAAATAAATATGAGATTATTGAAATATAAAACACAATAAATGTGAGATTCAATCCTAGTTAATATTGAGAGAGTGGGGAAGAGAGTATAAAAGAAGGAAAATTAACTTCTTCTATATGGTCCATAGACCAATGGACCTATGAACTAAAAATTAAAAAAAAAAAGAAAAAAAAAAAAAAAGGATTTGGCTGTATAATGG
The DNA here is from genome assembly GCA_032878915.1 of Castanopsis chinensis. Taxonomy (NCBI): domain Eukaryota; kingdom Viridiplantae; phylum Streptophyta; class Magnoliopsida; order Fagales; family Fagaceae; genus Castanopsis; species Castanopsis chinensis. The sequence continues at coordinate 2,480,951 of JAVQMG010000090.1, forward strand.
CAAAAAAAAAAAAAAAACAAAACAAAACAAAAGATACATTAGAGGTATTACTACATTCTGCAGCATGATTTACTTGGACCGTAGAAGTACTTCAAAACTCAAAAGTCTGATCCATTTTCATTGATTTCAATCTAGGTCCAGTGAACCAATAGGTGGACTGGGACTAATTTATATTTTTATTCAAGACCTGGGCTGTAGTCTGTTGAGCCTGGTGCCAGTTCCATAAATTATTGGATTCTTTCTATCCTATAAATTCTGGTGCAAAATGTCTTCTACGCAATACTACTTAACCAAAAAAAGAAAAAAAGAAAAAGAAAAAGAAAAAGATGTTGTAAGGGCACGATTTGCTTCTAGAGCCCAAGTGGATGGTCAATGGCCCAAAGAGCCCAAAACAGTAAATTTGTTAAAGAGTGGGCTTAAAGATGAACTTTCAAAGAGTTAAGCGGATAGTAATCACAGTAGGTTAGTTATTGTTGGAAAGAATAAAACAAACAGTTTTGAGCAAGAAAAGTTCTTCTCAGTCAAGTCCGAGAATGGTTTGTTCTTATATATTTCTCTTTGACTTATACAAAATTACAGCTTTTGGGTTTACAGTGATTTTTCCTTAGATTTTCTGATGATCCCATTGTAATGTGGTTTTTCTTCTTTATATTCTCCTTCCTTCTTTTATTTCAGCCCTTCACATGTAGATTAGATTGCTGGTTTTGATACTTGTCCCATCAGCACATTCTTGAAGTCTTAAAGGGTAGTTGTAAGACTGAAGATTACTGTTCAGGTATCACATCTACAATAATGATGCCAAGGGGTTAGATGCAAAGCATTCAATACGGTGGTAGCAGTTTTCTTCTCAGATATTTCTCCATTCTCTTTTGTTTTATTCCCATTTGATGTTTATCCTTACCAGCACGATTGTCTGTTGCCTTGTTCTTGATGAAGGGTTGGACCTTTGACCTCTACTCTGTTAGTTGAGGAGGTACTTTTCCTCAAACAACGTTTCTAGCTCCTTATGACCAGACTTCTTCCACAGCCCATTTACCTATATGCATTCATTAGTATTTACTTGTCCTCGGGCTATTTAATGTCCTCGAGCACGGCCCACGGCCCACTTCATTCCTACAAATGTCATATACACTAACATGTAATCAACACCATGTAAAATTGAAGTTATCACTACTAGCTTCTAATAAAAGATAAATTGAGATTTTGTTGTCATCCCCATTGATTGATAAAAGATAGTTATATATCTAGAAATTTTATTTGCACTTTGAATCTAGGAAATGAGAGACTCTAGGCCATGACAAGGTGCAACACTACTACCACCATATTATCTCTAAGCTTTGTATCATTTATATTCTATGTATATCTAAAAACTGAAGTATAGCATTTATTATTACTATGCTACAATTAAGTCACATTAGTGTTCATGTCATTATCGTTTTTTTTTTTTTCAATTTTCCTATAATTCTTTTTTAATATTCATTTTTTAAAAAATATTTATACTTTCCCCAACCTTTCTCCTTTTACCTTTTCATCTCCCCACTACCCTTTACCTTAATATTACTATTCAGTTTCTTTTCATTTCCTTTATTTTGTCTCTTTTTATTCACACTCTCTTATTATAAATTTGTCGTTCTCTCTTCTATTCTTTGCATAGTTTTCTCTCACATAAATGTTATTCTCTCTCTCTCTCTCTCTCTCTCTCTCTCTCTCTCTCTCTAAATTTTTTGGTATTTTTTTTTTTTTTTTTTTTTTTGCATCTTTGTTTTAGGTTGATAAATTTTTGTGTTTTTTAGAACTCTAATTTGGGTTGATACAATATAGTTTTGTATTTTGAGTTTCTCTCTCTCTCTCTCTCTCTCATTGTTAAATATTTCCTATTGCATTATAAAAAATTAAAGATTAAAGATAGTAGATAAGAATATAATATTTTATATTATAATTTTTTGTTTCAGATAATTTAGTGTTTATTGTTATATCTTTTATTTTTTCATTTTTTTTCCTTCTCATCTTATTTTATTCAACATTAGGCTAGGCTTGATATTAACACGTTGCTCATAGTTGCAAATTCAGAATTGGAGTTGGGTCATTACATGTTCTTATGACGATAGGTGCTAATGATCTTTACATTGTATATATATGAAGTCTTCTTATTATTTTAGTTTTCACTTTAACAATGTACAAATTGTTTCATCAATGATTGAGTGTTTATATGGTACACATTTTGCAAATCTTTTCAATGCATTGCATAGATTAGGGATATCCTTGTGTGGGGTGTCGAGAATCAGTTTATGGTCATAGCTGTAGTTGTAAAGAATATGAATGCAGATAGTACAACACCCTTCATCATAAATCATGTGTGAAGCTACCCCTTGGGTTGCACCATCCCTTGCACCCAATCCATCCTCTTATCCTTTTTTATGAAGCCAGCGGTTATCTTGAGAAAGAAAAGAGCAAATGCAAACTCTGTAAAGAATACCATTCCCAATACACTTATCAGTATTCCTTGCGACTTCAACCTTCACATCACATGCGCTTCTTTACCGCCAACAATGGAAGCTGAATTCCACGATAATCCATTGACCTCATTTTGGAAGTGGATTACATTCACTTGTGATCTTTGTGGCAAAGAAGACAAAGGTATGCCCAATTTGTGTAATCCATGTGGTTTTTGGATTCATAGAAAATGTGGTCTTTAACCAAACAAAGTCAAAGTTGTACGTCATGAGCACCTCCTCCACCTCACCCATTCTTCCCTTGCATTCTATCAATTTAACTCTCGATTTTGTCAACTCAATGTTCAAAAAGTGGACACACACTATGGGCTTTACTATTGCGCCAAATGCGATTTTGTTGCTCAACTTGATTGTGCTATAGTCAAGTAAAACAAGGAGGATATAGATTTGTCAAAATTCGAAGATGAGGATTTAGAGGTCAATGAGTCAAAGTAAATTCTAAATCTTGACCTTGGCAGCGTGCCCATGCAGGGCATGCCATGACCTTGGCAGTGTGTATAGGGGCATGCCTTGGTATAACTCAATGAATTAAATTATTTATTATTAGTAAAAGGAAAGAGAAAACCGATGCTATTTGAATAATTATAACTTATAAGAACAAGAACTTTGACCTACAAAACCTAATTCTAATACAACAACTCTAGAGACATAAAAAAATATTATAAAACAATTCACAATAGTCAAGTTGTAAGTTGTTAATGATAAGTAAAATAGAGACGTCGGTGATGAGCAAGATGAAAATTATTATATTAGAAACTAACTAATTCCACTGTTATTGAAAAAAAAAAGTATGAAAATTATTTTGTATATGGCATTACTCTTTCCACTAATTTCACCAGAGAAGTGTGGTTAAAATGAATTTATTTCCACTAGGATAGCTCTCAGATGTCCAGAGGCACATAAACGTGTTCAACCTCTTTAAACTGTCTAGCAAAATTAGGATGTAGGATGCTAATGGCACTTTTGGCCAAGCGATAACTTTATCTCCTATGACTTGAGCATAGAATATCGGACGAAGTCCTGTCAGAAAAAAAAGAAAGTGTTATTGTCAAGTACTTAGTTAATAAAGATTTTTTTTTTTTTGGTTGTAAAATAAACGTGAGATTATTATAAATAATGTGAGATTCAATCCTAGTTAATATTGAGAAAGAGAGGAAGAGAGGTAAAAAGAAAGAAGATAAATTACCACTATTTTCATACCCGGACCTCACCGGGAGGTCGAACCGTAAAAACCGAAAACTGAGATGAAAACCAGTTTTTTAAGCCTAAAGAATTGGATTTTTTGTTAATTTTGTGAACCCCTAAAACCGGGGTTGGACCGCACGAACCGGTGGCAAGAACCATGCGGTCCAACCCCTTAGCATTTTTTTTTTTTTTTTTTTATAAAAACAACTTAACACAATTTTATTCTACTTAATTAAATTACCCATCTCTTACAAGGAAAAAAAATTATAATTAAAATCCTTCAAAAATATTCAACTTTACTTCAAAAATTAATCATAAATTTTAATGTTTTCATAATTATTTAATTTTATTAACTTTCTTATTTAATTATTAAATATATGCTTAAAAATCATTAAATTTCCCTTACATATATAGATATATTAATCAATTTTGCTAATTTTATGAATTTAATATCTATATTTAGGCTTTAATTAATTATTAAATTAATTACGACATTATCACGATTCGACCCCAGTTTAACCTCGGTTTGATCTCAAAAACCTTGAACTCTCCTTTTTACGGTTCAATGAACTCGGTTTCAAAATCATGAAAATTACCTTCTTCTATATCATCCATAGACCAATGGACCTATGAACTAAAATTTTTAAAAGAATTTGGCTATATAATCAATTATGGCCACAAAAAAAAAAGGAAAGAAGAAATATGCTTACAAGTTACAACCTCTTTAGCACCAGCTACCAGTTACAATTAGCGAAAAAAGATATTACTACATTCTACATAATTTACTTGGGATTTAGAAGAACTTTAAGACACATTAGCAAAGAGGTTTCGGACCCGTTGAGATTTCTAGCAATGTTGTTTGTATTTTTTGAAAATACGTATAGGTGAAAAATTGTGAGAAAATACGTATAATGTTATTTAAACACTGAAAATTATTGTTTAAATAACAGTAACAAACGGGTCCTTCATTTCTCAATTAATTTTTCTGTTAAATCATGGAAGAAAAGTCGCTTATGTGAATCTGTGGTATAGTGCTATATTTTTTCCTTGGCCAAATTGGTCACTCAAACTCAAAAGTATCAAATAAATATGGGGGAAAAAAGAGAGTACGAGAATTGGTTATAAAAAAGTTGTGGAAAAAAAGTCCAATTTGATATGGTACACCTCCTTCGAGGCTTTTCAGCATAAACATCTCACAAGTTTGATCCATTTCGGATTGAATTAAATCTAGGCCCAGTGCTCAAATAAAAGGAATGAATATGGGTTGGGCCTCAATTAATAAAAGATGAATCGAGGTTCGTTAAGTCTTTGTCTCTAAACTGAAAAAATAAAGAGAAAGAAAAAAGAAAAAGGAAAAAAAGAAAAAGAAAAATTGACGTGGTCTCTGAAGTTATTTGTTTGGCATTTTTGTTTAAATAACCGTTTTCAGTGTTTAAACAATAATAATATTTTTGACACGTATTTTTATAACATTTAAACACACATTTTCATAACACTGAAAACTGAATAATAATACTTAAATACGGCTATCAAATAGGCCCTTATGTGTTGGTTTTTCTTGGATTGAGTTTATAAATAAGAATTAAAAAGCACTGAACAGTGAGAGACTTATAATTATTTATATATAAGCTCAAATTAAATACTACAACCAGTGTTGCTAAGAGGACTAGTACAATTATTATAATAACTAGCCTCATCACATGCGCTTCGCGCATGCGATGAAGTTTTTTTTTAGTAGTCCTATTTTGTAGAAAAAAACTATATTTAATTATTTTATATATATAATTTTTATTTTAAAAATCTAATTTATAAGTGAATAAATCAATTTAAAAATTAATACGAGAGTAGTTTTATTTTTTAAGCAATATTTTAGTGAGAATTAGAGTTGCATTTTTACTGGATTGTCTTTTAGTTTTGTCTTTACTTAAACATATGACTATAGGAGTATTTTTGAACTAAAAAATGAGGAATCTAAACACGGGAAGCCCATTAAATAGTAGTATAGACAAGCCTATTAATGTGATCTCTTGACAAAAGGAAGAATCTGGATCTCCTTTAAAATTAATAAAATCAAACAATTGTTATTATACTAAAAAAACCAAGTATTTCACAAATTAACCAAACCAAAAAAATTAAAAATAAGGATCGGAGATTAATCCATAACTTTTTACTATTCTTTAGTGGAAAATCAAATTAGCAATGCATCAAAACCCAACCATCACAAAGATAATAGAACTTCTAGACCATACAATCATCACTGCAAATTACCTATTTAGATAATTTGGACTTCTCACAACAATTGCACCAATAACAAATAGGATTTTGTCATATTTTCCTATTCAAATCACAGTTTCACGCATGTTTTTATAAGGATGGGCTAGTCAAACAACACTCCACCTCATGAATGTGAAACACAAAACTTATATATTATAAGTTGGAAACTAAATGAAACTCACAAACATTTTACTTTTTGTACTTAAAAAAACCATATGCGTGAACCACTGCAATTGGCCTTGATGTTTTAACAACCATGATATCCCCTAGACATCATTCCAAATTTAGATGTTAGAGCAAATGGCTAACTACTTGAACAAGGACAATCTCATCAATACACAACAATACATTAAAAAAAAAAAAAAAAAAAAAAAAAAAGAAAAGCCCATAACCATTATTATTGATCACAAATCTAGCCTAGAAGGAGAATAGCATCAAATATGTCCACCCCAAACATGCCCAAATTTGTGGAAGTCCTTGCAAATAATTTGAGCCTAACTTATTTAACCATAACCCAACTTCAAATTCTAATGGATGTGGCCACAACTTATGACCCACAACCTCGAATTCTCCCTTTCTCATTTCATTTTTTATTTTTTGTAATACTACTCTTTGAAGAAGTCAACAATAAGTAAAATTAGACAAAGCAAGGAAAAAATATTTAAACTATTAAATGGTAGGAAGTACAAAGCAATTAAGAAAGAAAATTAAACGGAGACATGTATGGTTCAAATAACTTGACCTCAACTATTGATTTATTTTTAAAAGTCCAATATATTAAAAATCTTCATGAAAAATAAGTATTCTATTAACTTTCATCATGAAATTCAGAAATAAATAACAAAAGTGAGTATACACACAAAACAAATTCAATCTATCCAAATTATATATAAAACACCGGTACTAATTGTACTAAGGTGGAAAATGGTACTATCTTTTGTCATATTTAAATATAACATGACCTGAGACCTCAAAAGCTTATATGAAGCATGTTTAAATGGTACCATATAGTTTTATTCAAACATTAAGAATACAAAAATCACAAATCCAGATATTTGTGGCATTTGTTTCGAGTTTATGCCAAACCAAAACTAAAGCAAGACCCTAAAAAAAAACACACAAAAATATACATTTAATTGCAAATTTGTTAAAAAATATATGGTAAATCTGCTTGGAGTCATTTAAGTACATACTATTAATGAAGCATACAAATAATTACCAGCATAGACAATGCAAAGAAAGCTTTTAAGAACTTAAGACCAAGAACTTAATCTGAATAGAATAACATAGCTTTCACCTAATATGATAGGTAACATAGTAGGGTTCATAGATTGTAAACGGATTTTACATATTGATTGTTTGAAAGACATGGAGCATGTACTGTCATGTCATGTGTACTTGTTAGACATTGAGCATGCTCTGTCATGTATTCTATAATTGATTAGTAATGTGAGTCAAACTTGAATTCAAGCCAATGAGTATCTATATACTAAACAAAAGGGAGAAAAATTAAGTGAATCTTAGCTTTTCTCGTCTATGTTCCTACTTTCAAATAAGGATTAAAACCAAGAAAGCAATTCTACAAAAAGAAGTACATCACACATTAAAAAAAAAAAAAAAAAAATCTAAAATAAACCATGTGTTAAATGGACATTATATACTGCCAAGGCCATGTATATACTATATAAGAAGAACATCTCCATTTACAATTTTTGGACTTAATTCTAGAGAAGGAACAAAACAATTAGGTATTTTATCAAACAATTTTTGTGCATGTATTAGAGAATCTAGTTAATTAAGTCCTTAACTCCACGCCAAAATAATAAAAGCAATATTTTTTAGAGGGATGATTGGCAGATAGAGACAAACAAATCAAAGCTTCAGAGAAACAAAATGGTCAAACATTGAATGAGAAGGTCAAATCAAGGTGACCTAATTCTGGTTGCTAAACAAAAGATTTGATTGCTTCTATTAAATCAGACTATTAAAAATTTGACCACAAATCTATGAAAACTATTAGTGGTGAGCAAAGGCTTATAGTTGATTTCATAGTCCCATACACTACCCAAAAGGAAATTCATAGGTTTTTGGACCCAAAAGTAGCACCACCTACCCCATTAGAAATGGAGGCATTGGCATTTGTTACGTTCTTGGCATTGGATTGTGTAAGTGAAAGTGTACTTCACCCTTCAATGACTAAGGTTGCAAATAGCCTACAAAGTGCCTTGGAAGGGATTTTGGAAGGGCAATGTCATGCCTCGCCCCGCCCCCATGTGCATGATATTGTCCTTTTTGGACAGCCCGAAGTGTAGTGACCCAAAAGGGGGGTCTTGCATTTCATGGAATCCCACAATGCCTAGGAAAGCACATAGGGATGTGCTTATAAGGAATGTCTTCCCTTGTTGTGTATAAAGCCTTTTCCCCAGTGCAATCCGGGGAAGAACAAAACCTTAAGGGACTAAGAGAGCCTTCGGGCTGCCCAAAGAGGACAATATCATACACAGGGGGGCGGGGCATGACAGATGGTATCAGAGTCATGCCCTAGCTGTAAGTGTGGGCCCCACAAGTGAGGACGTGTGTACTAATAAGGGGGTGGATTGTAGTGACCCAAAAGGGAGTCTTGCATTTCATGGAATTCCACATTTCCTAGGGAAGGACATGGGAATGTGCTTATAAGGAATGTCCTCTTTTGTTGTGTATAAGGCCTTTTCCCCAACGCAACCTAGGGAAGAACAAAACCTTGAGGGACTAAGAGAGCCTTCGTGTCACACCCCGCCCCCATGTCCACGATATTGTCCTCTTTAGGCGGCTCGAAGGCTCTCCTAGTCCCTCAAAGTTTTGTTCTTCCCACATGACACCAAGCCTCATGGGAAAAGGCCTTACACACATCAAGGGAGGGCACCCCTTATGAACCAAGCTCTAGATGCTCACTTAAGCGATATGGGTGAGGCAAGAAAACAGAACCTTAAGGGACTAGGAGAGCCTTCGAGCCGCCCAAAGAGGATAATATTGTGCACATAGGGGCAGGGCGTGACAGGCAAGGTGATTGATGGGGGCAAAAGGATGGTATGTAACACTATAGTGTGTGCAGCTGAGGTAAAAGGAATTAGATGGGTTGTTTTATTGAGTTAAGAACTAAATTTGAGGAAAGTGGTAACTGAAGGAGATTCAAAATATTTGTATCAATGCTATTAACAAAACTTTGAGAGGGAAAGGCCTATCTCTGTTCCTTGGCAAGCTATATGTATTGTATAAGACACTTGTGATATGGCTAAAAAGTTGAACCCAATGGCATTCTCTTGGATATATCATGAAGCTCATCTAGCAACTCATTACTTAGCCAAATGGGTTCTCAATAATAGGTGGTAGGGTTTGTTAATGAATAGTCCTTACCCTGATAAGTTTGTGAATGTGATCAAGAAGGATACTTTGAATAAATAGTCTTTACCCTGATTAGTTTGTATTTATCTATTGAAGCTTGCCTGGCATTTAAAAAAAAAAAAAAAAAAGCCTTGGATTCGTGTGTGGATCTGGATCATAAAGAGTGTTCATTTAAAGATTAATTAGGTTAACTGTGGTTAAACCAACTGAACCTTAATGTGTCTGTAGCATTTCTCACGACAAGAATCATAGCTTGATGTTAATAGTTTTCATCTGTCTTTAATAATCCTAATGCAGTCTTCAGGTTGTTCCTTTAAAACATTTGACCACAAATATACAATAAAACTTGGAGGATGCTTAATGTCAGCGCTATCTTTATAAGCCATGCCTCGAAGCCCGAGCCCCCTTTTTTTTTTTTTTTTTTTTTCAGTTTGGCTCAGGCATTTTGTCGAACATTTTGAGGGTGAAGGGTTGGCCTCTCATGCATAAAGAACTATCATAGCCTACTGGTTTCCAATATTTATTTCAAGCATTCCACCATTTAAAAAAGAAAAAAAAAAAAAAAAAAAACATATCTAGTAAAGGGGAAAAAATTACAAAATAGAAAGTCTTTGTTTGTAGACTTCTTAACCTAGTCTAAAACAAAGACATCAAAAGCTGATATCAAAGAACACACAGGTGTTGCAACCAAATAGACAGCCAAACTAAATCTCTGCGTGCATAATGAACATACCCAATTTTTGGGTTTTCCCAACTTAGAAAATACCCAAAAGAACTTAGAATGGACATACCCAAAAGAAGTAGTGCTCCAATTAAATAACCCAGTAGTAACAAATTCAACACCCCAACAAAAAATGATTTAGAAAGTAAATGTAACGTAACAACCATCCACACCACAACACGAAAAAGGCAGAAACAAACGTAGAAAGGGAAAAAAAAAAAAAAAAAAAAAAACCATCAAGCAAAAGAATAGAGTACAAAAGAAATTGGGATGTAGGGATACCTCAACTGAACCACCCGTCTTATGTCAATATTTATATGGATGTGAGGAGATGAAGGAAGACAGAGAGGTTTCTGTTAGAAGCGAAAATAGAAGTTGAAACCGTAGAATAGGAAGATGAAACTGTGAGTGAAACAGTAGAACAAAAGTTGAAACCGTGATATGGCGTGGATGAAACAAAACGTAAAACAATAGAACAGAAGCTGAAATAGGTGGGGAAGGGGAAGGAACTAAACCTGAAAATGAAAGGCATAAGTTGTAACCGTGAAAAGCATTCAGGTTTGACTAAAGGAGTTAGCTGAAAAGGCTTTGGGTGTGGGCTGGAATTTAAAGTAGAGATAGGGCTCCATGTAACAGAAGGAAAGGGAATAGTATAAGTTGTAACTGTGAAAAGCAATCAGGTTTGACAAAGAGTTACCTGAAAACGCTTTGGGTGTGGGCTTGGGCTTTATAGTGGATTTAAATGTATAAAAAGTGGACTTTAAAGTAGAGATAGGGCTGGAAATTGAATTAAAAATTGGCGAAAACTATTTTCAAATTGAATTAAAAATTCTGAAAAATAGGATGAGAATTACATGGCTGCTGGCGTGGCTCAATGTGAGTGTAGCAATATTAAATGCTACGTTTCAGCTTTTAGTAATATATAGATATAGACTATAATAGTACTTCAGCTTTTAATAATATATAGACTATAATAGTATACAATGGGCCTCAGCTCACACAGAATTTGGGGCAAAATAATTTTGAAAAAATTATTGAAGATTGATTTTTATTTACATCTCACCAAACAAGGATTTGATCAATTGAACTCGGATGATGTAGTGTGTTAGCTAGGAAGCGCAAGTTGACTCAGCTTTGTATTGACAAATCGTAGGTCTCATAACTCCACCAACATCCAAAGTTATTATTGTTTGAAATTCTAATGTAAAACCAGGCAGTATGGAGTATGGACTATTTTATGGATTTCACCGATCTGTCAAGTCCAGAAAGTCCTTGAGAAATAGTTCTTACTTAAAACAAATGATAGAAAAAATGGTTAAAAGAAGCCATCCCTATTGCTTGAAAAGATAGGGATCAACCACAAAAGCCTTAATCTCGTAATTTTAAAGTTGGCTATGAATCCTAAATAAAGGTTGGTCACATATATATATATATATATATATATATATATATATATATTTCTTTTATTCTATTCTATTTGAATTCCAAAGTTATTTTATACAATTTCCTTAATTGACATTTTTTTTTGTTAGTTATTAATGTTATTTTTGGTCCTTTTCAACTACTTTCATTCCTTCAACTTGGATTAACTTGCTCTTTCTTATTGGTACTTTATGGTCCTTGAAAATATTGGTACTTTATGGTCCTTGAAAATATAGGGAAATCTAGAAATTCTATTTGCAAGATTGAATTTAGAAAACGGAGACTCTAGGATCAAATGACTGTTTCAGTATGAACAAACTTGACTTGGTGGTTGAGGTTTCACAGTTCTTGGTCTTGAATCAACAAATGCAATGAGAGACTACATTTATCAACTGTAGTAACAATGATATTGAACCAGTAAGAGAAATTTTGGGTTAGCAATCACAATTCACAAACACTACGCTTTGGTGAAAATGGCCAAATACCATCATTTTTAAAAATTTGTAGCAAAAAACCACTATTTCGGAAATTATTAGGGATATACCACTTTTCTAGTACTCGAGTTTATGAAACTTGAGTTCTAAATGGTACTCAAGTTTAAGAAACTCGATTACTTAGAAGTTTAGCCATAGTGACACTGCTAACCTAGAATTTGTGCAATTAAAAGAAATTATGTGGTACTCGAGCATGGTAAACTTGAGTTCCATGCAACACAATACTCGAGCATACTAGGCTCGAGTACTTTATAAATAAAATGTCTATGTTTATTTTTTTTGTGAGGTACTCGAGCTCACCAAACTCGAGTTCCTTGTAATATGGAACATGAGTTTGGTAAACTCGAGTTCCTTATAAACTTTTTTTTTTTTTTGGATAATCGACAAATAAACATAAACATAAGTAATTTTGTTATGTTTTTATTTATTTAAATAGAAGTATCGTAAAATATAGAGTTTTTAATCTCAAAATACGAATTTTTAGGCCACTCATACCCTTTGTTCATTCATTTTTAACACACTCATCAATTTCTTACTTCTTGGAAGCGTTATGATCAAATTGGAAAAAATATTGGGGTTATCATGAGAAATTAGAACATGTAAAAGAAAAATCTCACTCCATTTTTAGGTATGGGCACACCGAAAGATGTTTAAGCGACATAAATTGTTTACTGTTTTAACATAAAACATCTAGTGAAATAGTGTTTTTTAAATTTAAAAGTCAAATCTGAATGTTTTTTTATGTTTGAATTTTACAATAATCGAATCTATTTTTCTACAATAATAAAATATGTTTCTACATTAATAAATTTTTTTTTTCTGCATAATTAAAATTGGTCATTGTTTTCTCATAAAAATTGTCTACAGTTTTGTGCATAAACTATTTTTAGCATTTTGCATAAAATTATTTTTTGTTCAACATTATTTAAAAAAATTGTTCACTCTCTTTTTTGCATGAATTAATTCTCTGTTCATTGCATAAATTGTTCATTGTTTTCTCATAAAACACCTAGTGAAATCATGTTTTCTAAATTTAAAAGCCAAGTCTGAATGTTTTTTCATGTTTGAATTTCACAATAATCGAATATATTTTTCTACATTGATAAAATCTATTTCTACATTAACAAAATCTATTTTTTGCATTAATTAAAACTGTTCATTGTTTACTCATAAAAATTGTTCACTGTTTTTTGCATAAACTATTTCTAGCATTTTACATAAAATTATTTTCTGTTCAGCATTATTTAAAAAATTATTCACTCTTTTTTCTACATATATTATTCTCTGTTCACTACATAAATTGTTCACTGTTTTCTTATAAAACACCTAGTGAATTTCATTTACCTGTTCACCCGTGAGGTGTTCTTGTCGTGTGCTTAACCTAATGAAGGGAAAACCAAGTTTAGTAATGAATACTCGCAATGGTGGACAGCTCACCCCCAAAATTGATGCATAAACTTTTCAAGAATGATTTGCATCCTTGAAAATGGTGCATTTCAAAGGGTTGCATATCTGTGTATTCACGTGAGTGTGGATGGGTACTTCTGGTCAGAGCTCAACAGTGCTGAGTTGCTAAGCAGCACATGTAGAATTTTTTATTATCTTTGGTCATTTTCAAGGATGCTAGTCAAAACATTCTTCCCATAATCTGTGACTACTAGTTAAAAGTAATAGCACATGGATACTTCTGGTCAAGACTCAATAGTGCCGTGCTGTTTATTATCTTTGGTCATTTTCAAGGATGCTAGTCAAAACACTCTTCCCATAATCCGTGACTACTGGTTAGAGGTAATAGCACATGGTAAAGCCATCTTGAACCTTGAAACTGAGCTGTCAAATAATCACATCTTATAAATATGTACATTAAAAGCATCACTTTGCTCTCAAAACCATCACTCTTACAAATTAAGCAGCCCCACAGCTTGAAACATTGAAATATCTCTTGTAATCGTAGCCAATTACTGTTATGCTATAGATTTTGAATACATATTTACTTGACTGTTCAATCAAACATCATGGTCATATACGCTTGATTATGTGAGCTAAATCCTGCACTTGGGAGCCTTATTTTAGTCGCAGCACGTACCTAACTGGAGGCATTTCACTTCCCAAGGTGTTTTCTAGATTACAAAGCAGAGGACATTTTCCAACCAAAGCACAAGAATCATATGTAGCAGCAAAGAACAGTAGAGAAAAAATGAGCAAGTGATTTCATATAAATTTAGCCAAAACTAGTAAACAGTTAATCTTTAGATTTGCAAAATTTGAATGTACATAATCATCTATTGTCAGACATTAACAACATCATTCTGTATTGCACACAACATGTAGACATTAACAGCGTCTAATGTTTGTAGGTAGAAATTTTTGGAAATCATCATTGTTTGAATCTGAGAAGTTTGAAATATCTCTTTCATCATCTAACATAGTAACTTTATTAATAGACTTGATGGCTCGCTCTTATGCTTTCCCCTTTAGATGCTTCCTAACTTTTTGGATTGCATGAAAGTGGTCTAGTCACCTTTGCATTTGATTGTTCTCTTGTTCAAGACGACTAAGCATGTTGGCAGGTTTATCTCTAGGTAACTTGGTTAAGCGTGCACTAGGAACTCGTAATGCGCGCCATCAACAATACACCTCCAACTCACACCTCTTCTCATATAGGGTTAACCATGATGGTTTTGCTATGATAAACTCTATTGTGGTGGTATCTGTGCTTAGTTTTGTAGGTTTGCTGACCAGGATGTGCCCGACGCTTCCAAGACTTTTGTACATGTATATTGGCATATTAACGAAATCTCTCTTCTTTCCAACACATTTTCCTCCATAGTGGTCTGTGTATGTCTGTAGTTGTTGATCTACTAAACTTGTGATAATCCATTTGTTGAAGTAGATCCAAACTTGTTTCGTATTGTACGATTTAATGTTGAGGCATTGCAACTCATAGCTTAGTCAATCTACGAAGTCAACGGGGTAGAAATAAGATCATTATTGTGGTGCATTTATAACTTCATTTCATGTTTCAAGCATTATAATTTCAGTTATTAGGGCTTGTCATGTCAATACAGGCTAGAAAACACACTATATGAACAAGATTTTAAATGTTCCAAATGTCACAGTCAGATTTGAAGATGTGGGCGGTAGTTGTAGTATTCTTGAACAGAGCATCATATTTAATTGACACGGTGTTATGTCCCTGGCACTAGGGTACGATTATTCATATATTGAAGTATTCACATGAATGTAGATGATATGACTAGACAGTGTGTGAACAGTGCCGAGCTGTTGAGTAGTATATGTGAAACAATGGCGTCTGTTGGCGCTCGTGGTTCGTATGACTACAGTTGGTGCTACAACAACGGGCTGGTGATGTGTCTTCAAAAAAGTACTCATGCCACAATTAGTGATACATCATGTTTACTATATATTCAAATATGCTTACTGCATTCATAAAATCTGTTTCCTGCATTAATTAAAATTGTTCACTATTTTCTCATAAAAATTGTTCACTGTTTTTTGCATAAACTATTTTTAGCATTCTACATAAAATTATTTTCTGTTCAGCATTATTTAAAAAATTGTTCACTGTTTTTTCTGTTTAAATTATTCACTGTTCACTGCATGTTTACATACAACAAACATGCTTACATACAACCTTAGGACTATATGATTCGTCCAAAAAAGGCATAATAACTACTTTTGTCTGTATAACAGGATTATTAGTTACTCGTTGGATTTATTCGAGGCATTTACCATTAAGTGATTTATACGAATCATTCATTTTTCTTTCATGGAGTTTGTCCATTATTCATATGGTTCCATATTTAAAAAAACAACACAAAAACCATTTAAGTGCAATAACCGCGTTAATGCCAAAAACAGTTTATGCACAAAACAGTAAACAATTTTTTTGAGAAAACAGTGAATAGTTTTAAATTGTTTTTATGCATAGACTGTTTTTAGCATTGGCGCGATTTTATTAATGTAGAGAGCAGATTTCATTAATGTAAAAACAGATTTTATCAATGTAGAAAAATTGATTCTTTTATTGTGAAATTCAAACATGAAAAAACATTCAGATTTAACTTTTAAATTTAGAAAACACGATTTCTCTGTGTTTTATGAGAAAATAGTGAACAATTTATGTAGTGAACAGAGAATAGTTTATGCAGAAAAGAGAGTGAACAATTTTTTAAATAATGCTGAACATAAAATAATTTTATGCAGAATGCTAAAAACAGTTTACGCACAAAATAGTGAACAATTTTTATGAGAAAAAAATGAACAGTTTTAATTAATGCAGAAAACAGATTTTATTAATGTAAAAACAGATTTTATTAATGCAAAAAAATAAATTCGATTATTGTGAAATTCAAACATGAAAAACATTCAGATTTGACTTTTAAATTTAGAAAACACGATTTCAATAGGTGTTTTATGATAAAACAGTAAACAATTTATGTAGTGAACAGAGAATAATTTATGCAAAAAAGAGAGTGAACAATTTTTTAAATAATACTGAACATAAAATAATTTTATGCAGAATGCTAAAAACAGTTTATGCACAAAACAGTGAACAATTTTTATGAGAAAACAATGAACAATTTTAATTAATGCAGAAAACAAATTTTATTAATGTAGAAACATATTTTATCAATGCAGAAAAATAGATTCAATTATTATAAAATTCAAACATGAGAAAACATTCAGATTTGACTTTTAAATTTAGAAAACATGATTTCACTAGGTGTTTTATAAAAAACAGTGAACAATTTATGTCGCTTAAACTTCTTTCGGTATGCCCATGGCAAAAAGTGGAGTGAAATTTTTCTTTTACATGTTCTAATTTCTCATTGTAACCTCAATATTTTAACCAATTTGATCATAACACTTCCAAAAAGTAAGAAATCGATGAGTGTGTTAAAAATGAACGAACAAGGGGTATGAGTGGCTTAAAAATTCGTATTTTAAAATTAAAATCTCTATATTTTACAATCCTTCTATTTAAATAAATAAAAACATAAAAAAAACTAATTATGTTTATATTTATGCTTATTTGTCGATTATCTAAAAAAAAAAGTTTATAAGAAACTTGAGTTTACCAAACTCGAGTTCCATATTACAAGGAACTCGAGCTTGGTGAGCTCGAGTACCTCACAAAAACAATAAATATAAACATTTTATTTATAAAGTACTCAAACCTAGTATGCACGAGTATTGTGTTACATGGAACTCGAGTTTACCAAGCTCGAGTATCACATAATTTTCTTTAATTGCACAAATTCCAGGTCAGCAGTGCCACGACGGCAAAACTTCTAGGTGCTCAAGTTTCTTAAATTCGAGTACCATTTAGAACTCAAGTTTCTTAAATTCGAGTACTAGAAAAGTGGAATATTCCTAATAATTTTCGAAATAGTGCTTTTTTACTACAAATTTTGAAAAATGATGGTATTTGACCATTTTCACCCTATGCTTTAATACCAATTTGCAGTGACCTGTGGTACTGATATGTTGAAGAGTTAGAATTAGTAGAAAACACAGCATAAATGAGACATGAAAATTTTACGTGGTTCCACCAATTACAAGCCTACATACACAATGATGCCAACATCCACTATTAACAATATGAATTACAAACACTAGATACTTTTGTAAAAGCACCCTTACCCTCAAACTCAAATCGGCATATCACATTACACTCAATTCAAACTCTAGATCTCAATTTTTTTTTTTTGGTGGTAAATAATCAATCTCAACTCACAATCCCAAAGTTTTAATACATAATGACATTCTAACACTCAAATTAACTAGACCCTCAAGTTATATCCAACTTACAAACACATGCATCTTTCAATACAAAATGTACCAAACTAGTTCAAAGAAATTCACTCCACATCATTTTTTAAAGCCTTCTTCTGACTGTATAACTCCCCGATATAAGAAGATCTCTTTGAGCTTAAGCCACATAATCCTTAGAAGTATGATAATATCCTTGAACTTGTTCGGAAATTGGAGTTGGATGCAAAAATATTCACAAAATACTATTGATTGATCATGAAACAAAGGTAGAAGACACAACAAAAACATGAAGTAAACGGTGAACGCAAATAACTGCAGAAAAACCCACGTGCAAACTTAAGCAATTACTGGTGGCCCAAGAGTCTTCAAAATTGCCCTAGATGGTGCAAGATGGAAAGAAAAGATGTTAGTAAGTGCAATAATTGTTTCAGTGTACAGTAACTTGAATTAATATTTATCAGGTCAAAACTTATTGCTCAACGTGTAGAAAAAGTACCTTGCTGCAATTGCATCATTGCTTCAAACAAGGGCTCTTCTAGACTTGCTCATCAGATTTCTTCCTCATCAGTTTCTATGCAAGAGCCCAATCTTTTCCTCTTCTTTTGGAGTTTCGGTTTCAGCAAAGAGCACTCGTTGATGCAGAGGAAAGACAGTGAGGATGGAAGACCCTCTTCTGGAAAGGGCTGGAGTTTGTTACAACAGCTGATCTCCAGTGTCTTAAGAGCAGTAAGGTGTTGAAGAACCTTGTAGTTCAAATATTCGAGATTCAAAAGTCCACTGATGCGTAGAGAATTGAGATTGCTAGGCAGTAACTTCTCCTCTGGAAATAACACTACGTTCTCACATCCACCATCAATCTCCAATTGACTAAGACAGTCAAGCCTATGTAACCCCCACTCTGTTCCGAGCATAAGTTTGTCACAAAAAGTGATACAGAGTAAGCTTAGGTTGGAAGGCAAACCCCCTTCTGAAAGTGATACAAGTTGCGGGCAATTATTTATAAGCATTGAATGGACAGAATTGAGGGAGTGCAACTGATCAGGTAGCTCCCTGAGATTCTTGCAATTGGAGAACCAAATGGTTGTCAGGTTGGGGGTATGCAATCCTCCTTTTGGAAAGGATACCAGATTAGGACAATCCCTGATCTCCAAAGCCTCAAGAGATGTTAGATCTTTCTGAATTCCCACTGACACTGAAAGGGAATGCAGATTTGCACAAGCCCAGATGGAAAGACTTTTAAGCTTTGGAAAGAAGTCTAATGGGAAGAAACTCATGGAATCACAACTACTCCCTATGCACAAATGTTCAAGAAGTGCAAACTGGTGCGTCCTCCTTGCCGGTAGGAGAAACTCTAACTGCTTGCAGTTTTGGATATAAAGAGATTTCAAGGCAGTGGGTGGATGGCCTCTAGGAAAGGACTTGAAAGAACAGCAATTAATGATATATAAATGT
This sequence comes from Castanopsis chinensis, assembly GCA_032878915.1. Classification (NCBI taxonomy): domain Eukaryota; kingdom Viridiplantae; phylum Streptophyta; class Magnoliopsida; order Fagales; family Fagaceae; genus Castanopsis; species Castanopsis chinensis. Next base: position 2,500,192 of record JAVQMG010000090.1, read on the forward strand.
TGGAGAAAAGGGTTTCTGGCCATCACTTCTACAGGCATGAGCTCCAGAGCATCACATCCCTCAATTTTGAGGCTATGTAAACCTGTTAATCCCATCAGTTGTGACATTCTTGAAACTTTCATGCTTTCAAAAGGGAGGTCTTGCAGTCCATCTTGGTTGGACCAGGTGTTGTTTAGAACAACAGCTTCATCAGATTCTGTGGCAACTTGCATCATGGGCAATGAGGATTCTGCAGCATCTTGAGTCAAGGGCAATGAGGATTCCAGGGCACCTTGAGTCCTAAGCAATGAGGATTCCATGGCACCTTGAGTAATAGGCAATGGGGATTCTGTGGCACCTGCAGATGTAAAGACATTCATTTGCTCCGAGAATGAGGTTACTTTATCCCTACTTACGAAGAGAACCTTATCATGGTAATGGAAAAGTTTTTTGCATGATAATGCCTCTATCGTAAGTGTATTCATGAGCTCCAGAGATTCAGAAATCTCAACTTTTACAATAGAAGGCAATTGCTTGGGTAAGTTCCTCTTCAGCTTGGGGCATCTCCGAATACAGAGCTCTCGCAGACATGGGAATTCATCACCTTTGACTTCAAATGAAAGCCATTCTTCCCATTCCAACATCCCCTCAAATGTTAAAGTCTCCAAAGACTGAAATGGCTTATTTATCCCATAGAATTCAGCACTCACCCTCTTTACTGCATTCATCCATTCAATAATGAGGACTTTAAGGGATGAGAGCTGCCCAACTGGTGGCAATTCTAAGCAATTCTTGCAATTGCTAAGATGCAGGAACACCATGTTGGAGAATGAAAAATCACCCAACCAATTTGGAAATCTTGAGCCAAGGTAAAATTTAATTCTGAGCTTCTTTAAATTTGTATGAGGCACTAAATGTTCAAGCACATCTCCATCTTTTTTTGGATCAACAGTATACTCAACCCATTCTAATACTAGCTCATCAAGGTATGTCTTCTCTTCCAAGCGAGCCTCAGCTGCATGTTTTGCAGAGACCATGTTCTGCAACTTTGAAATGTGAAGTGTCCCATGAAGATGCAAAAGCCTCCCCAACTCTATAACTGCTGAGCCGCTTTCTTTGCCCACAACAAAGTTAGACAGTGTTTGTAGTCTTTCTAACCTACTAATTTCTTTTGGCATCTCATTTAGTTTAGTTCCATCAATATGAAGATGACGCAACTTAATAAGAGCTGACATGTTTTTTGGCAATTCAGTTAGAGAACGACAATTTGACAATATCAAAGTTTGTAAATTGAGGAGAGCACATACTGATTCTGGTAAACTTTTGATTGCTGTGTGAGAGAGATCTATGTACCTCAGATGTTGCAAGATGTCAATTGAATCGGGTAGACCAGTGATATTATAATGAGATAAGGAAAGCACTCGTAAGCGTCGTAAGAACCACAGTTTGGACAAAAATTTCTGCGCCTCAACATTACTTAAATGAAGTGATTCATGAACCAGTGGCAAAAAGGTCCTTAAAAACTTGGCTTTATCAATGGCATTGAGTATTATTGAAACAGATGGATGCAAAGATACTTTTTTGCTGCATTCTATGTCTTCCTTGTCCTCTCCTACCAATGTGGGTAAAGAAGACAAATACCGGGTCCTTATAGAGATATGAGAAATATTATTGTCCTTCAGTCTGAAGCAATATTCCCCAGAAACACACAGGGCCAAGTTATTCATAAGATGGTGCATCATGAAACGTGATTTATTCCGACTTGATGGTTGAAAAAAAGATCTAAATAATAATTCTTGAAAGTACTCCTCACCAATCTTTTCCATTCTACAATTTGCTCCAGGCTGTTGCAGAAGACCTTCTGCCATCCATAAGAGGACTAACTTCTCTTTCTCGAATTCAGTATGTGGGGGGAGTATTGAACAATATGCAATACATCGCTTTAGATGAGCAGGAAGATGATCATAACTCAGTCTTAAATAAAGGTTAATGACGTCATTCCCTACACTTGAAAATGACAAATGCTTCAGGTGATCTAGTATGGCACTCCACTCCTCAACTTGTCGCTTAAAGCGCAGGACAGCCCCGAGTGCTCTTATAGCTAAAGGCAAACCATGACACTTCTGTGCAATTTGTCTGCCAATGGCTTCTAATTCTGGATATGAACTAGGATTTTCGTTCCCAAAAGCAAATTTAGCAAATAAAGACCAACATTCTGGGCTTGATAATGCTCTCATATGATAAGCACTGACAGTGCCGACCATTGATGCAATAGACCGGATGTCTGTGGTTACAATAACACAGCTTTCCTTTGCGACACCCTCAAAAGAAGAGAGCAAGAACAGCCATTTTTTGTAAATATTTGTGTAAATATCGGTTGATTTATTAGAACACACATCATCTAGAAAAAGTAGAAATTTCTTTCCCTTAAGGATCTCCTGCAATCTAACTTGAAGCAAATTTACCTCCTTGAGACGACAAGGCTGCAAAGTTAACGACTCAAAAATTGCTTTGAGCACATCAAAAGTATTGTCAACGACATTGTCAAAAGTATGCAGAAGTTGAGCCCAGGCCTTGATATCAAAATGTTGACTTACTTTGCGGTCGTCGAAAACAAGACGAGCAAGAGTGGTCTTGCCTATCCCTATGTCACCCACAATCGGAATCACAGACAATTTTTCTTCAAAACATGCATCACCTGACAGCAAAAGATCAATAATTGCTTGTTTTTCAGACTCTCTACCGAATACTACTTCAAAGTCTTCTTCTACAAAAGAAGGCTGTGATGCTCTCTGAGACTGTTTCTTACCGAATCCGAGTTTATTTACTTGCTTCGCAAGGGATCCTATGCTGTCAACGATCTGTTGCAGGCTTCTTTCTATCCTGTTTTCGAGGTTCCATTCCGGACTTGACTCAGTCTGAGACTCAGTCTGACGGAGGCCGAATCGGTGAAGGGCTAAATTACTTTCTGTTTTCTTTTTATCTCCCTTCTCTATTTTGACCCCTTTTTCTCTTGACTTGGTCTGAGATTTCGCAGGCTTGGCCGGAGATTTAAGAGGCGAAAGTTCACCGCTGGGGTGTTGGAATGGGGAAGACATTAAAGACCGTACCGGTTTTACCACAATCGCAGTCCTTTTGGACTCCAGTACCGGACCTCCTTTCTTGGTTTGACGTTCAGCATCCAGTCTGTGTCGCAAAGCGTCAGTGCATATCTCATCCATGAGATCCTCCGCAAGAAAGACATCATCGTGAAGCTGTTGGAGCCACTCTCTAACTGCTTTGCGCCCGATCTGCTTCTCCTCAGCATCATCGACCACCATAGCAATAGATAGCAGTTCTCTCTTCAAATTCTCTAGCAAATCACAATTGAGTTTTCGAACTACAAAGAAATCAATGACCTCACTAGAATCCACATATTCCAATAGCACCTGAATTGCAGCTCCAACCCCAGCCATGTTGCTCCCTTTCGTGAAAGTTAACTTGGAATTGAGAGGCAAATAGTGGAGGAATACAGTTGAGCTTCTCCAATCCCTGAAAGATTCAGGCAAATAAGGTATATATAGCAGAAGTTAGTCTTCCACGGGACGGAAAGCGCATTTGAAAGCTTAAACAGATCTTCTTCTCATTAACCAAAAAAAAAAAACTTAAAATAGATCTATCAGCCAGTTCTAGCAATATTCAGGCAGAGGCGGATCCAAAGATCCAAAGTTATCTTAACAGAGAGAGAAAGAGGGATACCAGATAGAGATCGATTTTCTTGCGTAGGATTTAATCAGAGGTGGAAGAAAATTTCTGTTGATCGGACGGCCTAGCAATAGCATCTAATGCTAAGTATTCTGTCAACACTCAACGGAGTCTTAGTTTTCTAATAAAAAAATTATTAGTCTATCCAACAAATAAAATGATATTATTTATTAGTATCCATACTTTATTTATATCACCCATAAAATAAAATATAAATAAATTATAGATACTTAATAAATGATATCATTTTATATCCCTTCAAAAAATAATTTATTTATATCTTTTCTTGGTTAATATATATGTATATTAAAGGCTGTAATAATTTATATTTATATCTATCTTTGTAATCTCTCTTAGAATCATGACATGTTATATTTTCTTTAGAGAAATGATATGTCTACGATATTTTCACAACATTTTTATAACAAATCTTACGTGACAGGTTGTTATTGTGGGGGTAAAAAGGTAATTTTATTGTTAGGTTCAAATTTGAACTAATAACAACTAACCACCTATGATTTGTTGTGAAAATATTGTAAAAATGTTGAGGACGTAGCATCTTTCTTTTCTTTAATAACGGAAAAATATAGTTCTAAATACAAATAAAATCATAAAAAATGCTTAATAGTAGAATATTTAGTTCCTTATACAAAATAATCATAATAAATGAAAATTAATAATTACCATAGTTATTAAATTTAAAATTCAAATAATAAAAAAATAATAGAGAGAAAAAATTATATAATGTCACACTTTACAGCATTGCACATAGGGGTGGCAATGGGACAAGGCCGAAAAATGAGGACTTTACACCTACCCTGGATGATTTTTTATTACCCTGTCCTCGCCTTTCTTGGTATGAAAGGGCAAAATACTTTGCCTCATCCTCGCCCTTCTTGGTATGAGAGGGCAAAATACTTTGCCTCATCCTCGCCCTGCAAAACTTAACTTCATGTTAATTTGTTACACCTTGCCCCACACGTATTACAATTTTTTTATTATATAAAACTTGTTTTGTTAATATAAATATACTTGAAATCACAAATAAATTTATTACATTAAATCAAACTAATTCTTATCTAAGATTGAATAATATCACCCAAAGTGTTTAACATGACAATATTATGATAAAACAAAAAGTCTTATGATATGTGCATTTAAATATTTAGTAATACAAACTAAGTCTTTAACACTAATAAAGCAGGGTGGGGGCGAGGCGAGGATGAGCTTTTTAGCCCTATTGTAGAAACTGCATTTTGTACCCCTTACAACTCGGGCCCTTGTTCCCTAATGATGCTCAAACTTTATAGCCCAAGGCCAGTGTAGAGCCCAATCGAATATCAAATTACTTAAGGAGTATTAAAATGGAGAATATAATCCTTTAAATGAGTAAAAATCTATTTTTAGAAATAAAAGACTAAAGTGGCCCTTGGCCCACGTACGTGGGCAACGGTCTGCACACCTGGGCCAAAGCATGCGTACGTAGGCACACTCCTGCGTACGCAACTAGAGTTTCAGAAATATAAAAAAGACAAGTTTTCTGTAATAATGACTGAGGTTTCGAATGAATCCCACATTGTCTAGGAGTCGTTTTAAACCTCATTTTTCCACTATATAAAGCCTTACATGGTACATTTTCAAAACACACAGAAATCTTATGGGAAAAACCTGAGATTCACTAAAAAATAGTGAATCAAAAGAGAGTTTTTCACAAAACACCCTCAAGTAATTTTTATCTGATTGGGACCTTTTCTGGCCCCCAATCCTTTGAGTTTAAAAGTTTCTAATCACTATTTTATTAAATTGTGATAAATTTGACTAAGGGGAGTATAAAGCCTTACATGGTATATTTTTAAAACACACAGAAATCTTATGGGAAAAACCTAAAATTCACTGCAAAATAGTGAATCAAAAGAGAGTTTTTCACAAAACACCCTCAAGTCATTTTATCTGGTTGAGACCTTTTTTGGCCCCAATCCTTTGGGTTTAAAAGCTTCTAATCACTGTTTTATTGAATTGTGATAGATTTGAAGAGATTTTTGTTTAAGGTATCCCTTAAACACTTTCTTTTTCTTTTCACCTTTAATCTCTATTTTAATCTTGTTTCTTTGCTTAGTTTATGTTAATGTATGCCTGTTTAGGTTAGTTTTACAATTCTTTTCATGTTTTATGTATGTTAGGTTGTTAGAATTCCCATTTTGAGGTTGTACTCTATTTTTGTGTTTTTAGGTTTTTTGGGCAAGAGGCTATGTACGTATAATCTTGCCTGTGTATACAGGCCTGATTATGCGCATGTAGGCTTGTTATTGCGTGCGCAAGCCATTACCCAGAAACACTAATTTTTTATTTGTTTTTTTTGCTTCTGCTTTCACATGTTGTTCTGTTTAGTCTTCTTTTCTGTGTTTTTATGCTTCAAAAGTCTCCGTTTCACATGTTTGTTTGTTTATTTTCTATCATATTTTTAGATTAGGATTTCTTAGTTTTAATGTCATGCCATTCATTTACATGTCCTTGCATTAATGCCATATGTGCTGAGTTGTTGCAATGAAAGTAAAGGTAAGTCATTCATTGATATGGACATGCATTTTTGTGATGAATATGTTTATATAATGTTTGATTTTGAGTATGAATATTTATATGATCTTATGATTGCCACGATTGGGTTGCTGCCTTTGTTTGAGATGAATGATATGATAGGGTTTCACATGCTAGGGTTTTTCATGTATGGGTTTGGCATTCTTTTTTTTAAGGGTAGATATGTATGTGCTTTGGGGGATGAATGATTCCATGTTGTATGTTTAGATGTATGCTAGTGTGTGTGTGTGAGTTTAGGATACAAGTATTGAATTTGATTTTATCAAGGCTAAGACGTAAGACACAATGATGAGAGACCAACCTTAGGGTTGGGTGGTCTCAGGTGCCTAACACCTTCCCAAGAACGTACCTAAACTCCGAACTCATATCTTGATGGAAAATAATGTTTGTATCGGATACAAAACATACGCAACGAAAAATTAACGGATCTACTTCATTCGCAATTGATAACATATGCTATGTAAATTTCAGAATATAAGAACAAGAGAGTGTACCTTGGTGCGATGAAATTAAAAACTAAAGATTAGAAGTACTCGGGAGAACTTTTAATCTTCACTCCAAATCCACTTGATGCCCAAGAAATGTGGTCTCTCAATTAGTTTTATATGTTTGTGTTCAAGGGAGAATTAAAGAGTGTCGAACACTCACATACAAAACCATTTCATTCTCTTACTAAATTCTGTATGTTTCTCTCCTTATAACTAATTATCTAATTAAGCTAGCCTCTTGGGCCATTCAAATTAGGCTTTAGTATGTGACTTGGAGTATGACCAAAATGGAACAAATAAAACACTAGCTCCAATGGGCCTTGGGCTTTTCTGTCAACTCTTGACAAGTCCAAAATTATCATTAATTATATTTAATACCACTATATAAATATAATTGTACTCTAAGCCTTATTAATAAATTATATCGCAAGACTTTATTATATATGCAACCCCTTCATAAAATATTCGTAGTAATACAAAATCATGAATGTAGACTGCCACTTTGAAGATTACTACATCTTAATCATTGAGTAACCAGTTTAATCCTTTAAATTATTTATCATATATTTTATGAAATCCAATTTTGTAAATATCTACTTTAGTAACTCCTTACTAAAGTGGTTAGGGTTAACACTCTGAATAATCGAATCTATTAAACTTATCTTAAGCGAATATTTTATATCTCCATTAAGAGATTATGAATTTCATCTTGAGAATATATGTTCCATCAACACTAAATGTGGCTGCCCAACATATTGAGGTTTTGATCGTGACTTTAGATCTCATTCCTGATATATCAAATCAACCTATACTTCATGATTATGTCCATTATTCTCTCAGGATTAAGAGTTGATGTAAATAGAAGTCATGAGATTTATTATTCATTTGATAGTCGTTAGAAGAATAATAAATCTCATAGCGGTCCAGTTCAATATGTCTTAACTCTTAAAACATATAAACTAGAAGTCTCAACTTCCATGATCAAGATAAATCGTCTTAGTTGATATGTTATGATCTTCACAGATGAAATGCCCAATTTCATCATCAACTACAAACTAAAATTCTGAATTTACAAAAAACTTGTAATTTATATCTTTTGTGACTAAATCACATAAATCATATACTATGCATCTTATGAATATAATTTCCAAATATTCATATTGCCATTATTTTAGATAATAATAAAAAAACTTTATTAATCACAACATTAAGTTATACATAATGTCATACATAATATCATACATAGCATCATACAATAAGATTTAAGGGCATTAATCCTAACATATCTTTGGTTGTAAGATCATAAGGTCCTTACTTATGAGGACACCATATATGTGGTTCCTAAATTATTGCAAAAACTAGGTGACGACTCCATTTCATTGTGTCCACAGTGGCGACTCTGCTGGGGATAGTGAGTTTAATTCCTATATGTCTTATTTCTTAACCCTAATAAAAACTATTTCAATATTTATTTGCACACAGATCACTTTTACTCTTTTGTCCCTTAACCTTGGTTGGTGATGAGTGGGAAGATGGAAGGCTTCATTCAGGCCCAAATCTTTCGAAGTTCATCCCCCCAACTCATAATCGGTGCTATCGCCTATAATGGGTTTTGAGTAAGTTAAAGGTTTGCTACCAATCCAATATGGGGTCCACTTAGGCCATCAATTGGAATCATAGCCCACCAAATTGTGAGTGACCTACTTATCTATCCCTTTAGCCTTAGGGAGCCTACCCGTACTAGGGAGATCCTAGATCCTATCATAAAGGATACTCTTTATATCTCTTGTTTGTTCAACCATATATCATGTGTTCACCTAATTCTAAAGAACAAATAAAAGATGTAAAAAATGGAAGGGATGGCCTTAAAGTTATGGTATACTCTAAGATGTTTTGGGATAAAAGAAAGAAGTTCTCACATATAAGAGGCTTGTCCTTAAATTCAAAGATATATCTTAACTTGAAAGGTTCATAAGACCATAGCCTAATTGCTATCATAGGCCCAAGTGGAAAAAGTCCTTTTGAAAAGAGAACTTTGGGCCTAAGGTAACAAATATGCTATGGACTTAGCATCTAAAATCCTACAAAGCTAATATGAACTTCCCTAATCTTGGGCCTCCTTGTTGTATGCCTAGGCCCAAAATGATGAGAATTTCATGGACTTTGAGAGAAAGGCTACAATATATTTTTGATAAAAGGCAATTTCAAAAAGAAGAAAGTGAAATGATAAATAAAAATGAAAAAAACCAAAGGTGATGAATACATTGTAAACCCATGTTTAAGACAAAGGGTTGGAAATTTCGAAGTGCATTCTAATGAAAGCCCATAAGAGTAAGATGAGAGCTTTATTGTAAATAGAACAAAGCCTAATGAAACAAGGGGCAAAAAAAAAAAAAAAAAAAGGGAAGGGAGTGATATTGTAATTGGTCCTTCATTAAAATGAACTTAAAAATTTTTTCTAAGGACATCTAAGAAGTTAAAAAAAAACCTTTAATTGGGACGTGAACTTAATGAAAATGAGGCTTCTTTTTAGCCATCACGTTCCTTCTCCAATCCAATTCCAATATAAGGTGAGACATTTAAAAGGAAGACCACTCAAGAGGGAAAGATGGATGCTTCAAGTGAAAAGGTCCTCATGCAAAAGATGCTTGAGTGTGTGGAGGCACAAGTTGAAGTTTTTAAGAAGATAATAAGCCACCTCTTCGAGATAGAAGAGGAGGAAGCTGAAAAAGACAAGGCTAACCATGGACAAAGTGAGCTGACTCAAGAAGACATCAACAGCATGATGGTAGAAAGGAAGGTCTGCCTACTTCTACCCAACATTATACCACAACTGAAAAGTGCTCTTGGACCATGGACTTTCAAGAGGGTCGTGTCAACGACATCTCTGAATCAAGAGATGCGGGATCATGGGAAGATCATGATTAGCTAGAATGGACCTCGAAGTAGGGAATAACTCAAGTCACCCCAACTCGCTTCATGCTTGAAAGCGACATGGACCCTTCCTTTAACAACGACCAATACCTTGTGCTGACTTAAAATGAAGGAAAATAGGGAGACGATGAAATGATTAGCTGTTGGAATGGGGATGGCGGCGATTGGTTCTTTGACGAGGTGGGGAGAAACTTCCCTAATAAGGGTGAGGATCTATATGACATAATTGAAGCTATGCATGAATGGAAACCTCTGAAGGGGCGGACTGGCCCGTCAAGTTGAAGACGGGGGAGGAGAAGAGTGGTAAGCCTTAAAGAAGAAAGAAGACAAAATTCATCATGTCTATTGTGGGGCCTATTAATAATTGGACTTGGGTTGGGGAAAAAGTTTTGTAATGTAAATAGGGGTGTAGCCAACCCACCAAAACTGATTCGACCCAACCTAACATGCTGGGTTGGGTCGGTTTTTAGGCCTTGGTGGGTTAGGTTGGGTTACAATTTTTATTTTTTATTTTTATTTTTTATTTTTATTTTTTATAATGGGTTGGGTTGGGTTCGAGTCATAAAATTTCAAACCTGCCCAACCTGACCCGACCCACCCATATACTTAATATATATTTAAAATATATTATATAATTAATAGATTTTTTTAAATAACTAGCTCTTCCTATTCTATATAAAAGCTAATTAGTTTACACAAACCCTAGTAAATTATTATTATTGTTTAGCCGTTAGTGTTGTTTTCCTTTAAGGAGTTACATTGATTCTAATCTTTGGGTTTTTTAAATATATTTATATTTATATTTTTTTTTCTTAATTTAATAATAATAGTAATAACAAAAATTTTCCAACCCATAGGTTCAACCCAACCCATGTGGGTTGGGTTGGGTTAGGTTAGGTTAAATTTTTTTTAACCCACCATGGTGGGTTGGGTCAAAAAATCCCCTTAACCTGACCCAACCCGACCCATGCACACCCCTAAATGCAAGTTCCAATGTACTTTTCAATAAGATGAATTCTGATTTGACTTACTTTTATGTGTCCCATAATATTGAAATTCTGCACTTAAATGATTCAAATGAATTTGAAAATGAAATTAATAAACAATTGGAAAAGAAAATTGAACTTATGGAACCAATTCTTGAAACTATTAATTTGGGCAATGATGAGAATCCATGCTTAATTAAAATTGACTTAACTCTAAATGAAAAAGAAAGAAAAGATCTCCAAGAACTACTCATGGAATTTCAAGAGGTGTTTGCATGGTCCTATAAAGATATGCCTGGAATTGACACTAAGATAGCTCAACACCACATTGATACTCATGATCATATGGTACTAGTCAAACAAAAGTTGAGAAGAATGAGGACCAAATGGCTCTTAAAAATCAAGGAGGAAGTCACTAAGTAATTAAAGGTAGGGTTCATCAAATTTGTACACCAAGCTGAATGGATAGCCAATGTCGTGCATATACCTAAGAAAGATGGGAAGGTGAGGATGTGTGGGGATTTTAGGGACTTGAACAAAGCATGCCCTAAGGATGACTTTCCTCTCCCTCCATATTGGTATCTTTGCGGATAACATGATGGGAAGTGCCTTGATGTCTTTCATGGATGGTTTTTTGGGGTACAACAAAATCAAGATGGCTCCCAAAGATATGACCAAAACCATTTTTACTATTGAATGGGGAATCTACTGTTACATGGTGATGCCGTTTGGCTTCAAGAATGCCGGGGCAACCTACTAAAGGATGGCTACAACCTTGTTACATGATATGATGCATAATGAGGTGGAGGTGTATGTCGATGATATGATAGCAAAATTCAAGGATAGAGAAAGCCACACCATAAACTTGAGGAAGTTTTTTGAGAGGATCAAAGAATATAGGCTAAGATTGAACCCACAAAAGTGTATGCCAGGCCACAAACGCGTTGACCCCTTGTGATAACTTAAATTAATTAATTAGCCCAGTTATTAATTAATCAAATTAATCATGTAATATCACGTGGCAGCACAAAAAAATCACCAAACTAAGTTAAGCAGTGGAAATTAAATAACACGGTGATTTGTTCACGAATGGGGAAAACCTTACGGCAAAAACCCTACCGGGTGATTTAAGGTCACCACTCCCGAAACTCCACTATTATCACAACAAGCAGTTACAAGCAAGGAATCCCAGTACCTTACCAACCTACAGTTGAACTCTTACCCCAATACCCAATTGGACTTGTTCTGTAGTGACAGTTTCTCCTTTCAATGCACGGCTTCAAGTACGTGACTAACCAAATGAGCGGATCCCAGTACGCGACTTCAATTACCAACTAGAGAGAGAGTTGTTGGCTGCAAAGTTCTTCAAATCATCAGAGATGAACTAGGGCACGAACTTTGTCTTTCAGATCACAAATTGCATGAACTAGAAGTTCTGAATGAATGTGCAACTTGCATCCTTATTGACGGCCCTTAAAATAATCCTTTTATATGTCTAGGGTTAGAAGAAAAGAAGTTCCAAAGATATGTTCACGGATTGGACTTGAAACAGAACTGGAAATCTGTTTTCTTTAATTCTCGACAGATAGAGATGTCGAGAGGTGTCGAGAAGCTGTCGAGGCTCAAGAAAAAACAGCTTCTTTAAATCTCGATAGATGCATGTGTCGAGGTAGGTGTCGAGATTTAAAAACTGGCACTTCCTTACTTGTGTCTTGGACAGACTTTGATGACTTCAACACTGGATTTTGAAACACTATTTCTTGAAGTGTTAAACACATCCTAAATCTACCAAATTACAAGTAAAGTGCGTTTTGTCTAAGGATAAGCCAATTACATAAAATAGCGACATATGTTCACAGACTTGAACTACATATGTCCTAACAGTGTACATTCAGAGTAATCGTCAGAAAATTGCTAGGCTTCCTAGTGAGTGATAGAGGGATAGAAGTTGAACAATTCAAGATTAAAGCCATATTAGAGATGCCTCCACCCAAAAGTGAGAAAGAGATAAAGGGTTTCATAGGTCGATTACAATACATTAGTCACTTCACTACCAAGCTCACCTTCACTTATGAGCCTATCTTTAAACTCTTAAGGAAAAATGAACCACATACATGAAATGATAAGTGCCAAAAGGCCTTTGAAATTATCAAAGAATATCTCCTTCACCCACCTATTCTAGTGCCTCTACAACATGGAAAACCCTTACTCCTATACCTTTCCATCATAGGGGATGCAGTTGGAAGTATGCTTGCACAAGAAGATGGTGGCAAGAATGAGAGGGCCATATACTACTTGAGCAAGAGGTTCCATGATTATGAGACTAGGTACACTTCCATAGAAAATTCATGCCTTTGCACTCGTTTGGGCTATATCAAAGTTGAAACATATCATCTTACCTTTTCAAATATGGGTGGTAGCAAGAATGGACCCATTGAAGCATCTCTTTGAGAGGCCTGCTTTGAGTGGAAGATTATCAAGATGGTTGATCTTATTGGTAGAATTCGATTTGAAGTATGTGGCTAGAAAAATTATCAAAGGGAATGTCGTGTCGGATTTTTGTGCAGAGAATCTTATAAAGGGGGAGGATGGTAAAGAAGACCTTTTAGATGAGGACATTTTGGATGTTGAGTTAGGGACATGGAAAATGTACTTTGACGGAGCCGTAAAGCAATATGGGAATGGAATGAGAATACTCTTGCTCACTCCCGAGGGATCTCACATACCTTTGGCAATCAATTTGAACTTTGAAGCAACAAATAACATGGCTAAATATGATGCATGTATTTCCGAAATGGAAACTCTTCGAGAATTGAGGGTAAAGGAGGCCAAAGTTTTTGGAGATTCAACTTTGGTTATAGCCTAAGCATAAAAGTTGTGGAAGGTGAAAGAGGAACACTTGGAAACCTTATCAACAATTCTTGGAGGACTTGACTTAGACCTTTAATAAAATTGAGTACACAATCATCCCTAGAGCTCAAAATTAATTTGTAGATGCCCTAGCTACCGTAGCCTCCATGGTTGAAATACCCGAGGGAATGTGGACACGACCATTGACGATTGAGCAAAGTTATGAGGAAGTGCACAAAGGGAAGATTGAAGCTTCAGTAATGATTGTAGAGGAAGAGGAAGTTCTATGGTACTATGACATCATGGAGTTCTTAGAACTAGGGGCATAACCGGATGATGCTGACAAGACCGAACGTTGTTCCATTAGGATGATGGCAACACAATACATCCTATGTAGAGGACAACTCCATAGAAGGTCCTACAATGGCATACACCTTCATTGCTTGAAGAAGGAAGCAACCGAGAAGGTAATGGAAGAGGTTCATCAAGGGATTTGTGGCCCTCATATGAATGGAAGAATGTTAGCCAAGAAGATTCTATGGATAGGGTACTATTGGAATATGATAGAGACTGATTGTGTGGACTATGTGAAGAGTTGCTATGATTGTCAAACACACGCCAACTTGAACCATGTACCACTTAGTGAGTTGTACAGCATGACTTCTCCATGGCCATTCTTGGTTTGGGGCATAGATGTGGTCGGAAGGATAGCTCCTAAGGCTTTAAATAGGCATGAATACATTTTGGTAGCAATTGACTATTTCACCAAGTGGGTGAAAGCAGATTCCTACTCCATATTGAAGATTAAGCATGTGGCTCAATTCTTAGAAAACAACATCATATGCCATTTTGGAGTGCCCCAAGAGATCATTTCTCATTTTTTTATTTTCTTTGCTTAATTGTCTGTTTTATATTATAATATGTTTGTTTAGTTTAGGTTTTCTTTGTGTTAGGACATATGTAGTTCAAGTTTGTGAACATATGTCGCTATTTTATGTAATTGGCTTATCCTTAGACAAAACGCACTTTACTTATAATTGGGTAGATCTAGGATGTATTTAACATCTCAAGAAACAGTGTTTCAAGATTCAGTGTTGAAGCCATCAAAGTCTGTCCAAGAAACAAGCAAGGAAGTGCAAGTTACTAAAGCTCGACACCTACCTCGACGCATGCATCTATCGAGCTTTAAAAAGCTATTTTGCCCCGAGCCTCGACAGCTTCTCAACAGATCGTCGACACCTCTATCTGTCGAGAATTAAAGAAAACAGATTTTCAGTTCTGTTTCAAGTCCAATCCGTGAATGTGTCTTTGGGACTTCTTTTCTCCTAACCCTAGACATATAAAAGGATTGTTTTAAGGGCCATAAAAGATGATGCAAGTTGCACAATCATTGAGAACTTCTTGTTCATGCAATTTGTGATCTGAACGACAAAGTTCGTGCCCTAGTTCATCTCTGATGATTTGAAGAACTTTGCAGCCAACAACTCTCTCTCTCTAGTTGGTGTTTGAAGTCGCGTACTGGGATCTGCGCATCTAGTTAGTCACGTACTTGGGAGCCGTGCATTGAAAAGGAGAAACTGTCACTATAGAGCAAGTCCAATTAGGTATTGGGATAAGGGTTCAATTGTAGGTTGGTAAGGTACTTGGGATTCCTTGCTTGTAACCGCTTATTGTGATAATAGTGGAGTTTCAGGAGTGATAACCTTAAATCACCCGGTGGGGGTTTTTGTCGTCAGGTTTTCCCCATTCGTAAACAAATCACCGTGTCATTTATTTTACTCTGCATAACTTAGTTTTGGTGATTTGTTTGTGCTGCCACGTGATATTGCATGTTAATTTGATTAATTAATAACTGGGCTAATTAATTAATCTAAGTTATCACAAGGGGTCAACGCGTTTGTGGCCTGTCACTTTGTTTTTTGTTTTAAAGCATGCTAGGTTGTTTAGTTGTTTTTTGTTTTGCTTTGTTCTTGCTGTTTCTAGGTTAGGGTTTGGGCGTGTATGTGTTCGCATACTCGAAGTATGTGTATGCATACAACTAGGTTGCATATGCAGGCCTTATGTATGTACACGCACACTCGTGCCTTGAAACCCTAATTCAACTCTTTTTGCTTCTGTTTATTTATTTCTCTTATTTAACATGCTTCTGCCTTGTCTTGATTTATGCTTATAAGTCTTTCTTTCTCTGTTTGTGTGTTTATTTGTCCTTAACATGTTAGATTATGTTTTTCCTTCAATGTTTTCCTTGATTTTCCATGAACGCACACACATTCATATGTCCATGCATTAATGCATAAGTGCTGTGATGTAGTAAGGTAAGTCATGCATTCATATGAACTTGTGTTTGTAACATATGTTTGATGGTGGGTATGAATATGTTTGTTTGGATGAGTTGTTCTTAATGTTTAGATACAATCACATGTTTATTTTGATCTTGCCATACTTGTGTTTCTGCCATGATTTGTTTGCTGCCTTGGATAAGATAATATGAGATGCATGATATTTGTATGATAGGTTTAATATGAGTTGCCAAAATAGATGTATGTTAAGGTTTGGGATGAAATGCCATGTTGTATGCTTAGACGTGCTCTATTAGTAAGATTAGTCCTTTTACATAAGGGGCGCTATACATATGGTTACTAGACCTAATCTAGGTGGCGACTCCATCTTTTCTCCACCTTGATCCACTTGGCCGAGGCATACTCCCCCCTCCCATTGTGCCCACCATGGTGACTCCGCTGGGGATAGAAAGTTTGATTCCAATGTGTCCTATTTCTTAATCTTAATAAAGGCTTGTTCAATACTTGTATGGACACACTTAACTTGGTTCTTTTGTCCCTTCACCCAGGTTGGTGATAAGTGGGAAGATGATTATGCTCCATTCGGGACAAAGTCTTTTGAAATTCATCCCACCAACTCATAATCTGTGCTATTGCCTATGATGGGCTTTAAGTACGTTAACGGTTTTCCACCAAGCCACAAAGTTCCATTTAGACTCTCAGTTAGAATCATGACCCACCTAATTATGAGTGACTTACTGATTTGTCCCTTTAGCTCTAGGGAGCCTACCCACACTTAGAGAGATCCTAGATCCTATCAATAAGAGAGTACCCTTTATATCTTATCTATTCAACCATATATCTTGTGTTTGCCTAATTCTAAAGGACAAATAAAAGATGTAAAAATTTGAGGATGGCCCAAGAGTTATGGTATACCCTAAGAAATTGGGATAAAGAAAAAGAAGTTCTCACATGTAAGAGGCTTGTCCCAAAGTCCAAAGGTATATCTAAACTTGAAAAGTTCATAAGACCATAGCCTAATTACTATCATAAGCCCTAATCAAAAGGCCTTTTGAAAAAGAGGACCTTAGGCCTAAGGTAACAAGTACGCTATGGACTTCGCATCTAACATCCCACAAAGTCAATATGAAATTTCCTAATCTTGGGCCTTCTTATTGTATGCCAAGGCCTAAAATGATGAAAAATTCATGGACTTTGTAAGGAAGGCTACAATATATTCTAGCCAGAGGGCTACTTCAAAAAAAAAAAATGATGATGATGATAAAGGAGGGAAAGCCCAAAGGTGATGAATACATTGTAAGCCCATGTTTGAGAACAAAGAGTTGAAAATCTCTAAGCACATTCTAATGAAAGCCCATGAGAGTAACATGAGAGCTTGTTGTAAATGTACTAAAGCCTAATGAAACGAGTAAGGTTCATGAGAGAAAGTGAGTGATTTTGTAATTGGGCCTTCATTAAAATGGACTTAAAGACTTTCTAAGAACATCTAATTAAAATAAAAAAGGACTTTTTAATTGGAACATGGGTGTAATAAAATGGGACTTCTTTTCAGGCACTATTGTAGCACCAAGATCAAGTAAGCATGTCCCCATTCCAATTTGGGTCCGAGAAAAGAAAGGAAGACATCTCATCAAAATTGAGGAAACATATCAAGAAGAAACATTTCAAGAGGAAGTGTCTCAAGAAGGAATTGCTGCTCCAATTGATGTCATGACCACACAAAAAATATTCAAGGCAATAGAAGCTCAAAATGATACTCTCAAAAATATGGGAGGATGTCTCACCAAGCTAGAGGAGAGCAAGCTCAAGAAGCCCATACATATGGAGATGCATGATGAAGATGAAGGGGAAGATTAGGATGAAAGGAATAGAGTCGAATATGAAAGGAACAAGAAATTTGAGAAGCTCATTGCAGACACCGTGGCCATGAAGGAAAAGATTGAAAATATGCAACAAGCCTTCTACAATGCTTAAGGGATGGATGATTGCCTCTACAACATAGGTGGCATATGTCACGTCCCAAACCTGATACCTGAATTTGTGACCTTGAATGACATGTTAATATCAAGCTTAAACTTGATATTAACAAGAACCAACTAAACTTTTAAACAAAACTTTCCTCTTTCTTTTCATTCTTATTCTTGTTTCTTTACTTACTTGATATAAATTTTTCTCACTACATATTCAAAGCATCTACACTATACTCAAGGAATAACATAATCCACTAGTTATTCAAATTCCATACTTTCGCACAATACATCTCTGATTACTCTAAAATATACAATATTACAGTGCTAAACATCAAATTGCCAAAATAGGAAGCTCTACTTTTATAATTCCCAATTTCTCATTTTGTTTGAATGTATCTTTTGTCCTTATTTCCATCCTGCAAGCAATAGCATTTCCGTCTCTATTATCAATAAAGCATGAGAACAGTATTATTTAGAAGTTACCGTTATTATTATTCATAGAAAACCCTAATGTCATTGATATATGACTTAAATCGTCATTAATACATGACTTATTAAGTTATTGATACATAACTAATCATCATTGATACATGACTTATAAAGTTATTAATACGTAACTTGATTGTCATTGATTCATGACTTATGAAGTTGTTGATACATAACTAATTGTCATTGATACATGACTTATAAAGTTATTGATACATAACTAATCGTCATTGACACATGACTTATAAAATTATTGATACATAACTGGAGCGTCATTGATACATGACTCATAAAGTTACCGATGCACGATTAATCATCATTACTTTTAGAGTTGTTAATATATAACACTAATCGTCATGAAGCAATCGTTACTAACACAAAACCACACCATCATACAATGAATATTTGAAAGAATTATTAATACATAATTCTAAACATTGCTGGTATACGACCTCATCATCTTACAGCCTCAAGAGTTATCGAAACATAACTTGGTCCGTCATACAGATATGACTTGAAAAATACAATATAGAAAGAACAAATGAGTCAAGCAAGAACATGATAAATGAAAGGTAAACAACAAAGGAAAAATTATTTTAGAAAGTAAATATTGTCATAATAAAATGTGAACCTGCTCAAAACAATGAGCCCAGAGGAAGAAAACTGTTTAAAAGAAGAAGAAGAAGAAGAAGAAGAAGAGGAAGAAGAAGAGAATATGTAAAAACAGATTTGTAGATACTCGATTTTGCACCCATGATTTAATCAAGGAGAATGACTAGAATGACCATTCATGTACCCCAAAAAATCATGATTACATTACGTGCATTAATTCATTCATTGCATATCATAAAAATAATCTTGAGATTTTAACGGTCGCGCCATTATGTCTGGTTCCCAAATCAAACCATTGGATCGAAAGATATTACATTATCAAGTTTGCACGGTCAGCATACATTGTGTCTAGGTAGAGTCGACCACGCGTAATTGATTTAAGTTAATTCTGATTAGTTAAACAATTAAAATTAATTAAATAATTTTGTGGTTGGTTGATAATTAGTGTTTAGAATAGGATTTCTTGTATAGGAATAAAAGGGATAATTGGATAACAATAAAATTGTGGATAACCTGAACTTTATCCAGATTTATTCTAAGGTATTTATCTACAAGATAATTGTTCCTGAAAAGACCTGAATTATCTAGAAAAGAGATAAAAATCTTAGATTACGGATTGAAACATGTCTAAGTGCTAGGACCGGCTCATGAAAACCTTAAAAAGGAGTCCAAAATGCACCTGAACACGTAAGTGCGATCAGCACCCAAGAGTACCAATTGGTGCTTTTGGAGTGCCGAATGGCACTTTCAAAGTGCCGAATTGCACCTTTTTGGGGTTTGGCCTAACTCTCTTCGAGTGTTGATAAGGCACACCCTTTTCAACTTTTTTGCGGAAAGACGCATCCCAATTCGCATTCTACCCATTGTTGCTTATTTTTTAAGCATTCTAGTCTCTATAAATAGGGATTGGATCTCAAAATTCAGCACACTTTTTTTACGCTCTGAGAGACATTCTTTTACGCTCTAGGGGAGGCACCTTTTCACACTCAAATTTCTCACCCCCTTTCTGGTATTCTTTCTTAAACTAGGGGTTTTAGGTTTCAAAGATAATTGCATAAATTTCTTTGAACCCTAAAACATCATCTCAAGAAGAAGAAGTGCTCCATGCAAGAGGTTGTTTCCGAATACCCTTTTCTTTTCTTTATGCTTCTCTTGTAGTGATGATGCACATTTGTATATTTTTTTAGTTTAGTTGTTTCAAGTATCCATAACATGAAATATTAGTTTATATTGTTAAAGCATGTTTTTTATTTTTTTTTTATTATTATTTTTTTTATTGTTGTTGTGATCTCTTTCTTAACTTCAAAGATCTGCATGTAATCAATTCTTTTTCACAAGATTAAAACGGATCTACATCTTCCTTAGATGTAGATTTGCATGTTTTTAAAAATAAAAACGGATCTGCATCTTCCTTAGATGTAAATCTGAATTTTTCTCAAAATTAAAACAGGTCTACATCTTCATTACATGCAGATCTGAATTTTTCTTAAATTTAAAATTGAGTTGTATCTTCCTTAGATACAGATCTGATTTTTTAACATAGCAGATTTTGAAATAAAGAAAAAGATCATGGATAGTTATATTTGTTGTGTTTGTTTTATTCAATACATGTAGCATAAATTTATTTTGTGAATGAAATCCTTTTCTCAAGCAATCTTTTTCATATTTTTTGAACATATGAAAATAGATTTGATTTTTTTGTCATAAAAAAAAAATCATTTTTTTAGTTCTTAAAAACAGAATTGATTTTTTATAAATCAAAACCATTTTTTCTAAGCTCTTAAAAATAGATCTGATATTTTTTAAAACCAAAAGACTTTGTTTTATTTAATAAACAAATCTGAATTTTCTCTCTAAAAACCACCTTTTTTACACAACAAAAACGGATCTGATTTTTTTATAAACCAAGTTCAATTTTTTTTACTCATAACAAAAACAGATCTGATTTTTAATTTTATAAACTAAGTTCAATTTTTTTTTTTACTCACAACATCAGATCTAATTTTTTAAACAAAGAAGAGGATGCATTCATAAATAAATTTGTGTGATTTAGTTTGTTTCATATGTACAACATGTCATTGATAGCATACATAAAAAGGGGTACATTGGTCATAAGAGTCTAAAAGACCAGATTCTGTCTGGGCGGAATGGGTGCCTAACACCTTCACATTCCGTAACCTAGCCTCCAAATTTAGTTTCTTTGAATAGGTAGACCTAGACTTTATCTTTGTTTTATTTTGGGTAGATTGTAACTAGGACCTAAAGTCATTTAATTTTCAATCTTTCAAACATGTATTTTTTATTCAATCAATGAGAATGGTACAATTCAGTCATGTGTTTTTTGTATTTAGTTTTTCTTATTTTTTTTATAAAAAATAAGTGGCGACTCCACACTACTTACCCAAAAAGAGAGATGCCCTAAAAAGCACTCAAAAATCTATCTCTTTTTTTGAGAGGCACCATAATTTTGGCGGTCTCTCACAAGATCAAACGGAGTTAGAAGGAGACGGGTCCACGACAGTCTCATCGGCAACATTGACACCTCCACCCTCATTAACCACTTCCTTAGATTGACGATTAGCTAGGATCTCCCTCTCAATGATTTCCATATCAAGCTTAGAGAAATCCAAACTAGGATGATGCTTGGCCATATATTTACGAAAAAGGTCAAAGCCTTCCACAAAGTAATCGCACAACTTGTCCGAATACTTGTCAGAAGCCTTGAACTTTTATACCGCCTCAGAGCGACGGTCTTCTCTAAAGCCTTTAGACTATCCTAGTCTCTCTTCACCTCGTTAGAAAGAGAAGAGACTTTGTTCTTCAACGACTCATTCTTCCTAGAGAGAGACTCCACCTTGGACTGAGTCGTCACAAGTTTCTCCTCGTAGTCCAAGTATTTCCCTGAGAGATACAATGACTCACCCAACAGCTAAGAAAGTAAAAGGAGAAAAAGAAGAGAAGGTTAGTTAGAAAAAACCTTCACAAAAACAAAGTATCTTCACACAATTTCAAACTCATACCTTCATGACCTTATGAATATGGGACGACATTAGCTTGTGAGAAGGCCTCATTGCCAGAGGCTTGAGATCTTCCACAGAAATCGCATCATGAGCCTTTGTCCCAAAAAGAGCTCAACGATGTCTTATCTTTCCCTTGAGCCTTGGAACCATCGTCAATAGGAGTAATCAAATCCAAAGAAGAAGTGGCGATGCAGGGTGTTGGGGGATAGACAAGGCTACGGGGGAAGTGATCACTTGGTCCTCCTTCGTAGCCTCACCATCCCTCTGACGCTTCCTCCACAGAAGACCTCCCTTCAGGCCTATCTTAGCCTTTTTCTCTTGAACCTCAGCCAGTTTCCCTTTGCTGAACCTAGTCTTCATCCCTAAAAATAAAAAAAAGAGTCTTGATCGTCATCTTTTTACTAAGCCTACTCAAAAAAAAAAAACATATAGAACACATGTACACACTCTTCTTGACAACCTCAATGTTTTTCCAAACTTGACTTGATGGCTTCGATCCAACAAAGTGAAGAAAAAGGGACTAGGGAGAAATGAGTTTGTCAAACTTGGTAACCGTCTCCAAATACCCCTTAACTTTCTCTACACGACTGTGGTATTGCTTCTCCAGTGAGGGATGAACTTTGTTTGCATAAGAAAATACGTGACGAGTCAGACATACATACGCAAAAAAATGTGCAAATAAACATGAATGTAAAAATGCACTAGACACAGGAGTACCCCAGCTAGGAAGAAATTTAGCGGCATCATTCGAGTTTTCACCAAGAATGGTCTCCCAACCTTTACTAGAGATGAAGAAAAAGCTCGTGTTCCAGTTACGAAGAGACGCTGGAGAATCAAGAATCAGCCTTGAACTCCTATTCCAAGGCTTGAACTCCCAGTACCCAGGAATCTTAGATTGTCTCAAACGATAAAGGTGCAAAAATTCATCTATCCTAATGGTGTCTTCATCATTGGCTGACATCCACACCACCATGCAATAAATAACTATCCTCCATGAGTTGGGACTAGCTAGGCAAGAGCAAGTAACAAGTAAAAAAAAAAATTCCCTAATGAACGGATGGACGGGAAAACGAAGACCACTAACAAAGTAAACTTCATAGAAACACACTTCGTTAACGTAAGAATGGAAAGCCTTATCATCGTCATTAGGGATCCTAACCTTAACCGAAGAAGGAAATTGAAATCTATTCTTAATTCTCTTCTCGTCGTTCTCCTTTAGACCACAACAAATGCTCCAAGCTTTTTGAAGAGTAGAGGAAGACAAAACCTCAAGGACTCCCCGATTCTTAGACGAGGATAAACCCATTTCAAGCTTGCTGGACCTAATCTCCTTACCAGGCATTATCAAAGTTTGGGCAATCCCTACTGAACAATGAACTAGAGGGAAAAGAAACAACAAAATAGACCTGTAAGGGCAATCCCTCCCTACAAAAAGCCTAACTCCTGGACGTTGTCTACCTATGGACTCGAGGAGACCACATAAATGAGTGAAGAAGAAAGAAATAGAGGGGCAATCCTACCTAACCAAAGAATAATTCACCATAAAAGAGTGAAAAGAAGAAGGCGCAAAGGACTTACCAGAGATAGAGGAGGAATTGACAATAAGGAAGAGAGCTCGGTGAGGAAGAGAGCTTCGAGTAGATGAAATGCCACGAAGAAAGGAAAGAAAGCAAAACAAAAATGAAAACAAGAAAAAAGAGAGGGAAAAATACGGAATAAATGGAAGACCGTGTGCGGGAAAGTCGAAAAAAAAAATAACATGACGAGACCATCCTAGTCGTACATGTGTCTCAGGACAAACAAAACATCAACTTACAATAAATGTGCCACACACAAAACACGAAGTGACAGACATCCACATTCCTATCTCGCCACCTTGGATGAAGAGAGGAATGAGGGGGCAGCTGATGAGTTGGAATTAACTACTTTGTCATTATAGCATTGATGAAACCAATACACATTACACATTTATTGCACGCATTTATAACATAGAGTAACAGATAGAGCAACGGTAACACACGAGCTGTACACATCAAAGCACACATCTATAACGCACAAGGCATTGCACATAAATGCAAAAATTCATTGTCCATTAAAGACCAAGGGACATATAAAATGAGAAGGAAGAGACCCAAAAGGTACACACAATTTTCTCTCTAAAAACTACTCTCCAGTTGAATTCTCTAATTGAACATTTCTTGGGAATTCTTTTTTGACTTAATCATCAGAGCGTTTTTGGCGAACACCACATTGGCATATACTTTCTTAGTTTGAGTCTTATTGCAAATATTCATCAGAGACGAATCCAACACCATTATCCATCTACACTGACGAGGAACTCAACTGTTGATTTCTTACGTCATCAATTCCTATTCCTATATAATTACTATTATAGTCTACCAAACGTGCTCCAATAGAGGGTGAGATTTTGCTAATTGAACCAAACTTCAAGGTGTAATATCCAATTTCTTAAACTTCAAGGTGTGAAATTGAAGTAATCCCAAATATCAGGAGTATACTTTGCAATTTACCATTTTTAAAAAAATTGGACGCAATATTAAAACTTGAAAAATTAAAAAATAACTCAGATAGAGTTATCTAAAAACTTTAAGATGAACTTTTATTTTAAAAAAAAAAAAAAAACTACAATAACTTTAAGATGATCTTGATCCATAATTATTCCACATTTTTTAGATTCTCTAGTCCACGTGGCAAGGTGCGATAATTACGGTGCCAAAGTGAAAGTTTGATGACAGTCAAAACCTTAAGTTTGATAACAGTTAAAAACCCTAAGTCAACAATGAGTTCAGAATCTACAATTCATGGCAACGAAATGAATACAAGGAAAACCGTACAGCGATCCAAAAATGATCGTGACTCTGGAATTATTGAAAATCTAAGTGCCTCGTCTTCCTCTCTTCGCCATACGTGGTCGGAATCTCGGTTTCACCTCATCGAAAGACTTTTCCTCCTGAACCTCCTTGTGATCAGTCAATGCCTGAAACTTCTGAAATGGAGAAATCACCAAATTTATCGGGGAACATGGGAGCTTTGGTAAGTTCCCATTAAAATTCGGACATTCCTTTATCCGAAGCTCTTGAAGGGAAGGGAAGTCTTCACCTTCATAGGCAGAAGGCAACCAATGCGTCCAACGTGGCAACTCCTCAAACGACAAAGTTTTTAGAGATCTGAATGGCTTGAATCCAGAGTGGCCATAGAATTCAGAATCCAACCTTTTTAATCCTTCCATCTTTGTGACGAAGAGCCCCTGAAGAGAAGATAACTGCCCCAGTGGTGGTAAGGATGTGCAATTTTTGCACTTGTTGAGACGTAGGATCACCATATTAGAGAAAATAGCATCACCTAGCCAATTTGGGAACCGTGTTCCACAGTAGTTTTCAATGGTAAGCTTCTTCAAATTCTCATTAGGCCGCAGGTGATCAAGTACTTCTTCTGTTTCATTCTGTACATGACGAGTGTCAGAGGTCCATTCGAAAACCAACTCCCTAAGATGATTCATACTCTTCAAGTTGGCCTCTGAAGCAGCTTCGGCATTGACTACATTCTCCAGCCTTAAGATGGAAAGGATACGAAGATGTGAAAGCTTGCCCAATTCACTTATATTTGATTCACTATCACTATTCACAACAAAATCAGTCAACACTTGGAGACTCTTTAATTTTCCTAATCCAGGTGGCATATTTGTTAAGTTGGTTTCACTCACATCTAGATGGCGCAAATTAATGAGATTACCAATGTTTGCTGGTAACTCAGTGAGTTTAGTACAACTTGACAACAACAGGGTTTGCAAATTACACAAAGAACATATCGAGTTGGGTAACTTGCTGATTGAAGTCTCAGAAAAGTCCAAATAACGTAGATGTTTCAATTGGCCCAAAGAGTCAGGTAGCTTAGTGAGTGTTGGACAAGAAAAAGAAAGCACGCGCAAGTGTTTCATAATTGGCAACCATACATCACTGACCATTTTACATAAGGAAGAGCATCGACCAGGATTTGCAAAGCGTAGTGAAAGGAAGGTTCGTAGAAACTTCAGCTCTGAAAGGGCCACAAATTTCTCAGGGCCATCAAGCTGGTCCATCAAGAATGCAAAATGCCGTGCCTTTTCGGAAATTCCATGCAACTTGCCGTTCTCAAACTTGCAACAAAACTCTCCAGATGCAAACTGAGCTAAATCATTGATAAGGTCATGCATCACAAAGGAAGATTTGCGAGAGCTTGATTGTTGAAAAAATGACCTTGATAATAGT
Organism: Castanopsis chinensis; assembly: GCA_032878915.1. Lineage (NCBI taxonomy): Eukaryota > Viridiplantae > Streptophyta > Magnoliopsida > Fagales > Fagaceae > Castanopsis > Castanopsis chinensis. Next base: position 2,526,424 of record JAVQMG010000090.1, read on the forward strand.
TCATGAAAATATTCATCCCCAACCTCTTCCATTGAATCCATATTGTTTGGCTGCTGCAAAAAACCTTCTGCCATCCACAGGAGAACCAATTTCTCTTTTTCAATCTCATAGCCTTTTGGAAATATCGAACAATAAGCAAAACATTGTTTGAGATGTGGAGGAAGATGAAAATAGCTCAATCTCAAAACAGGAAGGATGCTACTCCTATCATTAGGTAGATCCCATATCTTACTATTGAGTATTCTACGCCATTCCACAGCTTCAACTTTTGAGTGCAACATACCCCCAAGTGTTTTTGCAGCTAAAGGCAAGCCTGCGCACTTTTTTACAATTTCCTCACTAATCCCTTTCAAGGCCGGATATTCGTCAGGGTTGCTAGTACTAAATGCATGTTTTGCAAATAATGACCAACACTCTTCATATGACAAATGTAGTAGCCGATGAGTAAAAACAGGGCGCATGAGTGATGCAACGCTTTGATTGCGAGTTGTCACAATAACTCTACTCCCGTAGGCTCCAGCTTTTAAAGGTCTTGATAGCAAATCCCAAAAAATAAAATTCTCATTCCAAGTATCATCTAAAATAAGCAGAAATCTTTTTCTCATCAATCTCTCCTTTAGTTTGACTTGAAGAACATCAAGCTCTGTGTCATTACAATGCATTGAAGTAACCGACTCAAAAATGGTTCGAGTTACCTTGAATACATCAAATTGTTCTGAAACATAAGCCCATGCTCTCAATGTAAAGTGTTTTTTCACCCTCGCGTCATTATACACAAGTTGAGCGAGGGTTGTCTTGCCAACCCCACCAACCCCAACTATTGCAAGCACAGGGATTCCTTTCTCTTGTGAATTATCATCAAGCAAAATTTTTATTAGCTCCTCCTTATCTTTATCTCTACCAAACACTTCAGATTCATCTACTAAAGAGGTTGAGGGTATTATTGGTGGTGGCTTCCCTCTTACACTTTCCTTGAGATTGAGGATATCTCTCTGGTTTGCTAAAGACTCTAGTCTTTCAACTATCTTTTTGAGTCTAGATTCTACATCTTTACCAAGTTTAACCCTAGCTTCTGAATCTTCGCAACTTAGATTCTGAGGAAAGAATCGACTCAATACCTGATTTCCGATGACTTTAGCTTTTCCCTTGACGTTAGCTCCAGCTTTCAAATCCCATTTTATAGAGGCGATCTTGTCCAACAGATCGTCAGCATGGTAGGCAGCATCTTTTAGCTCATTGACCCACTTTTTCACCGCCAGATTCGTTATCTGCTTCTCCTCTGCATCACTGAGCACTGCATTAACAGACAGCAGAACTGTATTCAGCTTGTCAAGGAGTGTCTGATCCAAATTCTGTTCTCCGAAGAAGACTCCGAGCAGGGGATCAGCCAGCCTTTCAAACAGCATTCCAAAAATTGCAGAAAGCAAAGCTTCGCCCACCGTATCCCAACTCCAACCCATTTGTTTTTTGGGTCTGCTTTGCTGCGGAGGAGGGATTTAAGGAGATGAGTGACGAGAAGAGATATGATTGTGATGGAATTTTCGCGAAAGCCTCTGCCCAGTTTGCAGATTTTTTTTGGGTAAACTGGGAATATCATTCAACTAAAAAGATCCTGAAACATCAGATAGAGGGCAGAGCCTAATCTGAGTCAGCCCAGACAAGTCAGAAAGAAAAACATTCAAAATACAGTGGGGCCGGAGGGGCAGTTTGCATATTGGTTCTTGCTAGCTCTAGTTTTTTTTTTTTTTTTTTTTTTAAAGAGAAAAAGTTTCAATCTACGATATCCGTTCTTGATGATAACTTTTTATCATCAGATCAAAACACCAATCAATTTTTGGTGTAGGCAAAAATTGAACCCTAGATTTCTTATTCAACCATAAAAGATTTTGACAGCAAACGAGTTCCAACTAGCTCTAGTTCACTGAAGAGTCTTTCATTTATTTTACTTTATTATTATTTTTTTAATCGTAATTGTACAAGGAGTAATGCTAGCTAGTTCTTATAAAAAAAAAAAAAAAAAGTGCTAGCTAGTTATGCCACAACTTGCACGTACGGTGAGTGGTAAAGGTGTGTTTTCATATGAACTTACTATCACACTTTTGTTATTCACAACTCATCATATAGGTAAGTAGTAGTATAAATTATGTCATTTTATGTGTTCATAACATTACTCTTGTACGACATCCCAAATCCTCTCCAATTCAAATTTCATAGCGAGGGTATAATCCATTGGCTTTTTTCATGAGGACTAATTGTTGTTACTAATTAAAAATGAATACAAGAACGTGAGTTATATTCATAATGCATTAATTATAAATTTAATATTTTTCATTTTATAAATTTATTTAATTTCAAATTACTAGGTATAGCATTAACAGAGCATCAGCATCAGCTGTTGCAAAAGTATGTCATTTTAATACATCAAAAAATCTACTTTATTATTTTAGCAGATCATTTTACAATACACCCTATATCATATGTTATATTATTCAATTTCATACATTAAAATAATATATATAACACAATAAAAAAATATTTACTTAAAACTCATCCCAATACAAAACAATACAAATTTTATAGATTGTGAACAGTAGCTCAGAGAGAAGAGAGAGTATAATAAAAATAAATAAAATTTTATAATTTGTTAATAGTATTGTTTCAAATTTGGAATGGTACTGTTCACCCATGCTAAAAGTTTTAGAATTTAAAACATGTGAAATGGGAGCTTTTTAGTGTTTAGTGTGCCAAATACCAAATATTTGTAATTTGGCACACCTAATGCTAGTGCTCTAAGTTAGTAATGTGGGCAAGTGACAATTTTATTCTATTAAATTTGTGTGTCATTTTTATATTGTATTAGTTATTAGACAAGGCATCTATGCCTTTATCTCTTTGTCTGTCTCCACATCTCTGCCACTCACCCACCCACTCACTCACCATGAACATGAAAGGAATGAGTACTATTATCTGTGCTTCAGAAATACCTAAGAATTATTCTTTTAAAAAGGGACCAAAAGATTTCTTTTTTTAGGCTTAATATATACCTACATTTTTTTTTTCATATGGCTAGGCCCCCTTTTGCCCTTGAGTCTGAAACTTTGCTTCAAGACTATCTAAGTTTTTTTCTTTTCCATGACAGATTGATATACTGCCACTACTTAATAAAATATTTACTTAAAACTCATTCGAATACAAAACAATACAAATTTTATAGATTGTGAACAGTAGCTCAGAGAGGAGAGAGAGTATAATAAAAATAAATAAAAATTTTATAATTTATTAATAGTATTGTTTCAAATTTGGAATGGTACTATTCACCCATGCTAAAAGTTTTAGAATTTAAAACATGTGATATGGGAGCTTTTTGGTGTTTGGTGTGCCAAATACCAAATATTTGTAATTTGGCACACCTGATGCTAGTGCTTTGAGTTAGTAATGTGGGCAAGTGACAATTTTATTCTATTAAATTTGTGTGACATTTTTATATTATATTATTTATTTGTCTTTGTCTATGCATCTATGCCTTTATCTCTTTGTCTGTCTCCACATCTCTGCCACTCACCCACCCACTCACTCACCATGAATATGAAAGGAATGAGTACTATTATTCGTGCTTCAGGAATGAGTACTATTATCCGTGCTTCGAAATACCTAAAGATTATTCTTTTAAAGAGGGGCCAAAAGATTTTTTTTTTTGGGCTTAATATATACTTACATTTTTTTTTTTTTCATATGGCTAGGCCCTCTCTTGCCCTTGAGTCTGAAAATCTGCTTCAAGACTATCTAAGTTTTTTTCTTTTCCATGATTGATTGATATTCTACCACTACTTAATAAAAATGCAGCAATTGATAAAACTTAACTGCTTAATTAATTATTTTAGGTTAAATTCAATTGAATCCCTTCACTTTCACTTGAATGGTTAAATTAATTTTAAATTTTGATTTCTATCAATTTTATTTTTATTTTTATTTATGAATAATTTTTGTCAATTTAGTTTATCACTGTGCAAAACTAAGTTACTCTTTTTTGTTATCTAAAATTAAATTTATTTAAACAAACAAAAATTGTTAAATGACAAATGTTTTCAACTAAATCTTTAAATAAAAAAAATGTTTAAACAACATTGTTTGTGATAGATTTGAACTAAAAACTAGATTGCCTCACATTTTGACAATATGAGGTATTAAATTAACAAATATTTCACATATGAGGTATTAAATTGAGGTGAGAGTACTAAAATTGACAATATAAGGAGAGATAACGAAAATTGTCGCTTTTTTTTTTTTTTGGGATCCAAATATTTCATATAAAATAAATTTGATTCATATTAGTAGTGTTATTATTACTCCCCCCCCCCCCCCCCCAAAAAAGGCACTGTATTAATATTCAAAATTATAATTTTCCAACTAAGAGTATCTAAATATTCTTGTTGCACAGTACTCCATCTAGCCAAAAACACATTGGAAACTTTCATAAAGAATAAGTAGTTAATTTATGAGTCTAATTGTCTTAAATGTTGTTTTAGAATTCTAGTTCTCAACCTTACTGTACACCCTTCTTTAGGCTCAAGGCTTATAAGGCAAAGGTGGGAAGCGTCTCTCCCTGATGTGAGATTAAGCAAATTCGTGCAGGTGGGAGCAAGGCTTGACCCTGCCCATCCCAAAGCGAACAATACCTGATTGGGGCCAAGACTAAGTTTCCTCCCTCAAAAAAGCGCCTTTAGGTTAAGGGAAACCCACCTCCCCCATCAAGTGAAGACCTGAATGAGTGTGCTGTGCATGTGATGCGATGTGCAGTTTTTAGGTTTAAGGGAAACCCACCTCCCCCATTAGGTGAGATCTGAATGAGTGCGCAGTGCATGCGATGCGATGTGCAATTTTTGAGACTTGCTCACATGATTACACACACTACTGTACACCCTTCCTTAGGCTGAAGGCTTATAAGGCAAGGGTGGGAGGCGTCTCTCCCCGATATGGGATTGAGCAAATTCGTGCGGGTGGGAGCAAGGGTCGACCCAGCCCATCCCAAAGTGAACAATACTTGATTGGGGCCGAGACTAAGTTTCCTCCCACATCTAATTATCTTAAATTTGTTTCAAAATTCTAATGTGCAAGCTTAATATTAATAGGAGCAGTTTCATTTCCATTTATTTATCTTAAATTTCAATTTGTGTCAAAAAGAAAAGAAAAATGATGGATTGTGCTACTTAAGTAATGACCCATTTCCACATAGAAGATAGGCTGCTCATCCTACATTGGATCAGGATTCCTTGAAAGAAATTCTGAATTGACTCTTGAAAGAAAGGAACTAGATACTTTTCTTTAATGGAGATTCAAAATTTGGAATTGATTGGGTACAAAAGATGTACAGAAGAGTAAGCAGCAGCTTGTCCAATTTCCAAATTCAAACATGATGTGTAAGAGGAAGGGGGTGTTGTATCTATGCATCTCAGGTCCATTTTTATTGTTTTAGGCTAATGATATAATTCTTAATGCTTTCAGACAACAAAGACTCACTTGACAGTACTGAAATTGGAAATTCACATGCTAGCACCACATCTGTGGTGACCAAACATGTAATGCTATCATGGCTTGTCCAAACATATGACTAGAATTAGAACCTTCAGAGACAAAGTGGTGCCACCATTCAATAGAAGGTATACAACTAATTGCTCAAACTGGATTTGCATTCGTTACGACAAGCATTCCTAATAGCCATTTCTTTCTTGTAAGATATCAAGAGCCATAAACTCATATCTGCAAAGGGGATGTTCAAATTCTTACCCTAATCCTCTGCTTTATCTTGTTCACACAGTAGTTAAAGATGAGGATAATACCAAATAGGCAGGAATGTAAAGCTGGTTGATCTAGTTTGGGCAAAGATTGGTGCTTTAACAAACTCCCAATAGTCTTACCTTTCTAGTAAGTAAGGTAAGATTTCATAGTGTTAGGTTCATATTTTTATGTAGGCGTAAATACATTTTTAGTCCCTACATTTTGCATCTTTTCCATTTTAGTCCTTACATTTTCATTTCACCATTTTTAGTCCCTAAATCAATTAACGCGTTCCATTTTCGTTCTTACCATTACTCATTTAACAGAAATTGCTGATGTGACAAACGAAGTACACTGTTGGCACAATAAATGCTGACGTAACCAATAAAATAATATTAAAAAAGACACATAAGCATCCACATCAACTTTTGATTTTGAAAATTAATTTATCTATTTTAACAAAATGAAAAAAAAAAAAACAAAATTAGAACCTAAAATACATGAATTTAGATCTGCCATCCTCTTCATCAAAAAGATAGAAGAGCACAAACCCAAAAAAAATCATACAAACCCAGAAAATCAAACATAAGAACACAAGAAAATCACACCTAGAAAAATCATAAATGAATATTGTACAAACAAAATCAATTTGTTTATGTATATATACATAAACCAAATTATCCAAACAAAATCAATCCATATATACCAACACAAACCTAGCTCAACCATACCAACACAAAGAAAAATTAAAATTAAAATAAGAACACAAACCCAGATTAAACATAAGAGCACAAACTTAGATTTTCTAGGATTTTCTTACCCTTTCTTGTCAACCAAACACAAACACAAACTGATCTCTAACAAGAACTCCAAAACATCTCAAACCTAGAAATCAACGATCAACAAATCCATCCCACAACCCACTCCAACAACAAACCCACCCTTCGACCCAGCACTGGACCCAACTGACCACTGCTCACAACCATCGACCACCACCACTGATTTTTTTTTTCACAACTACTATTACACCGATCTCAGCCTCTTTTTAAACCCAAATCAAAACTATGGAAGGTTGTGGAAAGGGGAGGAAATAAGGAGGGGCGAGCAGAAAAGGGAATCGGGGAGGGAGAGACACTGGTCTAAGATAGAGAGACCCACCAAAAGAGAAAGACATCGATCTGAGAGAGAGAGAGAGAGAGAGAGAGAGAGAGAGAGCAAAGCACCGATCTGAGCGAGGAGCTTGAGGCATTTGGGTTTGGGTTTGAGAAAAATCAAGAGATAAAGAGAATGGGTTAGTTAGAGAAAGAAAAAAAAGCACCACAACTAGTTGTGGTGGTGACGATGGCGATGAGCAAGGAGGTAGAGCTTGAAGCTTTTGGCCATGACATTGTTTTGGAAGTGAGAGATCTCCGTTTTTTGGAAGAGAGAGAAGAAGCTTGGAGAATGTTTTAAAAGGGTTGGGGGAACCAATTTTGAGAAGGAAGTTTTGGGTTAAAGTTTTTCTAGGTTTTTGTTCATATGATTGAATATTTTGGTTTTGTGTTCTTTCTTGTTCATGTTTAAGATGAGACCAGATCTGAATTCATGTGTATTTTAGGTTCTAATTTTTTTTTCATTTTTTTTAAAAATAGATAAATTAATTTTCAAAATCAAAAGTTGATGTAGATGCTTATGTCTTTTTTATCATTATTTTATGCTAACGTGGCATTTTTAATATTATTTTATTAGCCATGTCAGCATTTAATGTGCCAACAGTGCACTCTGTTTGCCACATCAGCAATCTCTATTAAGTGAGTAACGGTAAGGACCAAAATGGAACTCGTTAATTGATTTAGGGACTAAAAGTGGTGAAATGAAAATGTAGGGACCAAAATAGAAAATATGCAAAATGTAGGGACTAAAAGTGCATTTACGCCTTTTATGTAATTGGTATATCCTATAACAAAACGCACTGTACTTGTATTTGGATAAATTTACACAGGTTCAATATGATTATTACAAGTGATTGCATTGAAAACATGAAGATTACTCAAGAACTACTCAAGAAAAGTTGAATCTGCAGGTCTCGATACTTGTCGATCTATCGAGATTTATTAAAGCTCGATACCTGTCTCAATACATCTTGATCTATCGAGTTTACGGGATTTCTGATATAGCTTGCAACGTTTTGATTCCTAAAGGCTATTTGTTTATGGGTTTGCATAATCCTTATAAGACTAGCAAAGCCCAAAGTTTGTGTAAGTTGGAATAGGAGAGCCTATTTAAAAGGCCCATTAAGCTCCTATTTAAATAGGGGAGGTGAAGAAAGAAAACCTTAACCCTAGAAAGTTTCATAAGATTTTCTTTTTAAAACCCTAGCCTCCTCTTATAGAAGAAAAGTTCTTGCTGGGTTTCTTGTACGCCTTTGGGTTCTGTAACCAAGCAAATTCTCTAACACCAACATTGTAGATCTTATTGGTGTTTCTATGTGAAGCTGTTGCAAATCAAGTACAACAATCAAAGGATTGTTGTGGAGTTAGTTACGTACTAGGATCCATGTAAAGGAGTTAGTCACAGATTGGAGATTTGTGCATCAAGAAAGAGAAGGTTACTACAAGATCAAGTTTAATTGGGTATTAAAGCAAAGGTTCAACTATAAGTTGGTATTTTGGGATAGACTAGGGTAGTTGGTAAGATTCCTTATACTTGTAATCGCTTGATTGTTGATTAGTAGATTCTTGGGAGTTGTGACCTTAAAATCACCTTGTGAGGTTTTTGCCTTACGAGGTTTTCCTCATTTGTCAACAAATCACCGTGTTAAATTTATTTTCCGCTGCACTAGTATTTTTGGTGATTTGTTGGTGACTACACGATTTGTATGCAATTGAACCTAATTAATCAACTTGAGTGATAGAATTAATTAACTGGGGTCAAGCTATCTTAACCCAATACATAACTCCTCAGTCCTCATATATGGATTGAAGAATTTGAATTTCTAAGAGCCTTTGGGAGCTAAGAAAGGATATAGAGTCAGGCTAAGCATACTCATCCAAATACAGGCTAAAACAAAATCAAGTCTAGTAATACCAAAATTTTCACAACTTCTGAGATTGGCATATGTCGGCATCAACTTCATGGACTTTGTGACTTTCATAGCATTTTTGACAGGCCACAAACGCATTGACCCCTTATGATAAATTAGATTGATTAATTACCCTAGTTATTAATTAATCAAATTAACATGCAATATCACGTGGTAGCACAAACAAATCACCAAAACTAAGTTATGCAGAGGAAAATAAAAGACACGGTGATTTGTTTACGAATGGGGAAAACCTGACGGCAAAAATCCCACCGGGTGATTTAAGGTCACCATTCCCGAAACTCCACTATTATCACAACAAGCGATTACAAGCAAAGAATCTCAAGTACCTTACCAACCTATGGTTGAACCCTTACCCCAATACCCAATTGGACTTGCTCTGTAGTGACAGTTTCTCCTTTCAATGCACGGCTCCCAAGTACGTGACTAACCAGATGCGCAGATCCCAGTACACGACTTTAAATACCAATTAGAGAGAGTTGTTGGCTGCAAAGTTCTTCACTTCATCTACACGATGAAGAACAAGAAGCACTTGGTTACAAAACCCTAAGGCGCAAAGACGCAGTAGCTTCTTTCTGGAGAGAATAAGGCTTCGGTCACCTTTTGCATATGTTTTCCTTCTATTCTCTTGTGTGACGGCCTAAAAAATAAGCCTTATATATGCCTAGGGTTGTGAGAAAAGAAACCCTACACAAATACAAAAGCTTGGCCCAAAAATCAGATCTGGAAATCTGAATTCCCGTAACCTCGATAGATACCTCGATCGATCGGGCAGCTGTCGAGCCTCATTAAACCTCGATAGATAGCTATCTGTCCAGCAGCTATCCGCGGGTGTCCAGCTTTAGTACACATTTTTTCTTCACTTGTTTCTTGGTCCAATTTTCATGGCTTTAATACTAGACTTGAACAACATGTTCTTTGAAGTATTAAACACATCCTAGATCTACCCAAATACAAGTAAAGTGCGTTTTGTCAAAAGATAAGCCAATTACATAAAATAGCAACATATGTTCACAAACTTGAACTACATATGTCCTAACAATCTCCCCCTTTGGCAATCCGTGACAAAACCACAACAAACAAATGAAGATATGAGAGAAGTCATAAAACACTTTAACTCATATTTCAAATGTTACATACAGTAAAATCTATCATAACACAAACTCTTGAAAAACTTTGCAAGAAGAGAGTTTATGGCAAGTAGACTTTGACAACTTGTATTTATGAAACACTTATAAACAAAACACATCAAAGCATCTTTGTGTGAAGCAGAAATAATAGATTGCGTACAAGTAAAGAAACATGTGTATAAAGATAGAAAAGAAACAACACATATAGAGATAGGTGAAGAAAACATACATCATCATATATATACCACTTGATAAATACCATGCTGTATGTAAAAATGGTCACAAGACCTAGGTACATGAACAAGGAGATAAACATTCCCCTTAACAAGATGAAACATAACTCTCCCTTACAAGGGCATGTATTTCTCCCCCTAACTTGTAGAATCTTAAAGAAAGAAACCATAAATTCTCCAATATCTCCCCCTTTTGTCACGATTGACAGAGGGTATAGGAAGCTATAAAGCTTTACCTGAGAAACATAAAGATGATCAAGGATGATCAAAGGGGCACAAAGAATCCATAAAAGATGCATGAATGTAATGAAACAAGATGCTATAGATGACAAGATAAGAAAAACATGCAAAACATGTGAAAAACAATGCATGTAGAGAATCTCGATCAATCAAGAGGTATCAAGGAGCTATCGAGCAGACCTCGATGGATCAAACAGCTATCGATAAGCTATCGAGGATAGAAACTTTCTCGATCGATCCACCTAGCTATCGAGAAGTGTCGAGATTGCGATAACATGCAACTGAAGATCTCGACAGATAAGCCAGGTATCGAGAGGTGTTGAGGATGTGTCGAGATGCCTTTAAAAACAGTTTTTCAAAAGAAGAAAAACACAAACATGAATGCAATCATGCATGCAACTCAACCAAAGATCCAAGCAACACATTAAGCTCTCAAAATCATTTCTCAACAAGAAAAATTAAGCACATGTATCTCAAAACACGCACACACACACACACTAAACAAGTCTAACCAATTTTATATTTCAAAAATAAGTTAAGACAGTTTAGTGAGCATACATTAATGCATGTAAACCTTGTGATGGCCAAATCACATTGTACCTGCACATGTATCAAAAATAGCAAAGAGTATTGCGTGTTGTGTGTGAAAACATCGCAAGATTGCATAAGTGTCTTAATGTTATGACAATTTGAGATATGAGAAAATCACTTTAACTCACACACAATCATAACTGCTTGATGGGGACTATCACCTTTGAGGTACATCCTATAACTCCCACATCTCCTAGAAAACACGCTTGCAATCATATTTTAAAGCATTTTGATCTTTTTGCTTTTTATTTCTTTGCATATTTTTTTTTATTAAGCATATCATGCATGGGCATACAAGAGAAAGAAAAGAAATACCCAATTATGTTAAGCTTTTGACATTGCACTTTTGCTATGCCGAAACATACAGATGCCATTGACATTGCACTTTTGCTATGCCGAAGCATATAGATGTCATATTATGATTGGCGAGTAACAGTGGTGAGATGGTTATTTATGCCTTTCTCTTAGGATTTTCTAGTTTAACCCGTCAAAAAGAGTGATACGAGTGTTAAGTAGAAGAGATCACTTAACCGTACTCATCACAACCAAAGAGCTACAAAGCTCACTTGTTTAGTTGTGCATAAAAATGCTCATCTAAGCTACAGGTGATACAAAGTTTAGAAAACTCTGTTTCAATGGCCATTTTAAGGTTCATAAGAACCAATGTACACAAACACACACTGTTTTTGTATTTTTTTCTGATTTTTCCTTTTTTTTTTTTTTTTTTTTTTGAAAACAAAACAAATAAAAACTAAACAACCAAACAAAAACAGACAAACAATCATAAAAGCATGAAAGAAAGATGCATATGCATGAGAACATGATAGAATGATGCAGATGCATGATAGCATGATTCCAAAAGCAGAGAAGAAATCAAGAAAAGAGAGTCCTTCTTAAGATAGAAAGAATTAAAGCAGAGGACAAACAGAAAAGACAATCAAGTCTTAGACTCCTTTCTCACCCACACAGCACGAGACTTTGGCCGTGAAGATGAAAAGGCACGTGTCCTTGTATGACTACTAAAGGACATAGTAGAATTAAAATTCTCCTGAAACTGAGTTAGAAAGCTCAAGACCTTTAATAACTCTCCAAACAAAGGTGTAGGTCCTTGAGAAGAAACCTGTGACCGATTGGACAAATGCTTATGAGGATACAACTTAAAGCAATTAGGACGAGTGTGTCTAGAAACACCACAATGGTGACAAACATGAGCAGTTTTAGAGCTACTCGGCTTCTTAGAAGGAGGTCTAACCTTAGAGGTTGACAGAGTCCTCAGCTTAGGACAATTTGGCCTAATATGACCAACAATGTGACAATGATGACAAGTAGGGACAAAAACAGATTTATCATTCAACCTAGGAGGAGTTTTAGACATAAGTTTAGAAACTTCAGCGTTAACATTAGTTTGTTTACCTTTGTCTATCCTAGCAATATTAGCCTTCAACTCTTCATTATTCCTTTTAAATGGGGGAATATAAATATCTTTTTCCATTGAGTTAGGCTCCACAACAAGTTTAGCACTAGTTAATTTTTCAACTTCAATTTTAAATTCAACTAGCTGCTCTTCCAAACTCTTAATTTTGTCCACCTAAGATGAAATTTGATTTTTAAAATTCTCATTCAAATTAGTGGCTTCATCCAATTTTGCAATCAAATCGTCTTTTTCAAGCTTGACCTTTTTAAATTTAGCTTTTAATTTTGTAGAATACTTAAGAGATTTCATACAAAAATTATAAAGCTTGCAATAGGCATCATGAATATTATCATCATCATTCAACACAAGATCATGCAAATCAAAACAATTAAGAGTTTCCATGACAACAAGGGTCAATGGATCACACATCAAAGATTAAAACCTAATCAGAGTGTGCCTGCTCTGATACCACTTGACAGGCCACAAACGCGTTGACCCCTTGTGATAAATTAGATTGATTAATTACCCTAGTTATTAATTAATCAAATTAACATGCAATATCACGTGGCAGCACAAACAAATCACCAAAACTAAGTTATGCAACAGAAAATAAAAGACACGGTGATTTGTTTACGAATGGGGAAAACTTGACGGTAAAAACCCCACCGGGTGATTTAAGGTCACCACTCCCGAAACTCCACTATTATCACAGCAAGAGATTACAAGCAAGGAATCCCAAGTACCTTACCAACCTACAGTTGAACCCTTACCCCAATACCCAATTGGACTTGCTTTGTAGTGACAGTTTCTCCTTTCAATGCACGGCTCCCAAGTACGTGACTAATGCGCGGATCCCAGTACGCGACTTCAAACACCAACTAGAGAGAGTTGTTGGCTGCAAAGTTCTTCACTTCATCCACACGATGAAGAACAAGAAGCACTTGGTTACAAAACCCTAAGGCGCAAAGACGCAGTAGCTTCTTTCTGGAGAGAATAATGCTTCGATCACCTTTTGCATATGTTCTCCTTGTATTCTCTTGTGTGACGGCCTCAAAAAGAAGCTTTATATATGCCTAGGGTTGTGAGAAAAGAAACCCTACACAAATACAAAAGCCTGGCCCAAAAATCAGATCTGGAAATCTGAATTCCCGTAACCTCGATAGATACCTCGATCGATCGGGCAGCTGTCGAGCCTCATTAAACCTCGATAGATAGCTATCTGTCCAGCAGCTATCCGCAGGTGTCCAGCTTTAGTACACACTTTTTCTTCACTTGTTTCTTGGTCCAATCTTCATGGCTTTAATACTAGACTTGAACAACATGTTCTTTGAAGTATTAAACACATCCTAGATCTACCCAAATACAAGTAAAGTGCGTTTTGTCAAAGGATAAGCCAATTACATAAAATAGCAACATATGTTCACAAACTTGAACTACATATGTCCTAACAATTTTTACACATGCTTGCCACTAAACCTAGAAAATAAGATAACAATTTATTCTATATGTTAGCTTCAACAAATTTGAGAACTGGAACAATAACATCTTACAGAAGAGCAACAGGACTTGTAGTTTGTAATTTAGAAAACATAATGCCCATTTCAAAAGATATTTATTAGAAGGAATTAAGGAAGCCAGCTGAACCTTCACACAAAGTGAAATTAGGATGTTAATCTGCTCTACCACATATGCTTGGGTATGACTGTATGAGAATTCAGAGTTGAAGAGATGAGTTCAGACTACTTTTCTTTGGGGAAGTAGATAAACTCAACAGAATTTACAGGACTTAGACATATTGATTAAAGTTATATAATTTTTCATAATCTCCAATCATTTGTTATAATTTTACAAGTATTTGAGTTTCTGAACAAGACTTGCATAAAAAATGAGAGATACCAAAGGGAAAAGTTCTTTGTGTTCCACTTGGTATCACTACTTTAATGGAAGAACAAACTTGAAGTATGTACACATTTCATATATCAATTAAAGAACAATGTGAGAATACCACACTTAAAAGTGTAGATATGCTGGTCAAGGTGAACTAGTGGCATAAAACAAAACCAAAACAAAGGCAACTCTGTTTCCCATGCTTTAGCTAGGATAGCTAGATTTTTTTTTTCCTTTGTTAGTATGGATGGAGTATGTTCGAGCTTTTGATTAAATAATATTGGTCGGTCTTTTCCTTAAAAAAAAAATTAAAAATAGGACCCGAACCTTTCAAAAAAAAAAGTTACATTACCCTTCACGACAAGGCTCAATAGACTTAGTATTCACATGGCAATAGATTAAAGTGGCACAAGTAAAAATGAAAAGAACAAGAGGAGCAGACAAAACATGCTATAGGGGCGGTAACAACATAAAAAATAGTACGCTAGTAAATTACTAAGAGTAGAGGCAGGAATTATTAGATTCGATATTAGGAGATTTTTGTTTAGGCTCAGTAGTATGCATTTTTTGAGAAAGAAAAAGATCATGCATATAAAGAAACTTAGCCAAAATCAGCTAAGAGAATAGAGTTTAAGTGTGGTAGAACATCCTCCATCCACATGAGAAGTGTTAGGATGTGTGTCTTTAAATCCTATTGTATAATGCTATGTATGACTTAATGTTGTGGTTGACAAAGTTGTTTTAGTATTATCTAAAAATAATGGTAACATGAATATTTGGACATTATCATATAGTCCATGAGATGCATAGTATGTGATTTAGTCACAAACGATATAAATCACAAGTTCTTTGTAAACTCAGAATTTTAGTTCGTAGTCAGTGATGAAATTGGGCATTTCATCTACGAAGACTATAACATATCAATTAAGATGATTTGTCTTGATCATAGAAATAGAGATTTCTAGTTGGTATGTTGATATGTTTTAAGAGTTAAAACATATTAAACTGGACTGCTGTGAGATTTATTATTCTCTTAATAACTGTCAAATGAATAATAAACTCACGACTTCTATATACATGAACTCTTAATCCTGAGAGGATAATGGACCTAATCATGAAGTGTAGGTTGTTTTGATATATCAGGAGTGAGGTCTAAAGATATGATCAAAACCTCAGTATGTTGGGCAACCACATTTAGTGTTGATGGAACATATATTCTCAAGATGGAATTCATAGTCTCTTAACGGAGATACAAAATATTCCCTTAAAATAAGTTTAATGGGCTTGGTTATTCGGAGTGTTAGGCATAACCACTTTAGTAAGGAGTTACTAAAGTATATATTTATGAAATTGGATTTCATAAATATATGATAAATAACATAAAGAATTAAACCGGGTACTCGAGGAATTAAAATGTAGGAATCTTCAAAGTGGCAGTCTAGATTTTGTATTACTACGAATATTTTATGAAAGGGTTGCATATATAATAAACTCTTGGGGTATAATTTATAAATAAGGCCTAGAGTGCAACTATATTTATATAGTGGTATTAAATATAGTTAATGGTAACTTTGAACTTGTCAAGAGATGACAGAAAAGCCCAAGGCCCATTAGAGCTAGTGTCTTATTGGTCCCTTTTGGTCTCACTCCAAGCCACACACTTAAACCCAATTGGAAAGGCCTAAAAGGCCAGCCTAATTAGATAATCAGTTAGATACAAAGGGAGAAACATATAAAATTTTAGTAAGTAACAACACAATTGTGAAAGTGTGTATGTATGTGAGTGTATGCCACTCTCTCTAATTCTCCATTGGAAACTAATTGAAAGACCACACTTCTTGGGTGTTAGTGGAATTGGAATAAAGATTAAAAGTGTTCCCAAGTGCTCCTGATCATTGTTTTGAAATTCACCACACTAAGGTATACTCTCTTGTACTTAAATTTTGAAATTTACATAGTGCATGTTGTCTATTGCGAATGAAGTAGATTCATTAATTTTCCGCTGCATATGTTTTATATGCGATACAAATATGTATATATCCTACAAGAAGACCGCTAACATGTCTAGCATGTCTAGTAAGATTGTGAGCCACAACATTACAATGTCTGCGGATATGAGAAAAACTAAGAGAATAAAATGAATCATAAAAAAGTTTTGCCTCTGCAATAATATGACCATGGGAGGAGAACGATTCATCTTCACTTATAAGAGCTTTAATGACTATCTTCGAATCACCCTCTAAAATCATAGATGAAAGATTAAGATCATGGGCAAATCTTAGAGCCCTTACTGCTAAAGTTTCAATAGCTGCTACAGAGTGTGGAAGTGGAACTTTCTCCATCAAAGATGCGAGTACCAATCCTTAGGAGTCTCGAATTATCAACCCAAGTCCCGCCTCTCCAATCTCCTTAAAAAATACACCATCAAAGTCAACTTTGACGAATGGTGAAGAAGGAGGAGACCAACTAACACTGTTGCTTTGGTAAGTTGGTGGGGAAACTGGGTTAACTGGATTGGCTTTAACAAAATTGGATAAGAGCTAATTTGCCATGAGAATAACATCAGATATAGGAAAGGGTTTGTCTTCAACCATCAATATGTTTCTGCAAAACCTTAAAGTCCAGATAAGCATTGCAACCTTAGCCAAATTCCTTTCCTCAGAAATAACGTGTAGGACCAAGCTTAGAAATTTTGGAAAAATTTCAAACCTGCGAAAACTCCACAATGAATTTGAATCCCATATAGCTGAGACTTCAAAGCACTACCACAAAGCATGGAATGCATCTTCAGGCACTTGTTTGCAGTCGTCACACATCAGATCAGATAGGACTTTCCCTCAAACTAAAGCTTCTTTGACTAGTAGAGCATCTTTACTGGCTCTCCACCCCAAATTTCTCACTTTATTCAACAACCCCATATGTGTTTCCAAATTTGTTGGTATTGGTCTTGATTTCCTGGAACACGAGATGTCGATGCTCTAATATTTACAAGAAAGTTGTACCCCAATTTTACTGAAACACTCTAGAGCAGACATGAGGCCAAATTAGTTTGTCTTCCAAGCCACCTCATCCTAGAGGAATTCCCTTGATCAATTCCAATTTATATGGCAGAAATAATCGGGACAGTAACTTTGAATTCCATTGGTTTGTAGCAGGATCAATTAGCGAGTTTACCATAGCTTTAGAGAAAGAGGTAACCGCTAGAGACTGAATTCAAGAATGAACCAAGGAAGATAGCCACACATCATACCAGATACTTACAGCATCACCAGTCCTTATTCTCCATCTTGCTCCCTTAATTAAAACATCTCTTCCCATCAAAATGCTCTTCCAAGCATATGAACCTGAGTTTGATGCAGCAGCTTCCATGAAGGAACAATTACGAAAAAACCTTGCTTTAAAGACTCTATAACATAGGGAATGCTTATTGTGGAGAAGGTGCTAGACCTGCTTAGCAAGAAATGCGTCATTAAATAAACTCAAGTCTTTAAACCCTATACCTCCTTCCAACTTTGGTTAACATAGGGTTTCCCACTTCACCCAATATATCTTTTGATGATCACCTCTTTGGCCCCACCAAAATTTCTTGATTAAGCATTCAATCTTGGTACAAAGCCCTAATGGAAGTTTAAAGCAATTGATGGTGTAGGTTGGAATAGCCTGGACCACGACTTTAATTAGCACTTCTCTTCCTGCTTGAGACAAAAGCTTTTCCTCCCAACCTTGAAGTTTTTGCCAAACCTGCTCTTCAATATACTCAAAGCTAGCCTTTTTCTTTCTCCCTATCAAAGATGGCAAGCCTATATCTTTGAAAATCCCAAGGCATTTTTGATAAGTTGTCTATTATCTTTAGAAGTGGACTTGTTGGAAAAAATGGTTGTCTTGCTTTTGTTTATCCTTTGCCCTAAAAAATCACCGTAGGTATCAAAAATCTCAAGAACTTTCTGACACTCCTGTTGGTTAGCTCTACAAAACAAAAAACTATCATTTGCAAAAAGAAGGTGAGTTAATTTTGGACCACTTCTATACAAAGAATACCTTCATAAATTTCCCAAGGCTGCCTAGTGTTGACACCTCATTTTGCAACCCGCATTTAACCCACTTGGAGGGTAAAAGGGTAATTTCACCTTGGAAATATGCATCTTGATTTTGGTCATTAGATCCTTAATCTCATTTCACCAAAATGATCTTGATGTTGTAACGATCAAATCGATTAGTTATAAGCCCTAATCGGACCATCAGATTGAAAGTTATCATCAAATCAAGTTTTAATGGCCGAGATGCACTATCACAAATTGAGTCCGACTTTATGTGATTATGAACAATTGATTCCAATTGGTTATAATTGTAATCAATTTGAAATTAATGATGTGTCATAATTTGATTGGTTAGGACTACATTTTATGGTAAGGTTGCATACACCTAATTAATTAGATAGTTAAACATTAATTATTCAATGAGTAATTTGTGCAATTATCTTTTAATTAGGGTAAATTTGGAACTAATTAGGTCTGAAATGGAGTGATTGGAGCCTATTAATGTTAATTGGAAACTAATTTGGGACCTATTAATGTTAATTGTGCTGAAACCATTTTTCTAAGAAATGACCTCTGCTCACTATTTCATTGATATCTCTCAGAATATTTTGAATCTGTGAATGAGGTTAATTTTTCCAGAAACTATACATCCAGGGCTTCAATTTGAGCATAAGAACGAGACAATTCCAATCAGAATTGAGTCAGATATAATTTTTCAAAGTTGGCTCTACAAGCTGTTACAGCAGCTACGGGAAAACCGAATTTTGGCTTGCTCCTTACTCCCACCAATCTCTCCATTTAATGCACCAAATTTCTCCAAAAGCTAAAATGAGGTCTAGTTTCATGATTCATTGTCAACCCTCATTAATGGCCTTCCATTCATATTTCCTCCACCATTACTATATAAACCCCCCTCCTTCATTCCAAGAGGAACAAAAAAAAAAACCCCTCTCTTCTCATTTCTTAAGTTCTAGGAAGTTGAGTAGTCTTATCATATTTTGGTCTTCTTGAGACTCAAAGTATTGAGTAAGACTCACTCTTCCTCTCCTAACTCTTCTTTTTCTCCACCCATAGGACCTCTCTCAAAAGTCTCCTCATCCACCATATGGATCTTGCATGAAGGTATAATTTCTTTTACTAACTTGTTTTTTATGTTGCCATGATAGGAATTTAGGATTAAAGCATTATAGTAACTGTTTAAATTCCCTTGAATATGTTTGAATGTTCTTAAATATTCTTATGTGTTCATCACATGTTCTTGGTTGTTCATCATATGTTCATACATAACACTAGTTTTAATCTTAAATTCATATAAAAAAATATGAAAAACATGTTTGTTTAATAATTCTTTCAAATCTTTGAATCTAGGATATCACCATCCACACACATTCCCTAGAATTCATTTTTCAATCCAAATGCAATGCTTAATAAATTGAATTAGGGTTTATCAGATGCACACATATTAAATTCATCATGTAAATTGATTGACATATTAGATGATATGATATGAATGTTGGCCACCATAGTCTAGAAGACCGGTTTCACCGGGCAAGGTGGGTGCCTAACACCTTCCCACCTTGTAACATAGCCTCCGAACTTAGATCAAGAGTTAGTAGATTAAATGCTTGTCCATGTAATTTTCAATTTTTAGATTGTAACTAGGAAACAAAGCCATGTACTTTTTCTTAGATTGTGTCTAGGACCAAAGCCATGTAATTTTCCTATGACCAATGTAAATTCTATTGAAAATTAATAAAATGATGAATTTTTCAATTTTGGTTTTCTTATTTTTCCAATAATTAAATAAGTGGCGACTCCATTGTAAAACCCTTAATCTAAAGGGAGAAATATAACTAGTCAAACCTCCATTTTGAGAGGCAATAACACGACTCCACCCATTCACGTGGGTTTGGCCCAACACACTTATTATAAAACGGGCTGGGGGGCATGGTCTCTCACACCTAGTGAGATATGAGCCCATAGAGGCCCTCAATACAAAGGAGAAAGAGAAATGGTGATAGAGGATCGCCTTGACAGATGCTCAAGTTGTATAAATCATTCCCTTTGGCTCCCCATTATTCAAAATGGAATATGAAACTGATTTAACATAGACCATCATAAATTTTATCCATTGATCTCATCATTGCTTCAAGATACGACCATTCCACTTTGTCATATGCTTTGCTCATGTCCAGCTTAATTACCATAAAATCATCATTTCCCGCATGTTTCTACATGCTATGTAAAGTTTTAAAAGCCACTAAAATGTTATCAGAAATTAGTCTCCTCTTAGTAAAAGCACTTTGATGTTTCATAATAATCTTAGGTAAAAAATTTTGAGCCTATTTGCCAAAACCTTCAAAAAGATTTTGTACAAGAAATTACAAATACTAGTAGGCCTAAAATCAGAGACCAATTCTGAACTCTTAACTTTAGGGATGAGAGTAATGAAAGTATGATTCAATTGATGGGGATAGAGAAGTACAGATTGAGTCACCTCATACCCTATAAGCTACTAGTAATTTTGATAAAAAATAGGAGGCATACCATCGGGTCTAGGGGCTTTTAGTGACACCATTTGCTTAATTGCTGCTTGAACTTCCCATTCTTGAAATTCTAAGGCTAATTGATCATTCATGTCTGTTGTAATGGATTGTTGGTTAGATGCCAAAGTGGTACTTGGACTATTCGGTTTGGTGAAGAAAAAAGTTCTTGACAATAGTCAAGAATGGTGGTTGCCACATCTTCTGTACTAGAGACCCAAACACCATCATAATTTCTAATAGAGGAAATTATGTTCTTACAGTCTCTCTAGGAAGCTCTATTATGAAAGTACTTAGAATTCTTATCCCCATGTGTTGGCCAAAGAGCTTTGGATCATTGGAACCACATCCTCATTTCTTTGTAAAGTAAGATCTTGATATCTTTCCGAAGCTCTCTAATACGAATATTCACCCCAGAAATCTTTGCCTCATTCTTGACTTTGTGAAGTAACTCTATCTTTTGTTTAAATTCTTTCTTCACATTGCCAAAGTTTTTCTAGCTCCACCTCTTAAGCTCTCTGCCACACTTATCTTTCTTATAAACTATTTGAATAGTTGGATTTGCGTAAGCATGGGAAGACCAAACTGCCTCCATTGGAATGGTTTTTGAAATCGAGGAAGTTTCAACCCTGTTGATACAATCCATAAGGGGCAGTGATCCAAGGTGTTTACACGAAGGTGATGAACCCTTGTGCCTCTAAACTATAGTAACTAATGACTGTTTTCTTGGCTCCTATCTAATCTCTGCCAAATTGACCTCCCATTATCAAAGAGCTCCATCCATGTGTACTTTGGCTCAACGTATTCTAGAACGATGAATCCACACTAATACAGTGTGATGCCTTAATTTGATTGATTGTGTGATGTGTGTGGGTGTGTGATAAGTTCCACATTAAATATTTACTAGGTTGAATTGGACTTTAACAACCACAAGGAGCCTCAATCGTGACTAGTCCTTTTGAGGTATAGTGTAGATGTGGCTAGCATTTTTCCTTAGGTCGTTACATATGGTATCAGAGTCAGCCCGGTAACCCCATATGGGCTCGGAGACACTGCTCCATAAAGTGGACCCTAACAAGGACGTTAGGGATTTAAGTGGGGAGATTGTGATGCCCCAATTTGATTGATTGTGTGATGTGTGTGGGTGTGTGACGAGTCTCACATCGGGTATTTACTGGGTTGAACTAGGCTTTATTAACAACTACAAGGAGCCTCAATTGTGACTAGTACTTTTGAAGTATAGCACAGATATGGCTAGCGCTTTTCCTTGGGTCATTACATATGGTATCAAAACCGGCCTGATAGCCCCGTGTGGGCTTAGAGACACTACCTACAAAATGGGCCCTAACAAGGATGTTGGGGATTTAAGTGGGGGAGATTGTGATGCCCTAATTTGATTGATTGTGTGATGTGTGTAGGAGTGTGATGAGTCCCACATCGGGTATTTATTAGGTTGAACTGAGCTTTATTAACAACTGCAAGGAGCCTCAATTGTGACTAGTCCTTTTGAGGTATAGTGTAAATGTGGTTAGCGCTTTTCCTTGGGTCATTACATATGGTATCAAAGTCGGCCTAGTAACCTCGTGTGGGCTCAGAGACACTACCCCCACAAAATGGGCCCTAACGAGAACGCTAGGGATTTAAGTGGGGGAGATTGTGATTCCCTAATTTGATTGATTGTGTGATGTGTGTAGGTGTGTATAGGTGTGTGATGAGTCCCACATCGGGTATTTATTAGGTTGAACTGAGCTTTATTAACAACTACAAGGAGCCTCAATTGTGACTAGTTCTTTTGAGGTATAGTGTAGATGTGGCTAGCGCTTTTCCTTGGGTCATTACATATGGTATCAAAGTCGGCCTGGTAACCTCGTGTGGGCTCAGAGACACTACCCCCACAAAATGGGCCCTAACTAGGACGTTAGGGATTTAAGTGGGGGTGATTATTATGCCCCAATTTGATTGATTGTGTGACGTGTGTAGGCATGTAATGAGTCCCACATCAGGTATTTATTGGGTTGAGTTGGGCTTTATTAACAACTACAAGGAGCTTCAATTGTGACTAGTCCTTTTGAAGCATAGTGCAGATATGGCTAGCGCTTTTCCTTAGGTCGTTACATCCAATATGTCCTGAAACAATAGTAGTTGGGCTTGATTTTGGTTTGCACCACCAAGTTTTTGACTGACTTAAAAGTTCGTTAAAATCGACTAAACATAACCACGGAAGAGACGAATGATTATTCAAATCTCTCAGCAAGCTCCAGGACTCATGTGTTAAATGAATAGCTGGTTCCCCATAAAACCCAATAAATCTCCATGCATCTCCTTGCCTTTATTAACAAAAGCATTAATGTGATTTTTCAAATGGGTTTCAACCCTCAACATCAATAGTATTTCTCCAATACAAAACTAATCCTCCCCTTCTGTTATTCCTAGGAACAAAGAACATGTTTTCGAAATTCAAATTTCTCTGTAATTCTTTGAGCCTTGCTTCTTTCACCCATGTCTCAACTAAAACATGACAGAGGGATCTTTTACCTAGACTAAATCACCGAGCTCCTATCCAGTACACAAGTTCCCAAGCCCATGGCAGTTCCAAGTTAAGCAAATCATTGTGCTTGGCATGGCCGAATAATAGCCTCTACCAAACCAATAAGGGTCCTACTATCCTTTTTAGAAACCTATAATTTTTCATTAGGTAATTGAATTTTGGAATCATCCATTTGTTCTTCCATAAACTTTCCCAAAGAAATTGCATGCATGACAGAATCTTTCGAAGCCACTTGACGTGTGAGTTTTTTCCACTTTCGTGGTATTGTTTTAGCTTCAGTTATGGAGTGTGGGCTAGTCGTAGGGGGGAAATAAAGGAGTGTGAGTGCCCCCGAAACTTTTCCAAAACTGTTGCCTCTTCATCTTTAAGAATCTCTCTACCTGAATCACTAATTGAGAATAGAGTAATGTTACAGACACAAATTATTTCACAATATTTTTACAAACTGTTGATGTGGCTTTAGCATTTTCTAAATAGTTATTATAAGTAAAAATTTGATGTTAGTGATGGGCTCATATTAGAACTAGTAAGAATTTGCCACATCAGTAGTTCGTCAAAATATTGTAAAATAGTTTGTGTCTGTAGCATTACTCTTGAGAATATTAAGCTTTCCTTAGAGGTCTCCTCAGAAACAGCAATATCTACCTTATCATATTTATTTAATTCCGAATCAATCTCATTAATTTGAAATTCTGATGAATATTTTGGGTATTGGTACAACAAATATCAGCTGTATTTTCCAGTATAGTAAAATTGACTTACTTGCCATGTAAATAAGTGGGTGGTTACAAGAAGAAGTAGAGGGAATTTTTTTTGTTTATAAAAAATGTAGAAGTTTTTTTCTAGGAAAAAGAAAAAGAAAAATTAGATTTTAACTTTATAGTTTCGGATATATTTCTATTAATATATTTCAGTTAAATCTTGAAGTTTCTAAAAACATATTATTTAAAGCTTCTATAACTTTTTTTCCTATTAAAATGTTAAATATCATGTACTAACTAATTTAAAAGAAATTTATTTCAAAGTTTGAGTTTTAAATGAAACTTTCTCAAAACATTACCATTTAAATTGAACTTATTTGAACTCAAATATAAGATTTAAAAGAATGTTTTTAAAAACTTTAGTATTTAAATGAAACATGATAGTCAAAAGATTAAAGTTTCAAAAAAATTTCCAAAAATTTTACAAAAAATAAATAAAACATTTCCAAAATTTTAAAGTTTAAAAAGTAATTTATTATTAAAAAAAAAAAAGAAACACAGAAAGAAGAGGAAGTAGGAGCCATAGAGATCATATAATATACATAAGAACCTATTATAATTGTGAGTTTAGTGGGTTGTTTATTGGTGTTGAATGTTAGAAATTAGTGCCCTAAAATCATATTTTATTATGTTATATATGACATTATGTATTAAATAATGCAATTATTTTTATTATCTAAAATAATAATAACATGAATATTTGGATATTATCATATAATCCTTGAGGTATATTGTATAAATAATGATAATATGAATATTTGGAAATTATCATATAATCTTTGAGAAGCATTGTATGTGTTTTAGTTGCAAAAAATATAAATCATAAGTTCTTTGTAAACTCAATATTTTGATTTCGTAGTTGGTGATGAAATTTGACATTTTATCTGCAAAGACTACTTGTCAACTAAATATAAATCATAGTTGTAAATATGTCATGATTTTCATTTACATAAACTCTCAATCCCGAGAAAATTGTGAACCTGAACATGAAATGTTGTTTCTTTGATGTATTAGGAATGAGATTAATTTTAACGATCAAAACCTCAATAAGTTGAAAAATCACACATAGTGATGAGGGAACACATTTTCTCAAAATGGAATCCATAGTCTCTTTTTATCAAGAGAAAATATTCTCTATAGATAAGCGTAATGGATTTAGTTATTGTGTTAAGCCTAACCATTATAGTAAAGAACTATAAAGATTATATTTTACGAAATTAGATTTCATAAATATATGAATAACTTAGAAGGATTAAACCAATAAATCAAGAATGAGATAGTAATTTTCAAAGTGACAATTATACATTATAATTTTGTGTAACTATGAATATTTTAATAAAGGGGTTAATTTATTTGATAATAAAGTATTGGGATATAATTTTGTTAGAAAGTCTAGAGTGCAATTATATTTATGGGTAAACTACATATTTGGTCCCTAATTTTTTGGTATTGTGTCAAAATGGTTCTTACTATTAAGTGATGGATGGAAAATGTTGACGTGGCTAATGGTCGAAATAAAATATTTGTTTAATGCCACGTATGATAGCCACCTGAATTGCCATGTCAACATTACATAAACTTTTTCTTAACGAAAAAAAAAAAAAAACACCCAGCTTAGTGAGTTGCTCATGTCCAAACATGTGAGGTTCAAATTAGGATCAAAATCCCTAACATAGTAGCACAATTCACCGAGAAGCACTAGCTTCAATATCAAAATCTGATGGTGAAGACTGGAGGCAAAACCCAACTTGACGCTGATCGACTGATGACAAAAAGAACTTTTCAAAAATGATTTTGCATATGAATGACTTTTTGTAGCTAAGAACACAGGTGAGATCCAATGGAAAAAATAGAGAACTCCTCTCTTGAGATCCATCTCGATAGCAAGATTTAGGTATGGTTCATTGGTTTGCATTTGCAAAAAATTTACAACATTTTTCTTGTAATTAATCAATTTGTTAAGGACAAAGAGAAAAAAAAAGAGAAAAGAACAAAAAGTAATTGACTACATTGTCAATGTCTAAACTTGATTGGTGAGCCTTAAGATTGATAGGCCACAAATGCGTTGACCCCTAGTGATGAATTAAGTTGATTAATTAGCCAAGTTAACATGCAAATGCGTGGTAGCACAAACAAATCACCAACAAACTTAAATATGCAGCAGAAATTAAATTGACATGGTGATTTGTTTACAAATGAGGAAAACCTACACGGCAAAAACCTCACTGGGTGATTTAAGGTCACCACTCCCGAAACTCCACTATTATCACAACAAGCGGTTACAAGTAAAGGAATCCCAGTATCTTACCAACCTATAGTTGAACCCTTACCCCAATACCCAATTGAACTTGTTCTGTAGTAACAGTTTCTTCTTTTGATGCACGGCTCCTAGTACGTAACTTCAATTGTGCGGATCCCAGTACGCAACTTTAATTCACCAACTAGAGAGAGAGTTGTTGGCTACAAAGTTCTTCAATTCATCCACACGATGAAGATCAAGAAGCTGATTGGTTACAAAACCCTACGGTGCACATACACAGCAACTTCTTCACAAGAAAGATGAACTAGGGCATGAACTTCATCTCGGATCACAAATTGCTTGAACAAGGATTTCTCAATACTTGTGCAACTTATGTACAGTTTGACGACTCTTAAAATAATCCTTTTATATGTCTAGAGTTAGAAGAAAAGAAGTCCCAAAGACATATCTACGGATTGGAATCATAACAAAACTTAGAATTTGTTTTCCTTAAATCTCGATAGCTATAGGTGTTGAGGAGCTGTCGAGAAGCTGTCGAGCCTCGAGGCTGAAATAGCTTCTTAAAGCTCAATAGATGCAGGTGTCGAAACTAGGTGTCGAGCTTTAATAACTTGCACTTTCCAGCTTGTTTCTTGGACAAACTTGATGACTTCAACACTTGATCTTGAAACACAGTTTCTTGAAGTTTTAAACACATCCTAAATCTACCCAAATACAAGTAAAGTGCATTTTGTTAAAGGATAAGCTAATTACATAAAATAATGACATATGTTCAAAACAACTTGAACCACATATGTCCTAACAGAGATGATATTTCTAAATTCTAACATGGTGGGCCAAAGTGTATAGCTTTCACACATACAGCAAGAGAGAGTCTAAATTTGGGTGCCCGATTCCAAATTCATGCCACATGAGAGTCATTTTTTATTTAGTTTAATTTCTCTGTTAGCCATGTTAGTATTTTTTATCTATCACTTAATGGTAGGGACCATTTTGACACACTACTAAAAAGTTAAGGACCAAATTGACACATTTAAAAGGTTAAGGACCAAATTGAAATATAACGTAAAAGTTAGGGACCAAACATATAAATTATTCTATATTTATATATTGGTATTAAATGCAATTAATGTAATTTCCGTTATGTTAAGAGTTGATAGATAAGTCCAAAACTCATTGGAGTTAGAGCATTATTTCTCTTTTTGGTCCTATCTTAAGCCATACACTAGAGTCAATTGGGTTGGGCTGGCCTAAAGGCCAACCAAATTAGTTAACTAGTTAAGTATTTAATAATAATTATTAAATAGGCAGTTGTTTGTACGTATGATTAAAAAAAAAACATTTGATTTTCTAGAACACAACTTTTGAAAAAAGAAAGAACGTTCAGGACTAATTAAGAAACCACACATCTTGAGTACCAAAAGTAGACTATGGTAATGAAACTTTTCGTCACAAAATGTCCTTATTTCGTCACCAAAGACATATGGTGACGAAACAGCATTCGTCACCTAAGTCTTGTCACCAAATGTCCTGGTGAGGTGACAAAAATTTTTCATTACCTAATATTTTCATCACTAAACATTATATTCAAAGATCAAATAATTTCGTCACAAATGATTCTAAATTTGTAAATTTTTTAATTTGACCATATAAGGTGATGAAATATTAATTCGTCACCAATTTTTGCTTATAGTCAGTTCAACCTATTGGTGACAAAAATTTCATCACCATTTTTTGCCACCAATCTCATATCTGCACAAGTATAAAGAAAGATACATCAATAACATATATATATATATATATATATATATATATACCAAAATCAAAAGGAATTAAAAAAGTATGATAAAAAAAATAGAATCTAGAAAATGAAATTGAAATAAGAAGGAAGAAAAAAATGACAACAAAATTTTACAAATCTGAAAAATAAAATGCAAAAATAAAAGAAGAAGAACCATAAGAAGAGAAGAGTGAAAGAAGTTAAAAAGAAAAATTACTCACTTATGAGATAGTGAAGGTGAACAACCACCAATTTGTTTTGGATTCCTAAGCCAAAAAAGAGAAGACCCATAAGAGAGAGAGAGAGAGAGAGAGAGAGAGAGAGAGAGAGAGAGCTTACCAAGGAAGTGAAGCTTGGCTATGAGGTGAGAGAAAGAGACCTGATGGAGTTTAGATTTTTAGAGATTTATTTTCTGCTTTCACTTAAAAAATTATTTTTTTTAAAACTATCGAAAACCTATGGTGACAAAATTATTTGTCACCAAATATAGTGATTTTGCGCCCAGCAATTCAAATCTATGCCCAGCAATTTGAATCGATGCCCTTTTTTTGACAAATAGGTGACAAAAAACTATTGTCACCAATGATACTTATATTTTTTATATTTATATTTGGTGAAGATATGAGATTTTCGTCACCTATTGCTAGTATTTGGTGACGCATATTTTCATCTCCCTAGATCTCACCTTTTGTGATGAAATAGTTCGTCACCATTGACCTTGTACCTAAAACTTTTAATGGTGCCATCTTTTTCATTTATGACCTAGAGTGAGAGTCTGCCATGGTTTGGGTGCTTAGGACACCTCTCTTTTGGGTAGTTGTGTGGAATCGCCACTTATTTTATATACAAAAAAAAAGGAAAAAAAAATAAAATACAATTACATGTCCAAAAATTCCTCAAATGTCATTTATTGACTATGGAAATACAATTACATCATGGTAGAATAACTTTACAAGGTTTTGGACCTAGTAACAATCTATGCAAAAATTACCAAACTTTGGTCCTAGTTACAATCTACCAAAAAGCAAAAGACAAAACACTAATCTACTAACCAAAATCCTAAGTTCGGGGGTTAAGTTATGAAATGAGAAGGTATTAGACACCCATTTTGCTCAGATAGAGTCTAGTCTTCTATACTCTAATGACCATCATATACCCTTTTGTATGATGTTGAATGATATGTTGTAACACACATGACAAACACTTGACAAAATTAATTCAAATAAATTTGTCTTAAGAATATGCCCTCTTTTTAAAGAAAAATCAAATCTGTTTTGAAAGGTTGAAAAAAGGTGATATTTGGTTAATAAAAAAAATTAGATCTGTTTTGTAAGGTTAAAAAAGAGGGGATTTGGTTTATAAAAATCAGATATGTTTTTGTAAGGGATAAAAAAATATGAGATTTGGTTTATAAAAATCATATCTATTTTGTAAATGATAAAAAAAATGGGATTTTGTTATGAAAAATCAGATCCTGTTTTTGTTAGGGATAAAAAAATGAGATTTGGTTTATAAAAATCAGATCTATTTTGTAAAGGATAAAAAAAATGGGATTTTGTTATGAAAAATCAGATCTGCTTTGTAAAGGATAAAAAATGGGATTTTGTTAAGAAAATCAGATATGTTTTGTAAAGGATAAAAAAAATGGGATTTTGTTAAGAAAAATCATACTTGTTTTGTAAAGGATAAATAAATGGGATTTTATTGAGAAAAATCATATATGTTTTTAAAAATTACAAAAAAAATGAGATTTTTATTAAAAGATGACTCATATTCATAATTCAAATCTATTATGTATGCATCACATGTTAAAAACAAAACTTTAGCCTAACTCTTAATTCCTTCTTTGAAATTTCAAAATTTGCAATTTTTATTTAATAAGAAAACTTTTTTAAAAAAAATGTTAGGTCTATATTTAATGAAAATTCAAATCTCTTTTGTGGTCAAAAAAATTTAGATCTATATTTATTGAAAACACAGATCAATTTTGTCCAAAAAAAATTCAGATTTGTATTTAATGTAAATACAGACCTGTTTTTTTATTCAAAAAAATTTTCAGATCTATATTTAATGAAAATATAGTTCTATTTTTCACTCGAAAAATTTTTTAGATCTGTATTTAGTGAAAATAAAAATCTGCTTTTACTTTAAAAAAAATGTTTTGTTGATTAATAGCAGATTTTGAAATCAAAGAAAAAAAATTAAAACATACAATCAACTAAAGAACATATCAAAGAAAATTACAGCTTAGTATCTAAGCATGGCAAACATGAATTAAGAACAAGGCACAATAAAAATCAAACATATTAACCAAATTCATGCAATGAACAATCACAACATATTAATTAATGGAAAATAAAAAGAGTCAGAAGAATGAAACTAAATACCTCTTGCATGAGCGTGCTCTTCAATAGAAGAATATTTTATAAATCAAAGAAATTTTCACTTCTTTGAGGTCTAAAATACTTTACTTACAAAAAAGAAGTTCTTAAAGCAAAAGTTCTAGAATGTCTTTAACGTAAGGGGAGCAGAGAAGTCAGAAAAGAAGAGCCCGAAATTCTGATTTTTTTTCCCCTCTATTTATAGAAGTTAGGATGCTTAAAAAATAAGCTGAATAAGATCAAACACGAATTGGAAGGCGTCCTTATCTCTAAAAAGTCAAAAAAAGATAGGTTTTATCTCAATTTAGAGGTTCCTGAGCCAAGCCACACATTTGGGCCAATCGGCACTTACCGTATGTCAATCGGCACCCCTAGAGTGCCAATAGGCCCTCTTGGGTGCCAAGCCCACTTTTGAGTTTTTGTTTGATTTGGACTCCTTTTTTGAGCCAAAAATTGCACCTAGGCGCGTTTTTTATGCATATTCTAAAAATTAATCCATTTTGCTTGATATTTAAGTCTTTAAAGTGATAATTATCCGATAGATTAATATTCTAAAAAGACTTAATTATCGATAACTTCTTTATTATCTGATTATCCACTTTATTCCTATGCAAGGAAACCTATTTTTGACACTAACCAACCACCAATCACAAAATAATTTAATTAATTTTAATTGTTTAACCAATTAGAATTAATTTAAATTAATCATGTGTGGTCAGTTCCACCCAAACAAAATGCATGCAGAATATGAAAACTCGATCATATGATATCTTTCGATCCGACGGTCCAATTTAGGAATCAGACATACCATCGTGATCTTTAGAATCTCATGATCATTTTTATGATATGCAATGAATGAATTAATGCATGTAATGCAACTCTAAATTTTGAGTATAGGAATGGTCATTCTAGCCATCTTCCATTATTAAATTATGGGTATAAAATCAAGTGTCTACGGAATGCCCCTCATTGACAGAGCTTGCAAAGCGAATGTCATTGTAAAAAAAAGACACTGATTTTAGCAGCCATGATTTAATCGAGGTTGACTTTTCAAAGATTACCTAGCCCTAGAACCCAAAACTTCAAGACATAGAACTAGTGTTTGGCTATTTTGTAAAAAAAATGAGAGCAGTAAATACTTAATCTACTTGATAACTGATTAACCTGAACTAAATCTTGAAATTTAAGATGACTGAGAGGCTTCTCTATCTCAATCTACATATAGGGGTATGACCAAGAGGCTTCTTGATCTTGATCTGAATGGAAGGTAACCAAGAGGCTTCTCTATCTTGGAACTTAAGGCGATTGAGAGGCTTCTCTATCTCAATTTGAATCTGGAGGCGCAAGAGGTTTCTCTATCTTGATTTGAATGGAAGGTAATCAAGAGGCTTCTCTATCTTGGAACCTGAGGCAATTGAGAGGCTTCTCAATCTCAATCTGAATCTGGAGGTGACCAAGAGGCTTCTTTATCTTGATCTGAATGGAAGATAACCAAGAGGCTTCTCTATCTTGGAACCTAAGGTGATTAAGAAGCTTCTCTATCTCAATTTGAATGAAAGGTAACCAAGAGACTTCTCTATCTTGGAACCTAAGGCAATTGAGAGGCTTCTCTATCTTAATCTGAATTTGGAGGTGACCGAGAGGCTTCTCTATCTTGATCTGAATGGGTGTTAACCAAGAGGCTTCTTTATCTTGGAACCTAAGGTGATTGAGAGGCTTCTCTATCTCAATCTGAATAAAAGGTAACCAAGAGACTTCTCTATGTTGGTTTGAACCTAGGGCGATTGCTTGCAAAAGACCAAAGTTTGGGATTAGATTTTAAATGATCGGTGTTTTGTTGTTCCACTATTTTGAGATGTGTGATTTTTCTCTCTTTTTTTTATGACTTGAATTTCCTCTTTAGAAGGGAAAATCATTGATTTCTTTTGAAGACCTTCGAAGAAAATTATTTCCATCATTTATTCTTTTTGAAATTTGAAATTTTCTTTGAAAAGTGACACCCTTTGTTCTTGATCATCCCTAAAAAAGTTCTATTTTACCTCCTTCAAAATTGAAATTTTCTTAAAATTGATACCATTTGTCTTTGAAAATTTTTGAAAAGCTCTTTTTTTTTTTTTTTTTTTTTTCATCATATGTTTTTTTATTCCAACATCATCATGTTTCATTTTAGAGAGAAAAAAAATGTTTTGTTTTTGGGTGAGTTGATTGAGTCAACTCAGTTAAACTTGAGTTGACTCATCAACTCAAGTGTAACCAAAGGAGGGACCGAATTTTTGGCCCCCTTTTGCACTTCTCTCCATCATTTTTGTTTTACTCCTTCAACCTCTCCTCTTCCTCCCTTGTTACTACTCACAAGCTTCTTCCTTTTGAATTTTTTTCATTCCCACACCTTTTCTTGCTTAGAAAATCACTTGTTTAGGCTTTTAAACTTGATTTCATCCATTTCCCTCAATATCTTTTCAA
Source organism: Castanopsis chinensis (assembly GCA_032878915.1). Taxonomy (NCBI): domain Eukaryota; kingdom Viridiplantae; phylum Streptophyta; class Magnoliopsida; order Fagales; family Fagaceae; genus Castanopsis; species Castanopsis chinensis. The sequence continues at coordinate 2,559,549 of JAVQMG010000090.1, forward strand.
ATCTTTGTCTTCTTGACTACATTTGCAACAAACCCATTTTCTTGAAAACCATCCTTAAACTTCCATTTTTGTTTTTGCACTTTCATGGCATCTTCTAAGGGGCCATCTTTTCTTACTTTCAATGGGAAGAAATATCATCCATCCCTTGAATGGAATGAGGAAGAGGGGCTCCTTCAAGACCTTAGCACCCATGCTCCACACTCATCCAAAAAGGACTTTAAGGTGAGTTCATTTTTTTGTTTCTTTGTTGGCAAATTTGTTGAGAGCTTGATTGTGGGACATTGTCATTTTTTTCTTGTTTGTTTCTATTGGGATTTTGAACAGTTTATGATTTGGTTGGAAATCCTTGTGTGATCATGTTGTGCTCTTTGTTTTGGGGCATTTTTGAATTGTTGAGTTATTAGGTATCATGAAATTTAGACAATGTTGATGACTCATGAAGCTTGGTATTGTTTGTAGATTGTGATATTGTTGAATGAATTTTGACTTGAATGCAGTGGATATTGAAATCATGAGAATTTGATGTGTAGGCTTGATTGAACAAACTCATTTTTGATGAGCGTAGAATTTTGTTGGAATGTGTGAGTCTTATTTCATGAACATGGAAATTTTTATGAGTATAGGTATGGAAATTTTTTTTTTTTTTTTTTTTTGAGCATGAAGGGTTTTTGTTGGACATAAAATTTTTTTGGTTTTTGTTGGGCATGGAATTTTTTTGCATATGCTTGAGCCATTGTTGAAGGATCTTATGGAGATGAAGGATTTTTAGGTTGATAGGGGCTATTGTTGGGATGTCATTGGATTTGAATTTATGGAATGGCCTTTGGGTTTGGCTAAAATTTTTAGGGTATTGTTTTATTTGTTGGGATTTTGGAATGAGTATTTTGGGACATGGCGTTTTGTGAACACCTTAGTGATTGGCTAAACTTTGTTTTGCAGAACCTCAAGAGTCAAGGTAGTCTCCAGATGTTGAAGGGCATGTGGGAGATATTGTCCCTAAACATTAAGAATATCATTAATGAAGCTGGCCTCCAGACCTTTTTTTGATATTTTTTGGATCATGATACCAATGAGTATAAGGACCTCCAAATACTCCTAGCTTTGTCAGAGCAATTCTAGGACACTACTTTCACTTCCCATTTTTTGGGAATTGGTGAGGTGATGTTAACACTCTATGACTTTTCAGCCATCACTAGCTTAAAATTGGGTAGTGAAAGAATTAAAGTAATGATTCCATCACCTTAGCAGAGATTAAAAGTATTTTGGGTGTGATGCCTTCAAAAATTAGGAGCAAAAATGTATCCTTTATGTGGCTGTACACCAATATTGAGAGTTGTAAGACTACAACAATCGGCACTCGCATGGTCATGCTTCTCTTCATTGGAACTCTCTTATGTCCAGACTTGGGTAGTACTGTGAGCTTCCACTATTTATGGAGTCTGAGGGATATTGGCCAGATCAAAAATTATGATTGGGGTGGCATGGCTTATGCAACCATTTTGCACTTCATGACTCAATTTTCTCGGCATAGCCGCTCAAATTTAGGAGGTGCACCATTTGTTTGGCAAGTGAGGTTTTGAATTATTGGTTATGTGTGTTTTGGAAGGTTATTTTGGTTGTTAGTCCTCAAGTTTTGGAAGATGTTGGTGACATGCATCCAAGGTTTCTTCGTTGGTTACCTAAGTATCGTTTGTCAACACCTCCCAAGTGTTCTTTGCAAGTTTGGCATATGGTGATCGATAACTTGACTACTGATATGTGAGTTTTTTTTTTTTTTTAGGGTTTTGTGTTTGGTTGAGGGTTTTTTGTGCTGTTTTTGTTGTTGTTGTTGTTGTTTTTTTTTTTTTTTTTTTTTTGTTTTTTTTTTTTTGTGCTGTGTGGTTTGGCTTCCTTTCATTCTGGGTTCTTTGTGATTTTCAGATGTCTTTGAATCCTGGCTTGGATGTGAGGAGCATGCTGAGTGTGAATGGGCTCAAAAGCTAAATAGTCGTCAAGTACTGTTTGAGTGTGGCCATGGGAGATATTGGTATCTTGGTGACTGGGTGTTGGCTCAAGTTCAACATGTGTACCCTCCTTCGACTATTTATGTTTATCCTTGTCCCTCCATCCAATTGGCAAACCTCTTAGATAATGAAGAAATTTGACAGGCCACAAATGCGTTGACCCCTTGTGATAACTTAGATTAATTAATTAGCCCAGTTTTTAATTAATCAAATTAACATGCAATATCACGTGGCAGCACAAACAAATCACCAAACTAAGTTAAGCAGCGGAAAATAAATAACACGGTGATTTGTTCACGAATGGGGAAAACCCTTACGGCAAAAACCCCACCGGGTGATTTAAGGTCACCACTCCCGAAACTCCACTATTATCACAACAAGCAGTTACAAGTAAGGAATCCCAGTACCTCACCAACCTACAGTTGAACTCTTACCCCAATACCCAATTGGACTTGTTCTGTAGTGACAGTTTCTCCTTTTAATGCACGGCTCCCAAGTACGTGACTAACCAAATGCGCGGATCCCAGTACGCGACTTCAATTACCAACTATGGAGAGAGAGAGAGTTGGCTGCAAAGTTCTTCAAATCATCAAGGATGAACTAGGGCACGAACTTTGTCTGTTTGATCACAAATTGCATGAACAACAAGTTCTCAAGGAATGTGCAACTTGTTTTCTGTGATCTTTCTTTTGACGGCCCTTAAAATAATCCTTTTATATGTCTAGGGTTAGGAGAAAAGAAGTCCCAAAGACACACTCACGGATTAGACTTGAAACAGACCTGGAAATCTGTTTTCTTTAATTCTCGACAGATAGAGGTGTCGAGAGGTGTCGAGATAGCTGTCGAGGCTCGGGCAAAACAGCTCCTTTAAAGCTCGATAGATGTATCTGTCGAGGTATGTGTCGAGCTTTAAAATCTTGCACTTTTCAGCTTGTTTCTTGGACAGACTTTGACGGCTTCAACACTTAACCTTGAATTGAAGTGTTAAACTCATCCTAAATCTACCCAATTACAAGTAAAGTGTGTTTTGTCTAAGGATAAGCCAATTACATAAAATAGTGACATATGTTCACAGACTTGAACCACATATGTCCTAACAATCTCCCCCTTTGGCAATCTGTGACAAAACCACAACATACAAATGAAGATATGAGAGAAGTCATAAATCACTCAACTCATATTCACTTGTTACATACAGTAAAATCTATCCTAATACAAACTCTTGAAAAACTTTGCAAGAAGAAGAGAGTTCATGGCAAGAAGACTTTGACAACCTGTATTTCTGAAACACTTATAAACAAAACACATCAAGGCATCTTTGTGTGAAACAGAAATAATAGATTGCGTAAAAGTAAAGAAACATGTGTATAAAGATAGAGAAGAAACAACACATGAGAGGTAGGTGAAAGAGAAACATACATCATCATATATAAGAAGAGAATAACTACAATGTATGTCAATACATGATCAATGTATATAGATGAGAAAGAAAAACATATGATCACCTCACTACATCCCTCAATGCACACTCCCCCTAACAAAAATGTCCTATGTCCTATGCTAACACTCTCCCTAAGTATGACTACTCTCATACTAAACTACTCCCCCTTTTTGTCACGAGTGACAAAGGGTAGAGTGTCAAGTAGACATCTCATCTGAAGAGCTAGCATCTCCATCATCATCATCGGAAGCATCATCATCATCGCCATCATCATCAGCCTCGGTCTTAGTCGACACATGAGGTGGCGGAGGAGAAGCCTCTGCAGCAAAGCCGCCCATGGTCGCCTGGCGATGCGACCAACACGAACGTTCACCTGATACAACTCCGTGGAGAGTGTATCTAGGCGAGCATCCATGCGCTGTAGCTGCGCCATGATGTCTCCCAAGCTGACATTGCTCGAAGAAGTAGAAGCAGATGCTCGAGCGGATCTGGAGGTGGCCGGACGGGTGGAAGGAGTGGCATCATCAGTCTGTCGCGATCAGAACTATGCCTCGCTACGTTTTACGGTAGCGGCGTCTATGGCGGACATGACGCGGTAAGGATCGGACAAGGGGAAAGGGATGGAAAAACGACTCAGAATCCTCGTGATAGCGGAAGGGAAAATGAGCTTATCACGGGTGGCCGTATCTCTATAGACATCGATAATACAAAAGATGAAATGTGAAGGAAAGTCTATAGAAAGATCCTCTAAGAGGGACAACAAAAATCGAGCGCGAGGCTCGGTGATAGAGTTATAGTGAGAGAGAGGGTGTAAAACAAAAGTCATCACCATGTTAAGGAAACGAGGACCTTTAGCAAAAGGTTGACAAGGTGTGTACATGTGATCTCCCCAAGAAGTAGGACGCTCACAGAACGCCGAGATCATCTCGTCTTTGGACACAGTCCAAAGACGCTCACAGCTAGGGTAATCGGGATGATCCACCCTAGGGACATGGAGAACCTCAGAGACCAGCTCTGGGGTGACACAGAAGCGCGTACCTCGGACGCTAGAGTAGAAAGAAGGTACTGAAGAATCTATCCCGTGAATGTTGGAGTAAAACTCTTGAATCAACATGAGAGGACAAGTGACTGGGACGTCACACAGTGACTCCCATCCCGAGTGTGAATGACATCGGGAAGGTCAGTGTCGGCAAAGTCTGCCAGGACTACGTGGCGTTCCGAATGAACACCGCGTTTAGAAAAGTTCTCCGAGAAGTCCTTGTGGGCTTTCTCATCACGGAACCGGACAGAAAGAGGGGTAGAATCAGAAGAAGACTGTCCCTTAGAATGCAGAGGGTTCTGGGACGGAATGGACTTACGCTTAGGTGCCATAGACACAGCTAACGCAACCATAGAGAGGGGGAGAGAAAGAAAACACACAGAAAAATTCCAAACAGTTCAATATTGGCAGAATAATATTGAAATGAAAAGAACGTATGCATGAGAATGCATGAACATGTGACATGCAACCTAAAAACATCATGGGCTCAGCCCAATCCAAACCTAACAGCACTCAATAGATAGGCACACATCTAAATGCATGAAAATACAATTAGAATGCTAATGTGATGCAATGCATGTGATTTTGAAGATAAAAACTAGAAAAACACCCCAAAAATTTCATGAAAACCCCAATAATTTTGAAAACTCCCAAAAATTTTCAAAAACACAAAACCTAGGGTTTTAAAAACAATGAAATGCATGAAAAAGATGGATAAAATGCTTACCAAGAGATGAAGATTGCAAAGAAACTCTTGAGAAAGCCTTGGGAGAAGGTTTGGAGGGAAAAGGAAGAGATTTTGAGAGAAAACAGTGAGTTTCGAGCGAGAGAGATCGAGCGAATGAGAAGCAAAATCGCGAAAATCCATTATATAGCTTCCCATTAAATCTCGACAGATGCTGCTATCGGGAAGTGTCGAGACTGCTGTCGAGGGAATGTGTCGAGAAATACACATGGACAGATGAAGCTGTCGAGATCAGCTATCGAGGAAGAAGAATAAACAAGAAGGAACCTCGATCGATCCAGAAGCTATCGAGCAAACAGAAAGTTTCTCGATCGATCTAGAAGGTGTCGAGGTATCTGTCGAGACTGCGATAAGAAAGAGTCTAAGGAGCTCGACAGATAGCTCATGTGTCGAGAGGTATCGAGGAGGTGTCGAGATGCCTTTAAAAGTAGTTTTTCAAAAGAGGAAAAACATAGACATGAATGCAATCATGCATGCAACTCAACCAAAGATACAACCAACACATTTAGCTCTCAAAATCATCTCTCAACAAGAAAATTGATGCACATGTATCTCAAAACACGCACACACACACTAAACAAGTCTAACCAATTTTATGTTTCAAAAACAAGTCCAGACAATTTAGTGAGCATACATTAAAGCATGTAAATTTCGTGATGGCCAAATCACATTGTAACTGCACATGTATCAAGAATAGCAAAGAGTATTGCGTGTCGTGTGTGAAAACATCGCAAGATTGCATATGTGTCTCAATGTTATGACGATTTGAGATATGAGAAAATCACTTTAACTCACACACAATCATAACCGTTTGATGGGGACTATCACCTTCGAGGTACATCCTATAACTCCCACATCTTCTAGAAAACACGCTTGCAACCATATTTTAAAGCATTTTTGATCTTTTTTCTTTTTATTTCTTTGCATATTTTCTTTTTAACAAGCATATCATGCATGGGCATACAAGAGAAAGAAAAGAAATACCCAATTATGTTAAGCTTTTGACACTGCACTTTTGCTATGCCGAAGCATACAGGTGTCATTGACATTGCACTTTTGCTATGCCGAAGCATACAGATGTCATATTATGATTGGCGAGTAACAGTGGTGAGATGGTTATTTATGCCTTTCTCTTAGGATTTTCTAGTTCAACCCGTCAAAAAGAGTAATATGAGTGTTAAGAAGAAGAGATCACTTAACCTTACTCATCACAAACAAAGAGCTACAAAGCTCACTTGCTTAGTTGTGCAGAAGAATACTCATCTAAGCTACAAGTGATACAAAGTTTAGAAAACTCTGTTTCAATGGCCATTTCAAAAGTTCACACGAACTAATGCACACAAACACACACTGTTTTTGTATTTTTCAATTTTTTTTTTATTTTATTTTTTATTTTTTTTTATTAGAGAAGCAAAAAATAAAACACAAAACTGAAAACACTCAAACAAAAACATGTAAAGCAAAACAATGCATAAAACTAGACTGACTCAAAACAGTAACGAAACACACAAGTAATGCAACACATAAAAACAGGAGAGAAAAGAAGAAGTGACTGAAATCACTTAGATTCCTTTGCCTTCCACACTTTGGAAGATCCTTTCCTTTTGGTCGATTCTTGAGCCGGTGAAGAGGGAGAGGAATATGAACCGTTCAAGTTCGAAAGGAACATGAGGGCTTTAAGAATGTCTCCAAGAGGAGCGAGAGAAGACTGAAGCTGATTCTGACTCCCAGATGCTATTGTGCCATTGCTCTGTTGAGTGGCACGCCACTTGTAGCAATTAGGTCGAGTGTGACCGGCAGCACCACAGTGATAATAGAGATGCGAGTTCTTCTGTTTGGCCTTTTGAGTGTTAGTCTTCTTAGTCCTAGGATTTCTAGATTCCTTTTGCTCAATTTTAGGGGGTGTTCCTAGGATGGACTTGCCCTTGTCTCCGTTCTCACTAGCTAATTCAGTTTTAACATTCTTTTCTTCTTTTTCAATGTTATTAGCAGGTGGAACAAACACAGTAGTACTAGAAGTAGGAGTATTAGAGAGAGAGAATTCATACCCTAATCCAGTACGATCTGAAGAATATCTCTGAGCACTCAGCATCTCGTCCAGTTTAGCACTTGACGTCCTCTCCAGTTGTGCTCTGACTTGAAACAGCTCTGCTTTAAGCTTCTTGGTCCTCTCAACCAAGAAATTGTTTTCGAACCTCAGTGCTCCAATGGTTTGATTCGCTTCATCGACCTTTGTGGACAGCTCCTCACGGTTGAGTTCCACATCACTGAGCTTCTTGGTGGCCAGCCTATATAGTTTCTCATGCTTCTCAGAAAGCTTGTATAGCTTCTCATAGGCAGTATGGATATCATCTTGATCATCCATAATTTCACACTTGGAATCCACCAATTCTTCTTCTTCATCCACTTTTTCACTAACCCCATCAGTAGGATTAACAGTGGCAGTGAAGGCATTCAAGATTCCGTCGTCTTCATCTTCGGAATCATCCTCGGGCTCTGTGTCGCTTAAGGTAACAGCAAGTGCCTTGCTTTTCCCTATGCTCTTGAGGTACGTAGGACACTCTTGTTTCATGTGTCCGAAGCCTTAACACCCAAAACATTTTGGCCCAGCAGGAACAGTGTACTGACCGCCATCCTTGACATCCTTCTTCCCATTGTCTGAATTCTTGAATTGTGAAGAACCGGATTGTCTACGGTCTTTGTTGAAGCCCTTTCCGTTGGCATTCTTCATAAACTTCTTGAATTGCCTTGTGATGTAGGATTTCATCTTGGAATCTTCATCATCTGACGAGTCATCCGTATCACTGCTCTTGGCCTTCAGTGCCAAACTCTTGCCCTTGCTTGACTTGCCTAACCTAGTTAGCCCTAACTCATAGGTTTGCAAGTTTCCAACCAGCTCAGTCAAAGGAATTCTGTCAATATCCTTCGACTCTTCGATCGCCGTAATCTTAGCATGGAATCTTTCGGGCAGCGATCTAAGCACCTTCCTTACTATCTTGGGTTCAGGGATGGTCTCCCCAAGATTGAAGGCTGAGTTCACTATATCCTTGAGCTTTGCATAAAACTCATCAAACGACTCTTCCTCCTCCATCTTGATTTCTTCAAAGCGTGTGGTGAGCCTTTGCAGCTTTGAATCTTTGACAGCCTTGGTGCCCTCATAGGTTGTCTGGAGGATGGTCCATGCTTCCTTAGCAGTTTCAGTTGAGAAAATTTTCTTGAACTCCTCATTGGTGACTGCACTGAATAGGGCATTCAATGCTCGGCTGTTAAAGTTTGCCGCCTTGATCTTAGCATCATCCCAGTCGGCCGGCGCTTCTGTAGGCTTGGTCCAGCCTATCTCCACAGCTTGCCACACTTTCTCATCTAAAGACTGCAAGAAAGCTCTCATGCGTACTTTCCAGTATGCATAGTTAGTGCCATCAAATAAAGGAGGTATAATGAGAGATTGTCCTCTATCCATGACAGCAGGGGTCGATGGATCACACACAATAGATTAAACCCTAATCAGAGTGTACTTGCTCTGATACCACTTGACAGGCCACAAATGCGTTGACCCCTTGCGATAACTTAGATTAATTAATTAGCTCAATTTTTAATTAATCAAATTAACATGCAATATCACGTGGCAGCACAAACAAATCACCAAACTAAGTTAAACAGCGGAAAATAAATAACACGGTGATTTGTTCACAAATGGGGAAAACCCTTACGGCAAAAACCCCACCGGGTGATTTAAGGTCACCACTCCCGAAACTCCACTATTATCACAACAAGCAGTTACAAGTAAGGAATCCCAGTACCTCACCAACCTACAGTTGAACTCTTACCCCAATACCCAATTGGACTTGTTCTGTAGTGACAGTTTCTCCTTTTAATGCACGGCTCTCAAGTACGTGACTAACCAAATGCGCGGATCCTAGTACGCGACTTCAATTACCAACTATGGAGAGAGAGAGTTGGCTGCAAAGTTCTTCAAATCATCAAGGATGAACTAGGGCACGAACTTTGTCTGTTTGATCACAAATTGCATGAACAACAAGTTCTCAAGGAATGTGCAACTTGTTTTCTGTGATCTCTCTTTTGACGGCCCTTAAAATAATCCTTTTATATGTCTAGGGTTAGGAGAAAAGAAGTCCCAAAGACACACTCACGGATTAGACTTGAAACAGACCTGGAAATCTGTTTTCTTTAATTCTCGACAGATAGAGGTATCGAGAGGTGTCGATATAGCTGTCGAGGCTCGGGCAAAACAGCTCCTTTAAAGCTCGATAGATGTATCTGTCGAGGTATGTGTCGAGCTTTAAAATCTTGCACTTCTCAGCTTGTTTCTTAGACAGACTTTGACGGCTTCAACACTTAACCTTGAATTGAAGTGTTAAACTCATCCTAAATCTACCCAATTACAAGTAAAGTGCGTTTTGTCTAAGGATAAGCCAATTATATAAAATAGTGACATATGTTCACAGACTTGAACCACATATGTCCTAACAAAATTGCTTATGCTCGAGTTGGCCATTTCTTTCGGGGACACCAGGAGACTATCTTGAATTTGTCCAGACTCAATTGTAAGGTTGTTTAGCTGACATTCCTATAACCTCGGTAGCTTTCTTTCTTTCTACAGTCAATTTTCACTATGTCTTGTATCTCCATCTTTTATCTCCTTTGTTCTAACTTTTGTGAAAATATCTGCATGTTGCACTTTTAGGCTTCATCCTCTGAAGAGGAGGAGAGAGTCCTCCTCCTAGCCATGCTGATGCCTCTTCTAGCTCTTTCATGGCGACATATTCTCATTTTCCCGCATGGCAGTATGAAGTAATGAACCCTGATAGGTCATATAGCTCTATGAATCTAGACCGGCCAAAGTACACCCCAAATGTCCCCTAGAACAACCCAATATATTCCTGAATCCTTTAGTCTCCTATCCTCAGGTTTGCTCGTTAAGTTATTTCTGAAATTGTGGATTTTGTGCTTCAAGTTGGCATTAATCTTGTGGAAGAAAGCATGCGGATGATTGGAGGTTTGCAGCTAGTGGCACACACTCAATCTTCTCAATATGTGCTCAATGAAATGAATTGGGTAAAAGATGATGCTTCCTTAGTACTTCTGCTTGAACTTCCATGATAACAGATTTTACACTTGTCTTTGTTGATTTTACAAAACAACCGAATGGCAATGGCTGATGCCAACACAAGATCCTTGGAGGAGAGAACTAGAAAACTCGAACTTTAGAACTGGCAACAAGAATCTAGATTTTATGCAAGTTAGGAAGGAGACACTTAGGGTGGCTCCTCTAGGGATGGGTTTAGGAGAGCTTCCTGCAGGTGGACCCGAAGTCCGAATGATTCTTGACTTGTATTTTAATTTTCCTACAAGGACAAGAAAAAGTGTTCCTTAGACAATTTGTATTAATTTCCGTTGTTTGCTCTTTATCTTTGGATTGCTCTTGATCTTGCTGAAACTTAGATGAGACAAGTTTAGAAGTCACCTAATTGAAGTTCTATAGTAAACAATTTAAACTCTTTTGACCAACTTTGATGTGATTTGTACTCACCTGAGTGAGGCAGGGTCGAATGCCCCTATTTTGAAAAGTTTATAACCTTTTTTTTTTTTTTTTTTTTTTTAAAGGGTGAGTTATTTTTACTTGTTCCAGAGAGAGGGGATAAGGCATAGCCGAATGTCCCTAGTTTATGAGATAAACGCATGACTTTGGAAAATCTTGACTTGATTAATTTTCTCTTCCCTTTTTTTTTTTTTTTTTTTTTTTGTTTTTGAAATAAGTGATGTAGGTGATTTTTTTTTTTTTTGGAAAAAAAATGGACAAGGCATGTCTAAATGCCCCAATTTGACAATCCATGTAAATTTTTGAGAAATTTACTACACAAAATTTTTTTTTTGAGTGAGAAACAAAGTCAAAACAGCCCCGTGAAGTGCCTAAAAACACAAAACAGGATAATTGGGCCATGGTTAAGCTGGGTGCCAATTGGAGTGCCAATCGGCACTTGAGGAGTGTCGATCAGCAATCTTAAAGTGCCAATTGGCACTTTGGGGTGTCAACAGGCACACCTAATTTCGCCCCAATTTCTCGCATTTTTTCCAGTGCGTTTTCAATGTTTTTGGGTTTTTTGGAACAATATTTTCTCCCTTTGGGACTATGAAACACTTTCCTAGTTAGCTGCGACCTATTTAAAACTAGTTAGGGATGGATATAGCATATTTTAGCATCAAACTTGCAAACAAATCTTTAAATCAAAGTTATCAAGAAACAATAATCACATGCAAGAGCTATCCATGGCTAACAATCAAAATTTTCCTCATTCAACCATTAATGATATCAATAGATGGGTTCATAACTTTGATTTTGGCACCAAAACCAATTTCACAACCTACAAACTAGAGGGTATCAAGGCTTTGAGGAATGTTAAGATCAAGCGGGATTTTCTCCATGCTACTGTGAAGTTCTGGGATATTGAAGACCATGTATTCCAGTTTAAAACTGCTAAACTTTGTCCCATAATTGAAGAATTTTTTGCTATTCTAGGTTATGATCTTGGCAAAAAATCCGTAGCAGTTTCTTGTGATCCCAAACATAGGGAGATTCTGTCAGGTGCTCTAGGGCTTTCTACTTCAATTACCAGTAGCATGATTAAAGGCCACATGGTGAATTTTCATGCAATTATTTCAAGACTTATTAACAAACGCACTCAAACGCACTCATGAAGTGACTGACAATATGCAGAAAATTTTTGGTTTAGTTCTTTACTTCGTGGGAGAATTTTGCTTTATTCTGGAAGTCTAGGTTTTGTGGATGCTCAAGCCATAGATATTGTAAGTCAAGTTAAGGATGGTGATATCCCTACTTCTCTGGTCTTGGCAGAAACTCTCTTAGGGCTGGACAACACTTTCTTAGGAGTCCCTTGACTTTGTAAATATGGTGGATGGAAAGACTGGATATGATTGCCATGCCTACTGTTGTTGATCATGGTCCTAGCAACTTCTTCAGTAGGACTGTCCTTAAAACTAAGTGTCAAACTGAAAGCAACTGGGTGAAATTTCTTAACAATAAATCTAGTGTCTCAATTTGATGGAATTGTTATCGGTGGAAGTGCCCACCTCCATTGTTGCGGTCCTCGGGATTAGTTCACATTTTCATAATTGGATTAAGGAGGGCAACTTTCTATAAGGCTGATAGACTCTGGACACAATTCCAATATGAGCAGGGAGTGCCTGGTGGAAGAGGAAGAAAATCTTTCACTCCTGTGGACACAAATCCTACTTCTGTAAGGAACATGTTGTTAGGCTTGGAGATGGCTGACCGAGTGGATCAATCTTTTTTTAAGGTTCATTTTCACAGGATGGCCACAAAATATTCTAATTGGTTGGTGAACAAAATTGCGGATAAAGAGGCTAACATGGTTGCTATGAGAAAACAATTTCTTAGGGACAACCAAGAAAAACATGAGTCTAACAATTATGAGTTTAAAAGTAGGGACAAAGATGACAAAGTACCTAGCACAGATGGAACCAAACCAAAGAAGAAAAGACTAAAGAAAAAATGATCTTATTTTTGGCTTTGAACATGTTTATTTTAAAAGATGATGTGAAACTCTTAAGTTTTAGGAATTATTCAGGACTTTTTGGTTTAAGGCTCTGTTTAGGGTTTAGGTTTTTAGGGTTTTTATTTTTTTATTTTTATTTTTAGGGTTTGGGTTTTGAATCTTGTGGAATGGCATGGTTTAATGGTATGGTTGAATTTTGAAAACAGTTTTCTTTGCTTGATGGGTAAATGGTGGGTTTGGGGAAATTGTGGCCGGACTAATATATGGTTACCTACGTACGTCCTTGGTAGAAGGATTAGGTCATCTCGTAGTTCATTTTATTTGTCTTAACTTTTGCCTAGGCCGCGCTTTCGAGTTTCCAACCTAGTAGGCTCTCTCACTCTTGTTTTTTTTTATTCTCCTTTTGCGTAGATTGCCCTTTCGGGTTTTCAACCTACCCCTCCTTTTTTTTTTTAATCAAACCTAGAAAGGGAAATAACATAATTTACAACCACTTTAGACGTGGTGCTTTTAAACTACCACCTCAGACGTGGTATTTCTTTAATTTATCCATATTGGTTGTCTCAATAAAAGGGTTTGCATCTAAGTCCATCAACCTTACTGCTTCCCCAAAGTATATCTATTTGATAATATACGAACTTGCCCAATTTTGCTTGAACTTTTCATTTGTTTCTTAAAACGGGGCTCGAGTCTCTTTCAGCACTAGATCTCCCAACTTCAAATCTCTAGTTCTTACTTTCTTGTCAAAAGCTTTCCTAAGCCTCCTTTAGTAACCTTGAATGTGATATAAGGCCTTGAGTCTCTTCTCATCCATCATGCATAATTGGTCATATCTACTTTGCAACCAATCTACTTCAGGGATTTCACTCTCTAGTACTATTCTCAATGAATGAAAACCCATTTCAATGGGAAGGACTGCTTCCATCCTATACACCAATGAATAAGGAGTGGCACTTGTGGAAGACTGAATTGATTTCCTATACCCCCAAAGTGCATAGGGTAATTGTAGATGCCAATCCTTGTATTTCTTCATGCTCTTCTTCAGAATTCGCCCTGTATTTTTGTTTTATAGCCTCAACTACTTGATTAGTCTGAGGACGATAGGGTGAGGATTTGTGGTGCTAAATATTGAACTGTCGAAGTAGCTTCTCTATTTCTCCTTCGAAATATAGTTCATTGTCTAAGATAATTTCATGCGGTACCCTATATCTACAAATGATATTAGTTTGAATAAACTGAGCAACATTCTTTGAGTTTAGAACCTTGTATGAGGTAGCTTCCACCCATTTAGTGAAGTAATCAATAGCAACAAGTATAAATTCATGGCCATTAGATGTTGTTGAGTGAACCTTCCTAATAATATCTGTTCCCAATGTAGAGAATGGCTAGGGTGAAGTCATGATATGTAATGGCATAGGTGACATATGCTTCAAATCTCCATGGACTTGGCATTGATGGCACTTCTGAACATATGCCACGCAGTCTACCTCTATAGTAGTCTAGTAATAACCTTGTCTCATTATCTTTCATGACAGCATGTGTGCATTCATATGCGGCCCATAACTTGACTCATGAACCTCTTATATTATTTTCTGTGCTTCCTTGGTAGTCACGCAAAGGAGATGAATTTCATCATAGGATCTTTTGTAAAGCCTCTCACTACAAGTAATATAATTAGTGGACAACCTTCTGATGGTCAGTTGGTCATTCTTATCTGCAGACTTTGGGTATATCCCATATATCCTTAGGTATTCTAAGATGTCTAAGTATCACTCATCTTCTCTATTCATTCCCTCATCTTCTTCCATTAACATACAATAAGATGGCTCTTCTTTTTGTTCCACCACTATTGGTTGAGCTTCATCCTCCTCAGGCCCATCCATCATGGATGCCATTATTGCTAAAGCATCTGCAATTTGATTTTGCATTCTTGACACATATTGGTACTGGATCTTACTGAATTTTGAAGCCAAATTTTGAAGACATTCATGATAAGGCATCGGTTTTTCCTCCTTGATTTTCCATCTATTCTTAATTTGAGAAATTATCAAGACTGAATAACCATGTACTTCCAACTCTTTCACTCCAAAACCTAAGGCCTCTTGTAATCCCATAATGCAAGCTTCATATTCAGTGGCATTAATAGTGGTAGGAAAGTTAAGCCTACCAGAGAATGGGATGTGTGTCCCTTTTGGAGAAATCAAGAGAACTCCAATGCCATTTCCATTTTGATTAGTTACTCCATCAAAATACAGCTTCCATGATTCTAATTCTATCCTCATGATATCCTCATTCAGAAAGTCTCCTTGGATTTCTGCAGCTTCTTTAGGTGACCAGTGGGCTAAGTGATCAGCAATTGCTTTCCCCTTCACAAACTTCTGAGTCACATATTTAATATCAAATTTTGACAAAGAAGAACCCATTTAGATATCTTCCCATCTTGCACTAGCTTCTCCATCAAGTATTTCAATAGGTCCATTCTTGCAATCAACAAGACCTTGAAAGCAAGTATGTAATGTCTAAGCTTTCGGGTTGCCCATACAAGCGCTACACATGTTTTCTCAAGTGGTGAATACTTCTCTTCATAAGCCAGCATCTTCTTGCTAATGTAATAAATTCCATTCTCTTTCCTAGACTCCTTCAGGTATTGAGCAAGCAAAGCCCCCATTGTTGTATCCATAGTTGTGAGATACAACAACAATGGCTTTTTAAGTGCTGGTGGAACCAATATTGGTGGCTTCATCAAATAATTCTTAATCTTCTCAAAAGCTTCTTGGCAATGTTCATTCCATACTATGGGAACTTCTTTCTTGAGTAATCGGAAAAGTGGCTCACATGTCATGGTGACCTAGGCTATGAATCTGCTGATTTATTGTATCTTCCCTAAAAATCCTCGAATCTTCTTTTCAATCCTGGGAGGCTTCATCTCCATAATTGCTTTGATTTTTTCAGGATCCACTTCAATTCCCTTTTGACTTACCATAAACCCCAATAGATGTTACGCCAAAAGTATACTTCTTTGGATTCAACTGCAACTTATAGAATTAGATTCTTTCAAAGAACTTCCGTAAAGCTGGTATGTGCCCTTCACGGTCTTTGGACTTCACTATCATGTCATCAACTTCAACTTCTACTTCCTTGTGGATCAAATCATGCAACAGAGTAGTGGCTATACGTTGGTAAGTAGCACCAGCATTCTTAAGGCCAAATGGCAAGACCTTGTAGTAATACATCCCCCATGGAGTAATGAAGGAGGTCTTCTCCATATCTTTTGGAGCCATCTTTATCTGATTGTATCCTGAAAAGTCATCTATGAGCGACAACAAGGTATGTCTTGCTATGTTATTAACGAAGATATCAATGTGAGGCAAGGGAAAGTCATCTTTCGGGCCAGCTTTGTTGAGATCTTGGAAGTCTACACACATCCTCACTTTCCTATCCTTCTTCGGCACCAGAACCACAATAGCTAACCATTCTGGGTAGTTGACCACCCTCAAAAATCCTGCATTGTATTGTTTCTCAACTTCTTCTTTGTTCTTGAGGGTTCACTCTGGCTTCATCCTTCTTAACTTCTACTTAACTAGCTTCATGGTTGGATCTGTTGGAATGCAGTGTTGCACTATATTTGTATCAATCCCAAGCACGTCTTTGTATGACCATGCAAATACCTCTTTTAATTTTTTTAGTAGGGCAACTAATGCATCTTTCTCAAAGGAGGTTAGGGTCTTGCCCACTTGTATCATCTTAGGTTCATCATCAATTCCCAAGTTAACAGATTAGGTTTCTTCTTTATAGGTTCTACATGTCCATGTTTTAATTCCTTATTATTAAGAGTTTCTTTACCAATTTTGGAAATAATAACATTCAAAGCCAACAAATAAGCAGAATTAGAAATCACATTATAAGGAAAAGAGTACTTAACAGACTCAACATAAATAGACTCTATAGGAATAAGATCACAAACAGACTCAACAAGAACAATAATACTAGCAAAAATAGACTCAATAGGGATAGAAACAATGTCTTTGGCAGGAGTTGTTGGCTCAACAGTCTTGATCTTCGCTAGAGAATCCTCCATGGGGTGGGCGGCTCCCTCCCATTCCTAATTCTTCAATTTGGTTGTGGCTTCAATGATGGCAGGTGGCTCCCAATGAGTTCCTTTTTCCCTCAACATCAATACGATGAGGTCTTCATCCATATAATCTGTGCTTTCACCATTAATCTCCATATCTATGGGTTTGTCAAACACATAACGATCCAGACGCTGTATTCTGTTGATCCATTCACCAAACAAATCTTACTTCCCTTTGTTGTTTGGAAAGATGTATTAGGGGAGGTATTTTGACTCATTCCCTTCCATCCTTTCATCTTCATTTTCAAGATTCTCCAAAGTAAGGTTTTTGAAACTGTGGATCATCAGCTTTCTGTCTAGTGTGGCCAATCTAGCATCTATGTCATCTTTTTCCTTAATGTATGGGGTTAACGAGAAAAATTTTGAATTGTGGAAGGACCCTATCTCAGGAATTTCTCTACCATGCTTGTCATATCGAGGGCCTGATCTTGAACTAACATTGGTAGTGCAACTCCAATCCAAGGGTCGCCCATAGCGGTAATCATCATAATCTATATCATCTACTTCTGTAGCCTCCACTTCTTTATCTTCAACTTCGACATCATCTCTTTTGGCTTCCAGCTCATTTTCTTCATCTTTGGTGCCATCCTCTATATCTATAGGCTCAGCTTCGGCATCATCCTCTATATCACCATCATAGTAATCCACGTCATTATCAAAGTGGTTTTCATAGAAAGGTCCTACATCTTCATCCTCTCTATCACTAAGGGGTTCACCTCAATCGTTGCCACTATATTGGCTATCATAACCTTCACTACTGTTGTTGTCACTATCATTGTTGTTGTCATCCTCACTATCTCTACTATTATTACTGCTACTATCATTCTTACTATCGCTGCCTTCGTCATCATCACTAGGGCTTCTTCCCCTTCCTTGTCTTCATCATTTGTTCTCGCTTCATATGGGCTTTTCAATGCATGTTGGCAAGCCTCCCAGTACTCTTCTTTTTCTACATTGTAGTTGGCATCTCCCAGAATCGTAGTTATATCATCAGGATCTATGTAATCAGCCCAATCAGTTGGGACCCAATTTGTTTCTTCCTTCTTTAGCTCTGGAAGCTTGTTGTTACAATCAAAGAGTAGCTAAAACCCAGGCACCATTGTTCTTGACTTAGGATCATACCTTGGTTAAGGGAATCCCCAATAGCGTTATCTATCTCTAGCTTTGACAAATTTCCCTTTCAAAGTGGGAGTATAGGGCTTTAGGGGTTCCGGGGGACAAGGAAGACCCTTTGCTTTGGCCTTTGCATAGGCCATTCTTCTCACCTCCAACACTAGTAAGTCATCATTAATAGGCTTATAACCTAGCCCAAAAGGTGGGGTGGCTATGGGAATTATCGAAACTTGAGTAGTTGCCTTCTTCACAGTCTTCTCCAAGTTCATCCCTAGAAGATAATTCATTCTTCTCATCATTGCCACCACATTATTGTTGATGTAGGGAGCGAAGTCCATGGGAATCTTCTCTACCTCTTCTCCTCTTCTTCCAAAACCAGGCTTCTCAATTTCAAAGCTATCCAAGGTCAATGGCTCCTTCTCATAATCGATACCAAAAATGGGCTTTGGTATGGTCAAAGTATCACCATATATGGTAACTATGGCTCCTTCATGTAGAAACCAAACCTTTTGGCATAGGGAGGAGGGTACGGCTTCTGTATCATGGATCCATGGTTGCCTAAGGAGCATATTAAAGCATGAAACTATGTTCAGGACTTGAAATTCCACCTTCTTGATCATTGGCCCTATAGTGAGCTCCAATGTCACGGTTCCCAAGACCTTCCTTCTACTATTGTCATATGCTCTCACATGCTGATCAATTGGCATAAAATCTTTAATACTTAGGCCCAAAAAATTTACAGTCTTTAAAGGACACACATTTAAGGTACTTCCATCGTCAATTAGAACCATTGGAATCCTCTTGCCTTAGGCATCTATAGTAATGTGCAATGGGTCATTGTGGTGCTTCCCCTTCTTTGTCAAGTCTTTGTTAGAGTTGGAAATAGTGAGTTCCGTACTTATAGACCCAATCATGGCATTTAGATATTGAGAAGTAGTGGTTGCAGGGACTTGGATTTGATTGAAAAGGTCTACTAGATTCTGGCGGTGCTTGTATGAGGCCATGAGTAAACCCTATAAATATATATTGGCTTGTGTCTTTTGTAACTTCTTAAGGACCTCATCCTCTTCTGTGGGTGCTTTATTAGGTTGTCTGTCTCCAAATGTGGGGGTTTGAAGTGTCTCCCCCTTTATGATGTGGGCAATTTTTGTCGGGTCATTTAGATCGGTATCTTGGGGTTTAAAGTGTCTCCCCCCATTGGTGGATGCTAGGTCACTTTTTTGGGGTTCGAATTGTCTCCCCCTGTATGTGGGTGTTTGGTAACTTGATTGGGGTTTGAAGTATCTCCCCCCACTTGTGGATATTGGGTAATTTAAGTGGGGTTTGAAGTGTCTCCTCCAATTTGTGGATATTGGATAATTTGGGGTTTCTGTAGCATCTTCATTCCATATATCGTACCCTGCAATGGATGTCATACCCATCAACTGTTCCGATGTCATCATAAAGCACTGGGTAGGTCATAAATCAACTCAAATGGGTCCTTTTCTCTTTCCTCTTTAGTCATCAAGAAATTAATCCTCGATCCTCTCCCAAAATTGTGGTTGGGCAAGGGATTATTAGTGATGCTAGGCCTTGTAGGCGGTGCAATCACCTTAGTATCTATTAAATCTTGAATTTCATGACGAAGGCCAAAACACTTGTCAGTGTCATGGCTAGGGCCTTGATGGTAGGCACACATCTTACTCACATCAAATCTTGTAGGTAATGGGTTTAGGATTGGTCTTAGGTCTAAGGGTTTTAGCAACCCCTTTGCTTTTAGTTTTCAAACACTTGACTTATGGGCATATACAAATCATGAAAATTTCTCCTTGGCCTAGGAGGCGACCCTTGTGATATTTGCACAGGGGCAATAAGTTGGTAAGGATTTTTTTTTTTTGTATATATTAGAAACTTCTACAGTTTTAGAAATAGATCCTAAAATTTTTTTAAACCTTGGTAGACCCTCATTTTTTATAGTGCCATTATTTATTGCATCCTTAATTTGGGTTCCAACAACAATCAAAGCTTTAAAATTCAAAAACTATTGAGCAAACAAATATTTATGGTATATAGGCAACAAGTTTTTTACAACCATGGTTAATTGTTTTACTTCACTTGGCCTATTCATCATCTATGCAGCTTTGGACCTCCACTTGGTAATGAAGGTAGAGAAAGATTCTTTTGGTTCTTGCTTAGTGGTCTCCAAGTCTCTCCTTGTCACATCCACCTCTATGTTTTACTTGTATTGATTGTCAAATTTGCGGTAGATGTCCTCCCAACTCCTTGCTCTGGCATCATCTAGGTTGAGAAACCACTTAAAAGCGACTCCAGTCAGTGTATTTTGAAACATTTGCGCAAGTAATTCTTCAGTTGCTCCTAGGAGCTGCATAGCCCTCATGTACATCTTCAAATGGGACTTTGGGTAGCTAGTCCCGTCGAACTTGTCCAAAGTTGGCATCTTGAACTTGGGAAGCAATCTCACATTGGGGAAAAGTGAGAGTGATTAGTAGTCCATGAGGTCTTCCATCTTACAGGCTCTTTTGATCGTCTCTTCCAGCTTGTTTATCCTCTCGTTAATCTTCTTCTCACCCTCCATGGTTGGGGGATTATGATTGGTCTTGTTTTCCTCTTGGCCACCCTTTAGGTTCTAAAATTGTTATACAACGAGGTTTATGTCTTCCCTCAATTGAACTTGACTTGCTACCATGGTGTTGAGTAGCTCTTGAGTGTTCATGGACTCATTAGTTTTTGGATGTTCTCCCCCTTTTGCCATAGTGATGGAGTCTTTGGACTTCTTGTGGCTTGGGCTATCTTGTAGGTTGAACACATGATTGTGATGTTGCAGCAGTGGAGTGTCTTCTATGCTCATGAGCTTCAGTACCATGATGGGCTTGGAATTGGACCTACTAGCTTGAATGTCGGTCTTAGGTTATCATTGGAGTCTTCCCTTTGATCTTGACCAAATTTTCCCCTAAGAAAAGGCTTGGTTAGGTCAAACAAAGCTAGGTCCCCATTTACATCAATCTACCAACCAAACAAACACACGCAAAATGCAATGCAATTAACATGGACTGGCGTAAGGGTAGATTCTAAGTCATTACGTTGTAGGGTAGGTTTGTTGTTTCATTGTTTCCCATAACTAGGATGTTACACCTCCCAACTTGTAATGTAATGAATATTACGTTGGTCCAAACAGCATGGTCTATCCTTTATAGTCAACAAGAAATAATCCAGTGACTTTGGGCTATGAGTTGGTGAGTTCGCCACTAGGTACCCAAATCTAATGAAGACCGGTGATCCATGGTTACTACCACCATATGTTGAGATGGGTACATGCATATCTGTTGTTTTGATGACACACACCATGACAATTGGGGAAAGCTTTTAACAATCAACATGGCAACACAAGCAAAAAAATATTATACAAACATCTCAAGACATAGACAACCAAACAAATAAAAACATCATACAAAAAACAAGTGTCTATAATTGGTCATTTAAAGTCTAATATGAAGCTTAACCCTCGACATCTCCAGTGGAGTCGCTACTGTGAGAGACCGCCATGGTTTCGAGTGCCCTCAAAAAGAGATTTGGGTGCTTAGGGCACCTCTCTTTTGGGTAGTTGTGTGAAGTCGTCATTTAATTTTTATACAAAAAAAAATACAATTACATGTCCAAAAATTCCTCAAATGTCATTTATTGACTATGGAAATACAATTACATCATGGTAGAATAACTTTACAAGGCTTTGGTCCTAGTTACAATCTATGCAAAAATTACAAAGCTTTGGTCCTAGTTACAATCTACCAAAAAGCAAAAGACAAAACACTAATCTACTAACCAAAATCCTAAGTTCGGGGGCTAGATTACGGAATGGGAAGGTGTCAGGTACTTATTCTGCCCAGATAGAGTCTGGTGTTCTAGACTCTAATGACCATTATATACCCTTTTGTATGATGTTGAATGATATGTTGTAACACATATGACAAACACTTGACAAAATTAATTCAGATGAATATGTCTTATGAATATGCCCTCTTTTTAAAGAAAAATCAGATCTGTTTTGAAAGGTTGAAAAAAGGTGAAATTTGGTTAACAAAAAAAATCAGATCTGCTTTGTAAGGTTAAAAAAGATGGGATTTGGTTTATAAAAATCAGATATGTTTTTTTAAGGAATAAAAAAAAAAAAATGAGATTTGGTTTATAAAAATCAGATCTATTTTGTAAATGATAATAAAATGGGATTTTGTTAAGAAAACCAAATCTCATTTTTTGTTATTAAAAGAGGACTCATATTCATAATTCAAATCTATTATGCATGCATCACATGTTAAAAAAAAAAAAAAAACTTTAGCCTAACTCTTAATTCCTTCTTTGAAATTTTAAAATCAGCAGTTTTTATTTAATAAGAAAACTTTTTCATAAAAATTTTTAGATTTGTATTGAATGAAAATTCAGATCTGTATTTATTGAAAATAAACATCAGTTTTGTGACCAGAAAAAATTCAGATCTGTTTTTTACTCGAAAAATTTTCAAATCTGTATTTAGTGAAAATATAGATCTGTTTTTATATTTTTTTTAAATGTTTTGGTGATTAATAGCATATTCTAAAATCAAAGAAAAAAAATTAAAACATACAATCAACTAAAGAATATTTCAAAGAAAATTCCAGCTAAGTATCTAAGAATGGCAAACATGAATTAAGAACAAGGCACAATAAAAATCAAACATATTAACCAAATTCATGCAATGAACAATCACAACATATTAATTAATGGAAAAGAAAAACAGACAGAAGATGAAACTAAATACCTCTTGCATAAGCGTGCTCTTCAATAGAAGAATATTTTAGAAATTAAAGAAATTTTCACTTCTTTGAGGTCTAAAATACTTTACTTACAAAAAAGAAGTTCTTAAAGCCAAAGCTTCCAAAACATCTTTGACGTAAGGAGAGCAGAGAAGTCAGAAAAGAAGAGCCCTGAATTCTTATCTATTTCGTCAATTTGTAGAGGTTGGGGTGATTAAAAAATAAGCCGAATGAGATCAAACATGAATTGGAACGCGTCCTTATCTCTAAAAAGTCAAAAAAGATAGGTTTTATCTCAATCAGGAGGTTCCTAGGTCGAGCCACACATTTGGGCCAATTGGCACTCCAAGAGTGCCGACAGGCCCTCTTGGGTGCCAAGCCTGCTTTTGAGTTTTGGTTCGATTTGGACTCCTTTTTGGAGATTTTTATAGCTGGAAATTTCACCTAGACGCATTTTTTATTTTTATTCTAAAAATTAATCAATTTTTCTTGATATTCAAGTCTTTAAAGTGATAATTATCCGATAGATAAGTATTCTAAAGAGACTTAATTATCCTTAACTTCTTTGTTATCTGATTATCCACTTTATTCCCATGCAAGCAGACCTATTTTTGACACTAACCAACAACCAATCATAAAATTATTTAATTAATTTTAATTGTTTAACCAATCAAAATTAATTTAAATTAATCATGTGTGGTCGGTTCCATCCAAACATAATGCATGCGGACTGTGAAAACTTGATCATGTGATATCTTTCAATCCGATAGTCCGATTTAAGAATCGAAGATACTGTCACGATCATTAGAATCTCAAGATCATTTTTATAATATGCAAGGAATGAATTAATAGATTTAATTTAACTCTAAATTTCAGGTATAGGAATGGTCGTTCTAACCATCTTCCAAGATTAAATTATGGATGCAAAATCAAGTGTCTACACCTAGGGTGACTAAAGAGAGAATTCGTCACCATGTTTGATTTATATATATATATATATATATATATATATATATATATATTTGAGGACGAAATCGTTTTTTCCTCACTAAATGTTGTTATTTGGTGACAAAATAATTTTTCTTCGCTAGATTTCGGCACCATAGGCCATGTTTGTTGTAGTGAATTCCTAAGATTGATCTTCTACTTTGTTTTTAAGAATCACTACACCAAGGTACACATCTCTAGTCCTTGTTCTAAGATTCCAAAGTTCTATGTTATCTCACACGAATGGAGTAGATTAATTTATTTTACGCTGCTTATTGCTATGCTTTTGTTGTGCCATCTTATAGTCCGCATCTCTATTTCTTTCTCTTTATTTTTCCCCAATTTTTTTTGTTTGTTTTACTTTGTTAATTTTTTTTAAAAAAAATTTTTGTTAAGAATGCAAAATATATAAAGGGAAAAATTAACGGATAACCTAAGTGCATTAGTTTAAGAAATATTTTTAAAACTTTTTATGGAAAAAAACAATTTATGTTTTTAACGGCATTTAATTTCATATTCCCTATGAAAGTGGTGTTAAAATTTTCCTAAAATAGTTTATTAACAATTTTCCTAAAAGCACATGTTAACGGAAAATTCTTAGATACTCCCGCAGTACAAAAAAATGATACTCCATCCTTTCACATTCATGGTAAACTTCACCATAAATTTAATTAGTGGATCCCACCATGAAAGTAAGAGGAGGGGGCACCATTTTTATGCCCCGAGAGTACCTAATAATTACTCTATGTTAACAGTACCCATATATAAAATGATGAAATGTCCAAAATAGACCTCAAATAGCCTATTACCCAAAAAGCATCTTAGACCATTTGCATGAGCTTGTCCATTTTTCCCCCTATTTTTAGTATAAGAATATATGTATATATATATATATATATATATATATATATTTATTTATTTATTTTACCCAACTACTTTTTAAAAACTCACATTCAAATTATTTATTTTACTACATTTATTTAAAATATTATTATTTTTATTAATTTTTTTATTACTCTTTCAAATTATCTCCCTTAGCGTATGTGAGTAAGAAAGTAGCAGTGTTAAAAAATGAATTTGCATGTGAATAATAATTGTGTATATTTACATTGTTACCCTAGCAATAATATAAATTTATACACTTTTAAATTAATGATATGGATGATTTTTTAATTTAAATAAGGATATGAGTGCTCCTATTGGGCAAATTCTAAAAAGGAAGCATAATTCTATGCTTTGTCTTACTGTATAATAGGCTGCGGCATTGCCTTCAAATCATACATTCCACCATCCAGCTAGTAAATCTTTGCAGCCTATCCTTGCTACTGTGTGCGAGACTGGGAGTCCCGCTCTCCCTCTAGAATAGAGAGGATAGTGTTTTAGATTCTTAAAAGACTTTTAGTTGCAGAAAAAGTTTAGTACCTACCTAGCTCGTTCCAGTCTTGCAGTGACTGACTAGTACTCGGTGAATTAACTCTATTGCGGTCCTAGCCCTTTGCTTCAGGTTTTGAGTGTCTAGCCTCATAATTCATGAGAATGACATATTGCGATATATGGTGCCACATCAGCCACGCAAATGTTGAAGAAAATCTCCATTATCTTTTCCCTTTCTTGCACCTCACCTACCCTCAAGCCTCAATGGTTTCAATTTTCGAAGTCCACCTTAGTCCTTCGTCCTTGCCCGCGTTTAGTGGCAAAGTCAATTTTTTATTTATTTTATTTATTTATTTTATTTTTTCACCAGGGTCAAGTGTTAAATATACCCCAAAAAAATTTAATCGAAAGAATAAGCTATTAATTAATTATTTTATATATATATATATATATATATATATATATACATACATAAAAATATCTGTAATTTTTTAATATGATTTATAGAAAGCTATTTTATCATATTTAGCAAAGAAATGCAATCACATCAAGTAAGTCTTCACATAACTCAAAAAATATATACTCTTTTCCTCATTTCCTGCCTACCTCAATTTTCCTGCTTGTTGTAGGGTCTATTTATTAGGTAATATATCCTTTCACATTAATAATTCGTTTGGATACACGTTTCTGCATCCACGTTTGCGCTTCTTTTTTTTTTTTCTAAGTTGCAGTTGTTGACTTTTCTCTCCCTTTTTTTTTTTTTTTTTTTTTTTTTTTTTCAGCACTTATGAACAGTAATCAGTGCTGTTCATATACTGTGCAGGAAACAAAGTTACTGTTCAGCACTGTTTACGCACTATTCATGAAATCCACAAGCACATTATTCAGAAAAAAAATATTAAAAATAGGTCCTACGATATTATTCACATATTTAAAAATTATTTTGTTACAGTTAATAATAAGTTCTATCCAAACGGACCTTAAGTGTGACAAAAATTTCCTATCCTGACCCCGCACCATGCAGATTTTCTATGCCTCAAAAGTGTATTTTTATGTTTTTAGTTAGTATATTTAAATAAAATTTATAATTTAATTTTTTTATACACATTCTATTTATAGATTTTTTGGGCAAATTATGTTACCATTTTTCAAAAACATTGTTTTCTCTCTTTCTTAGTACTCTTGCAATTGTCTCTCGACTTTATTAGTATCAAAGCATCTGATTAGGGATGAAAAAAAATCTCGAACTGCCCAGCTCATGCCTCGCGTAGGTTTTTCCCTTTGCAAAAAGGCTATTAGGCACCCTAGGTCCAGCTTCACCTTGCTCTATTGTCGTTCCTGCATAGCTACCAAGAAAACATTTTTATCTTGTAATTTGGTTTGGTCATGCACCTGATTTGAATCCACAATCCTCCTTTCTAGTCTCCTTTCGAGCTTTCTTCCAATGAAGCATAGTTTGATTGTTTGTAGGCCATTTAATACACACTCCTCACAGTTAGTGATGCTTCCATTCATATTCCCCAACAATATTAGTGCGTCAATGCATATTTAATCCAAAATTTTTGTCTCTCTCTCCATGTTCCAACAATAAAAACTTTGCCACATGTCCATCAATTTAATTAAATCATAATTTTTTTTTTTTTAACTATTTCATTTTCATGGTGAAATAGATATTTGCCCCTAATTAACAAATTATACAGCAAAATACCCCCTATTTTAAAACTATTTAGCAAAATGCCCCAGTCTTTTAAACTTAATTTTAACAAAATCAAGTTACTCGACATTCTATACATATTTTGCCACTTAAATTTTTTTGAAAATTTAAGTGGAACTCGACATTGTTAATTTCAAGTTCCACTTAAAATAATATATAGAACTAGATTTTGAGAATATCGAGTTTTATAGAAAACTCGATTTTATCAAAATTAAGTTTCAAAAATATGAGAATTTTATTAAATAACTTCAAAATAAGGGTATTTTACTGCGTAATTTGTAAATTAGGGATAAATGCCCATTTTTCCTTTTTAGTTTCCAAAGTTAAATAATAATAAAAAAAAAAAAACGCAACACATCGGCACCATACACAACCACCAACCTTTGATAACGCTGCTAGGAAGAGATCACCAAAATCATCAACGGCCATCTATCGTCTGCCAGATACTAAAAGTAAATGAGAGGACAGAGTTTGAAGAGAATGCCATGATCAAGGTAACCCTAGAGATATTGTAGAAATTAAATACTTTGTAGCAGCCATTTGAAGATATTGGACCATACCATGCTCTTAAACATGTTGGCCCTCGCACGCTCAACTCATGGCATTACAGAAACTTATGACGTACATGGCCTTACCAATGAGTCGGACATTGCTCTAATCCAATAAAGAAGGCTAATCCAATGAAGAAAGGGTTACTTAAAGTAATAAATTTTTCAATCGTTCATTCAAGACTTATGTTCCAACATAAGTTATAAACTAGAGTGTAGGTGTTTCCAACTTATTAACTCTAGTTTAGTTTAACCATGGTTAAATTTTAAATGAATTGGCAAAATCTAAATCCTAATTTTTTTCCACTCTGGATCCAAATCCCTACGTACGTACTACCATGGTTTAATTACTAGAATAAAGCTTCAAAAAAGAAAGAAAAAAGAACAGAAATCGTAACAAGAACTTGGGCTTGCTGACCTGGGCTATAAGCTGGTTGTTACTGTGACTAAGCCTAGGTCATATATGTTGAAACTGGATACTTGGCTTACATGCAGATTGGACCATAAAAAATTGGGCCTTGCACTGTTAAAGTTCAAGGAGAGCCTCACTGCCCTTTCTAGTTGTTCCGCCAAACCTTCTAGGTCTTCAATATTTTTGTGAGCCAATTACTTTTAAGTGGGCTACGTGACCTTTGTTCATGCATGACGTTAATGACAGATTGTTGCCGTGGTGGTGGTTGTGATGGTGTTGCAGGGTGGTTTTTGATGCCTGACTTTGTTAGCAAGACTCAAGATAGTTTTCCGATGTGACTGTAATGGTGAGGTTGCTTACCCCTACAAAGGACATGGTCTCTTGATTCCTTGAATAAACTTAAGGAACATTGAAATCAGGTATTGCACCTTATGTAATTGCTTTCAAGCTGAGATTAAAAGTTGAATAACTTTTAATCTCAACCCCTAAATAAAAATATTAAAAAAAGTTAAAAGGTAAAATTGTAAAAACTTTTTATGAGAGAAAAATGGAGTAATTTCATCTAGTGTTGGTATTGCATTGGATCCTGATCTCATATATGTGATCATGCAAATTTGCCTCCATAAGAGTATAAGAAAGTCATTTACGGCACATAAAAAAAAAAAAAAAATCATTTATTGAATTACAAAAAATATACTATCATAATTAACTAAAAAGCCCAAATACAGCCCTTTTTAAGGGAAAAGCCCAAATACAACACAATGATCAATAAAGGGCTCACACACTTAGCAAATAAACGCTCCTAACATTTGTTTGTTTTGCTGTTTTCATTATGCTAAAACAATTTTTGCTAAAACATTTTCATTTTACAAGAGTTTGATTTCATATATAAAAATATTGTGGAAAATATTTTTCAGTGATTGTTTCATCATAAAATGAATAAAAAAAAACTAGTTCTTGATATACCACAAACTTATATACATGTGTTCTCGTTCAAAAGAAAAAGAAAATGAAATACTTATATACATGTGCTTATTCAATTCCAAGATATACCACAAACTAATTCTCCAAAGAAATTCACCCTACATTCTTAGCCTTCTTCTAACCATATATTTCCCCTAGTGCCGGCCTAAGGCACGAGGCAGCTAGGCAACCGCCTCCCTAATGAAAAAAGCTCCCAAATTGTCACCAATAAAGATATCCTTGTTCTAATAAGAGTATTAATTAAATCCCAAATATTTACCAATAATTAAAAACAAAATTTTTTCTCAAAGAAAATCTAGAAAAAAAAAATTTATTTTTATTGGGTGTGATAATCCACACACAGAGAGTTTCAACCTATGATGTTCACTACTGATGATAGCTCTTTATTATCAGACCAAGACACTAATCAATTTTTGGTGTAGTCGGGAATTGAACCTTAGATCTCTTATATATTCAACCATCAAACACTTTACCAATTGAGTTAGCTGGAATCCACTCATTGGATGTGATAATGATTGTTCATTTTATGTGATAATGATTGCCCAAGATTATGCACTATAGGCAAAAAAAAAAAAGATTATTATTAAGTGCAATAATTCTTTTATGGACATGGCTTGTGTTCAGCACAATAATTTACTGGACATGTTTAGATTTGAACACATGTCCAATTTTGAACATATGTCAGAATCTCAACGTGTCTGGTGCACGGATACACTTGACACAAGTTTAACTCTTCTTTCACAATGTACAGTAAATTGAATTGATGTCTAGCAATGCAATTTGTCATTAATCTTAAATGTAGAAAAGGTGCCTTCCTGAAAGCCTTCCTGATGTGATTACTTCCTCGTCAATTTCTATACTAGTGATGTGAGCTATATATATAATATATTGGGCCAATCATTTCCTGTCTCGCTATGGAGTTTCAACAAAGAGCACTCCTTGATGTAGAGAAAAGACAGAGAGGATGGAAGACCTTTTCTGGCAAGGACCGGAGTTTGTTACAGCAGCTAATCTCCAATGCCTTGATGTTGAAGTCCCTTGTAGTTCAGACATTTGAGATTCAAAATGTTAACATGTATAGTGTTGTGGGCTTTAGGCCCAACTAGTTTATTTGTATAGCACACATTCTTGTACTACATTCTTACTTATACTGCACTCATATGCTTCCTATATAAAGACACTCATGTATATTCTTTCAGTGAAAAATACAATACAATCATTCAGTATTTCTAACATGGTATCAGAGCCACTGCTCTAACATTTTCTTAGCAGTCTTGTCTTTATTGGTGTTACTCTATTCTCAACATTGCTTCCGCCATCACAGCAGCCGCCGCAATTTTTCACTGTAGAACCTCTGACGTCTTCTAGTCGTTGTTCTTGGGTTTTGGACTAGTAGCTGCCGTCGTTGAGGAGTCCCGTACCACATAGACCACTGCACTTACTATCTCCGCCATGCATCTTGCTCCGATAAATATTTCTCAAGTACCACAGTGATCATCTCCTCCCGATCTACTCAGTCATGGAAACCTCGCAATAATCGGAGCCGGCACGCACCCTCACGCGTCATCCAAATCTTCTGCGTTGAAGGTCACGCGCTGCCACGCGCTCATATGCGCTGCACGTGCCAACTTGCACCTGCAGACATCAGCCCTAGGTGACGACATCACGCTGATGTCACCCGCCACGTCATCGTTAACGTGAGAAGCTCGAGTTGGTGCCAGTAGAGGGGTTGCCTGCCACCCTTTTTTCTTTTCATATCCAAAATTGCTCTTTGCTAGCCGATCCTTGCAAAAGGACGGAGCTAAAAAGAGGTTCAGCTCCAGTGTTTTTTCAAGCAGCAGTAAAAATAAAAAACTTACTATGAATAGCGCACTATCCACCGCCTTCCCCTATCCCTAAAAGCCCTCCTCTCACCAGCCGCAAAGGCATTCCTGCAACAGCAAGAAATGTAGTTGATTTGTTGGAAAATTGGGGATAGAAGGAGCTTTCTTTTATCTGCATGACCAGGGGCTTCAGCATCTTACTGCTCCAGTCCATCCCGAAGAGGGTCTTCCATCCTTGTCTTTTATCTGGAGCATAAAATGCTCTCTGCTGAAACTCCAAAGTGAGACAAAATATTGGTCCAAGATAGCTCATATCTCTTGCATAGAAACTAATAAGGAAGTCTAGAAGAGTCCTTGTTTGAAGCAATGAAAACACAATATCACCAAGGTAATTTTAGTACTCAGTTGATGAATAGCAATTTGACTTGCTAGACATCAATTTAATTTAGTGTACATTGGGAAATTATTATTGCACTTACTAAAATAATCTTTTCTTTCCATCATGTATTAGAATATATCTAGGCTAATTTTGAAGACTTCTGGGGCCACTAGCAAGTGCTCAAATTTATGAGGGTTCTTCTGCAGTTATTCACTATCCCTTCCTACTTCATGTTATACAGCAAACAGGAGGGTTTTTGAAGAAGTCCAGCTCCACTTCTGAAGTTTTTATGCAAGTTAGCTGGGCAGTAGTTTTTTCTTTTTTGTTTTCTTATGTTCGGTAATTCTATGATATGTTAATCCTGAGGTTATTATCATGTATATTGTATTAGTTGACATCTTTCTAACGATTCTGAACTATTTACGATTGCTTCTAATGATTCTGTAGCATCGGCCCAAAGTAGTTCTCTTACATGGGGAGTTATATGCTCAGAAGAAGGCTCTTAAGAAAAGGTGCAGATGTCTTTAAAGAATTAGTTTGGCTTAATTTTGGGCTGGAAGATGTATGTGTATTTATCTATACTTTTCTGTGAATGTGCTCTTTTTGTTTTGGGGTCTTAGAATTGTGAGATGAGATTGGTCTTTAGTCTAAGTTACCGTTGGCAAAACTAGCCGTTACACTTCTTCTTCCTCTGATTTCAATTTCAAGCATATGGTGCTTCCTTTTAACAGAAAACACAAATTCTTGAAGAAACTTGAAGAAGAAACAGAGAGCTCGAGAGAATTGAGATTGAAGAAAATTCTGTTTTCATTGAATGAATTAATCTATACAAGTTGTTGTATCTAAATACCAAAAGAGAGCATCAAACAAAATATCCCAAATTATACGGGATTAGTTACAACACGTGTGTTGCTTAATTACTCCACATGTGAATACAGCCTACATAAATAAAAATACTAAACTACAGGTAGCTTTAGACTATATTATAACTACAATGTTAAAACAGCTACATTGCATTGCTGTCGTTTATGTCTCAGACTTCTTCTATTTCTGCTTTATTCCTTTTCCTCCTTTCTGATTTGATTCTGCACATATACCCCTTTGATACTCCCCCTCAAGATGAAAGCCACGATTGTGAATGTTCACAATGTTCATCTTGGTAAGTAGTCTTTTCAACTCTTGACCACTGAGAGCCGTTGTAAGAAGATCAGCTAGCTGTGAATGAGTAGGAGTGAAAAAAAATTTAATGACTTTGTCTTGAACCTTATCTCTGACCAAGTGATAGTCTATTTCTATGTGCTTAGTTCGTTCATGAAATACAGAGTTCTCACCAATATATATATGGCTACTTGATTATCACAGAAAAGCATGGCAGGTCTTGGATGAATTACCTCTAAATCCTTCAACAAGGCCAGAATCCAAGTGATTTCACAAGTGGTCACTGCCATGGCTCTATATTCCACTTCAGCAGATGATCTAGAGACGATAGATTGCTTCTTAGATTTCCATGAAATTAATGAATCACCTAAGAATATACAATACCCAGTAGTGGACCTTCTAGTGTCAATACA
Organism: Castanopsis chinensis; assembly: GCA_032878915.1. NCBI lineage: Eukaryota > Viridiplantae > Streptophyta > Magnoliopsida > Fagales > Fagaceae > Castanopsis > Castanopsis chinensis. Next base: position 2,592,157 of record JAVQMG010000090.1, read on the forward strand.
GGATGCCCAATCTGCATCTGTGTATGCTTTCAAGTGTAAATCTGATTTAGATGAGAAAAGTATACCCTGACCAGGACTTCCTTTAAGGCATTGTACTACTTTGTTGGCTGCATGCAAATGAGGCTTTCGTGGCTTGGACATAAATTGACTCAGTTTATGTACTGAGTAAGCTATGTCAGGCCGGGTAATAGTAAGATACAACAATCTGCCTACCAATCTCCTATACACACCAAGGTCAGGTAGCAACTCTCCATAAAATGCTTAATTTTAAGTTCTGTTCCATAGGAACTCTGCTAGGCTTGCATCCAGTTATGCCTGCATCTTAAGTATCTCCAAAGTATACTTCCTTTGGCATAAAGAAATACCTTTTTCTAATATGGCCACTTCAAGACCAAGGAAGTATTTGAGGTTACCAAGACCTTTTAGCTTAAATTCTTGATCCAAAAACACCTTAAGTTCTTCAACAACTTGAACATTATTGCTGGCAATAAGGATTTCATCAACATAGACTAATAAAGCTATAAAAGACTGATTAAATCTCTCGGTAAATAAAGAGTAATCAAACTTAGATTGCTTGAACCCACAGTTTAGAACGGTAGATGAGAACTTAGAATACCATTGTCTTGAGGCTTGCGTAAGACCATACAATGATTTGTTAAGCTTGCACACCAAATGCTCCCCCTTGCTATGAAAACCTTAAGGCAGCTGCATGTAAACTTCCTTATGGAGCTCACCATGAAGAAAAGCATTGTTTACATCAAGCTAAACAAGGTGCCAACCTCTCACAGCAGCAATGGCAAGCAAAGTTTTGACTGAAGTCATCTTGGCTACAGGTGAAAAAGTTTCTGTGAAGTCCAAGCCCTCTTATTGAGTGAAACCTTTAGCCATAAGACGTGCCTTATACCTTTCCACAGTCCCATCAGCCTTATACTTGACCCTATACACCCATTTGCATCAAATAGGCTTTTTATAAGGAGGTAATGGAGTTACAGTCCAAGTCAGGTTTGATTCCAATGCTGCAATTTCAGCAGCCATAGCATCCTGCCACTTATGGTCTTTCACGGCCTCATAATAAGATTGAGGTTCAGAAATAGCAATGATTTGTGAACAAAAATGGACATAAGAAGATGACAGATTAGCAGTATCAAGGTAAAGAGATAGAGGATATTTAATACCTGAAATGGAAGAGGAGGAGCCAGAACCAGTCTTGATGGTTGGAATGGAAGGATGAAACTGATCATGAACAACATCACCACATTTATAATCTTGCAAATAAGCAGGAGTTTTAGGGATTCTGGTAGACTTTCTTAAGGCTGGAATAGAAGCAATAGTGGAAGCTGTAGTAGTAGTAGGTACATGGATGGGAGGAAGTGCAGGTAAACCAGAAACATTATGAGGCAAATTTGAATCAGATGGAGAAGGTGTAGGATCTATACGAGGTAAATTTGAATCAGAAGAAGTAGGTGTATTGGCCGTATGAAGTGTAGTATCAGAATGAATAGGGAAATCAAGAAAAGAAGTGGTAATAGGATCAGTAGGGTGAAGGACAGAAAGTAAAGAGGCAGTGGGATCAGTGAAAGAATCTAAGGAAGGAAAAATGTGAGGCAAAGGAATGGTGGAATAAGGTAAAAAAGAATAGGTAGAGGAAACAAAAGGGAAAACAGTTTCATGAAAGAGAACATCCCTAGAAATAAAAAGTTTCCTAGAAATAAAAAGTTTCCTAGAAGCCAAATTAAGCATTTTAAAACCCTTAACACTATAAGGATAACCCAGGAAAACACAGGGAACAGATCTAGGAGCAAATTTGGACCTATTGTGAGACAAAGTAGAGGCAAAGCAAAGGCAACCAAAAACCTTGAGATGATTATAGGATGGAATTTTATGATAAAGCTTTTCAAAAGGTGTTTTATTACCTAGAGTGGAAGCGGGTAACCTATTGATGATATACACAATAGTTAGAACACACTTATCCCAAAAAGATAGTGGCACATTAGATTGGAATTTTAAAGCTCTTGCAATGCTTAATATATGTTGGTGTTTCCTCTCCATAACTGAATTTTGTTGTGGAGTGGCAACACATGAATGTTGATGTATAATCCCATGAACAGCATAAAAATCTTTTAGAATAAACTCTTGAGCATTGTCTGACCTAATAGCCTTGATTTTGGTATGAAACTGTGTGGATATCATGTTGAAAAAGGAAAGCAACATAGGTTTGATATCTGATTTATTTTTCATAAGATATACCCATGTGGACCTAGTTACATCATCTACAATGGTAAGAAAGTACCTAAAACCATCATGAGTAGATTGAACAAAAGGACCCCAAACATCACAGTGGATGAGATCAAAAGCATTTTCAAACACATGATTGAAGAAAGGAAAGGGAAAACGTTTTTGCTTTGCAATAGGACAAAGAGTACAAGTTTTATTGCTATGTACATCACTTACATCAGGAATACAATCATGTAAAGCATGAAGTTTTGCATCTAAAGCATGCCCTAGCCTAAGATGCCAAAGAAAAGGCTTGGAAATGACAGGAACATCAGAAACAATATTAGTAAAGGAATTAAAAACATAATCCAAAATGGAAGTTATTGTAGAATCAGATTTGCAAGAGGTTGTGGATTGTAGCAAGTAGAGATTGTTATGTAGTTTACCCACTCCAATCTTTTTCCAACAAGGAAGGTCCTATATAAAATACAAATTGGACAAGAAAACAAAACAACATGATAGTCTTTTAGTCAATTGATTGACTGAGATCAAATTGAAAGTAAAAGCAGGAACACATAGGACATTTTCAAGAATCAGACTAGATGTGACTTGAATAGTGCCAATGTGTGTGACAACAACTCTTTCACCATTAGGCAATTGAACAAAAGATGAAATGGAACTAGTGATTTTAGTGAATAATGTGGCAAAATGGATAATGTGATCTGTGGCTCCAGTGTCTAGAACCCAAGTTTGCTTATCAAAAGTTGTTTTATTGACAAGATTTTTAGCAAAAATGGAATGTTGCATATTCAAGCAAACAGAATCTGGAAAAGTGGCATAGAATCACCTGAAAGAGCAGAATTGGCTGTGGCAATAGCATCATTGGAATTACTAGAAGTGGAAGCATGAGAGTTCAACAGGGAGGGTAATTATTGACACTGTTCTTGAGTAAAAGGAAAAGAACTGGTCTGATGCACAATCTCAGATTGGTCATGATCTCCATCAACCATAACTTGATTAGCTTTGGCAACTCTCCCCTTTTGCTTGTATCCTGGAGGGAATCCAACAAGCTTGTAACACTTCTCCATGATGTGACCAAGCCTTCCACAGTGGCTACACACAGGCCTTCCTTTACCACCATTGGTCTTAAAATTCTTGCCATTATTGTAGTTTGAAGAAGAGCCTTGATTGAAGACTTGGTTTTTAACTAAAAATGCAGCCGATTCAATCGAAGGACTGCCATTAAAATTCAAAGATCTCTGCCTTTAGTCTTGGATTACTAACGAGAAAGCCTTATCTATGGATGGCACAGGTTCCATCATAACGATCCGAGTCTTGACTTGTGAGTAGCAATCATTCAATCCATTAAGGAACTGCATGATCGAATCTTGATGATAAAGATATGCTATCTCATCATTTACTCCACAGGTGCACTTACCATAAGAACAATTTGCAAAGGCCTAAGATTTAATAATTGATCCCAAGAAGCTTGAAGATCAGTGAAAAAGGTTGTCACTATGGAATCCCCTTGCATCACAGTGGAGATTTGCTTCTGAAGTTGAGAAATTTTTGGTCCATTGGCTTATAGAAAATGATTCTTAAGTGCATTCCACACTGCAAAAGCTGTGTCTCTGTAAATGACACTGGATTTGAAATGAGGTGAAACAGAGTTCAAGATCCATGAAGAGATCATGGAATTGCATTTTGACCAAGCTCGTTGCTCGAGTGGTGTCACAGCCATTGAAGCAGTGATAGATCCATCAACAAAACTAAGTTTACTCTTAGCATCCAAAGCCATTCTCATTGACCTAGCTCAGGTAGGATAGTTGTTAGGACATATGTAGTTCAAGTCCGTGAACATATGTCGCTATTTTATGTAAATTGGCTTATCCTTAGACAAAACGCACTTTACTTGTAATTGGGTAGATTTAGGATGAGTTTAACACTTCAAGAAACAGTGGTTCAAGATTAAGTGTTGATGCCGTCAAAGTCTGTCCAAGAAACAAGCAAGGAAGTGCAAGTTTTTAAAGCTCGACACATACCTCGACAGATGCATCTATCGAGCTTTAAAGAAGCTATTTTGCCCGAGCCTCGACACCTCTCGACACCTCTATCTGTCGAGAATTAAAGAAAACAGATTTCCAAGTCTGTTTCAAGTCTAATCCGTGAGTGTGTCTTTGGGACTTCTTTTCTCCTAACCCTAGACATATAAAAGGACTATTTTAAGGGCCGTCAAGCAGAAGCAGAAGATACAAGTTGCACATTCTTGGAGAACTTGTTGTTCATGCAATTTGTGATCAAAAGGACAAAGTTCGTGCCCTAGTTCATCTCTGATGATTTGAAGAACTTTGCAGCCAACTCTCTCTCTCTCTCTATAGTTGGTAATTGAAGTCGCGTACTGGGATCCGCGCATCTGGTTAGTCAGGTACTTGGGAGCCGTGCATTGAAAGGAGAAACTGTCACTACAGAACAAGTCCAATTGGGTATTAGGGTAAGAGTTCAACTGTAGGTTGGTGAGGTACTGGGATTCCTTACTTGTAACTGCTTGTTGTGATAATAGTGGAGTTTCGGGAGTGGTGACCTTAAATCACCCGGTGGGGTTTTTGCCGTAAGGGTTTTCCCCAATCGTGAACAAATCACCGTGTTATTTATTTTCCGCTGCATAACTTAGTTTCGATGATTTGTTTGTGCTGCCACGTGATATTGCATGTTAATTTGATTAATTAAAAACTGGGCTAATTAATTAATCTAAGTTATCACAAAGGGTCAACGCATTTGTGGCCTGTCAAGTGGTATCAGAGCAAGCACACTCTAATTAGGGTTTAATCTTTTGTGTGTGATCCATTCGACCCCTGCTGTCATGGATAGAGGACAATCTCTTATTATACCTCCTTTATTTGATGGCACTAACTATGCATACTGGAAAGTACGCATGAGAGCTTTCTTGCAGTCTTTAGATGAGAAGGTGTGGCAAGCTGTGGAGATAGGCTGGACCAAGCCTACAGAAGCGCCGGTCGACTGGGATGATGCCAAGATCAAGGCGGCAAACTTCAACAGCAGAGCATTGAATGCCCTTTTCAGTGCAGTCACCAATGAGGAGTTTAAGAAAATTTCCTCAACTGAAACTGCTAAGGAAGCATGGACCATCCTCCAGACAACCTATGAGGGCACCAAGGCTGTCAAAGATTCAAAGCTGCAGAGGCTCACCACACACTTTGAAGAAATTAAGATGGAAGAGGATGAGTCGTTTGATGAGTTCTATGCCAAGCTCAAGGACATAGTAAACTCAGCCTCTAATCTTGGGGAAACCATCCCTGAACCCAAGATAGTAAGGAAGGTGCTTAGATCGCTGCCCGAGAGATTCCATGCTAAGATCACGGCGATCGAAGAATCAAAGGATATCGATAGAATTCCTTTGACTGAGCTGGTTGGAAACTTGCAAACCTATGAGTTAGGGCTGACTAGGTTAGGCAAGTCTAGCAAGGGCAAGAGTTTGGCACTAAAGGCCAAGAGCAGTGATACGGATGACTCGTCAGATGATGAAGATTCCAAGATGAAGTCCTACATCACAAGGCAATTCAAGAAGTTTATGAAGAATGCCAACAGAAAGGGTTTCAACAAAAATCGTAGACAATCCAGTTCTTCACAACTCAAGAGTTCAGATAAAGGGAAGAAGGATGTCAAGGATGGCGGTCAGTACACTGTTCCCCCTGGACCAAAATGCTTCGGGTGTCAAGGCTTTGGACACATGAAACAAGAGTGTCCTACGTACCTCAAGAGCATAGGGAAGAGCAAGGCACTTGCTGTTACCTTAAGCGACACAGAGCCCGAGGACGATTCCGAAGATGAAGACGACGGAATCTTGAATGCCTTCACTGCCACTGTTAATCCTACTAATGGGGTTACTGAAAAAGTGGATGAAGAAGAAGAATTGGTGGATTCCAAGTGCGAAATTATGGATGATCAAGATGATATCCATACCGCCTATGAGAAGCTATACAAGCTTTCTAAGAAACACGAGAAACTCTATAGGCTGGCCACCAAGAAGCTCAGTGATGTGGAACTCAACCGTGAGGAGCTGTCCACAAAGGTTGATGAAGCAAATCAGACCATTGGAGCACTGAGGTTCGAGAACAATTTCTTGGTTGAAAGGACCAAAAAGCTTGAAGCGGAGCTATTTCAAGTAAGAGCACAATTGGAGAGAACCTCAAGTGCAAAACTGGACGAGATGCTGAGTGCTCAGAGATATTCTTCAGATCGTACTGGATTGGGGTATGAATTCTCCCTCTCTAATACTCCTACTTCTAGTACTACTGTGTTTGTTCCACCTGCTAATAACATTGAAAATGAAGAAAAGCATGTTAAAACTGAATTAGCTAGTGAGAACGTAGACAAGGGCAAGTCCATCCTAGGAGCACCCCCTAAGATTGAGAAAAGGGAATCTAGAAACCCTAGGTCTAAGAAGACTAACACTCAAAAGGCCAAACAGAAGAAACCGCATCTCTGTTATCATTGTGGTGTTACCGGTCACACAAGACCTAATTGCTACAAGTGGCGTGCCACTCAACAGAGCAATGGCACAATAGCATCTGGGAGCCAGAATCAGCTTCAGTCTTCTCTCGCTCCAATTGGAGACATTCTTAAAGCCCTCATGTTCCTTTTGAACTTGAACGGTTTAAACTCTTCTCCCTCATCACAGGTTCAAGAATCGACCAAGAGGAAAGGTTCTTCCAAAGTGTGGAAGGCAAAGGGATCTAAGTGATTTCAGTCACTTCTTCTTCTCTCTCCTTTTTGTGTGTTGCATTACTTGTGTGTTTCTTTACTGTTTTGAGTCAGTCTAGTTTCATGCATTGTTTTGCTTTACATGTTTTTGTTTGTGTGTTTTCAGTTTTGTGTTTTATTTTTGCTTCTCTAATAAAAATAAAAAAAAATTGAAAAATTGAAAAATACAAAAACAGTGTGAGTTAGTGTGCATTAGTTCATGTGAACTTTTGAAATGGCCATTAAAACAGAGTTTTCTAAACTTTGTATCACCTGTAGCTTAGATGAGCATTCTTCTGCCCAACTAAGCAAGTGAGCTTTATAGCTCTCTGTTTGTGATGAGTAAGGTTAAGTGATCTCTTCTTCTTAACACTCGTATCACTCTTTTTGACGGGTTGAACTAGAAAATCCTAAGAGAAAGGCATAAATAACCATCTCACCACTGTTACTCGCCAATCATAAAATGACATCTGTATGCTTCGGCATAGCAAAAGTGCAATGTCAATGACACCTGTATGCTTCGGCATAGCAAAAGTGCAGTGTCAAAAGCTTAACATAATTGGGTATTTCTTTTCTTTCTCTTGTATGCCCATGCATGATATGCTTGTTAAAAGAAAATATGCAAAGATATAAAAAGCAAAAAGATAAAAAATGCTTTAAAATATGGTTGCAAGCGTGTTTTCTAGGAGATGTGGGAGTTATAGGATGTACCTCGAAGGTGATAGTCCCCATCAAACGGTTATGATTGTGTATGAGTTAAAGTGATTTTCTCATATCTCAAATCGTCATAACATAGAGACACATATGCAATCTTGCGATGTTTTCACACACGACACGCAATACTCTTTGCTATTCTTGATACATGTGCAGGAACAATGTGATTTGGCCATCACAAGGTTTACATACGTTAATGTATGCTCACTAAACTGTCTGGACTTGTTTTTGAAATATAAAATTGGTTAGACTTGTTTAGTGTGTGTGTGCGTGTTTTGAGATACATGTGCATCATTTTTCTTGTTGAGAGATGATTTTGAAAGCTTAATGTGTTGATTGGATCTTTGGTTGAGTTGCATGCATGATTGCATTCATGTCTGTGTTTTTCCTCTTTTGAAAAACTGCTTTTATAGGCATCTCGACACCTCCTCGATACCTCTCGACACATAGGCTATCTGTCGAGATCCTTAGACTCTTTCTTATCGCAGTCTCGACAGATACCTCGACACCTGCTGGATCGATCGAGAAACTTTCTGTCTGCTCGATAGCTTCTCGATAGCTGCTGGATCGATCGAGATTTCTTCTTGTTTGTTTCTTCTTCCTTGATACCTGATCTCGATAGCTTCATCTGTCCATGTGTATTTTTCGACACATGACCTCGACAGCAGTCTCGACACCTCCCGATAGCATCATCTGTCGAGAATTACTGAGAGGCTATATATTGAGATTTCGCGATTTTTCTTCTCACTTGCTTGATCTCTCTCGCTCGAAACTCCTGTTCTCTCTCTCAAAATTTCTCTTCCCTCCAAACCTCTTCCCAAGGCGTTTTCAAGTGTTCTTTGTGATCTTCATCTCTTGGTAAGCGTCTTATCCCTCATATTCATGCATTTCATTGTTTTAAAACCCTAGGTTTTGTGTTTTTGAAAATTTTTGGGAGTTTTCAAAATTGTTGGCGTTTTCATGAAATTCTTGGGTTGGTTTGATAGTTTTGATCTTCAAAACCACATGCATTGCATCACATCCGCATTCTAATTGTATTTCCATGCATTTAGATGTGTGCCTATCGATTGTGTGCTGTTAGGTTTGGATTGGGCTGAGCCCATGATGTTTTTATGTTGCATGTCACATGTTCATGCATTTTCCATGCATACGTTCTTTCTTTTCAGTATATTCTTCCTATATTGAACTGTTTGGAACTTTTCTGTGTGTCTCTTTCTCTTTCCCCCTGTCTATGGTTGCGTTAGTAGTGTCTATGGCACCTAAGCGTAAGTCCATTCCGTCCCAGAACCCTCTGCGTTCTAAGGGACAGTCTTCCTCAGATTCTACCCCTTTTTCTGTCTGGTTCCGTGATGAGAAAGCCCATAAGGACTTCTCGGAGAACTTTTCTAAACGAGGTGTTCATTCGGAACGCCACGTTGTCCTGGCAGACTTTGCCGACACCGACCTTCCCGATGTCATTCACACTCGGGGATGGGAGTCACTGTGTGACGTCCCGGTTACCTCTCCTCTCGTGTTGATACAGAAGTTTTACTCCAACATCCACGGGATAGATTCTTCAGTACCTTCTTTCTACTCTTGCGTCCGAGGTACGCGCTTTTGTGTCACCCCAGAGTTAGTCTCTGAGGTTCTTCATGTCCCTAGGGTGGATCATCCTGATTACCCTAGCTGTGAGCGTCTCTGGACTGTGTCCAAAGACGAGATGATCTCGGCGTTCTGTGAGCGTCCGTCCTCTTGGGGAGATCATATGTACACACCATGTCGACCTTTTGCTAAAGGTCCTCGTTTCCTTAACATGGTGATGACTTTTGTTTTGCACTCACTCTCTCACTATAACTCTATCACAGAGCCTCGCACTCGATTTTTACTGTTCCTCTTAGAGGATCTCTCTATAGACTTTCCTTCACACTTCATCTTTTCCATTATAGATGTATATAGAGATACGGCCACTCGTGATAAGCTCATTTTCCCTTCCGCTATCACGAGGATTCTGAGTTGTTTTTCCATCCCTTTCCCCTCGTCCGATCCTTACCACGTCATGTCTGCCATAGATGCCGCTACCGTAAAACGTAGCGAGGCACAGTTTCGATCGCGACAGACAGATGGTGCCACTCCTTCCACTCGTCCGGCCACCTCCAGATCAACTCGTGCGTCTGCTTCTTCCTCCTCGAGCGACATCACGTTAGGAGACATCATGGCACAGCTACAGCGCATGGATGCTCGCCTAGATACACTCTCCACGGAGTTGTATCAGGTGAATGTCCGTGTTGGTCGCATCGCCAGGCGACAGGCGACCATAGGCGGCTTTGCTCCAGAGGCTTCTCCTCCGCCACCTCATGTGTCGACTGAGACCGAGGCTGATGATGATGGCGATGATGATGATGCTTCCGACGATGATGATGATGGAGATGCGAGCTCTTCGGATGAGATGTCTACTTGACACTCTACCCTTTGTCACTCATGACAAAAAGGGGGAGTAGTTTTGTATGAGAGTAGTTATGCTTAGGGGGAGTGTTAGCATAGGACATTTTTGTTAGGGGGAGTGTGGATTAAGGGATGTAGTGAGGTGATCATATGTATTTTTTTCTTTTCTCATCTGTTTAGAGATACTTTGATCATGTATTGACATACATTGTATTTATTCTCTTCTTATATATGATGATGTATGTTTTCTTTCACCTACCTTTCATGTGTTGTTTCTTTTCTATCTTTATACACATGTTTCTTTACTTGTACGCAATCTATTATTTCTGTTTCACACAAAGATGCCTTGATGTGTTTTGTTTATAAGTGTTTCAGAAATACAGGTTGTCAAAGTCTTCTTGCCATAAACTCTCTTCTTGCAAAGTTTTTCAAGAGTTTGTGTTAGGATAGATTTTACTGTATGTAACAAGTGAATATGAGTTGAGTGATTTATGACTTCGCTCATATCTTCATTTATATGTTGTGGTTTTGTCACGGATTGCCAAAGGGGGAGATTGTTAGGACATATGTAGTTCAAGTCCGTGAACATATGTCGCTATTTTATGTAAATTGGCTTATCCTTAGACAAAACGCACTTTACTTGTAATTGGGTAGATTTAGGATGAGTTTAACACTTCAAGAAACAGTGGTTCAAGATTAAGTGTTGAAGCCGTCAAAGTCTGTCCAAGAAACAAGCAAGGAAGTGCAAGTTTTTAAAGCTCGACACATACCTCGACAGATGCATCTATCGAGCTTTAAAGAAGCTGTTTTTCCCGAGCCTCGACAGCTCCTCGACACCTCTCGACACCTCTATCTGTCGAGAATTAAAGAAAACAGATTTCCAAGTCTGTTTCAAGTCTAATCCGTGAGTGTGTCTTTGGGACTTCTTTTCTCCTAACCCTAGACATATAAAAGGACTATTTTAAGGGCTGTCAAGCAAAAGCAGAAGATACAAGTTGCACATTCTTGGAGAACTTGTTGTTCATGCAATTTGTGATCAAAAGGACAAAGTCCGTGCCCTAGTTCATCTCTGATGATTTGAAGAACTTTGCAGCCAACTCTCTCTCTCTCTATAGTTGGTAATTGAAGTCGCGTACTGGGATCCGCGCATCTGGTTAGTCACGTACTTGGGAGCCGTGCATTGAAAGGAGAAACTGTCACTACAGAACAAGTCCAATTGGGTATTGGGGTAAGAGTTCAACTGTAGGTTGGTGAGGTACTGGGATTCCTTACTTGTAACTGCTTGTTGTGATAATAGTGGAGTTTCGGGAGTGGTGACCTTAAATCACCCGGTGGGGTTTTTGCCGTAAGGGTTTTCCCCATTCGTGAACAAATCACCGTGTTATTTATTTTCCGCTGCATAACTTAGTTTCGGTGATTTGTTTGTGCTGCCATGTGATATTGCATGTTAATTTGATTAATTAAAAACTGGGCTAATTAATTAATCTAAGTTATCACAAGGGGTCAACGCATTTGTGGCCTGTCAATAGTTATCTTGAGTAAGAGGTTGAGCAATGAGAATCGTACCAGGAGATTTACCATGATGCAGAAAGAATGGACTACGAGGATCCTCCATTGGAGAGAGCTCACGCTATGAAGAAGAAGACGAAGTTTCTGTATTTGACCCCATTGACAAAGGGTTAAGCTCTAATACCAAAACAGAAAACACAAATACTTAAAGAAACTTGAAGAAGAAACAGAGAGCTTGAGAGAATTGAGATTGAAGAAAATTCTGTTTTCATTGAATGAATTAATCTATACGAGTTGTTGTATCTAAATACCAAAACAGAGCATCAAACAAAATATCCCAAATTATACGGGATTAGTTACAAACGTGTGTTGCTTAATTACTCCACGTGTGAATACAGCCTACATAAATAAAAACACTAAACTACAGGTAGTTTTAGACTATATTATCACTACAGTGTTACAACAGCTACATTGCATTGCTGTCGTTTATGTCTCAGAATTCTTCTATTTCTGCTTTGTTCCTTTTCCTCCTTTCTGATCTGATTCTGCACATATACCACTTTGATACCTTTATCAACTACCACTATACTATCTCTCAGCTTTGTATTTAAGCTGAGCTTGCCCGTTGGAGATCTCAAAGAATTTTCTCCAGATTTGGTGGGTATGGTAATGAAAGAAAATATGTACAGGATTGATTCAATGGTTGTTTCACATTATTACTATGATGGAGAGGATTTTCATAGTGAGAATATTATAAATTTCTGAAGGTTTTTTTTTTTTTTTTTACCTATCATCTTGTACTCTCACAGCAAACTTCAATTAGTTTATTATTGGTACAAGTAAGAAGCAACTTAATTAAGTGAACTTAATTAGTTTTTGCCAACATCCTTATAACTCTATTGATTGACATTTCTTAGTGTTTTTAATAGAGACATTTAAGATTCAAATCTCTCCAAGCCCAACTCTCAAATTTTTTTTTTTTAAAATCTAAATTTTGAACCTTTTAGAATCCTTACTAATCAATATTGCACTTCTTCTTCTCAAAAAAGAAAAAACTTATTGCACTTCTTTGTTACTTCATAGCTACCATATAAAAGCTAGTAATATTCCTATATAGGCTATAATTTTAACCAGTCTAAAGATCTAACTATTGTACGATCCACTCGAAGCTCAAGGAAAGATATGAGAAGCCTAAGTAGGAAATTGTATTGAGCCTAAACATTTGTTGCACCAGTGCAACCATTAGCAGTATGTTTAGGTGGATTAAGTCATAACTAATGGTCTTTTCCTACAAGATAAAAGATATTAAAAAAAAAAAAAAATTGCTTGATTTGGTTCAAGATTTTTTTTTGAAACAGGTTCAAGATTTTATTATTAGGCCTTACAAAATAGCATATTTAGTAATGTGTGGGACAAAATATAAGTGGTATGTAATATGTATGTGCTTCATTTGGTTCAAGAATTTTCTGTAAAAAATATATGGGTTAAAAAATGGAAACGGAAAATTCATAAACGGAAAAAAATCCTCTTTTTTAATTTTTTTTTTTTTTTGGCTACAAAAAAGCAAAAAAGTTAAAACAGTATACTATCTCAAATACAAAAGAAAAAAAAAAAAACTTTACTCTCACCACCCATATGTATTCAAATGTCTGATTCTTATATGTATTTGTTATCTATTTGAATTTAAATACTTCAATTATCTTTATAAAAAAAAATACAAAATTACGTCTTCCAAAAAATGTTAATAGAGTAATACTATCTCACGTACAAAAAGGGAAAAAAACCGTTATTCTCACCACCTATGTTTATTTAAATGTTTGATTCATATCTGTATTTGTCATCTATTTGTATTCAAATACTTTGATTATCTTTATAAAAAAAATTACAAAATTACTTTTTCTTCTTCTTCAAAAAAAAAAAAAAAAAAAACCACTACCTCACATAAAAATTATTCATTCTTATCCTGAAATTTCTATGTTTTTTTTTTTTTTTAAATTCTTTAAAACATTCTAAAAATTTTTTTTATGCAAATTTAGTAAAGTTATCACAAATCACCCATCCATCCACACTAACATATATCAACTTTCTTTTGTTTAAATCTCAATTTTTTTTTTTAATTATCACAATTCTTATCCTAATCAATAAATTCAAATGTCTTATTGGGTTTTAACTTCTTACGGTTATCTATTTTATTTTTAAACATTATTCCATATAACCTTACCTCTTTCTTAAAAAAAAAAAAAAATACACATGCTTATTTATATATCACTTTCTTTCTTTTTTTTTTTGAAAGGGAAACTTCATTCATGCATTCAAAAAGTGCGAGCATCCTGATACAATTGTTCAATGGCTGGAGGAGGGGAATCCTCAATCCAATACAAATCCTTAGGCCTGTTCAAGGATATACTGGCATCGACAAAACCGGTCTGACCGCACTGCCCCGCCCCGCTCAGAGCTTCACCGAAGGTTTCCGGCAAGGTAATTGGCACTAGATTTTCAATGCCGACATCAGACAAGTGACACCATCGACGCCAAGATGTGCACACCGACGAAGACCAAACCAAACTGAGCATGTTTTATATATATATATATATATATATATATGTTAATATGTATAAGAAAGAACTAAAGAAGGATAGCAAAAAAAAAGAAAGAACTGAAGAAGAAGAAAAGCCTAACGTTCATCCATGAACAGGGCCTTATCAAAAAGAAATTTTAGATTAAAAAGGAAGTTAATGTGTGTGAGGCTGTGAGAGGAATAGTCAACAAACAAAAAAAAAATGTGTAAGTCTATCTAAGTCTTTCTCAGTCCAAAACATGTGTCAGAGAGTGGTCTTGTCTAAGTCTGTCTCCCAGTTGCATTTTTTGAAAAATAAATATTAAAAGAATAAAAATAAAAGTTGTATGGCCATATGGGTTAGTGGGTTACAGTCATGCCACTTGAGATTTTTGAAAAAAAAATATATTAAAAATTTTTTTTTAAAAAAATGCTGCATGGTGATATTCTGTTGCCACTTGCATTTTTTGAAAAAAAAAATTAAAAAAAAAAAGAAAAAAAAAAACGAAGGTTGTCCCTGTTTGAGTCAGTCACTGTGCAATTTTTTTTTTCCCCTTTTGTTCTCATCCACATGAGTCTTTTCTCTTGCATTGTTTCTACTTTCTACTCAGCTACTCTCACGGTCCTTTCTCCTCTTTAGTCCTTTCTCCTCTTTACTTTCATTTCTCCTTTTCACTATTTAGATTTCTGCACTTTTAAGTCATTGTATTAGATTTTTTTTTCTTGTTTTCTCTCAACCCCACACCGTACCCAGTTGTCTAACACTCTAACTTGTCTCTTTCTCTCTTTTTTACACTCTTGCTCTTAGTCTCTAAGACGCCACTCACTCCATCACTCAGCTCAGTTAGACTCAAACAAGTGGTTTGTAATGAGTTTTAATATTGCGTTTGTGATGGGTTTTGAATCTTTTGATATTTAGATTTTATCTAAGTTTTGTTTGTGGTTTGAATCCTTGAGTTTTCTTGGTTTAATTTTGGTTTTAGAATTTAGACATCTCTTCCTCTTTGTGTGTGTGATAGACGGGTGGACACCGACCACCGCGCCGACTGAAACTACCATCGAGGTTGCCGAAGAACCGTTCCTCAGGCACGGCAGCGACTTGGGTTTTAAGGAAACCGAAGATTCCGGTGCGGCGCAGAAACGGCCACAAAAACCAACCGCACCGCACCGTGCACAGCCCTATAAATCCTCAATAATAGTTCTAGCATGTTGCACTAACACATGAGCCACCTTATTGCCACTACGCCTTATGTGAGAAATAGATACCAACTGTAGACCCCTAATGAGATGTTTAATATCTTCCACGACATTCCCTAGCTGAGATATGTTAGCTTCTTGTGATGAAATAGCTTTTATTACATTAACATTAAGAACCAACCTGGAAAAACCTGCGTCAATAGCAAATTCAACAGCCTTTCTACATGCTAACAGCTCACCTTCCTCACTACTATGTACTGTAGGCCCTCTTGCAAACATGGTTGCCATGACTTCGCCTTTGTAGTTACAAATTATAGCCCCAACGCCAGTTTTGTTCACCTCAGAAAAAATTGCTACATCAAAGTTCAGCTTAAAAGCCGATTCTGGAGGTGGTTGCCAATCTGTTCTGCTGTTCTGCATAACTGGTTTTACATCAAGTTGTTGTTGAGCATGTTTGTACTCTTCTAAACGTTCTGCTGCCCTGGTGGAGCATTTTATTGCACATGCAGAACGCGTGTGATGAGTAAAGTGTGTGTGTGTGTGTGTGTGTATATATATTTACATTTTAAATTTTAGTTGTGTTTTTAAGGAAATTATATAACTAAGTGAATGAAAGAGATGATGACATGATGCTAAATATATTCTTAACATGGACTTACAAAAAAAAAAGTATTTATTATCTTAATTTTAGTTGTCACGACTCACGACATCAAAATTCAATTAAAAAAACCTTCAATAAAAATTAAAAATAATTCTTTTGCATAATTTCATAAAAAAATCAATTTCATGGAACCTTTTCATTTTGGATATCCCTTTCCAAGCTTTCACTAAAATAAGAGATCATTGACAATGACTTTTGCATGATTGGTTTGATATTATCTATTTTTCTCCTCATCACATCAAGCTTCATTAAAAAAAAAAAAAAAACAAACTTTTTTCCCCGTTAGCTTGAGCTAGTGAAGAAATTAGAATGAAATGAGAGGAATACACTATGAATGACATACCCATCGTGAGAGAGTAGGGGATATTGGTATATATTGGGCCATATGCCATCTAGCATCTACCTCCAGAGTATAAAAATATATGTATTTTGAGCATATTACTTTGATTTATTTTTTTAAAAAAAATTGTTAGTTTGTTTTATTTTGGTACTTTAAGCTTTAATTTTAATAAAATTGGAATATCAATCACAATTGGGATATTGTAACCATATAGTGAAAATGGACTTAAATAGTTGAATAGAAGCCTAATTTTATTATTTGGCCTTACAAAATAGCATATTTAGTAATGTACAGGACGAAATATAAATGGTATGTAATATGTATGTGCTTGATTTGGTTCCATATTTTAAAAAAATAAAAAATAAAAATATGGGTTAAGAAATGGAATCGGAAAATTCATAAATAAATGTATGTATGGGTATATTATGACTTTGAATGAAATATTTGAGACTAAGAAAACAGTTATTTTATGTTAAGTTATTATTATTATTTTATTATATTAAGATATATTATGAAATTGAATGAAATATTTGAGACTAAGAGAACAGTTATTTTTTTTGTTAAGTTATTATTATTGTTTTATTATATTCCAATTTATTTGCATATTTATATTATCTTATATAAATATATAAGATAATTTAATAAATTTAGTATATATATGTGTGTGGGGGGGGGGAGGGGGGACGATGAGAATCCAAGAATATAGATAGATAGACTAATGACAATGTTAGGAGTACGAACCTCGGATAGCACCTACAGAATGTCCTCGAGAAAATACGAGTAAACCTCTGCAGGTGCAAAGAGATTATAACGCTTAAGGACTCTGAGGATACCAACATGCCCTTAGGAAACCGAGAACCAAGGCTAAAGGCCGCCAAATGCAAACCAAGGGTAAGGAGGAAAATTTTTTGTCAAGCTAGGAAGAAAGGAAAGCAGACGGATAAAGCATCCATTACCTATGCATTCAATACTCTGCACCCACTTAACTGGCTGCATTAATAAGAAAATGATCTTTGAACAGTGTCAACCCAACTCATAACCCAATGTGGAAGCCTTCTAGTAAGGCCTTGATGAGACAAGTATTAGAGACATCGAACATTGGCCTTCCAAATGTAGGGCTCAAATATATCTTGGCTGATTATATAAAGCTGAGAAGCCCCTAAAGGAAGGGATTCACTTTTTTAGACTTGAAAGCCATTTGTAATCATTACCCCTGACTAAACCCGAAGAACTCAATATAAGACCTTCTAGGTTGCTTCTTACCTATGAGCATTAATTCACACTTAGAATTAATTCAATCTCTAAACAATTTAAATTGATTGTGTGAGCAAAAGTAGCAAGTTTATACTTGACACAGACTTGTCCCATTTTTTGCCCACCACAATATATATATATTTCAAATTTTAGTTTTGCTTTTAAGGAAAATATATAACTA
The DNA here is from genome assembly GCA_032878915.1 of Castanopsis chinensis. Lineage (NCBI taxonomy): Eukaryota > Viridiplantae > Streptophyta > Magnoliopsida > Fagales > Fagaceae > Castanopsis > Castanopsis chinensis. Next base: position 2,609,966 of record JAVQMG010000090.1, read on the forward strand.
AGTGAATAAAAATGATGATGACATGATGTTTAATATATTCTTAACATGCACTTACAAAAAAAAAAGTGTATTTATTTTCTTAATTTATTATATTTCAAATAATTATATTTTATTTATTTTAATTTCAGTATATAAATTATAAATGACAATAAGATCTAATAATTCAAATTATACAAATTATTAATAGATGAAAAAATTACTAGATTATAATAAAAGAATAAAAATTTTGATGTTTAATATAAAAAATAAACATAGAACTAAAAATATTAATTTTGTAATTTTTAATTGTTATATGTAACAAAATGTCTTAACAAAATAAACAATTATACTCGGTACAAGTATTGAAATTCAATGAAGTTGATATATATTTGTACAAGTATAATACAGTAAATATTTAAATACGCTTCATTATAAAAAAAAAAAAAAAAAAAAAAAACATTTTTTTTCTTAGTATTGTTTTCTTGTCTAATAAACAAGGGTTTTATTAAATAAATATTGACATATGTGTAATATATGAAATAATACTTTAGTAATTATGCAAGATAGTTTCATCTTGAGGATCCAACCAAACCCAACCCAATACCTACATATTAGGTTGGGTTGATTTTTACAGTTATCATGGATTCAATTGGGTCTAAGATTTATCAATTTGAGTAAGTCGAATTGAGTTGAAAAACATCCTAAACCTAACCCAACCCACCCATGCACACTCCTACTCTCCCTGTCTCTTTCTTCCTCTCTCAATCTCAATCCACTAATTTCTATCTCTCTCCACTCCTATTTCTTTTTTCCAAGCACAACTACTAAAAACTCATACAATTTTGAAAAAGCGTAAATACGCTTTTGGTCCCTACATTTTAGGCCATTTCTTGATTTGGTTCCTAAATTTATTTTGCTTCTAGGTCAGTCCCTAATTTTTTTAAATCGTTTTTAAAATGGTTTCTACCATCAACCCAGTCACGGAAAAAGCTGATGTGGCAAACGAAATGCACTGTATACACAGTAAATGCTGACGTGGCTAATAAAATAATATTAAAAAAATTAATTTGGCATTTTTTTAATGCCACATTAGCTTATAAATTAATAAAAAAAGCTAGGTCAGAAAATTAAAAAAAATTAAAAATTAAAAAAATTAAAAATAAACATTAATACTATTAAAATAAATAATTTAATAACTTAAAAAAAAAAAAAACAAACAAACGTTGAATTCTTTTGTTATTTTCTTTTTATTATTTTTGAAAGAACAATGGTGACATGTTCTTCATGTTCTTCGGCTTGCCCAGAAAAATTATCAAACCTCCAACCCAGAAAAATCATCAAACACCAAAACCTCTAACCCAGAAAAATTATCAAATCCCCAAAACCTTTAACCCGAAAAAATCATCAAACACCGAAACCTCCAACCAAAAAAAATCATCAAACCCACATGAAAAAACCAAAACCAGAAATTTAAAATAAATTAACACCCACAAGGAAAAAAAAAACCCAAGTCAGAAAGAGAGTGATTTGATGCTTCTTTTCCCCACTCTCTTAGCAACCTAACACACACAAAAAATCATCATCTCCTTCAATTTCGTAACCCTTTCCCAGACCCGATCTGTGACCCACATGCCTCGACCTGGCGACGGAGCTCCGATGCGATGATGCTGGTCCCATGCGATGGAGGCGATGCATGTGCCAATCTACTTCGAGTGCTATGACATGCACGATGACATGGGTCTCTTGACGTGCTACGACGTGCATGATGACGGGTCCTCGAACCTTTTGCCTTGGGAAAATTTAACACGGTTCAATTTATTTACTAAGTGTTAATGTCAACCTTGGCTAAACCAGGTCCTCGGACCTTCTGCATTGGGAAAATTTAACACGGTTCAATTTATTTACTAAGTGTTAATGTCAACCTTGGCTAAGCCAGGTCCTCGGACCTTCTGCCTTGGAAAAATTTAACACGGTTCAATTTATTTATTTAGTGTTAATGTCAACCTTGGCTGAGCTAGGTCCTCGGACCTTCTGCCTTGGGAAAATTTAGCACGGTTCCAATTCCTGTTAACACGCAGTTCATTTTTTCATTGAGCGTTGATATCAACTTAAGCTACGCTAGGCCCTCGGTGTAAGGCCCTCGGACCTCCTGACTTGGGAGGATTTAACAGACTACTCATTTTAAACTAAGAGACTTATACGCAGTCTGACCAAAGGTTGAAATGCCTTCATAGTAAGGCCGTGCCTATCCTAATTTCGAACACGCCCTTGGGCACTAAGCTACTGCCTTGGATATTGAGTTACTTAGCATTCACATGCAACACATGGCGCAATAATACAAGCAATACCACAATAAACATAATGTATCAAGAAGTTACGCTATAAAGGTAAGATAATGAAATTCATAAATAATAAGCTGTTCGAGACAAAGCAAAAATAAAGAAGTACAAGGAAAAATGCAAAAAATCTACACAAAAATGGCCGATGAGAGCGAAAGTCTGTGCAAGGTGATGAAGGGAGCCCGAGTCTGCCTACCCCTTGATCTTCAATGAGGGTAACTTTGCCGGCTTAGAGTGGGTCTCTTTAGCTTGGCCTTCTGCTTCTTCTGTCACAACCTCGGACGGGTCTTGGACCTGCTTTCCCTTGTCCTTTGGCTTAGGTGGAGGCAGGACCTGGTTGGCTGGCTCGCCCAACCCCTCCTCAGCCCCATCCTTAGGGGCGACAACCCCTTTGGGGGGTGGGACTTGCTCCTGGGAGGAGTGGGGCAGCGTCGGGTCCGCGATCTCGGGGGTGACCAGAGTTAAAGAAGCGTCTTCGACGAGCCTGATATCCTCGGGATACCAGACCTCCTCGCCTGCCCTCAACTTGGAGCCGGCAGGGACTCCTGCAGTATTTAGGGCCTCGACCCAAACTTGCTGGCAGTACTCCTTGCACAGCTCGCCTAACTCCTCGGTCAGGCGGTTCTCTGTCACCTCGACCCCCTCATTGAAAGCGGCCCTAGTAGCAACCTCCACTGTCTCCCTGATGGTGCGAGCTGCTTCTTGGGCCTGTACAAGCTCCTTCCTTAGGTTGGAGACCTCTTGCCCCGCCTTGGCCAAGGCCTCGTCCCTTTGCTGCAGGAGCTTGCGTTGGGCCTCCGCCTGCACCATGGCCGTCTTTAGTCCAGCATCAAGACTTTTCCTCTCATTCTGCTCCGCGGTTAGCTTGATGGCCAGGTCGGTCTTCTCTACCTTAGCGCGGGCCAGCTCCCTCTCAACCTCGGCCTTGGCCGCCTGCTCGGCGCCGACCTGGTTTTGGTAGTGATCCACCATCGTGTCGGCAACAAAAGCCTCCTGGATGGCCTGCGGAAAGGGTTCCAACAGAAGCATGTTAAACCAAAGTTAGCATGCATGGGAAATATGACGACAACAGTAAACTAAACGTTTGGAGCTTACCAGACCCAAGTTGCGCTTGAGTAAGAGGAAGAGGTGCGTCCGACCCATCCTCCCCAGGTCCTCCATATCCCGAGGCAGGAGGAGGGGCTACTCCAAGGCGTTGGCCACGTGGGAGGCGTGACCTCTTTGGAAGTCCCTGATGCTCGCTTGGAGGGACACTGGAGCTCTATCCACCTCCAGAGCGGGGGACCAACTAGACTCCCCTCGGCGGACCTCGGCCAGCCCGCGGATCTCCCCACTCTCGATGGACGAGGCTCGCCCGCCGCCTTTAGCAGCCTGCTGCTGTTGCTGCTGCAGCTGTTAGGATATACGCCCTTAAGTCCTATTGTATGATGCTATGTATGACATTATGTACGACTTAATGTTGTATTTAATAAAGTTGTTTATTTTTTATCTAAAATAATAGTAACATGAATATTTGGACATTATCATATAGTCCATGAGATGCATAGTATGTGATTTATGTGAAAAGTCACAGAAGATATAAATCACAAGTTCTTTGTAAACTCAGAATTTATAGTTCGTAGTCGGTGATGAAATTGGGCATTTCATCTGCGAAGACCATAACGTATCAACTAAGATGATTTGTCTTGATCATGGAAGTAGTGACTTCTAGTTGATATGTTGATATATTTTAAGAGTTAAGACATATTGAACTAGACCACTGTGAGATTTATTATTCTTCTAACAACTGTCAAATGAATAATAAATCCCACGACTTTTATTTGCATGAACTCTTAATCCTGAGAGAATAATGGACCTGATCATGACGTGTAGGTTGCTTTGATATATCAGGAGTGAGATCTAAAGTAACGGTCAAAACCTCAGTATGTTGGGCAGCCATATTTAGTGTTGATGGAACATATATTTTCAAGATAGAATTCATAGTCTCTTAACGGAGATATAAAATATTCCCTTGAGATAAGTTTAATGGGTTTGGTTATTCAGAGAGTTAGGCCTAACCACTTTGGTAAGAAATTACTAAAGTATATATTTATAAAATTGGATTTCATAAATATATGATGAATAACTTTAAAGGATTAAACCGGGTACTCAAGGATAAGATGTAGTAATTTACAAAGTGGCAGTCTATATTTATGACTTTGTATTACTACGAATATTTTATGAAGGGGTTGCGTGTAAAATAAAGTCTTGGGATATAATTTATTAATAAGGCCTAGAGTGCAATTATATTTATATAGTGGTATTAAATATAATTAATAGTAACTTTGGACTTGTCAAGAGTTGACGGAAAAGCCCAAGGCCCATTGGAGCTAGTGTCTTATTGGTCCCTTTGGGTCCCATTCCAAGCCACACACTAAAGCCCAATTGGAAAGGCCTAATAGGCCGGCCCAATTAGATAATCAGTTAGTTATAAAGGGAGAAACATACAGAATTTTTTGTAAGTGATTTTTTTTTTTTAAAAAAGAATCGTAGAGAAAAAAGAGAGAGTGTAAGACACACTTTCATTCTCCCTTTGGAAACTGATTGAGAGACCACACACCTTGGGCGTAAAGTGGAATTAGAGTGAAGATTAAAAGTTTTTCCAAGTGCTTCTAATATTTGTTTTGAATTTCTCCACACTAAGGTACGCTATCTTGTTCTTAAATTCTGAAATTTATAGAGTGCATGTTGTAAATCATGAATGAAATAGATCCTTGTTTGTTGCTTCCGCTGTGTGTTTTGTGTGAGATACAAAACCAGATTTTATCCAACAATTGGTATCAGAGTCAGATTTTCATATCATGATTGTATAGCGTGTGATTAAATTTTTGAAATTTAAGAAAACCGTTATCTTTATATTACAATTTTCTGCATCAAGATATGGTATTGTGTTATTGTTTTTAATATTGCAAGAGGAATTGAATAGTGCCACATGTGGGTGATTGTACGGGTTGCATAGATATGGTTATTCCATGTATAACCGTTTGCAACTAATAATGCATGAACCAATTTAATGCAACGGATTGGACTTTTTGCATGGTTGATTGTACCGCATGGCCATCATGCATGAAAACTTAATTTTTGCACGGCTTCAACGTGATTACCAAGATTGTAATTGCATGGTTTGGTGGATTCTTGCATGTCTTGTGGCTTATTTATTGCATGGCCCACGGTTGACTTATCTTTGCTCCTTTTGGCCATGGAAAAGTTGAATCCGTAGGATTCTAATAATCTAAATATATTATATATTATATTATATATATAATATAATATAGTTTTTTATTACGATATATATATATATATATATATTTATATATTAATGCTAGGATTGTGAAATTTATTCCTAATGAGATTAGGATTATGTTTTTCACATGTCTAGCATTATTATGGTTCTTGACCTTAAAAAACTTTAATTTTAAAATATCTAGTGGGAGAGAGATACAAGGGTTGGATCTCACGGCCTCCATTGTTGGTTCATAGTAGTGTGAAATATATACTTTGTCTTTGCCTCGAACTTAGCATTCCATGCGGAGAGTATTTATTTCATAGTCCTACAAGATTGAATTTCTTAGTTTATAGTGGTTTGATAAACACCTTGTCTTAGCCTCGAGCTTTGCATTCCTTGTGGAGGGTGTTTTTATCATGGTACCACAAAATAAGTTTGTTAAAGGGATGAAATGTGGCTACACATGATTCTAGACAATGGTATACACTAAACTAAGTATTTTAGTATCCTCTATGCTGAATTTTTGCTATTATTACTTAGAGGCTAAATGTAAAACGACATATTATTAGTGTTTGATAAGAGTTATCATGATGGCACTAATAATGAGAGTAGTTCTTAATCAATCATAGTATTTAATATTCACTCTATGCTGAGGGATATTGAATATGGGATTGGGTTGTCATTGCATATATTATTTTATGGTTTTATTAAGGTTCCATATTATATGCTTATATGCTAAATTGATAATGTCCAGTTTACTTATTATATTCATATTTATTATTTTCAGATTTAAATCATGGCATCATTTAGCCCACTTGTTGCTATTCTTAAGCAAAACAAACTGACTGGATCCAACTATGTTGACTGGAAAAGAAACTTGGACATTGTTCTTACTGCTGAAGAACACAAATATGTGCTTACTCAACCATGTCCTAGCTTTCCTTCATTAGATGCTCCTATTGAGGAAAAAGAGCGATATGATCGTTGGCAGAAATCTAATGAGATGGCCAAATGCTATATCCTAGCATCTATTTCAAATGTTCTACAGCATCAAATGCAGGATGTAGAACATGCTTCGGACATCATGCTAAGTCTGAAGGAGATGTTTGGTGAGCAAGGCCGGTCTGCAAGGCAAGAAACCATGAGGCAAATTTATAATACCAAAATGGCTGCAGGAAGTTCAGTAAGGGAGCATTGTCTTAGGATGATTGCTAATCTGAACACATTAGAAGTTTTAGGTGCCGACATTGATGGAGAATCCCAAGTGGATATGATACTCCAGTCACTACCGGATTCATTCAAGGAATTCAATCTCAATTATAATATGAACAAAAAGATCTATACTTTGTCTGAATTAATGAATGAGTTAGTGGCAGCGGAAGGCATCCTTGGTACTTCTAGTGTTGAAGCCAATGTGGGTAAAGCTTCTACTTCTCAACCTAAGTCGAAAGGCAAGGGTAAGAAGAAGAAGAAGGACTTCACTAAGAAAGATGGTAAACAAATTGCCTTAAGGGTTGCCGACAAAGGAAAGAAAACCAAAGGAAAGTGTTTCCATTGTGGTGAGAAAGGACATTGGAAGAGGAATTGTCCAAAGTTCAAAGCTGCCAAGAATAAGGGTGATAAAAGTTCCTTTCTTCTTAAAATATGTTTGGTACAGAATCCAACAGATTCCTGGTGTGTGGATTTAGGTTGTACTAATCATATCTGCAATTCTTTGCAGGGGTTCTAGGAGACCAGAAAGTTGAATGAGGGAGAACTATTTCTTACTTTGGCTGATGGGAGCAAGATTCCAGTTGTAGCTGTTGGAGTGTATAATTTGTGTTTTAAGTCTAGAGTTTTAATATTGGAAGACTGTTTGTATGTACCTAATGTTCGTAGGAATTTGATTTTTGCAACTTACTTAGATAAGCATGGATATTGTATTATTCTGAAAGACAATGTTGTAATAAAGAAGGATAAATGTTTATCTGTTATGGCAATATTGTGGATGGTCTTTATATTTTAACTCCTGACATATATGAATTATACAATTCTGAATTAGATAATAATTCACACGTGAAATCATTAAAGAGAAAGTTTCCTTCTACTAGTGAAGCATATTTTTGGCACTTGCGTTTGGGTCATATTAATTCAAGTAGGATTCAAAGACTAATCAAAGATGGACTTTTACAGCCCATGGACTTTGATGGTTTTCCAGTTTGCGAATCTTGTTTGGAAGGTAAAATGACCAAACGGCCTTTTAATGCAAAAGGTAGAAGAGCCCAAGATTTGCTAGAACTAGTGCATTCAGATGTATGTGGTCCTATGTCAATCCAAGCAAGAAGTGGCTATGAGTATTTCATTACTTTCACTGATGATTACTCTAGATTTGGTTATGTGTACCTAATCAAACGGAAGTCCGAAGCTTTTGAAAAGTTCAAAGAGTTTAGGGCTGAAGTTGAGAATCAATTAGGTAAACGCATAAAGGCCATTCGATCTGATCGAGGTGGCGAATACCTTCTTGGTGACTTCAAGGATTACTTGACTGAAAATGGGATTATATCCCAGTTGACTGCACCTGGAACTCTATAACAAAATGGTGTAGCAGAAAGAAGGAATAGGACTCTTTTGGATATGGTTAGATCCATGTTGAGTTATTCGACTCTACCAATTTCTTTTTGGGGATATGCCTTAAATACTGCAATGTATCTTCTGAATTTAGTACCTTCGAAGTCTGTTCCTAAAACACCTGTAGAGTTATGGAATGGGCGTAAGCATAGTATGAGACATCTCCATATTTGGGGTTGTCCAGCACATGTGTTGAAAGGAAAGTCTGACAAGTTACAGTCTAAAACAGAAGTGGTTTTCTTTGTTGGGTATCCAAAAGGAACTGTTGGAGGTTTATTCTATAGTCATAGGATAACAAAGTGTTTGTTAGCACAAATGTCAAATTCTTGGAAAATGACTATATGAATGATTATACTCCTAGAAGTAGAGTTGTCTTGGCTGAAATGAATGAACCTGTAGTTGACCAACAAATGGATGAAACTAGGGATGATGTGGCTGTATTAGATACACCACAAGATATTACTCATGAGATGTCTAGTACACAGGTGCCTCGTCGTAGTGGGAGAATTGTTCGACCTCCTATAAGATTTATAGGTTTGGGAGAAACCTATGAAGCTATCTCAGAAGAGGCTGAATCGGATCCCTACACTTATGAAGAAGCAATTAATGATATAGATGCACATCATTGGGTTCTAGCTATGAAATTTGAATTGGATTCTATGTATTCCAATCATGTATGGGATCTTGTAAAGGCGCCTAACGGCATTAAACCTGTTGGCAGCAAATGGGTTTACAAGAGGAAGAGAGGGATAGATGGAAAGGTTGAAACCTTTAAAGCAAGACTAGTGGCGAAAGGGTATACACAAAAGGAAGGTATTGATTATGATGAAACCTTTTCGCCAGTAGCCATGCTTAAATCTATCAGAATTCTCTTATCCATTGCTGCTCATTATGATTATGAGATTTGGCAAATGGATGTCAAGACTGCATTTCTTAATGGCAATCTTGAAGAAGAAATATACATGATGCAATCGGAAGGTTTCATAGCAAAGAACCAAGAACATATGGTATGCAAGTTGAATAGGTCCATTTATGGACTTAAGCAAGCATCTAGGTCATGGAACATCAGGTTTGATCAAGCAATCAAATCATTTGGTTTTGAACAAAATCTTGATGAATCATGCATGTACAAAAGACATTGAGACAAAGTAGTAATGTTCCTAGTGCTTTATGTTGATGATATTCTACTCATTGGGAATGATGTAGGGGTAATGTCATCGGTTAAAGTTTGGTTGTCTAGCCAATTTGATATGAAGGACTTGGGTGAGGCTAATTTTATTCTAGGGATCAAGCTTTGGCGAGATCATAAGAATAAGATGTTAGGCTTATCACAAGCTGGATATATAGATAAGGTTCTAGAACGGTTTAGCATGCAAAACTCCAAGAAAAGATTGCTTCCTTTTAGACATGGAGTTCCTCTGTCTGATGACCAAAGGCCTAAGACTCAAAAGGAAGAAAATTTGAAGAGACAAGTTCCTTATGCTTCTGCAGTGGGAAGTCTCATGTATGCCATGCTTTGTACTAGACCAGACATTTGTTATTCAGTTGGCATGGTCAGCCGTTATCAATCAAATCTAGGAGCAAAACATTGGCAAGCTGTAAAGTATATTCTCAAGTATCTTAGGAGAACGAGAAATTATATGCTTGTTTACCATTGTGAGGATTTGATTCCCATTGGCTATACAGATTCAAATTTTCAATCGGATCTAGATTTCAGAAAATCCACTTCAGGATGTGTTTTCACCTTGGGAGGTGGAGCTATAAGTTAGAGGAGTGTTAAGCAATCTTGCATGGCGGACTCCACCATGGAAGCCAAGTACGTTGCTGCTTGTGAAGCAGCAAAGGAGGCTGTTTGGCTCAAGAAATTCCTTTCTGATCTTGGTGCTGTAAGAATGGAGCAAGTTCCCATCACATTATTTTGTGATAATAGTGGAGCGATTGCACAATCCAAAGATCCAAGAAATCACAAGAAAGGAAAGCACATTGAAAGGAAGTACCATATCATTCAAGACACTGTTGCTCGTGGAGATGTTGTGGTAGCAAAGATTAAAAGTGCAAATAATCTAGCAGATCCTTTTACCAAAACCTTACCTCAAAGGACTTTCGAGTCACATTTGAAGGGAATGGGAGTTAGATTAGTGCACAATAGTCTTTAGGGCAAGTGGGAGATTGTTAGGATATATGCCCTTAAGTCCTATTGTATGATGCTATGTATGAAATTATGTATGACTTAATGTTGTATTTAATAAAGTTATTTACTTTTTATCTAAAATAATGATAACATGAATATTTGGATATTATCATATAGTCCATGAATATTTGTGTGTAAAATAAAATCTTGGGATATAATTTATTAATAAGGCCTAGAGTGCAATTATATTTATGTAGTGGTATTAAATATAATTAATGGTAACTTTGGACTTGTCAAGAGTTGACGGAAAAGCCCAAGGCCCATTGGAGCTAGTGTCTTATTGGTCCCTTTTGGTCCCATTCCAAGCCACACACTAAAGCCCAATTGGAAAGACCCAATAGGCTGGCCCAATTAGATAATCAGTTAGTTATAAAGGGAGAAACATACAGAATTTTTTGTAAGTGATTTTTTTTTTTTTTAAAAGAATCGTAGAGAAAAAAGAGAGAGTGTGAGACACACTTTCATTCTCCCTTTGGAAACTGATTGAGAGACCACACATCTTGGGCGTAAAGTGGAATTGGAGTGAAGATTAAAAGTTTTCCCAAGTGCTTCTAATCTTTGTTTTGAATTTCTCCACACCAAGGTACGCTATCTTGTTCTTAAATTCTGAAATTTACAGAGTGCATGTTGTCAATCATGAATAAAATAGATCCTTGTTTGTTGGTTCCGCTGTGTGTTTTGTATAAGATAGAAAACCAAATTTTATCCAACAGCAGCTGCCTCTGGTGCTTCTGCTTCTTCTCCCTCTCTCTGTCCGCCTCCTCATTCTCGTTCCTCCTTTTCTTTGGAACGTTGGGAGGAGGAGGGAGTGGGTCAGAGGGAGGGGGAGGCGGAGGTGGAAGCATCCTCGGCTAGGACCTAGAGGCACCATCCTTGGAGACTGGGACCCCCCTCTTCCTGGCAAAGAGATCTCTTAAAGACATCGTGTCGTCGTCTTCTTCTTTGGAGGAGTCCTCTGGTTGGGCAATAACTAACCCCGCGATGTCGGAGTTCTTGTCCGAGGTGCCCTTTTCCTCGTTCAAAATGTTGACCACGTGGCTCCCCAACGGTATCTCTGCCTCCTCTAGGCGAAACCTATCAATCTCGTCGCCAAGGGATGAAGGGGAAGCCGCGGACTCTTCTCGGACGATCTGGTCCTCTTGCTGTGCAGCCAAAGGAATGGCTTCAACAGGCTGGTCGTACAGGATGGTGGAGGGCGCATCCGGCAGAGCACGGGGGGCGAGAAACTCTGGATAGCGTACATCTATCTGCGATCGCCTTCGGTGGCCGGCAAGAATAGCGTCGTCGACCTCACCAAAGACCTTGGAGATGGGTTCGTACCCCAATATAAGGTGGGCAGCCCTCACTTGCAGGTCGGCGTTCACAAAAACCTCTGATCTCAGAACCTTGTTGAGGTCCGAGATGTTGACGTCCCCCAAACGAGGAGACATGTGCTGCTTATCTGTAGGAAAGTGAGCAGAGGAACCGAACATGGTTAGACACTCGCAGTGAATCAAATAAAGAAAACATCTAGTGACAGCAAAACTACCAAAGGGAAAACTGCATAAACAAAAATTCCTAAGTCCTAGGGAATCACACCTGGGTGTCCCTCCCGCACAGGGCAATGGAGGCCGTCATGCCACCTCCCGGTGACGACGAGATAATCGTCCTTCATGCCTTTATTGGACTTGGGCAAGCAGGAGATGAGTCGGACCACACTAGACCTCGATTTGAGGTAAGAGCCTGCATCTTTCATCCGGTGGCACTCGTACATGTAGACGACGTCATGCCATGTGAGGTGGAGGCCCATTTGCTCGTTCAGAGCATCGACAGAGCCTAAAATCCTAAAGACGTTGAGTGTACACTGGTCTGGACATAACCTCTGGTTGCGAAGGTACTCCCTAGTCACGTCCTTCATAGGGAGAGTCATCCCACCCTCTAGGAAGGCAATAATCGGGATGACAACCTGCCCTGCTTTCTCAGAGTCCGCTACGGCCCCAGGGGGACAGTATGCCGGACCCACATTCGAAGGGATGTGATACTTGGCCCGGAATCCCTCCATGCCGGAGGCCGTATACACTAGACACTTAAACCTACCCATGGAATATAGGCTCAAGACAAAGATTCGCGAAGAAGGGAAGGAAAAGCTAATAACCACGGAGAAAAGAGTCTGGGAAGAGGAGAAACTTACAGAAGAAGAACGTGTGTACTTTGGGAACTTCTTGAGAGAAAGAGAAAGATTGGATGGCTCTGCAGTAAGATCGCTTTTTGGAAGAAATGAGGAGTGTCGCGACTACCGAAGCATTTTAGATGGTTGGGGAGCGGCGTTTTGTGGGAAACCTCCCGCTCAAAATTTCGGGAACAAATCCAAGCCGTTGAACGTGCGCGAAAGGGAGTTACTTAGTGCAATTAATGCAGGCGTTGCGTGTAACGAAGCGTCAAAGATTTGCCCAGAAGGCACGGGCAGGCTCCGTACGTGTGACAACTTAAATGGCATGTGGAGGAAAGATTCGTGGGTCAAAAACCCATCTACCTCCTCGGATCGGAGTCAAATGACTTTTTGAGGGGCTATTATGGGGGGTAAAAGCGTCAAAACACCATATGGGCCTGAGGCTTGGTCCGAGGACGTGAACTCCGCTAAAGGGGCCGTGAGTCGTGGATAGGGCCTCCTAAAACTGAGGCCCAAAGGCCCACCGACCAGATCGCCAGCCTGTTGGATGAGGATCCAAGGAGATGGTCTCCTCGGACATAAGTGTTAGGGACAGAAGGGGGTAGCACGACGTCCAGGGAAGAGCTCCTAAAGCTCGGCAAGTCATCCCAGGCCTTAACGAGACGCCGAGGAGGGAGACAAGGGAGACGTGCCCCGCATAAAGCTACTGCCACCGTATTAAAGGCCTTTCACCTACCTGCCTAGCCGCATTAATGGAGAAATGACTTCTGAAAGGACGGTGGACAGCCTTATAGGCATTGGGGAGCGTTTTCAGGGAAAAGATAGATGGGAACCAGGAATGGGAAGTATAAATAGAGGAGGATGGACTAAAGGAAGGGGATCCGGATTTTCTCTAAGGAAAGAAGACTCACTCTCTCTCTTAGAATAAAGAGGGAAAGCCTGGGCATAGGCTCCTCGGCACACGTCCGAGGAGAGGCAGAACTGTTCCCCCAACTCCTAGTACGCCCGCAACGGACTTAACCCTTACCCCATAGCCTTCTAGAGCCCCAAGAAGTCTAGGCTTTAAGCCCATCCTCTACAAATTCTATTGTGTAGGCCACTTGGGCCGGCCCGGTCATGCATCTGGGCTTAAGGCCAAAATTGTGTCCTTACAATATATATATGGAAATAAAATAGAAGAACCTGAGCTGGGCTAGATCTGACCTGGGCTGACTTGGATAATGCTTCTGGGCTATCTTTCTCCAGTAACTTTGTATATTCTAATTTTCGACCGGGCCAGATGGGTTTCAAACTTGCACATAAACTCTACATGTACTTTCTTTTCCAACTGGGCCTGTACCCATTCATTTTTAAAGAAATCCTTGTTTTTGAGCACACAGCCCAATTATACATTTAGCACCCTTAAACAGCATAATTAAGACCCACTTAAAAGCCCTTACTTAAACCCAGTTGCTGTGAATGGTATCGAGCCCAGTTGAGTAGCATCACAGCCCAGGCAACGTTAATGAGCAAGTCTTATAGTCAATTTCATGAGTTCGTGAATGGTAGGTGGGTGCTATTGTTTCTCTTTTTTATCCCCTACAGAACTATAGAAATCTCAACCACATTTTTCACTAAGTTGAACAAGGTTATTATCTTAAAAAAAAGAAAAAAAAAATTCAATTAGGGTCTCAAATGTCAACGGTATTGTTAAGAAGCATGTTTAGGTTACTTTGATTTCACCTTATAATTCTGAGTGTTCTAATATATGTTCTTTTGGGAGTGTGATTATTGGTTGTTGTTGCATTTTATATGTTGGATTAACTTAAGATTCTTGTCACCAGACTAAGAAAAAGATAACAATAGTGATGGGTTCAATTATATCATCATCCAGAGAAAAAGACAGTAGATGAGGATAGTCTCAATCTTCATCCAATATGGCTTCTGTTTGACAAGGAAAAGGGCATTCATGCACAATCAATGGCGGAGCAGTACACAACAATAATGAGTCTTGTTACCATTGGAAGGACGAAGATCTTACCATTAACACCCCACCCAAGCGTTACAGGTTTCACATTGAAAGCCACCATCAATACACCTCTAACGACTAGGAGAACAAAACAGGTATATATACTAGAACCTCAGAGAAAAGAAGGTACGAAAAATCTAACCCAGAATCTCTAATACTTTGACACTTAGCATTTATTTCTTTCTCAATTACCTGACTTTACCATTGGAGGTTCTGTGGCCAGCACCACACCGATGTTCTTTTGTCTCATATTCTTGCAGGTATTTGGACGAACTTGGTCGGCTCTCCTTCTGGACGATCTGTTTGGCTGACGATCATAGCATCATTAGTTTGGAGCTGTATATGGGGAGGAACATTTTCCCATTTAGTTTCGGAAGTGTAGTTCCATTCAATTCGCAAAAGTCCAAATGAAGTCCAACGTGCATTAGCCCTACATATCCAGGCACTCACAGCCAGCATGGAGGAGCTTACCAGAAAAAACCAAGAAATGAGGCTACGATTGTAGCAAGAGGACAGTCGTTCCAAGACCAACCGAGACGATGACGGAGACAGCCAAAGAAGGGATGATCATCGACAAAAAGAAGGTGCAAGCTCAGACCTTCTCCAAGAAATGAGAAAAGAGATGGACGAGCTAAGGATTGCAATCAAGGAGAAAACTGATCTAAGCTTAGACTAAATGGTCAAGAAGACAGATTCACCCTCCACCATAGCAATCCTGGAATGCCCGGTACCCTCAAAGTTATGCCTACCACAGCTCGAAACATTTAATGGATTGAAGGATCCCTTGGATCACCTCAACACCTTCAAAACGACTATAGGCCTCTAATAGCCCCCTGACGAGATACTATGTCGTTCTTTCCCCACCACTCTCAAAGGAGCAGCAAGGGAGTGGTTCACTAAGCTACCAATGTCGTCCATTGACAATTTCGAGTAGCTAGGCAATTCTTTCCTCCGTCACTTCATCTGTGGACAGCACCTAAAAAAGCCAGCAGACCATTTACTTACCATTAGACAAGGAGAAAAAGAGACCTTGACGTTGTATGTAATGCGTTTCACTCAAGAAACCTTGGAGTTGGATGAAGCAAATGATAAAGTACAATTGACGACCTTCAAAGTTGGATTAAAGTCTAGGGAGTTCGTGGTATCTCTTGCGAAGAATCCCCCAAAAACGATGGTAGAAATGCTCTTGAAGGCACAGAAGTACATGAATGTTGAAGACGCCCTGGCAGCAATAGAAGGAATAGAGAAGCCCAAAGAGAAGAAGAAAGAGAAGGAGGACGACTGAAGTGGACAAAAAAGGGAATAGACAGACCGTCAGAATATCGAGGGGAATAGACGAAGAGATGACAAAAACCCTCAAAAGGTAAAGTTCACTCCTTTAATTATGCTCATTGACTAAATTTTGGTGTAGATTAAGGATGAACACTACCTCAAATGGCCTAGGCCATTACACTCGTCGCCCAACGTATGTGACAAGAGAAAATACTACTGTTTCCACATCATGGACATTACACAAAGGAATACAGGGACTTAAAAGAGCAGATAGAAGAGCTCATACAAAAAGGGAAACTGTAGAAGTTCGTAAAGAAGGGAGATACTAGGAGATCTACGGACGAAAACAAGGGTCAACGCGAGGCTTCTCCAAGGGACGAAGATCATCTATCCCTTCGTCCACAAAGCGCCATAGGGGAGATAAAGACAATCATAGGAGGACCATCCACGTGAGGATTGTTTAAGTCCCTCAAGAAGTCATACCAAAGGCAGTTGAACAGTGTTCATAGGATACCACCTCTGAAGCAAAGGCAAACAGACCAGAACATTCTGTTCTTAGAAGAAGACATGAGAGGATTAAAACAGCCTCATGTCGACCCGTTGGTTATTATACTCATGATTGAAGGATTCAATACCAGGAGGGTGTTGGTAGACAATGGGAGCTTGGCAAATATAATTTATCTTTCTGCCTTCCAGCAGTTAAAAGTAGACCTGAGAAGAATTCGTCCATTTGAATCTCATCTCATTAGTTTCAATGGGGACAAGGTGTATCTGAGGAGAATAGTGACGCTGACGGTCACGACTGGCTCATACCCCCTATAGGTAACCAATCGACATAACTTTTTAGTAGTGGACTCACCATCGTCCTACAATTTGATCATATAAAAGCCTACCCTAAATCATTGGAAAGCAGCCACCTCCACGCATTGCCTAAAGGTGAAGTTCCCAACAGAATGAGGGATTAAAGAAAAAAGAGGAGACTAGGTGTTGGCTCGAGAATGCTACTAGTTAGTCCTGGTGTCAAAAGAAAACCACACATGGATAATTAAAGAAAAGACACCAGACATCGAGGAGAAATTGGAGATGATCGAGTTGGTCGAAGGAGATCCCATAAAGATAACTCAGGTAGGAACGAGTTTGAGCCCCTAGATGAAAAAAGAAATCATCAGCATTCAAAAAATGTAAATCTTGAGAAGAAACTCATCCAGCAAAGAAGAAGAGTCTTCACTCCTGAATGAAATAAAGTAGTCATGGACGAAGTAAACAAGCTGCTCGCTGCTAATTTCATCAAGGAAATCTATTATCCCGAATGGTTGGCCAACATCGTCATGGTCAAAAAGGCAAACGAGAAGTGGAGAATGTGCGTCAACTTCACGGATTTAAATAATGCCTTCCCAAAGGACCGCTTCCCTCTACCCAGGATCGATTAGCTTGTGGCATCCACAGCCCGGCACAAGCTTCATACATTTATGGACGCCTTCTCCAGATACAACTAAATACAAATGGCAGAAGAGGATCAAGAGAAGACCGTTTTTATCACCAACCAGGGGCTTTATTGCTACAAGGTCATGCCTTTTACGTTGAAGAACGCAGGAGCCACATACCAAAGGCTGGTAAATCAGATGTTTAGCAGGCAAATTGGAAGGAACGCAGAAGTATATGTGGACGACATGCTCGTCAAAGGCAAGGAAGATGAAGATCACCTCGACGATCTCAAGGAAACGTTCAACACCCTCAAGCAATATAGTATGAAGTTGAACCCGGCCAAATGTGCCTTTGAAGTCTCCTCTGGAAAATTCCCTAGCTTCATGGTATCACAGCGAGGAATAGAAGCAAATCCAGAAAAAGTGAGAGCCATCCTCGAGATGTCCTCCCCAAAAACGATCATAAAAGTGCAGTTCCTCACGAGAAGGGTGGCAGCCCTCAATAGGTTCGTCTCCAAAGCAAGAGACAAATGCTTTCCTTTCTTCAAGACGTTAAAGCGGGCATTCATCTGGACAGATGAGTGTGAAGCAGCATTCTAGGAGCTAAAGCGCTACCTAAGCAACCCTCTACTCCTAAGTCCGTCCAACGAAGGAGAAGACTTGTTCCTATACTTAGTTGTGTCCGCAACTGCGTTGAGCGCAGCCTTGATTAGGGAAGAAAACAGGATACAACACTCGGTTTATTACATCAGCCAGGCTTTCCATCGAGTCGAAGCTTGATACCCACAAATGGAGAAGATCACCTTCGCCTTGATAGTGGCCTCCCGAAAGCTTTGTCCATATTTTCAGGCTAGCCGGATCATAGTAATGACAGATCAACCCATTAAGAAAGCAATGAATAAACCTGAGCCTGTTGGATGAATGGTACAGTGAGCCATTGAGCTTAGTCAGTTTGAGATAGAGTACTGACCCCAAATAGCCATAAAAGCCCAGGCATTAGCAAACTTTATAGCCGAGTTCACTTCCCCCGAACACGAAGATAGCCAGGAAGAGTCAGCTTTCTAGACGATACATACAGATGAGGCTATACTAACGAGGTTGAGGATAGCCCAGGCGCTTTGAGCTAAAAATGCCTTGCTAAGAAGTGATTCATAGCTCATCGTGGCTAGGAGTGCATCAATAGATAGTCAAGTAAAGGTCATTGATTGGAAATTGGAATAACAGAACTCTCCTAGCATCGAAGAGTTTCAAACCTTCCTAGTGCACAACCACGCAGGGTGGATGAGCCCTATCCTATCCTATCTTAAGGATGGACAATTACCACTGAATCCTAACGAAGCCAAGAAGATCAAGAAACGGGTTGCCCAGTTCATAACGCTAAATGACGAGCTTTACTAAAGGGACTTCTTACAACCTTACTTGAGGTGTGTTGAAGAAGAGGAGGCCAAGTTTGTTATGGAAGAGCCTCATAGGGGTATCTGTGGTGACCACATGGGAGCAAAGTCCCTCGTAAGAAAGATCATGAGGGCAGGCTATTTCTAGCCCACAATGCAATAAGACGTAGTAGATTTTGTAAAGAAATGTGACAACTGCCAAATGTATGGGAACGACTAGTGAGTCCCAAAAGAGAAGATGACAGCCATCACTTCCCCTTAGCCATTTGCACAGTAGGGGATTGACATCATAGGACCTCTTCCACAAGGAAAGAAGCAAGTAAAGTTCTTACTCGTCGCTATCAACTACTTTACAAAATGAGTGGAAGCAGAAGCACTCGCCACGATCACAGAAGCAAAGGTACGAAGTTTTGTATGGATATATTGCGTGCAGGTTTTGGATCCCACAGACGATCATCTCAGATAATGGTCGTCAGTTCAACAGTCAAGGATTCAGATTGTTTTGCTTAAGCCTTGGCATTAAGAACAAATATTCATCCCCGGGGCATCCTCAAGCCAACGAACAGACTATAGTAACAAATTGGACATTGCTAAAAATCATCAAGACCCGATTAGAGGGGGCAAAAGGAGCATGGCCTGAAGAGTTACCGAGCGTTTTATGGGCTAACAGAATCAGAGTAAGAACCCTTACAGGAGAAACACCCTTCAATCTGAAATATGGCACAGAAGCAGTCATCCCTGTGGAAATAGGGCTTACTAGCCTCAGGAAGGAATTCTTTGACGAACACAGCAACGATGTCCAATTGAAATTGAACTTGGATTGTTTGGATGAAGTCAGAGAACAAGCTTCTCAAAGAATGGCCAAGTATCAGTAGAAGATGGCAGAGTACTATAATCAGAAAGTAAAGTTCAAAAGGTTCCACATCGGAGACTTCGTCCTACGAAAAATAACACTTACAATGAAGGATCCAGCACAAGGCAAGTTAGGACTAACATGGGAAGGACCATATAAGGTCGTCCACTATTCTCAGCGAGGAGACTATCACTTGGAAGATTTGAACAGGGACAAGTTACCTTGTCCTTGGAATGTTGAACATCTAAAGAGGTATTACGAATAGGAGCTGTAGTTCATTCATAAGCAGTCAGCGTTGCCTTATACCTTTTTAAAAGTAAATCAAATAAACGTATTATTCAGTGATTAACATATTCTGACTATCTTTTTCACGTTTGAACTAAAATCACCATTGAGATGCAAAAACTCTAACCAAGTTAAAATGATAAAATTCATTCAAAGGATGTAAGTCATTTTAACTATAAAAGACGATAAGATTACTTAAAAGGATGTACATCATCCCAATAAAAGACAATAAGATTCCTTAAAAGGATGTACATCATCCTAATGAAGGACGATAAGATTCCTTAAACGGATGTACATCGTCCCAACAAAAGACGATAAGATTCCATAAAAGGATGTACATCATCCTAATAAAAGACAATAAGATTCCCCAAGGGGATGTAAATTGTCCCAATAAAAACAAAGAGGACGATATCCCTTGAAAGGATGTAAGTCTTCCTGCCAAAAACTAAGATGGATAGATCTCAAGGACGAAGGATGGTCGTCCATTGAGTTAAATTGGCAAGATTCATAATTGGGCAAAAATTTCTCTAAGCCCCCAAGGGACAACGAAAAGCATAAACAAAAGGGTGCAAACAGAAAGTACTCGTAAGCAATATGAACACAAGGGAAATAAGCACATATATATATATATATATATATATATATATAACAGTAACGGTTACTATTCATGAATAGTACCTAGCACTATATTCCAGGAAAGATGATTAGTTTTGGTGGAAAAGGTTTTCACCCCAAGTGAAAGTAATTCACTTTCCGGATTTCCAGTAATCTTCAAAAGACTCCAAGGTTCCCTTTGGCTATATAAGGCAACCAAGACTCCATTCTAAAGTAGGTCCAACTGCAGCTAAGGTTTAGTTCCTTCAGCAAAATCCCTCCCTTCTCATTACAACCCTTAGTCTTGTAATCAGATGGCAACCCCAATTTACATTTGTAACACCCTAGTCGATCTTCACAATTGTAATTAGATGGCCTTAGTCGGCCTTTATCTTTGTAATTATATGGCCTCAGTCGGCCCTTATGTTTGTAATTATATGGCCTCAGTCGGCCCTTCCCCTTAGCCTGTAACTTAACTCCCTTTTGGTATTAGAGCCAAGTTTGGCCAGTCGAAGTTGTAAGTTACATTTTATTTTCAATCAAATTGGCAGCGGTATAACCCCTAATAGTTATCCAATTATTTTGAGTATTATCATTATTTTAATTATTTTCATGGATATATCTCTCATTCTCCATATTTTGCTTTACATCTATTTTATGATAACTCTTCCATTCCCATTCATTTATTTCTTTATCTGTTACTTCTTCGTCATCTTCCATTACTTATACATTTTCTTTTAGTATGTTTATGAATGGTAGGCTGAGCCTCCTTCTTAACCTATCTGTTTATTATTCTATAATTATTTGTTCCAGTTAACATTTTGTATCCAAGTTATCTACTTCTTCTTATTTCTGTTTTTAGCCCCAAACTTTGTTGCAGATGTGTACTGTTGAGACGCGTAAGACCAATTCTGTGCTGTTTGTCAATCCAGTAAGTCCCGATATCCTCCTGGTCTATGTTGGTCAGCTCGTGTTAGTCATGTGTCAGGTGTTTTAGGGTGGTCCTGCAGTTTGGGGTGATTGTGGCAATAGGAGGTTGTGTTTGCACAAGATAAGGCGATTGTCTTGTTTGTATACCCTATTTCAAATCTAAGGTTAGATCTAGAACTTTGAAGATAAAGGTGATTAGATTGTAATTGATTAATTAAGCTTTTAATCCAGAACAATGAATAGGTTGTTTAAAAGTTATTCTTCCACCAGCTCTAGATCATCCCTCCTAGAGATTCCCCAGATTCCATAAGATGCTGGAATTATTAATTCTGAATCATATGAGTTATCAAATTTAGATCTAAAATTAGAAGATTGGAATATCCCCAAAGTCCCCACCAACCAGATCTATAAATCTTCATGGTCCTTGGAAAGAATTTTCAAGATAGACTACCATGTTAGAATTATAGAACAAGTTTATGGAATTAACAAGGAGTATGAGACATGCTACTTGTTATCACCATCTGCCATAGAAGCACACAAGAAAAAGGACACAATTATATGCACATAGGTTTAGTCCAAGTCGGAGTTAAACCTTTGATTAGAGAAAGGTTGAATTGTTCAATCCTCATGGCCCTTAGAGATACTCGTCACATAAGATTTGATGATAGCCTCTTAGGAACCATCCAATCCAGTCTTAGTAACGGACCAGTTCACTTTGACTGTTTTCCCAATTTCACAGTTCATCTTCATGACCCACATATTATGAAGACTCTCACCTTAAATATCAAGACCCTCATGGTGCGCAGGGAACCTCCCAGTTAGCCTTGATATACAGGATTTACTATAAGTGCATCAAGATGAACATGAATGTTCATGCACTCAATAGAAAAAGGATGGGAGAAACTACTCTCATCCAGTGTCCTGACCTTAGATCCAAGATTCAGGTACCGAGAACCCTGAAATGGTCTGAGGTCACATTCCTTTCAAATTGGACTCTAGAGAATGAAAATCATCATTTGCAGATCCAAAATCCAACCCAGAATCCAGATTTAAACTTTGTCCAGCAATTAGCCGATGCACGGTTAGACTCAGTTTTGACCAGTCTAGGATTAGAACCCCTTTGGATTATGATGAATCTAGGTTTTGAACACTGCTAGATGAGTCAAGGTTTAGATCCCCAATAGATCTACACCAACCCATTAGGCAGTCACCTATCCTTCTTAGTGATAGACCTGCATCCCAATGTAGCTCAGCTAGACCTTTGGCACCATTCCCAAAGTTTAGAAGAGATTTAGGCTTAGAACTCCAAGGAGTTAAGACTAGATCACAGGTTAGCACACCTTACTACACAGCTAAACAGGATTCAGTTGTTGATGAGGAAGTCAACCTTGAAAAATCCCCTCCATCCCCATTTGGGATTGATATGGAATAACCGTTCCAAAAAGAATCCCAGTACCCTCCAATAGATCACTAGCTCATGGTAATCAGGAAAGAGTTTACTCTTGATCTCGTAGCCTTAGGTAAGGAGTTTGATTCTAAAGAATACAGACTCAAAAGAGAAGCCTATAGAGCCAACCACACCAGAGAGCAAAAGAAAGAAGTTTTGGAAGGATAGAAAGCATTCATGAAATAGATATCCACTAATGCCCCTTTCTTTGAATACTTTGAAAACTATTTTGAATGGCACAAACAGTCTTGTGTCATCACCAAAACTTGGACCAAAGAAGACACAAAGGAAGTTCTCTAGTCCAGTCATCCACCCCTAGAAAGCGTAACCTTTAAGAACCGTGGAAGTGATGTAGTTGCCTCACCTTTCAGGTTTCCTACCAGTGAAAAGAAACCAGTCAAGAAAGTGATAGAGCAAAATAACTATACCAACCAGTGTTTAGACGTTATAGGAAAACAACTTGATAGGATAGAAGATAGGATTGAGAACAAGGTTATCCTCCAGCCAGGAAACCCTAACAAACCTATCCAAACCCTAGAGAAGCCTCTAATCAAGCTACCCGAACTAGGCATACAAGCCTCAAACCTAAGGACAAAACAGCCTTAGAAATTCTCACTCAAAAGCTAGAAGAACTAGTGAAGAAGGAACCAGTCACCCCTTCACCAATTTCAACTAGTAAGAATTTCCAACTTAATATCTTAGAAACTACCTCTAGAAGCCTGACAGCCTTAGAGATAGTTACCCAAAAGCTTAAGGAACTAGCGAAGCCGAAACCAGTTATCCCTTCACCTAGAAAAGCCCCACAGCTTTTAGACATCCATATAGCCTCTAGTATTTCTAGTCAAGCCTCCCAAGAGTCTGACAAGGAAATAGAACAATTAGAAGACCAGTTTAGAAACTTACATGTAAAAAGGATTTACCACTCCAAAGTAAGCCCAACCAGCTTTACCAGGTGGTATGAAGATGTCTTTACTACCCGAGTCATGCACAGAAGCGATTGTAATTCTCCATTTTGGAAGGAGAAGTTCATCAATGGCTTACCCACACTCTTTGGCCAGAAAGTCAAAGAAACCCTTTGCAACCCCTTAGGTGTCATAGATTATGATAACCCAACTTATGGAGACATCTCTATCACCATCCAAAGTGAAGGAATGAAGATGTGCAGAGATTTGAAAATCCAAAGCCAAGCCAACAAGAACAAAGCTAAGTACGAAGTAGGGAACTTCTGTACATAGTATGGCCTACCCTCAGTAAACCCTTCCAAAAGGAAATCCAAATACAGAGGAAAGGAATCCTCTGAGAAATTCCATAGGAAGAAAACAACCTCCAAGTAATATAGAAAACAAAATTACAAGACTAATGATTTCTATAAGAAAAGAAAATCCAAGTCCACAGGAAAACTCATTCCACAAGCATCAGGAAAATGCTTCAATTGTGGAAAAAGAAGTCATTTCAGAAAAGAGTGTCGATTGAAGGCCAAATCCCTTATCAACACCCTTGTTAGTGACCAAACCAGTAAGAATGAGATCTTTAAGCTATTAGAACTTAACCACTCAGATAGTGAGTCATCCAGTAGTTCTAGTGACCAAGAGATCCGACAGTTATACCAGTCATCCTCTAAACCCTCTGGAGCTTTCTTTAGCACCTCTAGTGGCCTGAATGCACCCATACCATGCAAATATAGTTGTTGTAGAAACAAAACTATCAATGTCCACACTAAGCAAGAAGAGCTTCTTCTAGATCTTATCGAAGCAATAGAAGATCCAGTCATCAAAGCTCAGAAGCTTAGCCAATTCCACATAACCTTAGTCAAGGAAACCAGTAAACCTGAACTAAGAATCTAGTAGCCCAAAGTAGATTTAGATAAAATCTACAATAGGTTCACCAAGCCCAAGGAGGAAGTTATGGTTAATGACCTTCAAAAAAAAGCCAAGGAGACAAAGTCAGAAATTAGAACCCTTAAGCAAGAACTAACCATTCTTAGGGTTGATCACTATCTCCTTAACCAAAGAGGTCAACAGTTGGAAAATACTTCTCATCAAGGCAATGAGGAAGGTCCCTCATTTCAGAACCCTTCTGATGAAAAAGTTGATGAATCAATTAACCTTGCGGCAGACATGACCCAAGAACCATCTAGTGAGAAGTTCTTAGATACCATTAGTAGGATTAACTTCCAGAAATGGCATTCCAAAGTCAGGATTGTCATAAGCAAAGATTTTCAATTTAAGGTTATAGCCTTAATAAATTTAGGCGTTGATCTCAACTGCATTCAAGAATGAATCATTCCCTCTAAGTACTATAGAAAGACTAAGGAGAGATTGACCTCCGACAGTGGTGGAAAAATGCAAATTAAATTCAAAATCCCAAAAGCCTGTGTTTGTCAGGACAACATATGTTTCAAGACAACATTTGTCCTTGTCAAAAACATGATAGAATGGGTTATCTTAGGAAACCCTTTTATGTGTCTATTATATCCTTTCATCACAAATAGTGAAGGAATCACTACCCATCCCTTTGGTCAGTTAGTTGAGTTTAAGTTCCTTAGAAGCCCAGAACCCTATGAGATAAGCACCCTCCAGAAAGTTTCTATTTCTAAGACTCTTAATATTGTCAGTGCCAAAATCTTTCCACCTATTGGTTCAATCAAGCTCAGAACCTTGATCCATTCGCACCAACCACTTCATCTGGTGTTAATCAAGCAAAGAACCTTGAATCTCTTGCACCAACCATTCCTTCAATAGTTTCATATGATCAAGCTGAGAACCTTGATTCATTTGTAACCACCACCCCAGTTGATGATCCCTTTGGCCCCATTCAATCCCAAATATCATCATGCATTTATCATAAAAGTATTTGCTTCTCACCATACTTTGTTTTCAACAATAAGAGGTTTATAAATATTTATTTTAAAACTTTGACTTGTCCAAATATCTTTTGGCAGGATAAGGAGTGAATAATATTTAATTCTACTAGTAAGTGGAAAATGACTTCTTCAGCAGAGAAGAGGAACAAGGGGAAAGCACCTGCATAGGTCTATCCTCAAGACAAAAGACTTCTAGTAGGACAGTCTTTTGTAATGCATGAAAGCGCATCCTCTAAGGGAAACCAAAGAGGATCAATATCCCTTCAGGAATTTGTCCTGGCAGAGGTGACATATTCCAGTGGTGACATGGCTATTGTTTTATAGGATGTTTTATCTAGGACCTTACAATTCAATAATGGAGCCTATACAGATTTACCACCCTCCATTAAAGTTATCCTTGATAATCTCCAATATGCCTTCACCAGAAATCACCATGGCCTTTTCCAAAGAACCCTCAAAGCACTAGAAATCCACCTAGTTAACCTTAAGGCAAGAAATGAAGCCATTACTAGTCAACTCTTTGGCAAAGAGGAATTCCATTCCATAGATAAAAAGACTATTATGGGCACTGATTATGCAAGGCTTAGTCTTAAGACTGAAGCTACCTTAAGAAGAGCTATTGCCAACTTGCTTCCTGAGATACAAACCAGTATTTTAGGATCAAAGGCAATGTTCAAATCATCCGAAAAATGGTTTGAACATTTCAAAACATTGATTACTACCACTTTCCCAGTCTATAGAGATAATTCAGATGACACAGATGATATCTTTGTCCAGGAAAAATGGGAAGATGCCTTTGGGAGCAGTCTTAGAGTATATGAACAAAGGCATACTTTTCTAGGTCTTCTCATTAACTATAAAGATGGATCTGACGACTGAGAAAGGGATCTTAGCTAGTTGTCAAGAATGTTTAAATATGGCTTTATAAGAATGATTAAGTTATCAAGCCATAATCAGATCAGCTAGTTTTCACAAATCATCCAACAAGTTGTGACTCAGATCAAAAGTCCTTTTGTTTCTATTAGATGCTAGAGCACAATCACACAATGGGACTGAAAGAACTGGATGATTTTCCAGCCGTCCACACACTTAGTACTCATTAATGGGTACACTCACCAAGGTCCCTGGTATGAAGGAAACTCCTACCTATCCTACGATGATCCATGTGCTCTTGCCGATTGTTAGAGGAATTACTTTACTAATGAAGTCCTTGAGATGGTCCAAGAACTATGGAAAGATTACCATCATGTAGGAAATACAGGAAGAATTTTTGTTTTTACTACAAATCCTTATTCCATTGCAATCCCAGATCTCTATAGGGTCAGTTATATTAATCCCAGCCAGTTCATTACAATGGAACCAGACTATGAATCATTGATATACTGTGGATTATGAAACCAATATGCCATTTATCATGAGCATGATCACAATGATGATCCACCATGGGATCCTTATGATGGGTGCCCATCTGATGCTTATGATACTGATTAAAGAAATAACAAAGAGAAAGATTTGAAGATCTTAGTCTAGTCTAGACTCCATCTAGATCGTCGAAAAATCTAGCAAGGAATTAAAAGATCTTGCCCAGTAGTTGCTTCTCCAGTTAGAGCAACTAGAGTCAGAAGAAAAGGTTTCTCTGCCTCTTTAGAAGCTTCAGTTAATCGTAATCCAATTGACCCATTCCAAGATTCCCAGGATCCATACGATGGTTACAATTGGGATAACGATTAATTTTGGATAGCACCAATCACTATTCAGAACAGTTCCAGACAGGCTACTATTCATCTACAGCACCAGTCACTGTTGGTGAACAGTCAATATTTCGGACAAGTTATTATTCATCTACAACACCAATCACTTTTGATGAACAGTACAGGGACAAAAGCAGCCGTATAAGGACAAAAGACAAGTCACTTTTCATGAACAGTAATGATTACTATTCATGAACAGTACCCAATATTATATTCCAAAAAAGATGATTACTTTTGGTGGAAAAGGTTTTCACCCCTAAGTGAAAGTAATTCACTTTCCGAATTTCCAGCAATCTTCAGAAGACTCCAAGGTTCCCTTTGGCTATATAAGGCAACCAAGACTCCATTTTGAAGCAAGTCCAATTGCAGCTAAGGTTCAGTTCCTTCAACAAAATCCCTCCCTTTTCATTACAACCCTTAGTCTTGTAATCAGATGGCAACCCTAATTTACACTTGTAACACCCCAGTCGGTCTTCAAAATTGTAATCAGATGGCTTCAGTCGGCTTTTATCTTTGTAATTATATGGCCTCAGTCGACCTTCCCCTTAGCTTGTATATATATATAAGAGTTGTAAATTGTTCAGAAGCCCCAAAACAGGCAGGGCACCCAAAAAAAAAAAAAAAAAAGAAGAAAAAGGAAAAAGAAGCAGGGAAATAAAACAAGGAATCAAGCTTGAGGAGCGTCGTTTCCACCTTTCTTAGGCATTGGAGGATCCTTGCCTGTAGAAGCAGTAGCCTGAGTAGCTTGTGCCACCTTATTTGCCTCAATCTCCTTGTCAATTTCCTCAAAATCCAAGTCCTCCAAGTCTATCTTCGAGCCATGCTTTTCCAAATATCTCCTCAGCAGCTCAAATCCCTTAAAATACCAACCGAACAAGATGGCGTTGTACTTCTCTGTGAGTTGAAAAGCATGGACGACCTTGGCCACGGTGCTCTTCATTTTCTGGTTGGCCGTTGCCAATTGCTTGTCCCTCTGCTTCACTAACTGCTTCTTGGCATTCAACTCCTTAGTTAAACCTTTTATTTATTCCTTGGACAAGTTATTGACGTCCATTGCCATTAAATCTTTCTTCAAACCTAAGTCTTCAGCTTCCAGGGCCTCCACCTTGGAAGTGGCCATCACGACCTTCTTCTTGCTCGCCAAGTACTGGGAGGTGATGTGCATTGCTTCCCCCAACACCTGGCATCCAAAGTCGCGCAATGAACAACTAATATTGTTTGTGCTTATGGACATAAAAAATAAAAAGAAAAGAAAAGAGGGGAAACGAAGGAAAGTTACCTAGACGAGCTTATGGGCATGACAATTCACCATCTCGTGAAAAGGTACACTGGAGAGTTCTTTCAACTCAAGCATCACAACTTCATTAGCTCAAGTCAAGGCCATCTCAGCTTCTGCCTAGACACTGGCCCCTACCTTCTCTTTGCCTTTGTTGCCCATTTTACGTTTCTTAGTACGAGGAGTTATCTCCTCAATAGAAAGGGCCTGGGACGCAACACGTCCCTTGTCGAAGGTAGGGGTGGACAAACCCTTCTCTGTCACCACGTTCTCTTTTTCCTTCTTAACGACCCTCATCCTTCGCTGACCAATGCCAAAGAGGGGTTCGTTTTTCTTTGACTTAATCCAAGCATAAAATTCCTAATTAAACTTAGTCGTCATCTCTGCAAAAAAGAAGAGAAACAACAGGAAAGTCAAAAAAGAGAAAGGAAACGGAGAAAAGAAAAGGAAGGATTGACAATCTACTTTTGTCCTAAAGTGACTCACTTTTTTCTTCCCGACGAATAGCACGAATGACATAGTAGGAAGGCTCTGGTCCCAAACAGTGACGAGCTAAGGTCTGGGGGTCAACCAGCTCATCAAAGTCGTCAATGGTGCTCGCGTACAAATCGTCAATGGTGCACGCGTACTCGACAGCTGCTCGAACACACTCTTCAAATCTGCTCTCCAATTTTGGACGATCTTTGACTATAAAACAGAAAAACACACAAGGTCAGAAGGGACGATCAAAGTAAGCAATAAACCAAAAAAAAAAAAATGCGAGGCAAACGCACCAAGTTGAGGGGGTCTCCCACCGATGTAGTAGCCTAGGGACATCCTCCTAAAAGTCATCAAAAAAGGTTTCCCAAATATCACCAGACACAAAGAAGTACCTAAACTTCCAATAACGAAAGGACGAAGGCAGATCAACAATGAGCCGAGACCTTTTATCCCAAGGCACAAACTCTTTGGACTCTTTCAGATGGCAAAGGTAGACGAACTCATTTAATGTGATCATATCACCGACAACTATGATCATCCAGATCACCATACAACTTATGACGATTCTCCACGAATTCAGCATAAGTTGTCCTGGGGCTATATTCAGGTAATGAAGGAGTTCCATTATAAATGGATGGACAGGAAACCTGAGCCACACAAGAATGCAGCCTCATAGAAACAATCCTCCCCATGACCAAAAACACAAGACTTCTCGCCTTTCCTAGGAAGACGGACCCTGGTCTCTTCGGGAAACTGGAACCTATCATTGAATCTAATGAAGGTATCCTCCCTTAAACAGAACTATTCCTTAAGGGCATGAAAATGACTGGGGTGAAGTAGAAATGGAAGGAAGGGAAGACGAAGATATGAAAATAGTTGTATCCATCCAAGCCCCACCCATGCCAGCACTAGATGACAGACTAGCCTCTAAATCACTAGATCTAACTTCAGGACCCATATTGTCCCTCCTTAGAAACCCTCACACCAACTCAAACGAATCCAAGGACTGACACAACAATGGGTATAGATCACCCAACACTAGACTTAGGCTACTATCACCTAGGGCAAAATCCCCAACCTGTGGGCGATGTCCACTAGAAAAACCTATAAACGCACCCAAATGAGCAAAAAAGAAGGCGACTGAGGGAGAAGCGCGCCTAATATCAGAATGATCCACCATTAAGGAAAAAGAAAAGCAAAGCTCTAAAAGGGAAAAAGAGCACATAGAAAGGGAGCAAATAAAACTTTAAAAGGAAAAAAGAACAGAAAAACAAAGTGGTGTACCTGAAAAAAAGGAGAAACTGAGAAATTCAAGGGATGAGCGCAGAAGGAGCTAAGGAATCAAAGCAATAAGAACAAAAAGAGCTAAGATATCAAAAAAGTAAGCGTAGAAGGAAAGCACAAGGGTTAAAAAGGTTTGCCTTGAAAAATGCAGGAAAGCTTAAAGGTCTCATTGGAAACGAGACCCCTCAGCTAGTCAAAACATGACACGTGGCCATGATGCATGCCACGCCACCACTAAGCAATTAATACGGGGTGCGGAACCCTAAGCACTGTAACTGCCCAAAAAAAAAAAAAAAAACTCTCCATATTCTCGTGACCATCCCAAAGTTGGACGACCTCAGAATAGGGGGTCAGTTGATGGGTTCAAGTATATCATCGTCCAGAGAAAAAGACAGTAGACGAGGATAGTCTCAATCTTCATCTAATATGGCTTCTATCTGACAAGGAAAAGGGCATTCATGCACAATTAATGGCAAATCGTTACACAACAATAATGAGTCTTGTTACCATTGGAAGGACGAAGATCTTATCATTAACACCCCACCTGGGCGTTACAGGTTTCACATTGAAAGCCACTATCAATACATCTCCAACGGCTAGGAGAACAAAACAAGTATATATATTAGAGCCTCAGAGAAAAGAAGGT
This sequence comes from Castanopsis chinensis, assembly GCA_032878915.1. Taxonomy (NCBI): domain Eukaryota; kingdom Viridiplantae; phylum Streptophyta; class Magnoliopsida; order Fagales; family Fagaceae; genus Castanopsis; species Castanopsis chinensis. The sequence continues at coordinate 2,641,003 of JAVQMG010000090.1, forward strand.
ACAAAAAATCTAACCCAGAATCTCTAATACTTTGACACTTAGCATTTCTTTCTTTCTCAATTACTTGACTTTACTATCGGAGGTTCTGTGGCTGGCACCACACCATTGTTCTTTTGTTTGATATTCTTGGAGGTATCTGAATGAACTTGGTCGGCTCTCCTTCTGGACAATCATTTTGGCTAATGATCACACCATCATCAAATAGTATTATATTATTTTCTTTAACCTTAGTTGGCCAGATAAAGTCATTAAGCTTCTATGGAATTATGTGAATTCCTTCCATACATTTGTGGTATATCTCAATATCGGTGTCCTAATTAACCATTTGTGTGACTCATTGAAAGGAGAGGTTAATTGATTTTAAAAAATAAAAGAAAGAAGAGGTTCATTTATTTGAAATAAATTTCTCTCTACCCAAAAAATAAATAAATAAAAAGTTTCTGTCTTCCCCATTCCCTCTTTTTAACTAAACTTTTTCACAACCTTCTCTTCATTTCCCTATCTTAAGTAGATTTATCAAACGAGTTAAGTTGGGTAAGGTCAGGTTAATTGGGTTTGGATCATAAAAAAATTATCCTAAACGAGTTACAAGGGGTGGGGTTGATTAATTTACGGATCTGATTAATTGGATTACACTATATCAGTATAATAATCATATTATTATTATTATTATTATTATTATTATTATTATCCTTTCAATACAAATAAATAACAAAATTATTCAAAAATAATATTTAAATAATATAGGGTCAATATTATTCAACTGTTTGGTAGAGAAATTATGCCCAAATGACAACGGAATCAACCAATCAAGTTGAGTCTTCAAGCCTACGTTAGTTCCTTTTCATGTTTCTTTGATTTCCTAAGTTTTTAGTTTTTTTTTTTTTTTTTTTTTAATATGTCGATTAGAGCTATTGTCATAAAGGTGCGTATACACACCTTAACGCTATGTGCATGCGTAGGTTGTATGTGTATGCAGGATGAGGAGGTGCATGCATAACCACCTCTCATTTTGAATTTTTTCTATAAAATTTAAAAAAATAAAAATTAAAAAATTAAAAAATTAAAAAAACCAAGCTTTTTTTAATATTTATATTTGCAATCCAGGTTAATAAAAAAAAATAATGATTGTAGTAGAAATACGTTTCCTTTCTTTTTCATTTATAGTCTTGTATTACTTCCCTCAAAATAAAAATTGCAAACCCTATAATTATATCCATCTCCTGCTTTGTAACTTGTGTAGCTTCTTTCTTGTTTGCATTTAGAAGGATTCAACTTAGTTAGATAGTTGAATATGGCCTTAGTGATATAAGTGAAGGCTGATACTTGGATCAGGTGAGTTTGAGCATCTAACACATTCTCAAGCCTGCAACCTAACTTTGGATTCATTTATGTTTAAATTAGACCTCCATATAAGGATTAAAATTGGTTCTTGGACCTATAACCAAGTGCGGTCTACTTTTTTTCACCTTAAATATGAGTCAATGACGTATTGGCAAACTCATTTTTAGGATGAGCCTACACCAGGCAGCCCTAAGAGAGACATTTAGTTGGTGGGTAGTAGGATTCACAATACATGCCTTGAGTTGTTCACAAAAAATATAATACATGATTTATTTTTTATTGATTGAGAGGGAGAGAGCATGCGCCCAAATATGCTTCGTTTGAGTTTTTATATCTTTCCCAAAAAAAAAAAAAAAAAAAAAAAAAAAAAAGAAACTAAAAGTTTATTTAAATTCCGAGTCTAGCCTTTAAGATGTATGTTTACATAATATTATTTTTAGAATATCTTCCCATCAATTTATATAATACTTTTGATAATGTACTAAATTTAGAAAGTAAGGATTACTTATGAACGAAAATTTTCCCCACTTTACATTTTGAATTCTTGAAAGAGTAATTTTATTATTTTTCAATTTTATACATGCACGCGAGTGCGCACGCGCGCGCGCGCGCGCGCACACACACATATATATATATATATATATATATATGTGTGTGTGTGTGTGTGTGTGTATGTTTTTGAGTGATGCATTTAGATGCTGAATTTTAAGGCTATGCTAATGTTTGTTAATCTATTAACCATTTTGGCCGAACAAATTGTCAGGTTTTTTTAATTTTTTTTTTTACAAGATAGAAATTTTATTCTAATTTAATCTAATTGTGTGTATGTCTTTTTCAAAAAAAAAAAAGTGTGCATGTGTGCATGGTGTCTTGATCTAATCTTACCTCCCACACCCCACATGTACTTATACTTGTGAAGTAATTATTGCGTCAAAAGTGCATAGTTGTACAAATTGTCAGTTTTGAAATCCCTTTGTAGTTGGGAATTTTGTTTTGTATCCAGAAACATTAATTACTTTGCTGATAATTTAGCTTGTTGGACTTCTTTTTGTAAATAAGATGCCTATAGCCATCTCTTCTCTAATTGGGTTCCTTACCCAGAATTTAGGCCTTCACCCTCTCGTTTCTCTTAATATAATCTTTATTTATTAGAAAAATTGTACTCTTAATAGTTTATCAAAAGTTGTTTTTTGAATTGTTCCCTATGAATCACTACCATACTAAGATATATAAGATTATATACTTTTTATTATTATTATTATTATAGAGCTTCAGCCTATGACATCCGTTTCTTGATTTTTGCTCTTTATTATTAGATCAAGACACCAATCGATTTTTTATGTAGGCGAGAATTGAACCCCGGATCTCTTATTCAACCATCAGAGATTTTACAAATTGAGCTTACAAGAACCCACATAAGATTATGTACTTTAATTTCTCATTCGAAAGCACAATTTGGATCTCCCTTGGATATTAAATTTGTTTTCTTACTCTTTGTATTTCACATTTTCAATTTCCTTACAATTTTTGTTATGGTTCAGATCTATATTTCTAGTCTACTACATTCAAATTTCATAGATAGTGTCAATATATCAAAAAAGAAAATGTATACAAAACTTTTGTAATCGATATTGACATTAAATCATGAAAGGGTGATCATTAGGAGAGTTTTTGAGATTATTTGGGAAATTCACCTTCGGTTCAATCTTATTATTTTCTTTTCATAAATTGGATTTTAGTTTTCTTTTCAAAAATTTACCTTGGGACCAACTTTTTCTGCGTTCAAGTATTTATGGCATTTGTGTAGAATACTCAAATACATTCGAACCCTTATGCAACAAATCTTTTTTTAATTAATTTTTTTTTTTACCGAATATCAAATTTCTAAACAGGTTACTATCTATTGACCAATGGGGATTTGAGTATATGCGTTACAATTTGCAGAAGGTAATTCGTTGTTGTTATTTAGGTAAATGGGTATCATGAATGAAATAATGGAATTAATGGGAAATATGAAAGTGGTAATGCAAATTGATATACAAAAACCCAATAAACAATTATACTTACTCCTGTAATGTTTGGCAATTGAATGATCAAAGCATAAATTTTATAGGGACTATAATCAAATATAGAATTTTAGTCTTAAACATCAAGTTAAGGAATTCAAATTTCCCTAGATCATTTCTTCCTCATTTGTAAAGCTCCGTTTGGATTGGCATCTGCGTCTTGTGTCTCCGCGTTTTTGCCTTTTTTTTTTTTTTTTTTTTTTTTTTTTTTTTTTTAAATCAGCGCCTCTTGCACTGTTCATGAAACATGAACAATGCATTAAGCCAAGTGAACAGTATTTTCTAATGTGAACAGTAACTTAGAAATTATTTTTTTATTGTTTTTAATAATAAGTTTTCAGTTTTCAACAAAATAAGCGGTATCCCAACACATACTGAGTCACGTTCGAAATTTTCACTATTTTTTTAAAAGTTCCTTATTTAGACGATTTAATTATTTGCAGAAGAGCAAGTAAATAAGTAACTAAGCGTTTGATTTTATAGAGCTAAAATAAGAGGAATATATCACCAACAATACTTTTTTCCATACAATTGTAACCAAGATCTAGACCACACATACAAGTAGACACAACAATATCAAATGCATTTTTATGAGAAAATGATTGTCAATTTCTCCTTGCATGCATCATTGAGACAACAAATTTTAACATGGTTCGACTAACTATAAGCCTACATCCATGAATATTGTCAATCAAAATTCATTACCAACAATATCAATTACAAACATTCAACCGACTCCTATTAAACACACTTGCAAACCCTCACAAATTTAAATCAAGTTTTATCTTATTACAACCAACTCAGACTTCTTTTTAGCTGTCTCCTAAATCAATGTCAACTTACAATCCCAGGACTTCGATACATATAATGACACACTTCACTCAAAAACATTCACTTGAACAACATCCAACTTAAAAACATGCGTCTTTAAAACCCATAATATACCAAACTAGCTCGTTGAAGAAATCCACTCCACTTATTTTAGTGCCTTCTTCTAATGCTATAACTCCCCCATATGATAAGACGCCTTTGAGCCACATAATGCTTAGAGCAATGGGAAATTCCTCAAACTTTTGCAGAGAGCTGGAGTTGGATGCCAGCGAAAAGATTCACATGACACTTTCGAATGATCACGAAACAGAGGCAGAAAAATACACAACAAAAACATGAAGTAGGAGACCCAATGTGAATTACTGCAGAAGAACTCACGTAGGAACTTAGGCAATTACTGGTGACCCAATAAGAAGAACTCTTCAAAGTAGCCCCAGTTTAAGCGCAAGATGGAAAGAAAAGATTATTAGTAAGGCCAAAAATTGTTTCACAATGTAAAATAAATTGAATTGACACTAAGCAGGTCAAATTGTTATTCATCTACTTGTAGAAAAAGTACCTCACTGAAATTGCATTTTCATTGCTTCAAACTAGGGCTTTTCCAGGAGATTTACACCCTCATCAGTTTCCTTGCAAGAGACATCAGCTATCTCGGACCAGTCTTTTATTACTTCCTCATCTATTTCTATGCAAGAGATGTGAGCCAACTTGAACCATTCTTTATTATTTAAAAGTTCTGATTTCAGCAAAGAACACTCCTTGATGCAGAGAAGAGATAGGGAAGATGGAAGACCCTCTTCAGGCAAGGACTGGAGTTCATCACAGCTGCTAATCTCAAGTGAATTAAGAGCAGTAAGATGTTGAAGCCCCTTGTAGTCCAGATATTTGAGATTCGAAAGCCTGCTGAGGCATAGAGAGTTGAGATTGCTGGGCAGCAAATTCTCATCTGGAAATGACACCACGTTTTTACATCCACCTTCAATCTCCAACTGACTAAGACGGCCAAGCCTATGCAAGCCCCACTCCATCCCGAGCATGATTTTATCACAGAAAGTGATACAGAGTAGACATAGGTTGGAAGGCAAACCCCCTTCTGAAAGTGACACAAGTTCTGGGCAGTTATTTATAAACATTGACTGGAGAGAAATCAGGGTGTGCAATTGATTAGGCAGTTCCTTGAGACATTTGCAATTAGAAAACCAAATGGACGTCAAGTTGGGGGTTGGCAATCCTCCCTTCGGAAAAGATACTAGCTTTGGACAATCTCTGATCTCCAAGGCCTCAAGAGATGTAAGATCTTTCTGAATTCCCTCTGGCATTGTAAAGGATTCCAGATTTGCACAATCCCAAATAGAAAGACTTCTAAGCTTTGGGAAGAAGCCCAATGGGAGGTATCTCAGAGGGTTGCAGCTACTCCCTATGCACAAATGTTCAAGAAGAGCGTACTGGTTTGTCTTTGATGAAGGTGGGAGAAAATCTAATCTCTTGCAGTTCTGGATATAAAGAAGCTTTAAGGCAATGGTTGGATTTTTTTCAGGAAAGGACTTGAGAGAATAACAATCAATGATATACAAATGTTGGAGAGAAGGCTTGTTGTCCATCATTCCTTCAGGTATGTCCTCCAAAGCATCACATCCTTCAATTTTGAGGCTTTGAAGCCCTGTTGGCAATTCCATCAGTTGCGATATTTCTGAAACTTCCATGATTTCATAAGAAGAGAGGTCTTCAAGCCCATCTTGGTCGGTCAAAACATGAGCATCATCAGTGTTTGGAGTCAGAGTGGGCAATGAAGATTCTGCGGCACCTTCATCACTTCTCAACAAAATATTATTTTGATAACTTCCTTCAAGTTTGTGCCTGTGTGGTCCTATTGGCAAGTCCGTCTCTTCTGAAATTTCCACGATTTCAGAAGAGGAGAGGTCATGCGGTCCATATTGGTTGGACCAGGTGTTGGTCGGAACATCAGCTTTATCTCCAATGTTTGGAGTCTGAGCCTTGGGCAATGAGGATTTTGTGACACCTTGAGTTATGGTCATTGAGGATTCTGCAGCGCCTTCATGTGCAAAGACAGTCCTTTGCTTGGGGAATGACACAGCTTTATCGTCACTTCTGAACAAAATCTTATCATGATAATGTAAACGCCATTTGAGTGAGGATGCCTCTGTCAAAAGTGTATTCACAAGCTCTTGAGAGTAAAAAATTTCAACTTTTTTTATAGAAGGAAATTGCTTGGGTAAGTTCCCCTTCAGCTTGGGGCATCTCCGTATGCAAAGCTCTTGCAGGCAAGGAAATTCTCCACCAGGAAGTTCAAGTGAAATCCATTCTTCCCATTCCAACATCCCATCAAAGGTTAAAGACTTCAAAGAGAGAAACTGCATATTCGGCCCACAGAAGTCAGGACCCACCTTCTTCATTTTATCCATCCCTTCAATAATGAGAACTTCAAGAGATGGTAGCCGCCAAAATGGTGGCAGGGATAAGCATTTCTTGCAATTGCTAAGACATAGGAACACCATGTAGGGAAATTCCTTATTCCCCAACCAACCTCGAAAGCTTGTACCATGGTAAAATTTAATGCTAAGCTTCTTTAAATTTGCGTGAGGCTCTAGCATAGTAATCATCCCTCTATCAATTGCTTGATCAGCAGTGTCATCACCCCATTCCAACATTAGCTCATCAAGTTGTGCCTTCTCTTTCAATCTGGCCTCAGCCGCATCTTCCTTAGAGACCAAGTTCTGCAACTTTGAAATGCGAAGTGTTCCATGAAGATATAGAAGCCCCCCAAACTCTTTAATTGTTGAGCCGCTTTCTTTGCCCACAAAAAAGTCAGACAGTGTTTGAAGATTTTTTAATCTGCTCATTTCTTTTGGCATCTCATTTAAGTCAGTTCCACTAATATCAAGATGGCGTAAGTCAGAAAGCTTCCACATGTTTTCAGGCAATTCAGTAAGAGTACGACAATGTGACAATATCAATGTTTGTAATTTGCGAAGTGCACAAACTGATTCAGGTAATCTCCTAATTGCGGTGTGAGAGAGATCCATGTACCGTAAATGTTCCAAATCACCAATTGAATCAGGTAGCTCAGTGATATCATAATGAGATAAAGAAAGCACTCGCAAGACTTTCATCTTGGGCAGCAGATCCCGCAGATTGTTACTAGTTAAATGGCATGATTCATGATCAAGTGGCAAAAAAAAGGTCCTTAAAAACTTGGCTTTATCCATGACCTCAAATATCATTGAGGGATCGTATTTACCTGAGAGTAGCAAGTACCGGGCCCTTTCGTAGATATGGGAAGAGGAATTATCCTCCAATTTGAAGCAAAATTCCCCAGAAACAGCAATAGCCAGGTCGTTCATAAGATTATGGATCACAAAATGTGATTCATTGCCACTTGATCGCAAAATAAAAGATCTATGAAATAATCCATGAAAGTAATAATCACCAACCTCTTCTGGTGTGAGATTGCCTTCGATCTGTGGCAGAAGACCCTCAGCCATCCATAAGAGGATTAACTTTTCTTTCTCAAATTCATAACCCCTAGGAAAAATTGAACAATATGCAAAGCATCGCTTTAGGCGTGGAGGAAGATTATCATAGCTCAGTCTTAATACAGACTGAACGTCTATCATTCGACTGGGAGGACTCCAGTTTATTACAACTAGATTTGCTTCCAGCCTATTGTTTAGGGCACCAAGTGATCTTAGAGCTAAAGGCACGCCACAACACTTGCGCACAATATTTTGTAGTACTGGATCTGAATATGAGCGTTTGCCTCCAAAAGCATATTTTACAAATATCGACCAACAGTCTTCATCTGATAATGGCTTCAAATAATAAGCAGTGATACGAAAAGAAATGTAACCCTTGGTGCGCATGATTGACTCAACTGCTTGATTGGGTGTAGTTACAATAATACGACTTCCCTTTGCAGCAGCATCTATAAAAGGATTTAGCAACTGACTCCACGAGACGTAATTCTCAACCAACACATCATCTAGAACAATTAGAAATTTCTTGTTCTTGAGAATCTCACAGAGTCTATGTTGGAGCGAAGGTAGTTCCTCGAGATCACAAGACTCTGAAGTGAACAACTTAACGATTGCTTTTGTTGCCTGTAACAAGTCACCTTTACCTGGAAACCAAGCCCAGGCCTTGAGGTCAAAAAGTTCACTCACCCTGTGATTGTCATAAACACGGCGAGCAAGAGTGGTCTTTCCCATGCCATCCTCGGCCACTATAGGAATCACAGACAACCGTTCACCAGTTCCATCATCTGATAGCAATAGTTCAATAATTGCTTCTTCATCACGATCTCTACGGAATACTTCAGAGTCAGCAACAAAAAACGTGGACAACCTTCTATACCGATCTATGTCATACTGCCAATGCTTTTGATACTTGCCATTCCACAAATTGCGTTGGTCTTTGTAATAAAGGAAATCCGGATAATATCTCACATTGGGCTGCAAATGGAGTGCACGTCCTTGCATCTCAAGGGATTTGAACTCGTCAACGATCTTCTTTGCCTCTCTTCGGATCCCCTTTTTGACTTCCCGTGTCTGCTTGGGCCAAAATGGGAGGTTCCTCACCCACATAGGCGTAAAACGGATCTTGTGCAGCGTACTTTTCTTGGTCGGAGATGTAGCATCCAACCTGTCATTCAAAGCTTCACTGCGGATCTTATCCACGAAATCCTCTGTACGATAAATAGCATCTTGGACCTTGTTCAACCACTCTTTGACATCTCGTCGATCCCCGTAGTACTCAGCAACATGATCGGCCATCAAGCTTTCTTTTCTTTGAGAATGATCGATCATCGAGGTTAAAACCTTGAACTCTTCTAAAAAGTAGTCTTCGATTTCATTGGAACGAATATTGAAAAACAAGTCCCAAATTGCTACTGTTAGCGGAGAGTTAAACATATAGGTCTCCATCGTGGAAATAGGGGAGTTGAATAAGGGAGAAACAAACAGGTGGGCTTTAGATTTTGTAGACTCTCATCCGATGCTTGAAAGTTTCAGACAAAGAAGGAAGAAAGCTTTCTTCAGGGAAATCTGAAGAGTTCTTTTTTATTTTTTAACAGGATATCAAAAATTAGACTAGAAAGTAGAAAGGGAAAGGCTAATAAGTGGACAAGAAAGAGTTAAAGTAACCGCTTTCGAACATCTTCAACAGGTTCTCCAAAGCCATTTTCTTATCTATTTTGAAGACCAAACCCACAAATATGAAATATAAGCTCCAACAGTCTCTCTAAAATGCCAACAAAATTGCTAGAGTTAAAACAAGCAAGCACTGTTCACTCTCTACGCCATTTTTTTTCTCCTTAAAAAATTCCATGAACAAATTGGAATAAAAAATTTGGCAACCATTTCTCAATAGCTGCAAATTACAAACTCAGGCCTCATCCTTTCTCTCTCTCAAACGTCTCACGAAGGGGACACAATTGAAACTCAAAATACAATCCTTCTCATTAAACTAATGAATCAGAACAAAAAAAATAAACAGAAGCCGATCAAACCCGCCTGGGACACATGTCGTTGGCGATGGGGTGGAGGACTAGTGGCAGTGGTGGTGGAGGCAAACGAAGCGGCTTTGCACGTTGAACGTTGATCTGATCCGCTGGCCCTCACCCTTCAAGTGACTTTCTTCGCCGGCCTTAGTTCTCTCTCCCAGAACTAGAGATGGCTATATTGGGTCAGACAAAGAGGTAAAAAATAACAAAAAAAAAGAAGATAGAGATGATCTAGAAAGTGAAACGTATGAAAAATGAAAATAAACATTAAGGAAAAAAAAATAGGTTTGGGCTAAATTCAATCAAATAAAAAAGAATTGATAAATTTCAAATATATATATATATAATTTAGATAAAGTCCAATTATATTCTATAATTAAAATTCAATTTTTTGTCATTAGTTCTATGTTATTTATTTTTAGAGAAAAATTATTTTCTAATTTTTGAGTCAAATGTAAAACCACACCATAAATATCTATCAAATGTGAGTTATTGTGCACAAAAACAAAAAAGTCTAGAATTAATAAATATAAAAAAATTAAAATGGATAATTTACATTTTCTACTCAATAATATTCTTATAGGACTTTTTAAAGAGTTAAGAAAAATATAAAAATGCCTATTAATATTTAAATTATGTATATAAGAATTATATTATGTATCTTAATACATATATTTTAAGTATATCCATGCATATATATGAGGTTATAAGCTAGTGTATTTTTTTTTTTTTCTTTTTTAAGGCAAACCAATTAATCATTCATTGATATGTAGAGAATCATAATACAAAGCATTCACCGCAGGAGGTGGAGTATCTTCAATCCAATACAAATCATCAATTAAATTCCTAGCATGTTTTGCTAATGTATGAGCAACCATGTTTCCCTCTCTTTACCCAATTAATGGATAGGACTTGCATTCCTCTAAGATTGGACTTGATGTCTTCATAGATGTGGCCAAGAAGTTATAATAAAGGCTAACATAAAAAAAATAAAATAATAAATTAATTAATTAAAATTAGATGTTTTTACAATTTACTACATCATTGCCACAAATTCTCTACGAGATTTGTGAAAAACAAAATCCATAAAAAATTTTAAAAATTCTAAAGTTAAGAGATTTAAAAATATTACAGTCGATAAATGTTATAAGCTGCTTCAGATGGTTTAGGTTACGACTTTCAAGCACAAACGGAATCAGTCTTCCTTTTTTTCTTTTTTCTTTGTTATGGGAAACTGCCAAACTTTATTAAGAACTCAAACCAACATTAACATCATGGAGAAAAGCTTGTCCAATAAAACAAAAAGTCTCTTCAATCCAAACAGAGAAATCTTCCTTTATCTTAGCATTGAGTCACCTAACCTCTTGCCCCAAAATTTCAAAAGTTTCACTACTAAAAATCTGAAATTTTGTTAAGGCAAAGGTTTTTTTTTTTTTTTTTTTGATTTTATATCAACAGTGCAACCTATTGGTTCTTTTGAAAAAAGAAAAAGAAAAGAAGAAGAACTGCGCCCTATTGATTCTTTAAAAAAAGATTAAGAAAAAAAACCTAGTACATCCTATTATAAATTAAAATAGCTTTTAAATTATCATTCTTACATTATTATAAACAAAGTTATGAATATTTTCTTGGTGCCCATTGTGATTTGTCAATTAAAACAGAATATTTTAATATCAATTTATTTCGACATACAATTTTGAGATTGTAGCATTAATATATATCTATTACTATATATAATTGTAGAAGATAAATCCACAATTTCCTCCTGTTATCCCGTGTGGCTTACTTTAAAAAAGAAAAATGTTCAAGCCCAACAAACATAATGTTTCGCCCACAATGCAACACCGCTTAATCCACTTTCATTTAAAATTAAAATTAAATAAATAAATAATAACTTGTCAGCCATCCAACTTAAAATTTATCAAATTTATCTTAGTCTTCAAATTATGACCTGGATGTTGCCTCTATTTTCTCTTGGATACCAATATCCAATGGATATAAAATCCTCTATTTTGTTTTCATATATATTTCATTATATAGTGTTCTTATTGTCTAGGAAACCTAACATAATAATAGGTTTATAAAAATGAAAGGACTTTTCTAAGAGCATTCTTATCAAGATGGGCAAATGCTATTTATGGTAAAATTTAAGATACAAAATGCTATAATTACTAAAAGTCATACTCCATCAATCCTTTCAAATTTTATTTGTTTTGCAATCCAGCTACAGTGGACTGCTATGTCTAGTAGCCCATTGTAGCAACATTGTAAAAAAAAAAAATACTTGTTTAATAGAACCGGGCTCCCCCTTTTTCGCGCCTGTCTCTTCTTCGCGCCTATCTCTTTGTTTACCCTCATTCTATTCACACCTATCTCCTCTGCTTTTCCCTTTTCTTTTCCTTTTTTTTTTTTTTTTTTTTTCTAGTTCTCTCTTTATCCCACGCATATGCCTCTGCCTCCTCTCTTCTTCTTCTTTTTTTCTTCACTCTCCCTCAACCCAAGCCGCTCTTCCCTTTTCTCAACCCATGCCGCCACCACCTCTGCTCTTCTTCAGTCTGACCGAACCCACTCTTCTCTCCCTGACCAAACCCAAAAACCCAGTCTTGAAACCCATATTCTCTACTCTTCTTCCATTTGGGTCAAACTGAAGCTCCTTAGGTCAGGCTTCCATTTAGGTTTTGTTTTGGGTTTGGGATTTTGTGGGTCTTGTATTGCTGCTCAGTTCTTCCTAATCTGATCTTAGAGCTAAAAGCTTTACCCAAATTTTGCACTCCAAAGCCACCGTTGACCAACGCACGGCGGCGCCGTTTTGAGTTTTGGCGAACAAGTCCTCAACTCTTTCTTCACTAAGATTTTCCATTGTGTTTTCCAAGGTTCAGAAGTTACACCTTCGCAGCTTAAAAATTGGTTAGTAAGCCTCATCTGTTCACATTAGCACACATCAGTGGTTTCATAACTCTTTCCTTCTTGATGTTTCAATTAATCCTCCTTTTGATATTCAAGATAATAGTTTGGGGCTCCGATTGATTCTTATTAGATTTTATCGTTTCCTATAACCTCTTGGATTTCAAACAGCAAATAACTGGGGAAAAAAATGCTGATTACTTTAATGAGTACATTTATAGCTTGAAATCTGAGGAGCTGTAGTGTCTCTTATTAACTTTGTGCCAGAAAAGGAAGATAGCCTATCAAAAGCACAAATATTGCAGATTCTCATCTCTAATTCTCTCTTGTCAGGTACATCGTATTTTTTTTTTTTTTTTTTGGGTTTCTAATTTTGTTCCTATAATTTTATCTAATTCAATTCTTTTTTTTGCAGTATAACCAAAACACTAGAGTGATACTAGCAATCTTGCTTCACTCCTCAGGATAACAGCATTAACGTGAAGCAGAGGTTTGTGTTTGTTGAAATTTCTCTTTAAAATTCTAGTATCATCTTTAGAGTTTTATATGTTGAACAGATTTTGGACAGATTTGCATTTTTCTCTACACACATGAAATTAAACTTTGCTCAACATATAAACCATAATAGGATTTGTTGCAATCCTTATTTCCCATTCATTTTCATTTCCTTGGTTGTTGAGAACTAATATTTATTCTTGTTGTAATTATTTACAATTTGGGTTTGTTTCCTAGATTGAGCTTATGAAAATTCTATCAAACATCTTTTGAGAATAGAAGTCTGGGTTAAGGTATATGGAACTTATGGTAGGCTGAAGTTGAAAAAGTGTATTTAACAATTAAGATTTTATGTTAGACAAGTGTACTGACTGCATATGAACCTTATACTAGTATGAAATTTCATACATCATGTTTGAATTCAATGGCATATATACTTATACACATGATGTTTATAGAAAATTTTAAAAGGTTATTGAGAAGTAGGGCATTGTACCTTTAGACATCTGGATTTATTTCCTTGGTTGTTGAGAACTAATATTTACTCTAGTTGTAATTATTTACTAGTTTTATTGATTTTAATTGTACCTTCAAATATCTGGATTCATTTACTAGTTGTAATTATTTCTTGGATTCAAAGTGTGTGAACATTATACTAGTTTTATTGATTCTAATTTTATATTGAACTTCAGTTGACTGTACATTATCTACTTATGGACCCATAACAATACATGCAGATTTACACTGGTATCATACAAGGGGAAATTGATGTTGACTCTCCTTTGTTAAGTGTATCCCAAAATAACCCAATTTCTTCCCCTGAAGTTGAGATCACCACTTCCAATAAACCGCCAAGACGGGGTACCAACTTTAGTATAGAGGAGGATAATATCCTTGTTTCGGCATGACTCAATACTAGTATTGATGATGTGCATGGCAATGAGCTGAAACAAGAAAGATTCTGGGAAAAATTTTGGCAAAACTTCTGCCAATACAACCTATCCGGCACCACACGTACTGCTGGCTCCCTACAAAGTCGATGGGGAATGATTAATAGGGAGACAAGTAGATTTTGTGGGTTCATAGCTGCACTTGAAGCAACCCCTCATAGTGGTACAACCAAACAAGACAAGGTATAATTATATTGCTATAGTTTCAAAATAAATATTCACCAATAGTTTGAAGATGCTAATTATTTGCATTTTCTTTAAATTTTTTTAGATTGAAAATGCAAAGGCTTTGTATAAAGAAAAAGCCAAAAAAGATTTTCCATATGAACATTGTTGGCATGTGTTGAAGCACCAACCAAAATGGAGCATGCCTAAGGAATACTCGAGAGTAGTGCTACCTCCAACTCAAGATTCAATATCTATTGCCGATGGGGATGATGTATCCTTAGTTGATGACACTACCAACTTCAAGAGACCAATAGGTAGGAAGGCCGAAAAGACCAATCGAAAGAGAAAAGCTAGTGGGAAAGATGTTGGAGAATACTTAGAAAAGAAAATGAAAGCTATTGAGGACTTACAAGAACAAGAAAAGGAAATAATTTGTTTGGAAGAGTTGAGGGATAAGGATAGAGTTTGATTTGAGGAGAAAATAATTCAAATGGAGGAGGAAAGACTTAGAATTGAAAGAGAAAAGCTTCATATCAAAAGTATGATAGAAGATGAGAGAATTATGAGCTTGGACACAAGTGGCATGTCCGGAGCACTAAAACATTTTTATGAACAACTCCAAGAGGGAATTCTTGCAAGACAAGCGTCAAGTAAATAGTTTGGTAGTTGAAAGTTGAAACATGTAAATGATGTCTTGGATGGATGTATTTTGGTAGTAGTTAGATCAACCTTGTTATGTTAGAAAAATGGTTGATGTATTTTGTAGTAGTTAGATCAAGCTTGTAATGTTAGAAAAATGGTTGATGTATTTTGTTGAAGCCTAGATCAACTTTGTTACGTTAGAAAATG
Source organism: Castanopsis chinensis (assembly GCA_032878915.1). Lineage (NCBI taxonomy): Eukaryota > Viridiplantae > Streptophyta > Magnoliopsida > Fagales > Fagaceae > Castanopsis > Castanopsis chinensis. The sequence goes on from JAVQMG010000090.1 coordinate 2,656,128, forward strand.
GTTGATGTATTTTGTTATTTTATATTATATATAAAAAAGGAATGTATTAGATCATTGTGTTCTTTGATATTTACTTGCTTTGTGTAAAATAACAGTGTGAGAGCTATGTTATATGAATGTGAATGATATTGAGATTTTGGTGCCATTTAAATAATAGGATCTGCTGGTTGTGTATGAGGGTGTGCATGTGTCTTATGATTCTTGTATTTGACTTAAGAAATCTTGTAATTTGACTTCAATTAATCCTTGTATTGAATGGGGGCCATGGCCAATGAGCAATCATATAAACTACTGTGGAATCACAGTAAGAATAGACCATGGCTATTCAGTATCATCTTACACATTTCTTCAATTGAAAGCTCATCTCAGACTGGTTCTTGTTTAATGTGCCGGAGTCCTTCCTTAGCTTCAATGATATCATATGCCAATATCATGAGCTTCAATCTCTTGAGCAATGGATGCATGCTGTAATCCTTTCTATTCCTCTGGCTTAATACCTCTTCAGAGTCACACAAAAACTCATTGGTTTTTATTCTTAGCATGAGATCAACCTTAGTACAATTAGGTCTATTCTTAAAAGATTTCTTTTCAGCCTTTGGAGTTATTTATTATTTTGAGTGTTAATGTCAATGCTTTGCTGTCTTAATGTTGTTGTCACCTGGTTTGATTCGCTTTAGAAGCATGTTTTTGTTTTGGTCAAAGTTTGGACAGCCTGGTTTGAATGTTTCCTAGATTTTATTTCTCTTTTCTTGCCTAATTTTTTTTTCTTCCTTGTCCTAGTGTGTTCGCTGTATACAGCTAGTGTATTGGGTAACATTTTTTTATAATAAACTAGTTACCTACAAAGAGAGAGAGAGAGAGAGAGAGAGAGAGAGAGAGAGAATAAGTTCATTCATTAAATATTTTTTTTTTTTAAAATTGTCTTCAAATTTCATAAGGGTGACCAGCAACTCAAATCTCTAGAGTCCAAGTAAAAACCCACTTTAACCCATGAATGTCCTGTTTCTTCAAACCTTGAGTCATTGTAGAATTTCTTTTGAGTAATTGTATGGAATATTTTAATTGTAGCATGTTGATTCCTTAAACAAAATTTTTTTCACTAGCTACCAGCTCCTTTGCTTAGTTGATCTTTCTGCAGGAAGAGGCTCGCCCTACCTCTTCATAATATCTCTGTCCTTAAGATGCATTTTCAGCTGTGTGTGAGGTCTTGACCAGTTGAGCTGCCTTCTATAGTTTATCCCATTAATCATATGTTGAAAACTCTGTAAGGATATTCTTGAAGAGGATCAACCTGCCTTGATTGTTATTTAAAAAAGAGACCCTTCTGATGTGTTAAATTAACTGATTTTCATTTTATCTTGATAGAAATATTCTTCTTCTGGCTATTAAACCCCCCAACACACACACCTTGATCCCTAAGTGCATTTCAGCTGTGATGCAAGATTTTGAGCTGGAGTTTCTCTTTGTTTTGAGTCATTGTGTGGAATATTCTAATTTTGAGCTGTTAGATTTTTAGCTCAATACTTTAGAAGCATGGCATTATGTATTGTTATTCTTTAATTAATGTCAATTTGACCGTTAGAGGAACTTCAAGTGTGTAAGTTTTTATTGTATTTTCATATGAGTTATGTATGTGAACTTTTATTGAACTACATTGCTAATTTATTGTTCCTGAAAACATACCAACCCAAGTTGCCAATTTCTCTTTGCAGGATTGTTCTTCTCTTTATAAAAGTTGTGTCTCTTTGGAAGCTTAGTTAAGTGTGTGAAGTGTTGCAGAATTTAATTGAGAAGATAAATATGGCCAGCTTTAATAAATGTTTCTTCTTCTTCTTTTTCTTTCTTGCTTTGGATGAATTTTCAACTGTGACTTTTTGTGCCTAACAATTTTGGAAGTTCCATTATGGAAAACTCATTTGATTTAATATCAAGAGCATGTTCATTTATTCCTAGCTCAAGTTGGTTTACAACTTTACAGGTGTTCAGAGAGATGGTTTGAATTGAGTATGTATGCATTAAGCAGTTGGAGCCTTTAAATTCATGTTATTTGCTTGCATTGAGCATGTATGCATCAGGTGAATCATTTGTTGATGCTGCAAGGATGAGAAGGTTGGTGAAGGAGAGAGGTGTGAGGGTTGTTGCTGGGTAGTTAATGGTAGTTATTTGAAAACATAAAAAGAAAGAATAAAGAAAACATAAAGAAAGAATTAAAAAAGAATATTTAAATGAAATGGTAAAATAATAGAAGCTTTGATGTTTGGTGGATTGTAAAGTGGTATGCTAAAATTGATAAAGTAAGATTTTGAAATGGTAAATGCTAAATATTTTAGCATTCTTGATAAGAATGCTCTAAGTTAGGCTGAAAATGAGTGCATGATACAGATCATTACAAAGGCTACAGGTGGGTTTGGATAGCGCTGAACGCAGCTTTCCATCTTTTTTTCTTTTTTTTTTTCTTTTCTGCTGTGCTTAGGGGACCGTGCACACACTTTTCAGCAACTTTTTATTTAAAATGGGTCCCGCAGTACTATTCACACATTTAAAAATTATTTTGCTACAATATTTTCAGTTTTCAGTTTTCAGTTGTATCCAAACGGACCCTACATATAAATGACGCTGACAATCGAGAAGCTAGTAGATGTTAGATATACTGATACTGTAACGGGTATATTTGCAAAAGTACTATAGCAAAAATATGGTTTCCACAATGAATGCATAAACTAACATGGGTGATTTTTTGGTTTCATTGGGAAAGCTTTGGCAATTATGATATTTTCATTTATTGATGTGAATGCTCTAATGGTAAAATGAAAGGAAATAACAATATGAATAAATGAAAGAAAACTAAGAAAAAATATATTTGCAACACTCTGGTTGCAAAAGGATTCCCATTTTGAGGTGAGGAAGAACCCACAATCTCCCCCACATTAAAAGGTTGATTATTTTTGTTTAAAAGCGCGACTTGTTTCTTTTCTTGTTTGCTTGGTGACATGTCATGATGTGTGTATGTGTTACTAGAGTGATGTATGTGTGAGTAAGTCTCTTTATTTATTTAATAGGGTAATTACAGTAAACTCGCCTATGGTTTGGTTCGAAATCGCTTTGCCTACCTATGGTTTAAAAATGTCACTTTATCCATTAAGGTAAGCTCTGTTTGTCTCCCGTAACCTATCTCTGTTAAAAACAAGGGTCAATAGGTATTTTTGCTCACCTTTTATATCTCTCTCCTCCAAAAAAAAAAAAAAAAAAAAAAAACACATACAAAACCAAAAGAAAACAAGATAAAAAGGTGAAGGTTTTGTAAAATTTAGAAACTTGGCTCAAGAGCTCCAATAAATCACAAAATGCCACATACTTATAAGACAATAACATAAAAGGAAAAATTTAATTACCACACCCATTAACTTACTTTCTTTCCTATAGATTAATTTATTTCTCATGCTCTTTCTCTCTCCTCTTCTTCTTTCTCTTTATACCTCCCTGTTCTATCCATATATGTCTCTCTCATATCTCACAAACTAGGTTAAAGCAATGGTAGCTTTGGGTCACGGTGGCTTCGTTGGTGATAGTGGAGGAGCATGGGGTGGCTGTATGGGTTTGGGTTTTGATTTGTAGAGGAGCACAACTATTTTGGGTCTGGGTTTTGAGGAGGACAAGGTGGCTTTATGGGTTTGGGTTTTGATTTGTGGAGAAGCATGGTTGCATTGGGTTTGGGTATTAAGGAGGAGCACTTCTACATTGTGATTTGTTTTGGCTTACCTTAGGTGGGTAAAGTGAGATTTTTTAAACTATGGGTAAATAAAGTGATTTTAGGTCAAATCACAAGTAAGGTTACTGCAATTACCCCTTATTTAATTTTATGGAGTCACCACCAACTGTTGATTATTCTAAATGTGAGTTGTCATTTACTGTCTAATTCATTTTAATTATTTAATTAACTAAAAGTCATTCCTAAGGGCTAATTAAGGTATTATATGTCTCGTGGGTTCTAGCTAGCTCAACTAGTAAAGTCTCTGATGGTTAAATAAAAGATCTGGAGTTAAATCCGTGCCGACACCAAAAAATGATTTGTGTCTTGGTCTGATGATAAAGAGCTATCATCAGAAGCGAATGTCATAGGTTGAAACTCTCCCCCTCTCTCTAAAAAAAAAAAAAGGTATTATATGTCTCGAACCACATATTCTTGAAGTTAGAAGCTTTTTTTTTTTTTTTTGAGCTGAAACGATAGTAGACTTTATTGATGTAAATCACATTGTACAATGCGGAAGAGAAAAGAGGGGCATTCTTCGAGCCAAACAATATCCTCCTCTTTCTCTTTTGCAACACTAGCTAAAGCTAATGCAGCACGATTATATCGTAAGGGATTACTAGTAAAAGAAATACAATCAAAACTATCACTAATTAAATTAATGTCTTCCAAGATCCAAGCAGCATCAAGAGAGCATATTCTGTTAGAATTAAGAAAGTCCACCAATTCAGCAAAATTGCATCCCACTTCCACTTTAGAAAAGCTAACACTTTGACAGGAGTAAAACCTTTCTCATCACATTAGCCTCTGTACACAACGGATTCAAGCTCTTCTCCATTCGATCACAAGATGCAGCAAGCACTTCACCTTTATTGTTACGAATAAGCAGCCCAAATCCCACAAAAGCAAACTTCTTTGATTGAAAGATGGCCACATTTAGCTTGTGAACAGAATCAGATTGAGGAAGCTTCCACGTTGCTGCTGAAGAAACATTCACCTGCTGAAGAAAAAATCCAATTCTTGGAACCTCAAAACCATTCTGACAATTCAGTTTTCTCATCAATTTCCTAAATCCATCTCTGCCCAGTGTTGTTTCAGAAAGAAAAACAACCTTGGGATCTTCTTTGCTTATCAAACAGCAGAATTCTTGTACTGCCTCTGGGATCCCAAGCCCATGGTAGCAGAGACCTAAAATTCTTAGGTAGGAGAAGAAAAGGGGGGAGTATCCCCACTAAGCACCTGCTACCCAATCTGACTTTCACACTCTACAGCTAACTTCTTAATAGCGGGTGACTCTTGCTGTGAATAATCTAACTGAGAGATTTTTAGTGACAGTGAAATGGTTTCTAGAGTATCAGTTGATGAAGGATTATTTGATTCTTGAATAATTCGCTTCCAAGAGTGTAGAGATAATTTTCTCTCCGAATGATTCTCCAAAATAGATGGGGATAATTCCATCTCAACATCCCAATTTGAAAACTCCTCTCCTTGATTTTTTGAACTTATCCCCAATCTGCTTCGGTGATTTCCTTCCAACACCAGATTCGTTTCAATCAATGATTGTTGCACAGGAATTGATTCTTTCCCCATAGGTATCGGAGAGATATTCATCAAATCACTTACCTCAATCGAAGTAGTCACCGAATCAAGTCCAATCTTGATTGGGTTTATCTCAGAGTTTTTATATTTCAAATTCCTAGTCGAATTGAAATTTGAAATTGAAAGGGGGATAGGGTTTGCAGTATTATTGGAGTTTGAATTTAAAACAGGATTACGTGAATCTGAAAATACCTATTTTTTTGAGTTTTTCGACGAGTCATCCACCTGAGATACAGCTGTATTGGAGCTCAGCTTTCCAGCCGGCGAGGTTCTGATCATCTGTGGCCGGTTTGGGGAAGAAACTCGTTCATCATCCTCCACTTCTAATTCCAGAATCTCTTATTCAACTCCATCGCTGCTTTTGGATTGATTGAATGTTTGTTTACCTCTGTTAGTTTTTGGACCCACTGCTTGAAGCCATGGACCAAATTGGAAATCCTCCTCATCCGTTGAAAGACACCCCTTCCTAATACTTTGACACTCACGCTCTTGGTGTCCAAGGATTCCACATCGGTAGCAGAAAATAGGAAGTCTCTCATATTTGAAATAAATCCACCCCTTATCAACGTTTTCAATCTGAAGCATCTTTCCTCTCATCAACGGTTTTGTAATGTCAATATCTACCCTCATACGAAGAAAAAGGCCCCATGCTATTCCACTCTTAGGAGCATCAATTAAAAGTGGAGTACCAATCTCATTGGCAATGTGGTTGCCAACAGAAATATTCATGCTTTTTATTGGGATGTTGAAAACTCTGATCCAGAAAGGAGACCGTTGAAATTTAACATTACCTGGACTAAGATCACCATCAAAACGTTTCAACAAGACCAGTCTCTTGTCAAACGACCATGGACTCTTGTCTAAAACTTCATTCATGTGCTCCTCAGTGACAAAAATTGCCAGAAATAAATTATCGCCCACTTTCTTGATGGTTACCCGATTAGGACCTCTCCACAACTGATGAAGAGTGGACTTGAAAGCCTCCTTGTTGAAGTCCTTATTAGTCTGAAGCCTAAACAAGAGGTTGAATTGAGCTTGTTCCTTTGATTGAGCGACATCCTGGGAACTGACTGACAGTACACCTCTTTCCTCTTCAAAGAGGCTAAATCTCTTCCAAAGTTCTTCCATAGATGGATCCATATAGGAAACAAAGAAAATAAAATGAAAATGAACAAAGATGAATGGTTGAGAGTATTGGAAATTATGGGATAGGTGAAAGTAGCAAACAGAGGAGTGTAAGGGAGCAAAGAAAAAATAATCAAAAACGAAAGGAAAATGTGTGCAACACCCCCACTACAATCAAGAGAACCTGATCAGAGAGGTTAGAATCTTGTGTTTAAAGAGAAAACACAAGTTAGTAGCTCCTACTATCCACGACTACAGAGAGCCAAGGAGAGAGAGCTTGGTAGGAAAGGTAGGCTCTGACACTGTTTATCCAAATGATAGTACCTTATTTTTAATTTAATCTCAACGTTTCACATTTTGAAATATAACTTAAATACTTGGCATTTTCTTAAGAAACTTTTGTACAACAATATATATTCATAACATGTGAATAAAATCTTTACGTGTGAATAACATGTGCTATTATTTACAAAAAGAAATATATGTACAAACAAACATTTGAAAATAATTATAATATCATGTGAGAAAATACGTTGTAAGAAATATTATGCATATTTATCATGTGAATATTTAATAAATATTTAGCATATGAATATTACTCTACAACGTAATATAAAGGAATGAGATTCTAACTTTAAGGTCTTGGATCTCTTGGTTTTCTAAGCTTTTGAAAATTAAAATAAATAAATAAAACTCAAAATATGATTTGTCAATTAATAAATGATGTGAAATCATTATTTTAAGATTGCTAGTGAATTAATGACATAGTACAATCAACAATTTGAACCATTTATTTTATAGAAAATGCTAGAACCAAATTCTATTTTATAAATTTTTTTTACAAACTGCTGATGTGATAAGTAAATATTGGTAAGTAAAAAATTAATGTTAATAGTAAACTTAGATAAGACATTATAAGAAATTGCCATGTCAATAAGTTTTAAGAATGTTGTAAAATAGTTTGTTGCTGTATATATCTGAGATTTTTGAAAAATTTTGGAGGGTTAAGGCCCCTCAGGCCTAGCGTGACTCCACCAACTAATGTAAAAGTAATCTCTATATATTAAGAGAATTCAGAAAGTTAGTTATTATATTTTTGAATTCTAAAAATACCATTAATTTAATTAACTTATCCTTGTTCCTAAAATTCAAGAAATGTCAAAACTGTAAATCAATAAAAATTAAAAACAAAAAACCTACCCAACATTCAAAAAAAAAAAAAAACCTTCCCACTACCCTACATTCTATATAAATAATAAATAAATAAAAACTACCCACGGTATCTATCAAAAAAGAAAAAATTTCATAAAAATAAAATGAAATAAAATATTACCTTATTTGAACATTCCCACAATTTATGGAAAACAAAGACCCATGCAGAAACCTGTGGGGAGTAGGATAGTTTCCACCCAAAAAGTAGTTGGGCCACGAGGAACGACTTGGGCCTGGCCTGTGTATTGAAAGGAATGCTCTGAAGGTCGTAAACCATGAAAGAAGTGAAAGCTGGATCATCCCAAGTATTGCGGGCAAAGATGAGTACCACGGTAAATCAGTTTTCATGGAAAAGGGAAAGCACTAACTTACTCGAGGCATGGCACACGGATAATCAATGTATCACTTCTAAAGAATGCTAGTAATCTTAGGAAACTTCTAGAATGCACAAGAAAAGTGAAGATTTTTACCTCCGCATTCATGAGGGGATTCTTACCCAACCTTTGCCACATTGAATGCCAATAAGATATCCTGAACAATACACGCAACCCCCAACAATCAGAATTCTAGGATAAGGTGGGCAGGAAACCGATAAAGTAGGAAAAATATCCCTGAGACTCTGGATGGCTACAAGACAGTTGTGGTGATAAGAACAAAGACTGAAGCTATAAAAAGAGGGGAGAAGGCAAAAGGTAAGGGGATCCAAAAAAAGAAAAGAGAGAGAGAAAGAGAGAGAGAGACAGAGACAGAGACAGAGAGAGAGAGAGAGAGAGAGAGAGAGAGAGAGACAAAGAGAGACTAAGTGTAACACTACGGGAACAAGAGAGTTTCCTATTGTAGCATTTGTAATTGTAATTGTAACACTTATGGTCAAAGAAATCAATTGCTTGTATTTCCTATTGAAGAGTGTTTATCCCCTGTTGTTTATTTATATTTAGATTGTGTGAATTATTGTAGCAGTATTCTGAGGATCTTTCCTCAGAGGATAGTTTTTGTGTCCCTACAATTGGCACCGTCTATGGGAATCACTCTACCAAGCAAAAAACTAAGAGTTGGATTGTCTGAAACCAAGGCTAACTGATCATGGAGTGGTGCCGCTCATCTAGAGTACTTTAGTATTTCGAAAGAATCTATCCATGTGGATCGACATGTGAGGTTTGAAGTTCATAAGGAGACTCACCAACATCCTAGCTCACCTTCCCAAAGAGAAGGGTTAGCAAAAATACAGAAAGCCTATCCTATGAAAATAGGGACGTGGAGGTGGAAAGGTTGAGGGAACAAGTGGCTTTGTTGCAAAGGAATGTGGAGAAGGACAAAGAGTTGCTTCGCCGTAAAGACAAGGAGCTACATCATTAGAGAAGACCAAGTCCAGAACCCAGTCACTCCCGAGGGGATGGGCGCGGAGTGGGTGATATGAATGAGAAGAGGGATAGGAGATCACCCCATTATTATGGGGAATAAGAGAAGACATTCCCTAGGGAGAGAACAGTTTCTCCACCTTCTCTCAAGAGCAAAAGGGAGGAGCAAGACGAGGATAGGCTTAAAGGACCAGTCCCTCATTCTCGAGTCCATACAACGCCACATGTTTCTAGTGAGGATGCCATAAGTAAGGCTCTGAATCAAATATCTCAATCCCTATTCTTGGAAGAGATAGAGAAAACAGACCTACCAAAAAGGTTTACCAAGCCAACTTTCACAATTTATGATGGCAAGACGAATCCCATGGAGCATGTCAATCATTACAATCAAAGCATGGCCATATACTCTAAAAATGAGGCCCTGATGTGTAAATTTTTTCCTTCCAATTTGGGGCCGGTAGCTATGAGATGTTTTGATGGGTTAGAAAAAGGGGCTATCTGAGGATATGACAAGCTTATTAGGTCATTTAGGGCCAGATTTGTCACGTATAATAGGACCTCGAAGCCATTCACCTCTCTTCTCTCATTGGCAATGAAGGAAGGCGAGACCTTTACAGCTTGTTCAGATTATTACTGGGAATTGTACAATGAGATTGGGGGAGAAAATGGGAGAATTGTTGAAAGTTCCTTCAAGGTGGACTTTCCTATTGATTTTGACTTGACGGCTTCACTGGCCTTAAAGGCAGTCACGAATATGAACAAGCTAATGGAATGGGTAGAGCAGTATAAGAGATTAAAAGATTATTTGCAAGATAAGGCTAAAGCAAAAGTACTTGTAGTAGAAAAGAAAGAGGTCTAGGCGGATCAGGTCCCTCGATCTTAGAGGGATTTTTTTCCCTAGGCTTAGAAGCAAAGGTCAGAAATGGTTAGCTCATTGTATAAAGAGCTTGTTTACTAGAATTGTGGAAAAGATTAAGAATGAGTCATACTTTCATTGGCCGAACAAGATGAGCAGGGATGTTACCAGAAGGAATCAAAGCCTTTACTATTCATACCATCAAGACTGCGGGCATACAATCGAGGATTGCCAAACCTTGAGGGACCACTTGTGCTAGCTCAAGAAGGCAGGTTATTTGGCAAAATTCCTAGTACAGGAAGACACACGCCTTCAGGACCTAAAGGAGGGAACCACCGCAAGAACTTCGACACCAGCTCAGGGGCTCATAAGGGTAATACATGCAACTAGGAAACAAGTGGAGACTATGAAAACACCACCTAGGGTGTTGGCCGTGAATTCAGCTTCTGACACAAAATTGGAAGGACTCGTGCATAGAAATAGTCGTTAGGAGGATGAAAGCATTGATTTTATGGGGAAAAACCTCAGGGATACTGTTCATCCCTATAAGGCTACCTTGGTAGTTACACTACAGATTGGGGGCTTCGATGTCAAAAAAGTCATGATAGATCAGGGAAGTGGGGTAGAGATAAGGCTACCTTGGTAGTTACACTATAGATTGGGGGCTTCAATGTCAAAAAAGTCATGATAGATCAGGGAAGTGGAGCAGAGATAATGTATCCAGACCTATATGAGTGATTGAGACTTACTTTTAAGAACCTGACAAAGTATGATAGTCCCTTGTTGGCCTTTGATGGGAGCATTGTTATGCTAGTTGGGCAGGTGACCCTTCCCGTGAAGGTGGAGGGAAGAAAGGAGATGGTCTACTTTATAATGGTGCATTCATAATTCCTTTATACTACAATCCTCAAATGACCCTAGATCCATTCCATGGGTGCAATACCTTCATCATTGCATCAGAAGGTGAAATTCCCAACTAAGCAGGGCGTTGTAGAAATATAGGAGACCAATGCATGGCTCGAAAATGCGAGATAGCTGCTGTGGGGCATAAGCAAGAGACGGAGTTTGAGTCAACAAATCCCTTATAGCAGTTACAGTCCCTACCCAAGGATACCTGCAACCAACTAGAGAAAATACATATTAACCTTGAGGATAAATATTTCCAAGTAGGAGCTAACCTCCCTATTTTGGAAAAAGTAGAGCTAATCTTGTTTTTAGTAAACAATTTAGATGTGTTTTCATGGAGTCCATATGAAGCCCTTGGGGTGGATCCAGACTTTATCTGTCATCGATTTAATGTCGACCCTCAGTGTCCTCCAAAGAAACAAAAGCCTCGTAGATCCTCAGATATACATACTAAGGCGGTGAGGGAAGAAGTGTACAAACTTAAAGAAGCTGGAGCAATCAGGGAGGTTTATTATCCCGAATGGCTAGCTAATACGGTGGTAGTGAAGAAAAAGAATGGGAAGTGGAGAGTGGGTGTATACTTCACGAATCTAAACAAGACATGTCCTAAAGATCCTTTTCCAGTGCCTAAGATAGACCAACTTGTAGATGTGACATATAGGCATCCCGGGATGAGTTTTCTTGATTCTTTTCAAGGATATCACCAGATAGCTCTAGCCCTTAAGGAGCAGGAAAAAACTTCTTTCATTACCCCTACTGGTAATTTTCATTACAAGGTCATGCCATTTAGGTTGAAAAATGCGGGATCTACCTATCAAAGAATGGTAACCAAAATGTTCAAAGATTAGTTAGGCAGGAATATGGAGGCATACATTGATGACATGGTAGTGAAGAGTAAGGCCATGGGGGATTACCTCACTGATCTCACCGAAACCTTTAAGACATTACGAAAACACCGTTTGAAGTTGAATGCCTCAAAATGTGCCTTTGGGGTCAGCTCAGGAAAGTTTCTGGGTTATCTAGTGACCCATCATGGTATAGAAGTTAATCCAAATCAAATTGTAGTCTGCAAAGTCTAAAGTCTCATTGGTGCCCTAAGGAGGTCCAGCGCCTTACTAGGATGATTGTAGCTCTTAATCGGTTCATTTCGCAGTTCGCGGATTGATGTCGACCCTTTTTCCAATTACTGAAGACATGAAAAGGCTTTTAGTGGATGGATGAGTGCCAACAAGCATTTGATGAGCTAAAGTTGTACCTGTCTTGGGCACCCATTTTGTCAAGGCTAGTTCCTGGAGAAACGTTGTATATGAATTTGGCTGTGACTGATCATGTGGCAAGTACTTTCCTGTTAAGGTTGGATCAGGGAGTTCAAAAGCCAATTTTTTATGTCAGCAAGACTCTTGTGGAAGCAAAAATGCGGTATCTCCCATTGGAAAAAGCTGCGCTAGCAATAATTCATGCAGTATAGAGATTGCCCTACTATTTTCAAGCCCATACGGTAGTTGTGCTAACCAAGCATCCCTTGCAAATGTTACTTAGAAAGTCAAATTTCACGGGAAGGATAGCCAAGTAGGGGGAACTTTTTGGGAGCTTTTGATATTCAGTATAGGCCTCGAACCTCTATCAAAGGGCAAGTCTTAGTAGACTTCGTTACGAAATTCACACCCAAGTAACCCAAAATTTTGCAAATAGTGGGAAGCAAAACAATGGAACCTCGGGAAGACATATGGTAAGTGCATGTGGATGGAACATCAAACTGCCAAAGAGTAGGGGTCGAAATTGTTGGGTTAAAGAATTCAGCCCTTGCAATTAATTAATTAATTCCCAAGTTAATTAATTAGATCAAATTTCATGCAATAGAGTGGTAGCACAAACAAATCACCAAATTATCTAAATGTAGAAAAAAAAAATTTGACACGGGTGATTTGTTTACAAATGAGAAAAATCACCAAGGAAAAACCCCACTGGGTGATTTTAAGGTCACCACTCCCAAAAATTCACTATTATCAATCACAAGCGTTTACAAATATAAGGAATCTTACCAAACCCTTTAGCCTATCTCAAAATACCAACCTATAGTTGAAGCCTTATCCCAATATCCAATTGGACTTGTATTGTAGTGGCAATCTTTCCCTTGATACACGAATCCCAATATGTGACTAACCAATATGCACGAATCCCAATACGTGACTAACTCCAACAACTTGAAGAGGTTGTTGGCTGCAAATTTCTTCAGTTCATCAACAATGAGGATCAAGAAGCTCCTTGGTCACAAAACCCTTGGTGTAAAGATACAGTAGCTTCTTTAGAGAGAATAATGAACTAGGGCAGTTGCTGCATGCATGATGGCCTTTTTAAAATAAGCCTTATATATGTCTAGGATTGTGAGAAAACAAACCCTATAGAAATATACAAGAATGGGCAGAAAATCAAATCTAAAAATTCTAATTTCATAAGTCTCGATAGAAACAGCTGGTGTCGAGCTTTGACTTTAAATCTCGATAAAAGTCCTTTCTATCGAGATTGCTGTCAAGCATTAATGAACAAATTTTCTTTACGTTTTTCTTGGTCCAATTTTAATGGCTTTAATACTTGACTTGAACACTTGTTTCTAGAATTACTAAACTCATCATAGATCTACCTAATTACAAGTAAAGTGCATTTTGTCAAAAGATTTGCCAATTACATAAAATATGTCCCCAATAGAAATTATACTTATCTCTTCGAAAGGAGTTAGAGTGGAAAAATCATTTAGACTAGGTTTTCCTTGCGTCCAACAATGAGGCAGAGTATGAAGCTCTTCTATACAAGTAGGGGCAGACAAAGTACAATTGTATTGTGATTCATGGCTGGTTGTTAGTCAAATCACGGGCGAGTTTGAATCTAAGGACCAGAGAATGATAAGCTACTTGAAGGGCGTCTGGGTACTAAAGTATCAATTTAAGAAGGTAGAGGTGTCACATATCTCTAGGGGCAGCAATAGTCATGCCGACTCCCTAGCTACTATAGATTCTTCAGTGGCTAATCCCTTTCCAAGGGTTGTGTCAGTTGAACTTTTACCTTTTTCCATATTAACTCCTTCCGACAATGGTTTAGTCCTAAGCATACATCCATCCACAAGCTGGATGGATCCTATTGTGGCCCATGATTGAAATGGGATTTTGCTTGAGGATAAGAAAGAATCCAACCGAATCAAATGTAGGTCTCCGCGTATTAGGTCTCCGAAGATGGGAAGTTACATAAGAGGTCATATTCAGGACCCTATCTACTATGCATACATCCCGAGGCAATTAAAGTACTTTTGGAACAGTTGCACAAAGGGTTCTGTGGAAGTCACATAGGAAGCAAGTTATTGGCACATCGAGCTTTCACTCAGGGGTATTGGTTAAGGGTATTAGTGGCCAAGCATGCATAAGCAAGTGCTGGAATTCTCTAAAAAGTGTGATCAATGCCAAATGTTTACTCCTAGCATCCATAAACTGGGGGAACTTCTTAACCCCATATCCAGCCCATGGCCTTTGCATAGTAGGGGCTAGATATAGCGGAACCTTTTCCTAAGGCCACGGGTAATAGGAGATGGCTCTTGGTGGGAACATATTATTTTACTAAGTGAGTAGAAGCTATTCCAAGATACGAATGTCAAGAGATTTGTATGGAAAAATATTGTGACGCAGTTTGGTGTGCCGGAAGTTCTCATATCAGATAATGGTTTACAAATCAATAGCAAGACATTTCGGTGGTATTGCTCGGAATTAGGAATTACTAATAGGTACTCAACTCCATCTTATCCCTAAGGCAATGGTTAAGCTGAAGCAACCAACTTATCTATTGTGAATGGCTTGAAAAGGAGACTAGACGATTCGAAGGGACGGTGGATGGGAAAGCTTCCGAGCGTGTTATGGGCATACATGACTACTCCATGACGTTCTCCTAGAGAAACTTCTTTCTCAATGACATATGGTGTGGAAGCCATGATACCTATGGAGATGGGGCTGCCGACCTCTCGGACTGGCGTGTTTGAAGTCAAGAAGAATGATCAGCTACTCTGCAAGCATCTGGACCTGATAGAAGAAAACCGTGACATTTCTTCAGTAAAATTGACAAACTATTAGCAGAAAATTAGCCGAGAATATAATAAAGGTGTCAAGAGTAGGGAGTTTATTCCAGGAGATTTGGTGATGAGAAAGGTTTTGGGGAATACCTAAGATCCTGTTACAGGAAAGCTTAGTCTGACCTGGGAGGTGCCCTATAGGGTAACATCCATTGGTGGGATTGGTGCTTATCAGCTGGAGGATCTGGATGAAAGACTTATAGCAAGGCCATGAAATGTATTTAATTTAAAAAAGTATTACTTTTGATTGTTATATAGAAAATATGCACTATTTGATCTTCTATTTTGTTTCAGTTCTATAAATAGTAGTAAGTCCTATGAAGGCTTAACTTAGGATGCCAAAATAACAAAGGGAAATAAACCCTAAGGTACTAGACCTTGTCTTTGCCTTGGGTAAGTTTTAAATTGAGTTTCCTTTCTTAGTCTAACTCCAGAGTCACTAATAGGAAAAGAAAAAATTAGAACTTCACAAAAATAAACTCCGTGATACTAGACCTTGTCTTTGCCACGGGTGGGTTTTAAGCTAAGTTTCCTGTCTTAGTATGACTCCAGAGTTACTAACGGGAAACAAAATTAGAACTTCACAAAAATAAATCCCGTGGTACAAGACCTTGTATTTTCCTTGGGTAAATTTTAAACTATGTTTCCTATCTTATTCTGACTTCAAGGTTGTTAAGCGGGAAAAAAAATTAAAATTTCAAGGAGAGAGCACTGGTGGAAAGTAAAACTAAAGCTTGAAAAGACAAGGAAGATAAATTCTATGGTGGAAAATCTACACTAACATCTCTTGGGTAAGAAGCTAGTTTCACTCCTGCTTATGTTAAACATTTCTAAGAATTAACAACTAGATTGTTGAAATCTTGAAAAGAGAACAATGCATACCCTATAGGAAAAGCTATGTAATAAATTCTTAAAACGTCTATATAGCCCGAGCCACATAGGTAAGAAGCATAGATAGATATGGAGAGTTTGGAATATTCTTTTGCATAAAAGTCTAAAGTATTTGAGAAATTTAGATAGAAAGTTAGGCCTTTGAGAACTAGGCAAACTATATAAATATTTAAAAAAAAAAAAAAAAAACTCAACAATCTAAAACAAAACAAATATATATTTAAATAAAAGAAATAGGAGATTAAGAACGGGGTGGCTTCTTCGTAATGGACACAGCTGCCAAGCTAGTCACCTCTCCACCTGACCTAGCAATAGGACTAGCGCCTTTGACTTTGTGGACAGGAGATTTGTCGTTGATGATAGCCTGGATTTCAGGGTTTGAGATGATGACAAGCTCTTGAGGGATTGGAATGTTACTTTCCTGTCTTAGGGAAAAGGGGGGTTCTACTTGCATCTTATCTAGAGTTACAAACCATCCTTTGGAGAAGTAGACTTGCAAGTTTTGCTACACTTCAGGCTTCACGGAGGCATACAGTCATACTAACCTTGGTAGTAAGGCTATTGAATTCTAGCGTCATCAACTGCCACATAGCCTTTTAACTTGGAATCCTTTTCCGCAAGAGTCTTCTTTACCTCTTAAAGTTTCTTCTCCAGAGCCTCCTTCCTCTCAGTAATGGCCTTGGTGTTCTCCTCGGCCTTAGCTCTAAGCTTCTTGGATTTAGAAACCTTGTTCATCATGTCCAAGATCTTCTTCAGGAGGTCCTCATTGTCATTGTGTAGCTTTTCAGCCTTAGCCTTAGCAGTCAGGAACCTCTCCTCAATTATCGCGAAACATTGGTAGCCCTGCCAAAAGTTATGAAGAAAAGATTGGTTAAACTTAAAAGTTCTTTAAAAGAAAAAGAGAAGGTAACGAGATTGTTGATTATCATGATGGTCTCCCTTTTCATGTTCAGTAGCAGGGTTTCATCAGCTCATTTTGCCTAGTGCTTCATGTCTTCATGAAGGAGGAGGGCCTTCCCGACACACTTAACAACTTTTCCTCCACGGCCTGACTCTGTTCGTGGCAGGAAAAGCTTCCTCGTCCACCATAAATGCCTTTATATAGGCTGGAGCACCCATGGCATCAATATGGGTGTCAACCAAGTTGAGAGGGGAGTTCTCGAAAGCAGGGATTATTAAAGGCTGCTCAGAGTTTGATCCCTTTGGTCGCTTATGCCCAACTCTAGTTTCATAGGTTGGGGCGGTAGTTACCTTAGTAGCTAGAGGGGCAGGAGAAGGTGTACAAGTAGTTGCAGTATGGGGAGGTGCTTGGCCTTGGGGCACAATAGGAGTAGCCAAAATTTAGGCAAGGGTGACCCGACCTCTTTAAAGTGTCATTTCAGTAGGAAAGTCTTCCAAAGGGATAGCTTTTGGGATGTTTGGCTCTTCGAGGGGTGATGAAGGGCTGTGAACTTCGATGTTGCCCTTTTTCTTCTTTCTTTTGCGCTGGGGACGATCAGCTGAGGTAGGAACAGCAACAGTGACTCCTAAGTGCTCAAGAGAAGAAGGAGGAAGCGAATTGCTTTGATACGACCTTTCTTCTTAGCACGCACGTTTAGAAGGTGACAAAATATATCCCTTACAATGAAAGTCTATGTAGAGGAGCAGAGGATGCTTTATGGTGATAGCCTTTCCCACAACTTGAAAGCTTCAGTACACGGGTGAATATCCAAGAATAAGATAAGTTGTGCGAAGATAACCGTAGGGATGAGGATAGATTGGAGATCTCAACAATCTATTCAAATCCATGGAGTTAATCAATTGCCTCTTCTTCTTGAATGCTTGATCCTCTAGAAAATAAAAAATCAAAGGTTAATCACCTTAAACGCCTATAATAGCTCGGAAATGGAACAAATTAGAAGTAATGAGTTAGTGAAAAAAAAATCCTATAAGATCTACCCACCTGCTTTGCCCGCACTCATAGGGTAATGGATTCCGCCAGGGTCCCAGTTCTCCGAGATGATCAAGTAGTCTCCTTCTGTTTCCTTGTTGGAATTCGGAAGGCCAAAAATGATCCTCACCTCCCCATGCCAGATCTTAAAGTAAAACCCAGAGATTTTACTATCATGAAAAGTATATATGTAGTTGATGTCATGCTTGATAAGCTTTAATCCAAGCCTCTTGTTAAGAGTATCTACACTACTAACAATCCTAAAAACGTTAGGGGTACATTGGTCAGGGTAGACCTTAAAATGGTGTAGGAAGTTAGTAAGGAGGTCACTCATGGGGATCCTAACTCCCTCCTGTACAATGGCAACAAGTGGGATTACAACCCTGTCTACCCCTCTAGAGAGTATTACCTCAGATTCCGGGCAGTAACTCACCTCTACATCGTTAGGAAAGTTATATTTCCTCCTATACTAAGCTAATCTCTCATGGGTATCCACCATAGATTTAAATTTCCCCATCATAAGCAAAGAATGAACTAAGAAGAAGAGTGTGAAGATAAAGCTAAGGACAAAGTTTAGCTACAAAATCAATTGTAGCCTAAGGCTAAAAACTGCTCTAATTAAGTGACACGTGTAAAAAATAGCATGTGCACTGCACATGATTACTTAACTAAAATTAACCCATAAACCCTAGTTAACCACACCACTTATTGAGAAAAAAAAAACCTATTGCATATAATCTCTCTCTCATTAAGATCTCAGTAACCCTACCCCACCAATCACCCAAACCCTCTTCTCCCTCCACTAGGCACCCCCAGACTCTCCTCTGTCTCCACCACCGGTCACCCTCAAACCCTCCTCTGTTTCCACCATAAGCCCACCCTCAAACCCTCCTCTGTCTACAATTTAGCCTGAATTTGTTTGAGCTATTGTGAGAGATAAAGTTTGTGCTTCAAAATGCTAACACTTGTTCTGCAATTGTAGTGTACCATATCACTAAAATTTGTTCTACAAGCTTTGGGCCTAACAATGCCAAACTAGTTTATATTTGACAAATTTATATTACAAAAACCAAACCAATAATACAAGAAAAAACACTAAGACCTGGGTAAAACATCTAGGTAATTAAGACCTCAAAGGCTAGAACCGCCCATGAGGCTCAAGCGGGTGAATGACAAAACAAACTAGAAGGAACAAAAGGACAAAACCAAAGTCTAATAAGGAGTTTCTTTGAGACACAAGAGGGTTTGAGGGTGAGCTGTGGTGGAGACAAAAGAGAGTTTGGGGGGTCACTAGTGGAGGGAAAAGAGAGCTTGGGTGATCGGTGGGGTTGGATTACAAACTTACAATCTTATAGATATGTCAATGAGAGAGAGAAAGAGAGAGAGAGAGAGAGAGTACATATCCGCATAGGTTTTTTTTTGTCTTTATTTTTTGTTTTTTTAATAGGTGGTGTGGTTAACTAGGGTTTGTTGGCTTAAGTTTAGTTAAGCAATCATGTGCAGTGAACATGCCATTTTTTACACATGTGAGTTTATTAGATTAGTTTGTAGCTAAACTTTGTTCTAAAACTAAAGTCTAAAGGAAGTAAGGGAGATGAACTTACAACAGAAAGGAAAGGCAGAGAGAAGGGGGGTTGCTGGAGGCTGCCTGAAGATTGTCGAAAAAGGAAGTGGTGGAGAGAAAGAAGAAATTTTTTCAGAGTTTTGGTAAAATGATAGTGGAGAAGGAGCCTCAAAATAGGTCCAGGTTCTCTCTTATATAGGGAAAGTGGGGGAAAGGAAGGGACATGAGACCTTTCCTTTCCACCCATTTTTCCATTTTCCAAAGGGTCCATTTGATTGTCCATTTAGTAACATGCACTGATAATTGTGAGGCGAGAAGCTTGGGCGTGTCTATGGCATTTATTGCCTGACGCTACCACTGTTCATAAATACTAGTTAATAATTGCCAAGCTCTTCTCAAACCATGATCCCCACGTCAGTTATGATGACCTGGAGATCGTGGAGGACTATTGTGGGGAGTGGGATAGTCTCCACTCAGGCCAAAAGCCCAAAAAGTAGTTAGGCCATGGGGAATGACTTGGGCCTAGCCTATGTATTGAAAGGAATGCCCTGAAGGTCGTAAACCATGAAAGAAGTGAAAGCTAGATCATCCTAAGTATTGCAGGCAAAGATTTGTATCACGATAAATCAGTTCCCTCGGAAAAGGGAAAGCACTAACTTACCCAAGGCATGGCACATAGATAATCAATATATGACCTCCAAAGGATGCTGGTAATCGCGGGAAACTTCTAGAATGCACAAAAAGAGTGAAGACTTTTATCTCCACATTAATGAGGAGATTCTTACCCAACCTCTGCCACATTGAATGCCCATAAGACAGTCTGAACAGTACACACAACCCCCAACATTTAGAATTCTAGGATAAGGTAGGGGAGGAAATCGATAAAGTAGGGAAAATATCCCTAAGACTCTAAATGGGTGCAAGACAGCTGTGGTGATAAGAACAAGGACTAAAGCTATAAAAAGAGGAGGGGAGGCAAAAGGTAAGGAGATCCAAAAAAAGAAAAGACAGAGAGAGAGAGAGAAAAAAGACAGGTAGAAAAATCTGTCTAAGAAGAGAAATGGAAAGAGAGATAGAAAAACTAAGGGTAACACCACAGGAACAAGAGAGTTTCCTATTGTAGCATCTATAATTATAATTGTAACACTTATGACCAAAGAAATCAACTGCTTGTGTTTCCCATTGTAGAGTGTTTATCCCCTATTGTTTATTTATATTTAGATTGTGTGAATTATTGTAGCAGTATTTTGAGGAGCTTTCCTTGGGGGATAGTTTTTGTGTCCCTACAAAACCAATTACAACTTCTTAGAAAAAAAAAAAAAAAAAAAGAGTGCTCTCTATATATGAAAAAGATTTAAAAAGTTATATATTATCTTTTTGAATTCCAAAAATACCCTTAATTTAATTAGCTTATCTTTATTTCTAAAATATAAGAAAGGTACCCCCTCCAAAAAAGAAGAAGAAAGGTTACAATTGTAAATTGACAAAAATTAAAAACAAAAATCCTACCCAACGTTCAAAAAAAAAAAAAAAAAAAACACCTTCAAATCAACAATAAAAAACCTACCCATGGCTCCTATCCAAAAAAAAAAAAACTTCCCCATTCAGTTATTCCCACATTTTATCAACCAAAAAAAAAAAGAGTCTCATGCAGAAGCCAATTACAATTTACAACTTATTGGAAAAAAAAAATTCTCATTCTATTTGTTCCTCTCTTGCCCTTTCCAACATTGTGGAATACATAAAGAAAAATTCTAATAACACTAGATCCCATAAACTTCAAACCCACAATATTCCTTTAGTTTCTTTTTCATTCTTTTATCATATTTCTAACTGACACTACCTTTTTTTGGTACTCACTATTTCATATACAAAATTCTTCTCAACGGTTAGGAGTTTTCCAAAATTGGTAAGCCTTTTAAAAAAATTTATATACTACTTTCTCAATTGAATTATATTGTGTATTGTACTTGTTTAACTGCATATATTATAAATTGGTAACTGTATGAAATTTTGTGATGTGTGAACTATATGAAAAGTGTTATAAAAAATATGGTTATGAATGAAAAATTATGACACTAAACCAAAAAAAAGAGCCTCGTCACACTCTCTTCGTGTGTGATGAGGATAATGTCAACTAAATTATTTATGGTAAACTACATATTTAGTTTCTAACCTTTAGGTTGAATGTCAATTTGGCCCTTGGACATTTAAACGTATCAATTTGATCTCTAACTTTTTGATATTGGGTTAAAATAGTCTTTGTTATTAAGTGATAGATGAAAAATGCTAACATGAGTAATGGCCAAAATAAAATATAAATTTATTAACACATAAATTGCCACTTGGATTAACATGTTGCCTAAAAGAAAGAAGAAATAGAGCAAGTGCACGTGTAGACACATCTAAAATATCATTTTCTTTCTTTTTATACTTTCTCATATTTCTTAAAACTTTCCTTGGAAACAAACACATACAAAAAAAAAAAAAACTCAGAACCAAAGATCAAACCCTAGCCACTAAGAGAAAATCTCATTTTCTTGGCATCCAAACAAAAACCCTCATAGTCATAGTCATAGATGCAACCTTAAAGCATCAAATAGGCAAAAGAGGCCCTAATCCCCATTGTGTCTCACTCTCACATGCAAGATGATCTTTCAACTTCAATAGAACCATTAAATAAATGTTGAATCCATTGTCACAAGCCTTGAAAAATATACCAGCTAGTGGCGTTCAGGGAGTCTTATAGTGGCGTTTTAAAACAATGGGTCTATAGTGACGTTTCCAAGAGCCTATAGTAGCGTTTTTAAAACGCCACTATAGGCACTTTTTATTTTTTATTTTTATTTATTTTTATTTATTATTTTTTTTTTCGGTTGGACTTTTTTTTTATAAGGGCTATAGGAAAAAAGGCCTATAGTGGCGTTTGACAAACGCCACCATAGGCATTTTTTTTTTTTTTGTTTTTTTTTTTTTTTTTTTTCAGTTTTTTATTTTATTTATTTATTTATTTTTTTTCAGTTGGGTTCTTTTGGTAAGGGGACTTATAGTGGTGTTTGACAACCGCCACTATAGACACTTTTTATTTCATATTTTTTTTTTTGTGGTTTTTAAACATTTTCACAACAAATCATATGTGGTTAGTTCAAATTTGAATTTAACAAAGATTACTTTTTTGCCCCAACAATAACAACCAGTACCAACCTGTCACTTAAGATTTGTTGTAAAAATATTGTGAATATATCATTTCTCTATTTAAATATATATATATATATATATATATATATGAGAGGTGTTTCGTTCACAACATTTTTACAATATTTTTATCCTAACAATAATAACAAGTAGCAACTTGCCACTTAAGATTTGTTGTAAAAATATTGTGAAAATGTTGTGAATATATCATATTTATATATAAATATATATATATATATATATATATATATATATATATCAAAACTAAAAAAAAAAAAAAATTCAAAATTTAAAATTCAAAACCCACCTAACCCCACCTACTCCCACTCACCTTATCAATATCTTGTCTCACGTTGCTTCTATCTTCAGACTTTTTTTTTTTTTTTTTTTCTCTCTCTTTCTTACTTATCTCCACTCCTCCATCTTTCTTCCTTTTTGTTTCTTTTTTTTTTTCCTTCTTTCACTCTTCTTTCACTACACGCATGGATTTATTATTTTCTCTTTCTCTCCTATTTGATTTTATTTCCCCTATTTTATTTGTGGTGGTGTTAATATTAGTGGGTTTTGGATTTGAAGATGGTGTTGTAACTAGTTAATTTTGTTCAAAGTTTTAAATGGTGCTGCTGTTATGGGATTTGTGATTGAAGGAGTGCTATCGTGTTTGATGCCATTGGTTGTATAGTTGCAAGTAAGTATTTAAAAAAAAAAAAATTAATGATTGTTTTGGTCTATTCCATTTTTTTATAATAGTTTTGGTCTATTCCTTTTCTGCTGTCAACTTTGCTTCATGGGTGATCTCTGAGATTTTTGATTAATTTTTGTGAATTCTTTAGCCTTTTATTATTGATAGGTTTAGAAATCTCAAGTGTGATAATATCTATGTTAATAGAACCAAGAAAGTAGTGAAAAATTCAAAATCTATTTGATGATTTCCTTTTACTGGTTGGTCTATGGTGGCTGAATGTGTTGGGGTGGAGTTGCTATATATATATATATATATATATATATATATATATATATATATATATATATATATATATATATATTAATTTTTAGATGTAAGCATGTTGTACATGTTTGATTTTGATTTTTTTTAGGTGGGTTTGTGTTTCATAAAAAAAACTTTTTTACAATTTTAATTCAATAAAAACAATTTTTGATTACCAAAAATTAATTTTCGGTAATCAGATTTTTTTTTGTTGGTTTTTGGGCTATAGTGGCATTTGTTAAACGCCACTATAATGGCGTTCTACAAATGCCACTATAGGTCTGACCTATAGTGGCATTTGGGAACGCCACTATAACCTTTTTTAAAAATAAAAAAAATTGGTCTGTTTTAAAAATAAAAAAATTGGTCTTTTTTAAAAATAAAAAAATTGGTCTATAGTGGCACTTTTAAATGCCACTATAGACTCACCCTATAATGGCGTTTTGCAAACGCCACTATAGCCTTTTTTTTTAAAAAAAATGGTCTATAGTGGCATTCCCAAACGCCACTATAGCATTTTTAAAAAATAAAAAAATTGGTCTATAGGTCTATAATTGTGTTACAATAGTGGCGTTTGCAAATGCCATTATAGTAAACGCCACTATAGCCTAAATGGGCCTATAGCAGCGTTTTTTGGACCTATAGTGGCGTTTCACAAACGCCACTATAGGTTCAGTTTTTTGTAGTGAATTCCTTGATTTTAATCTTAATAAAATCTTTTTTTAGTAGGTGATGGGGAAGGAGTGGTTGGAGAGAAAGGGTGAGGTGGCGGCGAGGACGGAGCCACCATTGGAATATGGGGGGCAATTTTTTTAAAAAAATATTATTATATATATGTACTAATTTTAGCATTTTTGTTTTATAAAATTACATTTTTTTCCCTTAAACAATATCATTTATTCGTTTGAGTGTAATGTTATATTCACAAACTTTTTTACAATATTTTTACAAACTCTTTTGGTAAATTCTTACTTCTTATTGGTTCACATATGGGCCCACCACTCACATCATTTTTTTACTTACCTATAGCTATTTATCACATTAGTAATTTATAAAAAATTTGTAACTTTATAATTTTCCTCATTTTAGTGACCATAAAAAAAGTTTATAGATCTAAAATCTAAATATACATGCCAAAAAAAAAAAAAAAAAACAAGTTCAACAACCAAAATTACCAATGATAAAACTAAAAAAAAAAAAAAAAAAATTTCAATTAATCAATATTATCCAAAATAAACAACCTTGCCTTTTAAAAAATTCTAAACAAAAATAATTTTGTTTTAACCCAAAAAAAAAAAAAAAAAAAAAAATCACAACAGCTAAGTAGTAGCAGAGTCAGATGTTGAAACCGCTGCATACAGCCAATAGTAAAATCGCCCCTAACTAATAGTTCTGGCTCCATCCTTGGGTGGCGGCCTTTGATTGGGTCTTCTTTGGGGGTAGAGAGTGAAGGGGATGAATGTGTGGGATTGAGGATCATGGATGGTGAGAGAGTGGCCGGTGTGAGGGTGAGACTATGAGGGAAAGAGAGACAGGAGAGTGGAGGCGTGGATGGTGGAGGATGTGAATTAAGCATGGTTTTAAAAACTGGTACGGTTAAAGAACTGATAAAGGGACTAGTTACCGATTTTATGGTCCGACCAGGGTCGAACCGATGGTCGAACTGATGAATCATAAATAATTTAATTTAAAATATTTAAATAAATTTTATTTGAATTTTTATTTTTCATAAATTATATTAAGAAAATATTTAAAAAAATAAAAGATTTTCTTTATTCTTCATTTTTTTTCCTAATTAATAATTGTTGAAAAAGTATAATTTGCTATTTAAGTTCCATATATATATATATATATATATTATAAATAATTTTTTTTTATGCTGAATTATATAAATAATAGTTTTATATTTAACTTTCAACTTTTAACTATTTATTAAAAAAAAAAAAAAAAAAAAAAAAAAACTGAAAACCAAAGTTCAAAAGGTCAGAATGGTTAGACAAGTCATTCATTACCTTTCTTACTTTCATAACAATTGTCACACTCACTGACTCACACACGTTTACTCTTTTTTTTTTTTTTCCTTAAATCTATAACCACACATTGCCACCTACCCTAAACCTCAAGGCCTCAAATCAGATTCAAATTCCTTTTTAGATTTTACTCTTCCTCCGTTTTCTTTCCACACTTTTTTGGTAATGCAGTAAACTTCGTCTCAGCCACTACCTCTCAAATCTCAAGTCTCTCTCTTTCTGAAGATAAGTTTTTGATGGTCTTTCTTCGCATTTTATTCCAGTCAAAGCTTAAAGGACAGATTTCTTATACATATCATCCAATAGAAGTATTTCTTTTATTTTATTTTCACCACAAATCCAAAAAATTTTCCCAATTTTACTTTAGTGCAAATCTAAGAAGTTTGTTCCATTGTATTCCAATTTTTCTTCTTATTCTTCTTTAGATTCAAGAACCGGTTTAACCCTAGCAGTTTTCGGTTTTTCTTCTATTTTCAGTTTTTAATGATAATCGGACCGGATTAGTGTCCGTTCCTGGTTGAATTGGCCAGTCTGGTCTGGTTCAATTTTTAAAACATAGGAATTAAGTCCAAGTAGCTAGAGAGAGGGAGATGTGGGTGGGTTGAGTCTGTGAACGAGTGTAGGTCTACGGGAGCAATTATGGGAAATAGAGAGTATGGGTTTGGAATTTGAGAGAAGTGGTGAAGAGAGTCTGGGTTTGGGTTTTGAAATTTTTTTTATATGTTTGTTTTCAAGAAAAAGTTTATCAAGAAGATAAGAAAGTGCAAAAAGAAAAAAAATTAATGAGATTCAAGTTTTATTTATTTATTATTATTTAGTTTAGGACACGTGGTAGTCCAAGTGGCTATCCATGTGGCAATAAATTTCTATTTTATTTTGTCTATTAGACACATCAGAATTTTTCATCTATCATGTTAGAAACCATTTTGACACAATATCAAAACCATTTTAATACAATATCAAACATTAATATTTTATAAAAATATTATAAAATAGTTTTTAATATTACTTTTAATGCAGCAATATGTATTATCACTTTCTTACTTACTAATATATATCCATTATATCGTCTATTTGTAAAAATGTTTGAACAATAGTTTGAGGTTTTACCATTCTCCTTATCAAATACAAAAACAACAACAACAACAAAAAAATCTCATTATATCGAACACACACTATCAATCTAAACTCACAAATTTTTTTTTGGCTAACGCTTGTAAAATCAGATAATTAAAATTGTTTCCAAGCCTTACCTTTACACGGTTTAGGCATTTTCATATATATGAGAGTTTGTTACAAATTCAAATTGTAAATACAATTCAGATATACAAATCAGGATATACCTCTAGCTTATCACTTAGATACAAATTCAAACGATTCTATCTTATCCTAATTCTATCTCATCACAAGCCTAAAGCTATCTGATCATATCTTATTCAAATATGATTCAAATATACAAACAATCAAATCCGGATCAGCTGCTATCCTTATCAACTACAGCTGTATCCTTAACAACGCTCAACTCACAAATTCGATATGACCAAACTCTCAACTAATATAGGCGGACTTCTTAACAGTGAAAGCTACCAAGCATATTTCAATGTCGAATCAACGTTGGCTGCAAGCTCGTTTAATGACTCGCATCAGGAGTCCGTAAATTACTGAATCGTCTAATCTGCTCTGGTGACTGCAGGCGATGACGGTCAGGCAACAACAACGTCTGCAAATTTGTTAAAGAAAATGTCGAGCTGGGTAACTCTGTGATTGCAGTTTGAGAAAGGTCAAAGTAGCGTAAATTTATCAATAGGCCCAAAGATTTTGCTGGTAACACAGTGAGCTGACGGCACCCTGACAGCAACAACGTCTGCAAATTAAATAATAAACATGTCGAACTGGGTAACTCCACTATCAAATTTTGAGAAAGGTCCAAATAGCGTAGATGTATCAACTCGCCCAACGAGTCCGGCAACTTAGTGATTGTATAACAAGATAAAGAGAGCACTCGCAAGTGTTTCAGTTTCGGCAACCATGCTTTACAAAATACACTACACATGGCAGAGGCCCGACTAGTATTCGAAACCCCTAGTGGAAGGAAGGTTCGCAGGTCCTTAAATTTGTAAATGGAGTCCCTAAACTTATCGGGGCCTTCAAGCCTGTCCGCTAAGAATACAATATGCCGCTCTTTATTCAAAAGCCCAGAAGGTTTGCCATCCTCAAACTTGGAGTAAAACTCTCCGGATGTAAATAGAGCTAAATCATTGATAAGGTCATGCATCACAAAGCACGTTTCCCTGCCACTCAATTGTTGAAAAAATGACCTTGATAAAAGCTCATGAAAATACTCTCTCCCAAGTTGTTCCATTGTTTCCTTATCGGTTGGCGACTGCAAGAAACCTTCCGCCATCCACAAAAGAATCAATTTGTCTTTATTAAACTTATAGCCCTTCGGAAACATCGAACAGTAATTAAAGCATCGTTTGAGATGCCAAGGGAGATAATAATAACTCAATCGTAAAGCTGGAAGTATGCTGTTATCTTCAGGTAGATCCCATATGTTGCTATTCAATATCCGAAGCCATTCCTCCTTCTCTTCTTTCGACTGCAAGAGGCCACCTAATGTTTTTGCAGCTAAAGGCAGACCCTTGCACTTTTTCGCAATTTTTTCACCGATTTCTTTGAAGGGTCCTTCATAGTTGCTACTCCAAAATGCATGTTTTGCAAATAATGACCAGCAGGCATCATCAGACAAATGTGCAAGAGGATATGTAAAAAATGCACCCATCAGCGCTGCAACATGTTGGTTACGAGTTGTCACAACAATTCTACCTCCAGAAGCTCCATTTTTTAAGGGTTTTGACAACAAATCCCAATCCATAAATTTCTCATTCCAAATGTTGTCTAATATAAGCAAGAATCTATTTCCCTCTAGTCTCTTCTGTAGTTTAATTTGAAGAAGATTGAGATCTCTGATATTACAGTTCCTTTGAGTGACTGACTCGTAAATGGTTCTAGTTACCTTAAAAACATCAAATTCTTCTGAAACATAAGCCCATGCACTCAAGTGAAATCTACCCTTCACCTCAGAGTCATTATACAAAAGCTGAGCGAGGGTGGTCTTGCCAACCCCACCAATCCCTACTATTGCAATCACAGGGATTCTATTTTCTGGTGCATCAGCAGTAAGCAATACTCTTATTAGCTTCTCTTTATCATTATTTCTACCAAACACCTCAGATTCATCTACCAAAGAAGTTGTGGGCGACATAAATGGTGGTTTCACACTTACACTTGGCTTAAGATTGAGGCCATCTCTCTGTTTCACTAAAAACTCTAGTTCTTCTATTATCTTTGTGAGCTTAGATTCTATTTTTTTGTTTCTTACCTCATTTCCGTTGACCTTTGATTTTCCCTTGACCTTCGCTTCAGCTTCTGATTTGCGTTGCCAAGTGTCGATCTTGTCCAACAGATCTTCAGCTCGGTAGACAACATCTTCGAGCTTCTTGATCCACTGTTTCACCGCCAGATTCGTAATCTGCTGCTCCTCTGCATCTATGAGCACTGCATGAACAATCAGCAGAACTGTCCTTAAATTTTCCGGGAGTTTCTGATCGCGTCGGAAGAAGCTTATGAGTTGGCGAGAAGCTAGTCGGTCAAACAGCACTTGAAATACGCCAGAAAGCAATGCCGATACCACCATACTCGGATCCATTTTCTTTGCCATGCAAAGGAGGGATTCAAGAGATTGAGTGACAAGAAACAAGATACCAGCTTGTGAAAAGTACGTGTTAAAGTCTCTGCACTTTGCAAATTGGTTCTATGATAGCTTGACTGCTTGGGTCTAGTATCTCTTATTCCTGCCTTTTCTATGGTGTGAGGTACTGATAGCTACTTATGATATCAAAAGATAATATATATTTTTTTTTTCATTTAAGAATAATAAAGTATATATGTAATTTAAAATCAAATTAATACATAAAAAATAAAATTAGTATCTACCCTCTTCTTCTTCTTTTTTTTTTTTTTTTTAGAGAGTTTTAACCTATAGCGTACACTCTTATTGATAACTCTTTATCATCAGATCAAGACACCAATTGGTTTTTAGTGTAGGTGAAGATTGAACCCAAATATTTTACTTAATTACTAGAAACTTTACCAATTGAAATTACAATTAGTATCTACCTTTTATGTGAAATTACAGTTTAGTATCTCTTATGCATTAACAAAATAAAATAAAAGATACAAATAAAAAAATTTTAATACATTTTAATTTAATCATTTATGATACATTTATTGTAACTTGACATTCTTTTATATTATTAAATTCATATATGATTGATTTAAAAAAAAAAATCATATTTGATTAATTATTTATTCAATTTCACAACAATTTTCCTTTTTATGTACAAAATTAAAGACACCTAATTTTGGTAAAAGCCATTATCGAAAATGTTTCTTCTATAGTTATAATAAAAAATAAAATAATAAGCACAGGTACAACCACTTTATAAGACAGGTACAACCACTTTAATCTTCTAGTCTTTACTAAACATTGACAAAATTAATAATAATTTTTTAATTTTTTAAGTCAAATTGTCTAACTATATTAGGATAATAATGGTGAAGTTTCATTTTCAACATAAATTTTCTTCATAATTTGTGAATTTTTGCAGAAAAAAACTTAATAACAAATAAATATTACTAATTCCAAAAATATTACGTGTTTGCCAAAGATCTGGACCTAAGCAAGGAATAAATAATTATATTATATGTTCATTAAAATAATAATTTGAATCTTGTAATTGATGATTTAATGCAATATAAAAAAATTGTCAAATCATTGATGACACTCAATTGCAAAGTCATCTCATGGATGATGATAAAAAAAAAAAAAAAAAAAAACAAAGTAATCACATTTAGGTTTTCCACAATAAATTTTTATAAATTTTAAGTGGTTGACTGTGAGTGGTAGACATAATAATACTCATGAGACCATCACTTCTCTCCACCACTCATAGTCAACTATTTAAATCTGTTGTGAAACATTTTATGTCCTTGGCATTATTGTTTAATTTTTGGACTAATTTTCAATTACAAAGGTCAAAAACAAAAATTTTCAACCAAATCTTTCATAAAACATATATTGGTACAATATAAATTAATTTTCTCCAAATGGGAAGAATCTCCTCTAACCACTTCCCGATGATGCATTAAAGACTAATTTATGCATCTTATTTAAACTAGTCGCTAACCTGTGCGTGCATGGGATAGTTGGACAAAAGTTATATACATTCACTTTTATTGGTACAATCATATGAAACTAATCAAATTAGATAATTCTAATTCTAAATAATCGTTGAAAATATGCATAAATAGATTATTCAAATAAACAACATCATCTAAAAGCCACAATGATATGGTTCAAGCATGTTCCAAAAAAAACCATTTCAAATAATTACAACATATCAGTTTCCGAAAAGAAATCTCATCCTTAAGAAATAATGAGCTATTCACATCAAACATTGTATTACTTTCTCTTTTTTAAATTATCCACATAAAATAATAAAAGTAAAAAAAATAAGCAGGCTCCATACAACCTAGAGATCATTATCAATTATCACAATAAAAAATGATATGACCGAAAATAAAGGCGGATAAATACTAACAAATTATATAAATCACAATAGTGAGCTATTATACATTTATAGGATTTGAATACCACATGATTTAAAAAGAGGTTGAGCTTAAGAGTAAAATAGTGATCCTAGACCAATTAAATATTTTATTAAGCCACTCTACCACTCTTTATGTCCTCAAATTACAAAAAAAAAAAGTCAACTAAACACACTCAATTCAATTTCACTAATTCCAAAGAATTTCCAAATTATATTATTTTCTATACTACAAGCAACATGCAAAACCTTATCTACTTTTTCCATCAAGTGTAACAATTTATATTTTGATAATTACTAAACAAATGCAAGAGAATCAAATTTTACAAAAATATTTCTTCTTGATAAATTTATTTATATTTATTCCTTTTTAAAAAATTTGTACTATGCAAAAAACTAATCATTAATACAATGCAAACTATTGGGCTCTCTTAATTGTTAGACAAAATGCCTTGCATTTAACTTGTATAAAGATTCTAATCCCAAACAACATGTGTTTGTTTAACACATAAATTATAGAAAACTTTTAGCCTATGAACACGACATCATCTATTCTCATCCCAACTAATATGTATGTTTGTAGTCTTAGCATAAATTATAGAAAACTTTTAGCCTTTGAACACAACATCTTCTAATGTTAGTTGGTATGAGAGAAGTCTTTTACTTCAAGAATACAATTGCAAAAAAATATTTCCCACAAAAAGCATAAGTCTAGAAATAATTAATCATGTGTTAAAGAAAATGCAATTGCTCAGTTTTCTTATTCTATCTCAACTCTCACATCCAAGAAATAGACATTGCACCAAATGATCTAGATGATATTCCCATTTTCTTTGTCTCTTTGTTTTTCTCTTGTCAACTATCATTTGGTCAATCCTTACAATTTGAGTTTCTGCTCTAGTCACCTCTTTCTATTTTATCGTAGTCTAATTTATAGATTATATAATATTTACAAAGGGGAAAACGTCATATAATTAGTCAATGAGCTTTACACTTTAGCTCAAATGACACTTCCTCTTCTTGTAAAAGCAAGGTGATGCGTAATTTACTAATTAAAAAAAATGCTAATAGAAATTAAATAAAGAACTTGAAAAATATTGAATCTTTTTTTGAAGAGAAAATTTTTTATTTATGTTAAATAGAGTTCAACATAATGAACTAAAAATATAGGTAAATAATGTAATGATGTGCTTGTAGCTCCATGAACAAAAACTTTATAACTACCTAAACTTCTCAGCTCTCTCTTTAAGTGTGCCATTGAAGCTTGTCATCCCCTCAAGTATCACTTGAAATCAGCACATATCTCTAACCAACCTTTTAGCTTCCATGGCTGCCATTAATTACCTCCACCATGGTTAAATCCTTATCATAACACTTATGAGTACTCAGTGTTGCTATTATTGTTTTCCTTGCATCCAGATGATTACTCTAGGGCTTCCTTAAAGAACACTATAGATTAAAATTTACCTATACATACTACATTGAATTTATAAGGTTTTTAACTCAAATTGAATTTAAATTTTAAATGTATAATACAATTGATATATTAGAAATTAGACATTACATGATTTCATTCTTGTGAAGTGTGAAACTGCCTAGAAAATATTTATACCATTTAATAATTTGTTTCAATAAAGTTTAGAGAGTTAGAAAAAAAAAAAAGGAAAATATATATTTTTAATAACCTATTGCCTTATATCACAAAAGAACAAAGACAAAATCATAATAAATAAAGTAAGAATAGCTACAAACATTGAGAGAAAATATGTGTTTCAATTTTAATATATATTTTTCATGTTTTAAACAATGCTACTAAGCTAAATCATATAATAACGGGCATAATGCATAACCTTGTCATTGTCAACATTATATTAAAATTAATAAAATTTTTAATTAGAATGGATAAGAGGAAGCTTGAGTATGTTCTACCTGAAAGCTTTCCAGCTTTGGAATGTACATACCAGATCAAGAAGAGAAATGAATGAGTTGATAGGAAAAAAAAAAAAATCAAGTCAACCCCCAATTGACT
The DNA here is from genome assembly GCA_032878915.1 of Castanopsis chinensis. Lineage (NCBI taxonomy): Eukaryota > Viridiplantae > Streptophyta > Magnoliopsida > Fagales > Fagaceae > Castanopsis > Castanopsis chinensis. The sequence goes on from JAVQMG010000090.1 coordinate 2,689,339, forward strand.
TCCGAGGGGGGGGGGGGGGGGAATAAAAGACTGAAGAATTGGAGTTCAATAACATATAATGAGAAAGGATGCTCCCAAAAACTATTAAAGAATGATAATTTGAAACACAACGCCTACAAAATGATATTAACTCAACAGTGCAATTAAAACTTTACTTTTAGTAATATCAGAATTGGCACACTTTTCAAAAGAGTAGCATATATATTTTTAATAAGCATGGAGGTGAAAGCTTCCAACTCTATACTTTATTAAACCTTTCTTTTTTATTTATTGAAAATGATAGATTTTTATTAGGTAAACAACAATGTACAATGGTTCAAACAAATGTGCTAAGAAAGGAGGGCAACCCATCCAAACACCCTCCACTTTGTTAGCCAGATTTGCACTTAACCTGATGATGTATACAAAAGAAATAGTTCTGAACTGAGAATTGAATGAGTGAATTCAACAACCAAACCAAGGTAAGTGATATTCAGAAGATTACTATCAAAAATTTGGACTGGTCTTTGATTATCACCTTTACAATAATGTTCCTTAGCCCAATCTTGATTGCCAATTGAGCTACTTCTCTCATCACCCGCCTAGCTGCCATCATTGCTTCTCTTATTTTCCCTGGAAGAGCTTTGTTCATGGGAAATAAAACTCACCCAAAGTGATCCCTGGCCAAAGTTCCAACTCTAGTTCGTTTTTACCACATTAGTGACACACTAGAAAGACATATCTGATAGGTTCAATATTCTAGTAGGTCTTTAGAGTCTGTAGGAGTCATTTCATTGTTGGTTGTAGGAAAACACCCTTCCCCTACATATGTAAGGATGCAAAGTTTTTTTTTTTTTTTTTAATCAATCTAGAGGTAGATGTTCATATCTATATAAATATAACAACCACCATTAATTATCCAAATCAACTAACATGTGTAACCCAATTCATGAGGCCCCTTGCCCATGAAAAAGAGGGGGGGGGGGGGGGGGTTGAATACCTTATCTTCTTGCACTTTCCATGTTTAATTTATTTCAATATGAGAACATCATATTTTGGGAAAATGAAAAAGATAGAAACAAAAAAAATAAAATAAAATAAATAAAGGAAATCTTACTACAAAAATGGTGATAAGCTTTTCACATCATGCAAATCTCTTAGAGGCCTTTGGTCGAACACCTAGAAAATATAGGCATTTGATTTTCCACTCATAATCTTTCTGCACAAACAGGGTAAGTTTTTAACACCTGGAATCCATAAACCATAGCATTGCTATTAAATTCAAAAGGATAAATGATAAGATTGGAAAAAAAAAAAAAAAAAAACAATGATGTTTGGAGCTTTATACAACAAATTGAATGTTAAGTTGTAAGCCCTCTTTGGCATGCCACTCCAAAATCCTAACCATTGTTTTTAAGCTTCTCTTGTCCTACATTATGTGTTGTTCTTCCTAAGAAATTCCACCCACTTCTCTCCATGAACTTGAGTTCAACCCACTTCTAAATATAATATACTGTTGAAAGTGGAACAGTACCATGTTTATGCTGCAATTATGGGAGATAAACACAAAATGACTCTTTAAATTCCTTCAAAGGTAACTGTCATCTGAAACTCTCTGTCATAACATTGAATTTTCTATGGTTCTACACATTCAATCCAATTTATTTAGTAACAGAATCTTAAGGGCAAACATCAAGACATGGAAGGACACTAAAAATGCATAGTCAATACTAAATAGAGAGATAGAGAAAAACTGTTACACTGTAGACTTTAAAATGAAGAAAGAAGACTGAAAGTCGAAGTTGAATTTGTGGTAAAGAAAAAGGGAAAAAATAGAAAAAAAAATAAAAAAAAAATATGACGTGACTATTAATGTGGCTCAACAAGAGTGTAGATACTTTGCTTCAACTTTTAGATATATATATATATATATATATATATATATATATATATATATAAATCATATGATTCATTAAAACGTTCATTTTTTTATATTAAAAATAACATATATAATCCTTTCAATCAATACACATCGTGTTGGAGAATTGTTTTTTATTTTTTTTAATAAAAATTTGTATAATTGATTATAATTCATAATCAATAATCACAAGTAGCATACTTTATTTATTAACTTTAGAAAAATGCAAACTCATATCAGCTGAATAACATTCTTTTTTATTATCTATTGGCCAAATAATATGTATATGTAGTAGATGTGGCAAATTAAACAGGTGGGTAAGGTAAAAAGAAATCATTTTAAACGGGTTAGAAACTGGTCGGGTCATTCAACTTCTATTTTTGTACATGAATTTTTTTTTTTTTTTAAAATAAATGCATTTGCAATTTGGTAAGTAATGTAGCAAATTACTTAGTGTAAAATGCATTACTTTAAATTCACTACTCATGAGTCACATCAAGAATGAACTTAACTCAAAAAATTAATATTTTTTCAATAATTATAAAATTATACAAATCCCAACATTGTTAACGAAAAAAAAAAAAAAGGAGTCTAGTCTTAGTCTACCTTTTGAACATTTAATTAAAACAAATACATAAGTTTCATTTCTACACAATATCAATATCTCAAAACATAAACTAATTTTATAACCTAATAGCAATTGTGATTGGTACTTTCTTTCAAAATGAAAATATATATCAAAGATTGATTGTTTATTTATTTATACATGATCTCTTTTATGAATTATATCATTGTTAAGCAACACACAATCTAGGTAATATCTTTTTTTATTTTGAAAAAAAAGAAGTTTATTTTGGTCATGGATTGTTAAAAAATAGGCCTAATCAAAGATAAATAATTTATGCCAAGTTTTATATATACTTTAATTTTACTCTTTTCACACTTATGAATACTTCTCATACATGTCTATAATTTCAAATATATGTTTTTAACTCTACTACAATTAAATTATCTTGACATATATTTTGTTATTTGATATCTAAAACTCTTTACTTATCGCGTTATTCAAACAAGAGAATGTCTAGCTCAACTATTTATCTTTCAATTCATTTGCATGTAGCTTGATAAATGTCTTAATTGTTTTCTTCAAACCATTGTATTTAAATGGCATTAAATATACATAATATTTGAATGACATTATCCAAAAAGTATAAAAAATTACACTTTTTAAATCAAATAATAATGTGAATTATCTACATTATGTTTATAATTGTGTTGGAATTGGGAATTGTAAAAGATTATAATAAACCAATAATGTTTTAATTTTATTATTATATTCACCTATAAAAATTAAAAAAAAAAAAAAAAAAAAAAAAAAAAAAAAAAAAAACTGATCAAGTCACAGGTTAGCCAAATTAGGTTAAGTCACATGTCAACTTGTTTTTAATTCGGGTTAAAAAATTTAGATTCAAATCGAGTATTTTTATTCGAGTTCAGATAGCTATCAGCAAACCTTAACCTGTTATAACATTTCTATTTACTTCTACGTACAACCTCTTTAATATGAGACGAATATATATATTAATGTTAGAAAAAATTATTGTGGAGAATTAAATGTCCACGTGACGTGGGAACCAAACAAGAAAGAGACATCTCCTTTTGGCTAATGGCTAAAATCAGAGAGGATTTTACTAACGAAAGCATAAGAGTGGATGAAGAGCACATCACCGGACGATGGAATGGAATACAAAGGAAAAGAGAGAACTGATGCAGTCACCAATATTTTGACATCATTTTGAGCAAAAACTGAAAAGAATAATGACCCGGTTAATGTTAATTTAAAAAAAAAAATGAAAAAGCTATCAAAAAAAGTTTGTTACTGTTTTATTTTCCCTTAAAAAATTTCTTAAAATAATTTACTAATATCTGTCCCAAGGGTTAGAGTATACATTATTAAAACTTAAAAAAAAATAAATAAATAAAAGCAACGTCATGGAAAACAAATGAAAAATGACTGATGCACAAGACATTGCACTAATAGAGGAGGAGAAGAAGAAGAATGGATGATACCCTCCCATTTAGTGAAGGAAACAGAATACTGAACCAAATAATTTGTTAAGAACTTGTCCAAATTTCAATTTTTAACCCAATAACTAAAAGGTCTTGTTAATATATGTCTTTAGGATATTTGTGAGTTGATTATTTTAAAAAAATTTTTGATATTACTTTCATCAAAAATAAAAAAATAAAAATGTTTTCAAAAAATCTGTTTTTTTTTTTTTTTATAATTTTTTTATAAAACTTTTCTAAAAATATTTCTTAAATTAATGCGTTTAAGGCGTCCATTTACTTTTCCCATAAAAGATGGGTTCAAGTTACACTTGGTGTAACTCTTATAAAGTTTTACACCGTAGATTTCTAAAAGATCTAACGGTTAAAAAAGACACCATCAAATACTATTGCTTTTCACCTTATTACCTAATTAATACTAGTATTCTCTTTCTCCTTAAAAAATTTAATGAAATTTATTTACTTGAAACAGGTTGGAACTTTAGAAGTTTCAAAATGTTTAACGTAGCATATATATATATATTTGTTAGATTGTGTTGAAGAAAATATTATTTGGTGGAAATTAATAAATAAGGAAAGAGAGAATGCTAGTATTAATTAGGTAATAAGGTGGAAAGTAATAGGATTTAATGGTGTCTTTTTTAACCGTTAAATCTTTTAAAAATTTACAGTGTAAAAAATGTGTAACTTTACAAGAGTTAAACAAGATATAATGATAATAATAATAATAACAATAATAATAACAACAGCACATAAGCTTCTTTTTTTGGTTCATTTGTTGACAAATGACAGCACACAATAGAGTTTAAGTGTTTTAAACTTTTCAATTAAAAAGTTCTGATACTTTCGCTGCTTCGCATTTAATTTTGAAAAAAAATCTAGTACTACAACTTATTTCATAACTTCTTTGTCATATTTATAAGACATAATGTGAAATATGAATGGTGGAAAAAAAAAAAAAATGAGTGTAGCCTGCCACATTAAAATTGTGCCAAAAAAATTGAAATAGTTTATAATCCTATAACCACTATTTAATTTTTTGCAATAATCTTTCTTTGTGGAGCCAATGTGATTAACGTTTGGATTATGACAAAAACTATCTTAGCTTTATTTTATTTTTATTTTATTACATACGTATGGTTGATGGGAAATAGTTGTTGGATTCATGTCCCAAGTAGCTTCATGTTTGTACAATTCTTATAGATTTCAATAGGGACAAAACCTGTAGATTCCTCAATTAAAATTATACATGGTCAGTTTTCAATATCACTACATATGGTGTTAAGCTGAATTTAACGTTATCAAATTTTTTAGTCCGATTAGAAAAAAAAAAAGAAAATAAAAAAGGCACCCTGTCTTTGCAACCTCAACCTCAACCTCCACTCATTCTCTTCCTTCACTCATGACCTCTCCAAGCTCCACCAGATCGTTGTCAAAATTCTCTCCCTTTGAAGGCTGAAACCCACTAAAATTACTTTGTGAATTGATAATTATTTCAAATTAAAACAAAAATAGTTGTAATCCTTTTTTTTAATTAATTAAAATGAGTCTCTCACTGTTTGTGACGACATTGATAAATTGACCATATGTAAGAAATTAATTGGAAAACCTAAATTACTGTACATAAATTTTGCTCTTTTAACAAAGTTTTCTATCGTTCTTGTTAAAAAAACGACACGACCCTTAAAAAAAAAAGTTACATTACACTTCACTAGAGGGTCAACAGACTCAATACTCACGTAGCAATAGATTAAAGCGGCACAAGCAAAAATGAAAAGAACCAGAGGATTTCAACACAAACAATAGTAAGCCAGTAAATTACTGAGAGTAGCGGTAGGGATTATTAGATTTGATATTAGGGGATTTTTGTTTAGGCTGGGTAGTACGCATTGACTGGCCGAAGTATGATATTTTGGGTATCGGTACGACGTATTTGCCACAAAAAAAGTGGACGGCTACAAGAAGAAGTAGAGGGAATTTTTTTTGTTTATCAAAAAAGTAGAAGGAGATTTTTTTTCTAGGAAAAGAAAAAGAAAAATTACATATTTAACTTTATAGTTTTGGATATATTTCTATTTAAATATTTCACTTCAATCTTGAAGTTTCTAAAAACATATTATTTAAACCATCTATAACATTTTTTTTCCTATTAAACTGTTAATATCACGTGACTAACTATTTTAAATGACCTTCTCAAAAAAAAAAAAAAAAAAAAAAACTAGTTTAAATGACATTTATTTCCAAGTTTGAGTTTTAAATGAAACTTTCTCAAAACTCTTCTATTTAAATTAAACTATTTGAATTCAAATATTAGATTTAAAAGAACGTTATTAAAAACTTTGGTATTTAAATGAAACATGATAGTAAAAGATTAAAGTTTAAACAAGACACTTCCAAAAATTATCTAATAAATAAATAAAACATTTCCAAAATTCTAAAGTTTAAAAAGTATTAAAGTAATTTATTATAAAAAAAAAAAAACATAGAAAGAAGAGGAAATCAGGAGCCATAGAGTCATAAAGATCATATAATATACATAAGAACCTATTATAATTGTCAGTTTAGGGTTGTTCATTGGTGTTGGGTGTTAGAATTAGTGCCCTAAAATCATATTTTATTATGTTATCTATGACATTATGTATTAAATAATAAAATTCGTTTTATTATCTCAAATAATGATAACAAGAATATTTGAACATTATCTTATAATCCTTGAGATGCATTGTATAAATAATGATAACATGAATATTTGGGCATTAGCATATAATCCTTAAGTTGCATTGTATGTGATTTAGTTGCAGAAGATATAAATCACAAATTCTTTGTAAACTCAATATTATGATTTTATAGTTGGTGATGAAATTGGACGTTTCATCCGCGAAGATTACTTATCAATGGAGATGGTTTGTCTCGGTCATAGAAGTGGAAACTTCTAGTTGATATGTCTTAAGTGATTAAAGATACATTAAATTGCGCCATGTGAAGTTAATATTTTATCAACAACTATCAATAAAATAATAAATTTCAAGACTTTCATTTACATAAACTCTCAGTTCTGAGAGAATTGTGAACTTCAACGTGAAATGTTGTTTTCTTTGACGTATTAGGAATGTGATTGATTTTAACGATCAAAACCTCAATAAAATGAAAAATCACACATAGTGACAAGGGAGCATATATTCTCAAAATGGAATCCAAAGTCTATTTTTAGAGATAGAATTTATAAATAAGTGTAATGAGTTTTGTTATTCAGAGTGTTAAGGCTAACCATTTTAGTAAAAATTTATAAAGATTATATTTTATGAAGTTAGATTTCTTAAATATATGAATAACTTAGAAGGATTAAACCAATAACTCAAGGATTAACAAATAGTAAATTTCAAAATGAAAACTATACATTATGATTTTGTGCAACTGTATTTTAATGAAGGGGCTAATTTATTAGATAATAAAGTATGGGAATATAATTTAGTAATAAAGTCTAAAGAGCAATTATATTTATATATTGATATTAAATGCAATTGATGGTAATTTCAGTCATGTCAAGAGTTGACAAATAAATCCAAAACCCATTGGAGTTAGAACTTTATTTGTCTCCTTTTGATCCTATCCTAAGCAACACACTAAAGCCAATTGGGTTGGGCTGGCCCAAAAGGCAAACCGAATTAGTTTACCAGTTAATTATTTAATATGAATTATTAAATAGGCAGATATTACATATTTGTATGTATGATTAAAGCAGAAGAAAAATAGATTTTCAAGAACAAAACTTTTGAAAAAAAAAAAAAAAAGAATGTTCAAAGACTAATTAAGAGACCACACATCTTAAGCACCAAGTGGAATTAGGGTGGTTCTGGGTGAAGATTGAAGGTTTCCTAAGATTAATCTTCTACTATGTTTTTAAGAATCATTACATCAAGGTACACATCTCTAGCCTTTGTTCTAAAATTCCAAAGTTCTTTGTTATCTCACATGAATGGAGTAGATTAATTTGTTTTATGTTGCTTGTTGCTACACTTTTGTTGTGCCATCTTATAGTTTGCATGCTCTCTTTTTCCCCAAGCTTTTATTTTGTTTCCCTTTGTTTTTTTTTTTTTTTTTTTTTTTTTTTTTAATTTTTAATTTTTTAAGAATGTAAAATATATAGAGGGAAAAGTTAACGGATAACCTAAGTGCATTAGTTTAAGAAATATTTTTAAAAACTTTTTATGGAAAAAAAATACAATTAATATTTTTGTCGGCATTTCACATTTCTTATGAAAGTGATGTCAAAACTTTTCTAAAATAATTTATTAATAGTTTGTCTAAGAGCACATGCTAACACTTAACTATATCCATATATAAAATGACGAAATATTTATAAACCATGACTTTATCTATTCTCTTGTGCAATTTTAACTATCATTTAATGTTGTTTTCTTTTGCATGTTTATTACTTGCATGGAATGGATATTGTCTTATCTCTTTATGTTTGTAACAGAACAAAACAGGCCCTAAACTATCAATTTTCATTTGACATCTATTCCCTTAACTATTGTTTTGTTCTACCACTTAACATATATTATTGTCATTTGAAAATAAAATTAACAAGTATTCAATTCTCTCCATGACTTCTTAGCTTCTTAATCTGTAGCCACTTTTCCTCCCCCTTTTTACCATCAACTTCAAATTTTCAAAGTCATTCCTATAACTCCTTTTTCAATTGTCTCATTCATGACCACTTAAAGTTTTCGTTACATTTCGTCCAACATTTCCACTTCCTCATTTTCTTATTGCGTTTTCCAAACAGACCACAAATAGTCCATTACCCAAAAAGCATCTTAGACCATTCGCATGAGCTTTAACATTTTTTTTCCCTATTTCAATATAAGAATATATATATATATATATATATATATATATATATATATATTACATTCACTTTACAAAAACACTCACATTCGAATTAATTATTTTACTACATATATTTAAAATATTATTATTTTTATTAATTGTTTTATTACTCTCTCAAATAAACTCTTTCTATGTATGTGAGTAAAAATGTAGCAATATTAAAAAATGAATTTGCATGTGAATAATAATTGTGTATATTTACATTTTTACCCTAGCAATAATATAATTTAACACACTTTTAAATTAATGATATGGATGATTTTTGAATCTAAATGTGCAAAATTAACTAATTTGGCACGTAAGGATATGAGTTCTCTTGCTGGGCTAATTCTACAAAATGAAGCATATATAATTCTATGCTTTGTCTTCAGTGGTGGAGCCAGGAATTTAAGTCAGGGGGGGCAAGATTAAAAGACAAGATTAAAAGTAAAAAATTAATCTAAAAAAATAATCAATATTAATAACAAAATAAATAAGCAACTATTTGCTAATGTAATTGTCATATAGAATCTAACATAAAATGTAAATTTTAATTTGGCTTTTCATACCTAGCTTAATTTACTCAATTGCCTTCGACGATTTTTCATATTTTGAAATTGCTGCATGATTTTTTCACACTTAATAGTCTTAAATATATCTTTCTAAACAATCATTCACCTATTGATCTCTCATTCGATTGCATGGTCGATTTTTAATTATGTTCATTACTGAAAAAGCTCTATCAATAATAGATGTTGCAACTGGTACGATCAATGCCAAGGTCACTAATGAGTAAACCAATGGATATGAAATATCCTTTTTCATTTCTACCATCTTTTCAGCAAGTTGTTCAATTCCTTTAAGTGCTGAATGCTTTTAAAAACTTAACAAAAACTCTAATGTACAAATCGAGAGAGACTCATATCAAAAGATTTATTTATTTATTTATTTTTAAAGTGAGGCATCCTTTACTCCTTTATTATATATATATATATATATTTTTTTTTTTTTTTTTTTTTATAGAGTCCTATTAGTATTAGTATTAGTATTAGGTTGTGTAATTCCTTTTCCGTTTGGCAGTAGGATCCTCTTTTTTTTTTTTTCTTTTTTTTTTAATCATTATTAGGTCAGCCCCATTCCCCTATGATTCCTATTTCCTTAGATTTGCGTCTTGTGTACAACTACAACTTAATGTCTTTTGTGTCAGGGGGGCATGTGTGATATATGTACCGTATTAGTACTAAAAACATTTGAAAGTTCAGGGCACCTGCCCCCCCTCGCCCCAGGCAAAATTTGCCAAGCAGTATAATTCTGAAAAAATTTTAGGTGGATGGTATGCATTCAAAGTATATTAGCTAATTGGACTCTTTTTTGGAAATTGAGTACAGCAAAATCAACTTCCAGCCAAAATCGAGTTTAATATACTCGACTTCCAACCAAAAATCATCTTTGAAGTAGATAAAAAAGAAAGTCAAGTATAGTAAACTCGATTTTGGCTGAAATTTTGGTTAAAGTCGATTTTGTTGTACTCGATTTCCAAAAAAGAGTCCAACTAACTAATAAACTTTGAATACATGCCATCCACCTAAAATTTTCCCATTATTATACAGTTTGGCAAATTTTGCCCTCGCCCCACACACCACCCCCCCCCCCCCCCTCCCATCGCCCCTCTTTGTCTATCTGTACAATGGGCTGAAGTATTGCCTTCAAATCATACATTCCACCCTCCAGCTAGTAAATCTTTGAAGCCTATCGTTGCTACTGTGTGGGAGACTGGGAGTCCCGCTCTCCCTCTAGAATGGAGAGAATAGTGTTTTAGATTCTTAAAAACTTTTAGTTGCAGAAAAAGTTTAGTACCTACCTAGCTCGTTCCAGTCTTGCAGTGACTGACTAGTACTCGGTCAATTAACTCTATTGCGGTCCTAGCCTCTTGCTTCAGGTTTTGAGTGTCTTGCCTCATAATTCATGAGAATGACATGTTTCTATATATGGTGCCCCATAAGCCACGCAAATGTTGAAGAAAATCTCCATTATCTTATCCCTTTCTTGTACCACACCTACCCTCAATGGTTTTTTTTTTTTTAAATACAAGATAGAAATTCTATTATAGCCTAATCTAAGTGTATATGTATGTAAATTTCCCTCCTGAAGACTTGAATCTTAGCTCTCATCCCTATGCACTACAAGTACTTATATATGTAAAATGACCATCGCACTAAGGGAATCTAGTCATACCCTCAATAATTTTAACTTTCGAAGTCCTTAGTGCTTGCCAGCGTTTAGTGGCAAAGTCAGATTTTTTTTTTTTTTTTTTCATCATGGTCAAGTGTTAAATATACCCAAAAAAAATATTAATCAAAAGTATAAGCTATTAATTAATTATATATATACAAACACAAAAATATCTGTAATATATATGATTTATAGAAAGCTATTTTATCATATTTAGCAAAGAGACGTAGTCACAACAAGTAAGTCTTCACATAACTCAAAAAATATATATTCTTTTCCCCATTTCCTGCCTAACTCAATTTTCCTGCTTGTTGTAGGGTCTATTTAGTAGGTAATATATCCTTTCACATTAAGTGTGGCAAAAATTTCCTGTCCTGACCCCACACCATGCAGATTTTCTTTGCCTCAAACGTATATTTTTATGCTTTTAGTTAGTACATTTAAATAAAATTTATAATTTAATAATTTTTATACATATTCTTTTTATAAATTTTTTGGACAAATAATGTTACCATTTTTCAAACAAATTATGTTACCATTTTTCAAATTTTTTTAAGTGTGGCAAAAATTTCCTATCCTGATCCCACACCATGCAGATTTTCTTTGCCACAAACGTGTATTTTTATTTTTTTAGTTAGTCCATTTAAATAAAATTTATAATTTAATTTTTTTATACATATTCTATTTGTAAATTTTTAGGACAAATTATGTTACCATTTTTCAAAAAAAATTGTCTTCTCTCTTTCTTAGAGATCGGCCAAGAATGAATTGACCAATTATAATAAATTAACCAATTAATTAGCCAAGTTAATTAGTTAATTCAATTAGTATGTAATAAGCGTGGTAGCACAAATAAATCACCAACTAAATAAATATGGAGTCGCAAAATAAAGTTTACACGATTATTTGTTTTTGAATGGGGAAAACCTATACGGCAAAAACCCCACCAGGTGATTTCCAGGTCATTACTCTCGAGAATTCACTATTATCACAACAAGCGGTTACAAGTAAAAGAATCTCAATTCCTTATACCAACCTACAGTTGAACTCTTATCTCAATACTCAATTGGACTTATTCTATAGTGACAATCTCTTATTTCAATGCACGGCTACTAGTACGTGACTAACTAATTCGATGCATAGATCTCAGTACGTTGCTTATACACCAACTTGAGAAGGATGTTGGCTGCAAAGCTTTTCAATTTATTAACCCAATAAAGATCACAAAGCTCCTTGGTTACAAAACCCTATTGCGTACAAACATAGCAACTTCTGGAAGAGAAAGATGAATTAGGGCATATGTCTTTGGTTCACAATATGCTTGTGAAAAACTTTTGCATTGATATACATCATCTGTGACGGCCCATAAAACAATCTTTATATATGTTTAGGGTTGTGAGAAAAAAAAGCTCAAACACATATGCACTTATCCCTTTCTTGTACCAAACCTACCCCCAATGGTTTTTTTTTTTTTTTTTAATACAAAATAGAAATTCTTTTCTAGTCTAATCTAAGTGTATATGTATGTAAAGCTCCCTCCTAGAGACTTGAATCTCAGCCCTTGCTCCTCGCAGCCCACAAACACATATACTTGTAGAATGACTATCGCATTAAGGGTGTGCAGTGGTACTCTCAATAATTTTAACTTTCAAAGTCCTTAGTCCTTGCCGACGTTTAGTGGCAAAGTCAGATTTTTTTTTTCATCATGGTCAAGTGTTACATAAACCCAAAAAAAAATCAATCAAAAGTGCAAGCTATTAATTAATTATATATATACATACATAAAAATATCTGTAATATGATTTATAGAAAGCTATTTTATCATATTTAGCAAAGAGACGTAGTCACAACAAGTAAGTCTTCACATAACTCAAAAATATATACTCTTTTTCTCATTTCTTGCCTAACTCAATTTTCTGCTTGTTGTAGGGTCTATTTAGTAAGTAATATATCCTTTCACACTGTGGCAAAAATTTCCTATCCTGACCCCACACCATGCAGATTTTCTTTGCCTCAAACGTGTATTTTTATGTTTTTAGTTAGTACATTTAAATAAAATTCATAATATAATTTTTTTTATACGTGTTCTATTTATAAATCTTTTGGACAAATTACGTTACCATTTTTTTAAAAAAATTGTCTTCTCTCTTTCTTAGTGATAGGCCAAGAATGAATTGACCACTTATTATGAATTAACTAATTAATTAGCTAAGTTAATTAATTAATTCAATTAGCATGCAATAAGTGTGGTAGTACAAACAAATTACCAACTAAATAAATATGCAACTGAAAATAAAGTTGACACGATGATTTGTTTTCAAATGGAGAAAACCTACAATGCAAAAACCCCACCGGGTGATTTTAAGGTCATTATTCTCGAAAATTCACTATTATCACAACAAGCGGTTACAAGTAAAGGAATCCCTGTACTTTATACCAACCTGCAGTTGAACTCTTACTTCAATATCTAATTGGACTTATTCTATAGTGACAATCTCTCCTTTGAATGCACGGCTCCCAATACGTCACTAACCAATTCGATGCGTAGATCCTAGTACGCGGCTTACACACCAACTTAAGAAGAATGTTGGCTGCAAAGTTCTTCAATTTATTAACACGATGAAGATCACGAAGTTCCTTGGTTACGAAACCCTACGGCGTACAAACGTAGCAACTTCTTGAAAAGAAAGATGAACTAGGGCATATGTTTCCGAATCACAATATGCTTGTAAAAAACTTTTGCATTGATGTGCATCATTTATGACGGCCCTTAAAACGAGCCTTATACATGTTTAGGGTTTTGAGAAAAGAAAGCCCAAACATCTATGCACTTATCCCTTTCTTGTACCACACCTACCCTCAATGGTTATTTTTTTTTTTAATACAAAAAAGAAATTATATTTTAGCCTAATCTAAGTGTATATGTGTGTAAAGCTTCCTCCTGGAAACTTGAATCTCAGCCCTTGCTTCCCACATCCCACAAGTACTTATACTTGTAGAATGACAATCGCACTAAGGGTGTGCAGTGGTATCCTCAATAATTTTAACTTTCAAAGTCCTTAGTTCTTGCCCGTGTTTAGTGGAAAAAATTTCCTATCCTGACCCTATACCATGCAGATTTTCTTTGCCTTAAACGTGTATTTTTATGTTTTTAGTTAGTACATTTAAATAAAATTTATAATTTAATTTTTTTATGCATATTCTATTTATAAAATTTTTGGACAAATTACGTTACCATTTTTCAAAAAAATTGTCTTCTCTCTTTCTTAGTAATAGGCCAAGAATGAATTGACCCCTCATGATAAATTAACCAATTAATTAGCCAAGTTAATTAATTAATTCAATTAAATTGCAATAAGCGTGGTAGCACAAAGAAATTACCAACTAAATAAATATGCAGCAAAAAATAAAGTTGACATGGTGATTTGTTTTCAAATGGGAAAAACTTACACAGCAAAAACCCCACCGGGTGATTTTAAGGTCACTACTCTCGAGAATTCACTATTATCACAACAAGTGATTACAAGTAAAGGAATCTCAGTACCTTATACCAACCCACAGTTGAATCCTTATCCCAATACCTAATTGGACTTATTCTGTAGTGGCAATCTCTCCTTTCAATGCATGGCTCCAAGTACGTAACTAACCAATTCGATGCACAAATCCCAGTACACGGCATACGCACCAACTTGAGAAGGATGTTGGCTGAAAAGTTTTTCAGTTTATCAACACGATGAATATCATGAAACTCCTTGGTTACAAAATAGAATGGTGTACAAATGTAGCAATTTCTTTAAGAGAAAGATGAACTAGGACATATGTCTTCGGTTCACAATATGCCTGTGAAAAACTTTTGCATTGATGTGCATCATCTATGACGGCTCTTAAAACAATCCTTATATATGTTTAGGGTTGTGAGAAAAGAAAGCCCGAACAGTTATATACTTATCCCTTTCTTGTACCACACCTACACTGAATGGTTTTTTTTTTTTTTTTTTTTTTTTTTTTTTTTTAATACAAGATAAAAATTCTATTCTAGCCTAATCTAAGTGTATATATGTGTAAAGCTTCCTCCTGTAAACTTGAATCTCAGCTTTTACCCCCCCACATCCCACAAGCAGTTATACTTGTAGAATGACCATTGCATTAAGGGTGTGTAGTGGTACCCTCAATAATTTTAACTTTCAAAGTCCTTAGTCCTTGCCCGCGTCTAGTGGCAAAGTCAAAATTTTCTTTTCATCATGGTCAAGTGTTAACTATACCCAAAAAAAATTAACCAAAAGTATAAGCTATTAATTAATTATATATATACATACATAAAAATATCTGTAATATGATTTATAGAAAGCCATTTTATCATATTTAGCAAAGAGACGTAGTCACAACAAGTAAGTCTTCACATAACTCAAAAAATATATACCCTTTTCCTCATTTCCTACCTAACTCAATTTTCCTGCTTGTTGTAAGGTCTATTTAGTAGGTAGTATATCCTTTCACATTAAGTATGGCAAAAATTTCCTATCCTGACCCCACACCATGCAGATTTTCTTTGCCTCAAACGTGTATTTTTATATTTTTAGTCAGTACATTTAAATAAAATTTATAATTTAATTTTTTTTATACATATTCTATTTATAATTTTTTTGGACAAATTACATTACCATTTTTCAAAAAAATTGTCTTCTTTCTTTCTTAGTGATAGGCCAAGAGTGAATTGACCTCTTATGATGAATTAACTAATTAATTAGCTAATTTAATTAATTAATGTAATTGGCATGCAATAAGTGTGGTAGCATAAACAACTAACCAACTAGATAAATATGCAGTAGAAAATAAAGTTGACACGATGATTTGTTTTCGAATAGGGAAAACCTACACGGCAAAAACCCCACCGGTGATTTTAAGGTCACCACTCTCGAGAATTCACTATTACACAACAAACGGTTATAAGTAAAGGAATCCCGGTACCTTTTACCAATCTACTATTGAACCCCTAGCCCAATTCCCAATTGGACTTGTTCTGTAGTGACAATCTCTCCTTTGAATGCACAGCTCCTAGTACGTGACTAACCAATTCAATGCGTAGATCCCAATACACACCAACTTGAGAAGGATATTGGCTGCAAAGTTCTTCAGTTTATCAACACGATGAAGATCACGAAACTCCTTGGTTACAAAACCCGACAACGTATAAACATAGCAGCTTCTTAAAGCGAAAGATGAACTAGGGCATATGTCTCCGGTTCACAATATGCTTGTGAAAAACTTTTGCATTGATGTGCATTATCTATGACGGCCCTTAAAACAATTCTTATATATGTTTAGGGTTGTGAGAAAAGAAAGCCCAAACATCTATGCACGGATTAGAGTGAAATCATATTTGAAAAACTGATTTTCTTTAATCTTGATAGATAGGATATCTGTCGGGAAGCTGTCGAGTATTGGGCTGAAACAACTTTTGAAACCTCGATAGATACTAGCTGTCGTGCTTTAAAATCCAGCACTTCTTCACTTGATTCTTAGACAAACTTGCATGACTTTAACACTTGAACTTAAACTCTTGTTCCTTCAAGCATTAAATACATCATAGATCTACCTAATTACAAGTAAAGTGTGTTTTATCAAAGTATTAGCCAATTCTAAATTGACATATGTTCCTAACATGAATCACATATGTCCTAACACTTAGTACTCTTGCAATTGTCCCCCCCCCCCCTTTTTCATATCTACTTTATTAGTATCAAAGCCTTTCACTAGGGATGAAACCAAAATC
The DNA here is from genome assembly GCA_032878915.1 of Castanopsis chinensis. Lineage (NCBI taxonomy): Eukaryota > Viridiplantae > Streptophyta > Magnoliopsida > Fagales > Fagaceae > Castanopsis > Castanopsis chinensis. The sequence goes on from JAVQMG010000090.1 coordinate 2,706,183, forward strand.
TCAAACTGCCCAGTTCAAGCCTCATGTAGGTTTTCCCCTTTGTAGAAAGATTACTAGGCACCCTAGATCCAGCTTCACCTTGCTCTATTGTCGTCCCTACATAGCCTTCAAGAAAACATTTGTATCTTATAATATGGTTTGTTCTTGCACATGATTTGAATCCACAATCCTCCTTTCTAGTCTCCTTTTGAGCTTTCTTCTAATGAAGTATAGTTTGATTGTTTGTAGACCATTTAATATGCACTCCTCACAGTTAGCGATGCTTCCATTCTTATTCCCCAACAATATTAGTGAATCAATGTGTATTTAATCCAAAACTTTTGTCTCTCTCTCCATGTTCCAACAATAAAAACTTTACCACATGTCCATTAATTTAAGGCATCATTTGAAGCGTCTGTTGCCAATAATCCTTATTATCCATATAATCAAGAGTTATTTGGACATGATAAAAATTCCACACCAAACTTAGGTGAAGATTAACTCTGTTGGCACAAATTGCCAAATTACTATAGCCCACTACACTAATCCCTTACTAAGGTTGTTTTGATTCCCTACTAAAAGCCTGCTCCTACTGCCCAAATTCTGGCTATTTCCCATGGGGGATGATTCCCTCTAGACAGCACATGCCAACAAGATTAATGATCTATAATGAATAGTAAAAAAGTCAAAATTACTGTTCAAATGAATAGTAAAAGTTAATGTTACTGTTTAAATAGTGTTTCATTTTTCCTATAAAAGGAATGTCCCTTCCAGGTTAGAGGCATCACTTAAATTTTCTAGTTTCAAATTTCAGATAGTTCAGAATCTACTTCCTAAGCCTGTTTTCGTTTTCAATTCTAGTTAAAAGCTTTGTATCTACTATTGTCTTCAGTAAGTGTTTAAATTTGCTATTGAAATCTTATTATAACATATATATATGTGTGTGTGTGTGTGTGTGTGTGTGTGTGTGTGTGTGTGTGTGTGTGTGTGTGATTACTTTCTTGAAATTTGAGCAAGTAGCAAAAGACTACTTGGATTTAGAAATCTGTAGAGCTCTTATCAAACTACTTTATCAGATAGAGAGAAAAACTAAGAAAATATAGAAGAGAGAAAGAAAGATAGAGAGAATAAGGAAAGAAACATGGATGTAGATACAGATCTGTTGGTTATATTGAAAGTGTAATTTTTTGCTAGTGAAGAAGAAAAGTGTAGGGAAAAACAATTTCATTCCATTGTTAATGCCAAAGTAAACCAAAGTCTTAGACATAAGGTTTTTATTTTTTATTTTTATCAAATGAGTAAAATATGAAGCATTTTTTCTTATAAAAATAAATATTTTAAGAGTAGTACTACAACTCAACACTTTCATAAAAATTTCAAAATAAAATCTAGGTGGCATGTTGTTAATTGTAGGTAAAAAAGGTAATGTCAATTGTTGGCTCGAATGAAAACCAGCTATAATTTGCCACTTAACCTTTATTATGAAAGTATCATGAAAGTAGCACAAAGAATATCATATTTAAACTTATTTAGTGGGACTTAAAAAGAATATTTAGGATTGTATTCAAATTTTATTTTAGAGGGGTTAAAACAAAAAATAGTTTAAAATTTCATATATCAATTTTTTTTCTTACCTTCAACTAGGGCTATCCACAGGTCAGTCTGAGTCGAGTTTGTGCCTAACCTAGAATCGACTTGCCAAATTTAGGTGGCAGAGAAGCTGACCTACCACCGACCACCAGAAACCACAGGTCGAGTCGGTTTCGATTCGGATCGGCGGTGATTTTTTCGGGTTGAAACGGAAGAGAGCAATGGTGGAGATCTGAATGTCGAGGGTGGAGATCTTCACAAATCTCGTCGAAATTTGGCCGGATCTTGTCGTATCTCGTCAAGATTTGGCAGATCTATCAAGATTTAACCAAGTAGACTAGCCAAATTATTGTAGTATAAACCCTAAAACTACATAAAAATATCTGTAATATGATTTATAAAAAGCTATTTTATTGTAAAAACTCCATGCCTTATTCTATTCGGGATGTGTGGAGTAAGTGAGGAAAGATGTAGCCTTTGTTTGTGCTTAATAAAATTGGTACTTATAAAAATAAATAAAAAAGCTATTTTATCATATTTTGCAAGAAGGACAAAACTTAAGTACTGTACCTAAGTCTTGCCCTAGTAAGAAATATAGTTGCATCAAGTAAGTCTTTATATATATATATATATATATATATATATGGGCCCGAGGAAGATGGTCGCTTGAGAAATGCAAGGGTAAGTCCTAAGGCATTCTGTGGTCTATCAAGGGGGAGCCAAATGACGTGGGGGGGAGGTTTCTGATTTTAGCTAGCCTATGGACTCTGCATTGATTGCCCTGTACCTAGCTTCCTAGCTGCATTAAATGGAGGGCAATAGCTTTATCAGTTGCATTGATGTGGAGATGACTTGAATAGTGCAGATCATAGCTAAGTAGTTTCTTTCCACCATCTTTTACAAACTGTAGGAAGGGACAAGTGTCAAAGGAGGAAACTGGTTAGGTGGGAGATGAATGGTTAAGATGCTAGGAAGGAAGGAGTATATATGTAGGGAGAAGGCAGATTGCAAACAGGGGGGGGGGAGATCTAAAGGAGGGAGAGAGATAAAGAACATGTTGAGAATAGGGTGATGAACAGTACTACTTGAATGTAATCTATGCCTCCTCGGGAAGGCTTTAATTGTATGGATTTCTTCTTTTTCTTCCTTGTCCAATCCTTAGAATGGGACAATTATTTGTTGTGTTGTTCCCTCTCTACAAATTATTTATTTTGGGCCTTAAATGAGTTGATCCAACCACTGTTCTAAGTGGGCTTTCATAGCCAGTCTTTTTTGATCCTTACAATTGACGCCGTCTGTGGGAACAACGAAGATGGTGGTTTTGTCTTGAGGAAAAATGGCTGGCGTAGGCTAGGATAGGGAAGAGTCAGTTGGTTCACAGAGGAAGAACCAATTTGTTAACATGAAGTAAAGGGGAGATAGGTAGCACACCCTAAGTGTGGTGCTGGAGTCTTATCACACTGACCGCATTGAGTGGAGCCATTCAAGGATTGGAAGTCATTTTTCTCGTGATCAGGAGACACACAAGCTACAGTTAGAGATAGATTACTTACGCAAGAAGTTGAAACGAAGGGAGAGTAACAAAAGGAATCCTCCCTCATCTAGTGATGGCTCTGAGGTTAGTGAGGATAGAACTTATCATCATAAGTCTAGGACCCCTTCTAATGAATCCTATTCTGTTTCTTCTCATAAGGACAAGTTTAGAAAAGGTGGGGGTAAACGTGGAGTGGGATCTTCTCACCAAGGAACGGGGAATGATGCTCTAAGTAAGGCCCTAAGGCAAATTTCTAAGTCACCTTTTGTTAAGAGGATAAACAAGGCCAAGCTCCCTCATCATTTTTCTCAGCCAACATTCACCATTTATAACAGGAGGACTGACCCCATGGAGCATGTTAGCCACTTTAACCAGAAGATGGCAGTTTATTTGGGCAATGAGGCTTTGATGTGTAAAGTTTTTCCTTCAAGCCTAGGGCCAGTGGCTATGTGTTGGTTTGATGTCTTGGAGGAGGGATCATTAGGGTCTTTTGAGGAGCTAATAAGGGCGTTCGGGGCTAGATTCATAACGTTTAGCAGGGTCCCCAAGCCATTAGATTCATTACTATCTATGGCGATGAGGGAAGGAGAGACACTCAGGACTTACTCAAATAGGTATTGGGAAACTTATAATGAGATAGATGAAGATTTTGAGGATGTGGCCATAAGGACCTTTAAGGTGGGGCTCCCCACTAAGCACGAGTTGAGGAAATCTTTGACAATGAAAACTGGTTCAAACATGCGTCGGATTATGGACCGCATATACAAATATAAGCAAGTTGAGGAGGATTAGGCACAGGGTAAAGGCAAGGCTAAGATGTTCCTGGAAAGGAGGGATCCTTGGGGAGGAGGATACCAGGGTAATCGTCCTAAGAGGGCATTCCCTAACCAGACGTCATCCACAGGGGCCCAATTGGTCAACTCATTGTTTAAAGAACCAGTGTATCAAATACTAGAGAAGATACAGAATGAGCCCTACTTTAAGTGGCCCAATAAAATGGGTGGAGATGCGTCTCAGAGAAATCAAAGCCTTTATTGTCATTATCATCATGATAAGGTGCACACTACGAAGGATTGCAAAACCCTACGTGATCACCTGAATCAGTTAGTGAAGGCTGGGAAACTCAACCAATACTTGCATCAGCCAGTGGGACATTTTGGGCACCTCAGACCAGAGTTGCACAGGGGCAGTGTTCCTTGGCCAGCTTTGGGCACCGTCAATGTGATTCTTGCCAAGCCGGGAGGCAACCTGGGGATATGTTCCTAAGTTATGTTTGTGGGTGACAGCCTAAATGTAGAGGTCGTGGAGGCTAGGAGCCATGTTACTAAGAGGGTTAAGGGAATGGTCGTTCCTACTTTGGGTTTCTTTGAGGAGGATAAAGAGGGAACATGTTAATCGCATGATGATGCTTTGGTGGTTATTATCAGGATTGGTGGATATGATGTAAAGATAATCCTAGTTGATCAGGGAAGTAAGGTGGAGATCATGTACCTTGATTTGTACAACGGGTTGAATTTGAGGTCTAAGGACTTGCAAAGGTATGACTCACTGTTAGTAGGTTTCGATGGGAAGGTGGTGGTCACCGAAGGAATGATCAGGTTACCCATTCAGGTGGGGGACGAGGAGGTGCAAGTCAATTTTATTGTTGTAAAAGCTTATTCTTCTTACACAGCTATCCTAGCCAGGCCATGGTTACATGCCCTTGGGGCGGTCTCGTCAATAATGCACTTAAAGGTTAAGTATCCTACTCATGGGAAAGTGGGAGAGTTACTTGGTAGTCAGGCAATGGCTAGAAAATGTTTGATGTCTACAATTACCCATCCTCTCGAGGGTCTTGGTGCAGTGGCAGGGGAGGCAACTCAATAGGAACCAAAGGGCTCTATAAAGGGACAGGACGCTAGGGCAAGTAGTTAGCCGTCCGAGGACTTGGAAAGGGTGGTAATAGAGAAGGACTAGGAAAGGTATTTTCAAGTGGGATCCCAATTGCCAGATGTCGAGAAAGTAGAGTTGGTGAGGTTTCTAGAAGCCAACATTGATGTTTTTGCCGGCACTACTTATGATGTCCCAAGCATTGACCCCAAGTTTATTTGTCATCAATTGAATGTTAATCCCTACATTTTACCATGCAAACAGCCTCCTCTACATGTGTCTTAGGACCACGCTGAGGCAGTGAAGGTGGAAGTGAACAAGTTGAAGCAAGCTGGAGCAATTAAGGAAATGTTCTATCCCGAGTGGTTGGCCAACACTGTGGTATTTAAGAAGAAGAATGGGAAGTGGCGAGTCTATGTGGACTACACTGATCTTAGTAAGGCATGTCCAAAGGATCCCTTCCCCATCCTTAGAATTGATCAATTGGTGGATGCTACTATGGGGCATCCTCAGATGAGCTTCTTGGACGCCTTCTAAGGTTATCATCAGATACCCTTATCATTGCTTGACCAGAAGAAGACAGCTTTCCTTGCTCCCATTGGAAATTACCACTACCGGGTGATGCCTTTTGGCCTTAAAAATGTAGGATACACGTATCAGAGAATGGTGACTCGAATGTTTAAGTCCTAGATAGGAAGGAATGTGGAGGCTTCCATTGATGATATGGTGATTAAGAGCAAGCGCGCAGAGGATCATTTAGCAGACTTGGAAGAGACATTCTAAGTTTTAAGAAAACACCAATTTCGCTTGAATGCCTCAAAATGCTCTTTTGGGGTTAGCACAGGGAAGTTCTTAGGCTACATGATAACATATCAGGGAATTTAGGTCAATCCTGATCAGATTAAGGCTATTAATGGTTTGCATTCTCCTCGGAATCCCAAGTAGGTGCAGCTGTTCTAAATAGATTCATCTCTCGGTCTGCGGACAGGTGTCGTCCATTTTTCCAACTCCTTCACAAATGGAAAGATTTTTAGTGGACCAAGGAGTGTGTAACGGCTTTTGAAGATCTTAAATATTATTTATCCAATCCTCCCATACTTTCTAGGATCGAGAAGGAGGAAGTGTTGTACGCCTATCTAACAATCACGGATTATGTTGTCAGCCTCATCCTAGTCAGGAACGAGGATGGAATTCAAAGGCCTGTCTACTACATTAGAAAATCTCTACAAGATGCTAAAATAAATTATCTACCCTTGGAAAATGTAGTGCTAGCTATTGTACATGCCACGAGGAAGCTCCCTCATTATTTTTAAGTCCACATTGTGGTAATGCTCACCCAGCTCCCTTTACAAGCTCTTCTAAGAAAATTAGATTACATTGGCAGAATTACAAAATGGGGAACGAGGCTCGGAGCCTACGATGTCAAGTACATGCCTTGGACTGCCATAAAGGGGCAGATCCTCGCAGACTTTGTGGTAGAGTTCACTGAGTGTATCATCCGTAAGGACAGGGAGATTCTGGGGGTAATGGTCACCTTAGCTATCATTACTCCCCCGTTGGACGTTTATACTAATGGAGCTTCTAATCGAAGGGGAGTAGGAATTGGAATTGTTTTGGTTACTCTTGAGAATTTGATCATGGAGAAATCATTACGGTTAGGGTTCCTAGCTATTAATAATGAAGCTGAGTATGAGACGGGTGTCAAATTGGTCAGATAGTTGGGAGGAGAAGTGGTAGAGTTATATTCTGATTCCAGATTGGTAGTGGGCCAAGTCAATGGAGAGTTTGAAACTCGGGATGAGAGGATGCAGAGGTACGTCACTAAGGTGAAATACGCCTTAACATGGTTCAAGAGTTTTGTACTGAAGCAAATCCCTAGAGGACAAAATACTCACGTCGATTCATTGGCGATGCTTGCTACCTCCCTAAGGTCAAAGTTTCCTTGGGTTGTCCAAGTAGAAGACATGGTTAATTCTAGTCTCGCTAAGGAACCTGTGGTTGGGGTGTATAGTATCTAGGTGGAGGCAAGCTAGATGGACCTTATAGTGGCTTTTTCAAAACAGGGTTTGTTGCCCAAGGACAAGACCGAGGCAAAAAAGGTGCATAGAAATGCTTCCCACTATTGGTTATTTGAAGGGCAAAAGTTATACACGAGCTCTTCTTCGCGGCCGTATTTTGCTGTGTGTACATCTTAAGGCAGTTAAGCCCTTACTAGAAGAATTACATGAAGGCATATACAGGAGTCACACTGGTGGAAGGTCTTTAGCTCACAGGGTTTTTACCCAAAGATATTGGTGGCCGAGCATGCAAAAAGCCTCTCAGGACTATGCGAAGAAATGTGACCAGTGTTAGAGGTATGCATTGAATATCCATCAACTGGAGGGAGTCCTAAATCCATTATCCAGCCCTTGGCCATTTGCTCAGTGGGGCTTGGATATCATTAGGCCCTTTTGTCGAGCTATTGGTAATCAAAGATGGCTCTTCGTCGGCACGAACTATTTAACTAAGTGGGTGGAAGCCGTGCTGCTTACTAACATCAGGGATGTAGATGCTAAGAGATTCATTTGGAAGAATATTGTCACCCGGTTCGAAATTCCACACACACTGATCTCAGGCAATGGTCTTTAGTTTGATAGTTAAGCTTTCAGAAGATATTGTAGGGACTTGGGAATTAGGAATGGATATTTTACACTCGCCTATCCCTAAGGAAATGGTCAAGCTGAGGCTACTAACAAGGTTATTGTGGCTGGATTGAAGAATATGTTGGATAATGCTAAAGGAAAGTGGGTGGACGAGCTGCACCATATGTTATAGACCTATCGCACTACCCCCCATAGATCAACGGAAGAGACCCTTTTTTCAATGACATACGAGGCATATGCTCCTTGATAGCCTTAATACGGCCGAGGAGAGAAGAGAGGTAGCAACAGTGAAGATGGCCTGTTATCAGCAAAAACTCAAGCAAATGTATGATAAAGGAGTGAAGTTGAGGCCATTGGCCCCAAGAGACCTAGTATTAAGAAAAGTAGTAGGGACAGCAAAGAACCCCGCCTGGGGAAAACTGGGTCCTAACTAGAAAGGGCCATATAGGAACACCTTTATAGTTAGCATTGGGGCTTATTATTTAGAAGACTTGGATGAAAATGTAGTTCCACGTCCATGGAATGTAAACAATCTACGGTATTATTATTATTATTATTATTAATAATGTACTTTCTTTTGCTGCATACATTGTGATTACGTTCTGTTTCTTCTTGTTTATGAGTGTATCAAAGTAATTCACATCGTAGCAAAATATTCTAAGTGTTAAACAGAACCTAGGCCTTATTCGGCTCCTCGGGTCATAAGCCTAGGGTAAATTAACATTGTGGTAAAATATTCTAAGTGTTCTTGTTTGGCTCCTCGGGTCACAAGCCTAGGGTAAATTAACATTGTGGCAAAATATTCTAAGTGTTAAACAGAACCTAGGCTTTGTTCGGCTCCTCGGGTCACAAGCCTAGGGTAAATTAACATTGTGGCAAAATATTCTAAGTCTTAAACAGAACCTAGGCCTTGTTTGGCTCTTCGGGTCACAAGCCTAGGGTAAATTAACATTATGGCAAAGTATTCTAAGTGTTAAACAAAAACTAGGCCTTGTTCAGCTCCTTGGGTTACAAGCCTAGGGTAAATTAACATTGTGGCAAAATATTCTAAGTGTTAAATAGAACCTAGGCCTTGTTCGGCTCTTCGGGTCACAAGCCTAGGGTAAATTGATATTGTGGCAAAATATTTTAAGTATTAAATAAAACCTAAGCCTTGTTCAGCTTCTCAGGACACAAGCCTAAGTTAAGTTAACATTATAGCAAAAGATTATAAGTGTTAGACAGGAGAAAGTCAGACTTGGCATGACCATTCAATGTTCAAACAGGGGAACATGTGTGTTGATAGTGAGATAAATTACTTTGGGAGAAGCCTCAGAGCTGAAAGTTTTGCCAAGTAAGTCCCCTTAGTAATCCTAAGCCTCAAATTAAAGTAAGTTTAAGTTTCAATTTATCTTGGATCCTAAAAATTAATTTGTTAACTGTTGCCCATGTTATGTTAGATTACATGGACGGACAAAGAATAGGTCATGAATGAGTAATAAGTCAAAATACTAGTGATATTGATAGAGACGAATAAGGCTGTGAAATGTAAACTAGCATGGATATTTTTTATAGCAAAAACACATAAAATAAACTTAGCCTACCTTTTCATTAATAAAAAAGGTTAAGTACAAATAAATACAAAAGAGCAAAGAAGGTGGGGCACTAGAGCCTGATTATAAAATTAGCCTTTTTGTTCCAAAAATTACGAAGAAATGTCAAGCTGAAGCCTTTTTCCCTTTCCCTTTCTTCTCGTGTTCCTTTTCTTTCTTTTTCTTTTTCAATTGGACAACCTCTGCTATTTTGTCCTTCTTTACGTCCACCACTGGTGTCTCTTGAGATTGATCTTGCTCTTGATCCTAAGAATTGATGGTAGAAGGGGCAGAAGTGGGCTGGTCTGAGGAAGAGGGAGGAACGGAGCCCGTATCAGCTTGAGGCGGAGGAAGGGTAGGAGGCAGGCGTAAGGCTAGGGGGTAATACACTTTCTCGGGAGCCCAAGCTCTGAGTTGGCATCAACCCTCGTAGCATTCAACGCTTGGCCCCACAACTCCAAGCAGAATGCCCGAGAAACATCCCTAAGTTGGGCAGTGAGGCTTTTCGCAGCCTTAGTCATGCCCGCATCGTAGGCTGCCTGCTCGGCTTGGGACATTTCTGCTTCCTTGGCCTCAAGCTGTTTCTTCATTTGCTTCAGCTCTACCACGGTCAAGGCCATTTTGTTCTCGGCCTTCTTCTCAGCCTCTAGTGCATCAGCTGCTTGCCTTTCAAAACTTTTGAGGGCTAATTCAACATTCCTTTGTGCCTTTTCCACCTCGGCCAATTGAGCAAGGGTGTCATTTAACCATTGGTCAGCCTCCGTGCGGGCTCTCTTAACTACCTCCATTTTTGTTTCAACTTTCCTCATTATGTCCAATGAATGGTCTACCCATTCCTTAGCCATGAAGGCAGCTTGGATAGCTTGAAAAATATACAAACAACATGATTATTGGGAAAAACAAAAATATTCATAAAGTAACAAATCATTCAAAAATCAGTTACCTTAGCCAAATCCTGTTTTAAAGAGAAGAAGACCTCGCGCTTCCCGAATGATCTCAACTCTGCCATGTCTTTTGGCAGGTATAAGGCCTTCTCCAAGCTCTCAGCCACAAGGCCTGAGCTTCCCTTCTGGGGGTCCTTCAGATTTGAGTCATCAAGAATGGGGTTGCTAGAGCTAAGGGTGAAGGATGGCCTCTAGATGGAGGGTTTCTTAGGTTGGTCTGCCCCATGGCTCTTAGAGGTCCTAGTTGATAAGGAACTTCTCTGTTGCTCTCTCTCGGTACGGGCATCTTTAGGAGGGAGTTGGTGGGAGATTTCGATAACTTCTCCCCTCCTCGGCACCCTCGATGCCCTTGCCCCCTTAGGCACTTTTCCTTTTCTTCTTTGTCGCTTCCACAGACGAAGTGCGTGTGGCAGAGGGAGTTGGTGGATGAGGTACCACCACTACTTCTGGAATGTTGCCCTCAACATGGGCATTGAGGAGGACCATCAGGTTAGGCGTCTTTGCTTCGTATCCCATACCCTCGAGAATGTTTGTGGCCTCTTGGTTAATGCTTACTTGTGCAACTTGTAGATGTTTATGGGAAGTGTTGGGAGCATTTACAAGGTCCTCCTGCTGGCAAAAAACCTCAAAATCTTTTTTAGTGACATCTTGAATGGCAGGATAGGGGGAGGGATTCTTAGCCCTGTCGTCTAATGGAATAGGGGGCTCTTGTGAATAAAAGAGTTTGGCTACTAGTAGAGTGGGGAGCTGGGCGTCCTATGTCCCTTCTAGAGGGGGTTCAGACAATAAGAACCTAGGAACTACTACATCAATCAAAGCCAATCGTTGGTCCTTGGCTTTGATTACGTTCTTCAGGCTCTAAAAGCGCTTGGTAGAATCGTTGTACTTGAGGATGACGTGGGCGGCTCAAAGTTGGCCATCCTTGTGCAGAAAGATCTCCAATTTGAAGAGCCGGTTTAGGTCTTTAAAGTTAACTAAGTGCTTTGTTAGTGCAGTATAATATTCGTTTGCCATGTAAAACATTAGGGGTCATAAGTAAAAAAAAAAAATATGGAACATAAATGAATAAAAGTAGAAATTTAACCTTTTATTTTAACGAGGTAAGATAACATCCTACATAAGCCTAGGGTCCTCGGGGTTTCTACCTGGCTCCCTTCTTGGGTGGGACAATGCAGTCCATTGTGCCAGTCTCTAGAGGTGATTAGGAAGTCCTTGTCCATACCTTTGCTGGAGTCAGGTAGGCAGGAGATCAACCTAACTGAGGGAACTCTACATTTGATGTAATATTTTGTTTTTTTTCCCATTTTTGGCAGTTATACACCCAGTTCACATCGTGCCAGGTCAAGTTAGTCCCCATCTTCCTATTTAACATATCTACACACCCGAGGACCCTAAATACGTTTGGGGAGCATTAGGTGGGAGTAAGCCTATAGTTTATTAGAAAATCCCTAGTGACTCGCCCCATGGGAAGTTCCATCCCACCTTCAATAAAGTTGATCATAGGAATAACTATGGATTCAGGAGGTCTATTCAAGACCAACCATTCACCATATTCACAGTGTCAAAGTTCAACACCGTCGGGGATTCTATATTGTGCCCTAAAGGTAGCCATAGCCTTGGGGGTGTTTACTAGTTTAGCATATCTACCCATGGAGTTTGGTGGTGTAAAAAACAAATGACAAGTACACAGAATCAAAGGTTAGAGAGTGAACACACCTATTAACAGCAGAAAGTTTTCTCCTCTAGAGCTCGCTTTAACTCAAATCGCCAGAATGTGAAAATGAGCTTCAGCCAGCCCCAGGTCATGTTTATATAGGGGTAAAAAGGCATGGTAATTTCCCCGTTCATAGATAAGGGAAAAATGAGGACCGTACGATCTTGATTAAGCCGTAGGATGTGGGGAGACAAGCAGCTGCCTAACGCCATAAATGTGAGATCGTGGATTCCAAAGTGTTAGGAGCGTATTGTAAGCAGATGAAAAGACGTTACCACGTGGGAATGTGCATGGCACATATATGGCTAGATCGCGTAACTAACGTTTCGCTTTTACCTTGGGGTTAATAGCAAAAGTTTTAGGGGGCTGTTGTAGGGAGCCGAGGACTGAGGATGAAGCTTAAGGGTTGCAGTCTAGGGGGATATGGCCACGGCCCATGGGCCGAAGCAAGATGGTCGGTTGGAAAATGCAAGGGTAAGTCCTAAGGCATTTTGTGGTCTATCAAGGGGGAGCCAAATGACGTGGGGGGAGGTTTCTGACTTTATCTAGCCTATGGACTCCGCTTGATTGCCTTGCACCTAGCTTCCTAGCCACATTAAATGGAGGGCAACAGCTTTATCAGTTGCATTGATGTAGAGGTGACCTGAATAGTACAGATCACAGCTAAGAAGTTTCTTTCCACCATCTTCTACAAATTGTGGGAAGGGACAAGTGTCAAAAAAGGAGGCTTTAATTGTATGGATTTCTTGTTTTTCTTAATTGTACAATCCTCAGAATGGGACAATTCTTTGTTGTATTGTTCCCTCTCTATAAATTCTTTGTTTTGGGCCTTGAATGAGTTGATCCAACCACTGTTCTAAGTGGGCTTTAATAGCCAGTCTTATCTGGTCCTTACAATATATATATATATATATATATATATATATATCATCTAGTTTATTTGTAAGCTATGAATTTTCTTTTAAACCATATGGATCATAATTAATACTCATTAAACACTTTATAACATGATTTTTTGTTAAATTAATTTTTTTTAAAGATTTTTTGGTACATAATTTTAAAGAGTACACAATTAGAGTGTACTAACAGTTTCAAACAATATAAAACCTATAAAATTTGATCAATTTTAAAAAATAAACGTCACTTTACATGTCTAATTTATACAAATTAGTATAAAAAGAAAATTATAACAGTAATAAAAACTAAAGAGTTTACTTTTATTTTTCATATACGACAAATGCACCCCTAGCTCCTAATTAAGAAACCTGCAGTTGCCATATCTTTAAAAGTGAAATTAAAAACAAGTTATCCATAATTTTAAATCTTTAAAAGGAATTTTAAATATATATATATATATATATTCTTTTTAAAAAAATGGAGAAGAATTTCATAAAGAAATTGACTCATATATTTCTTGGAACACATTCTAATTTAATGATAATTGATATAAGAGTAAAAAATATATAAACATATATTTTAGGTAATAGACATTGAATACATTTTAATTTATTGAATTAAATAAGGTATAAAAGTAATCATTGAAACAAAAGTTATACATTAATCACTTATGGAAGTGTGGTTTGATCGTTTGTAGGCTATGTAATATGCACTCCTCGTACTCAGTGGCTCTTCCATTCTTGTTCCTGATCAATATTAGCGCATTAAGGCGTATTAAATCCAAATCTTTTGTCGCACTTTTCATGATCTACCAATGAAAACTTGCCACATGTCCAACTATTTGATTAAAACATAATTTTCTACATTTTCTTATTTTATTTTCCACAGATAAATAATAAAATAATTAAAAAAACCAATACATTCCCCCTAGCCACCATCACCACCAACCTTTGCCGACGCCACTAGGAAGAGATCGTCAACACCATTAATGGAGTAAATGATAAAATGAGAGGACCGATTTTGAAGAAAATGCCATGATCGAGGGAACACTAGAAATGCCCCTCTTTTGTAGCAGCCATATGATATGAAAATATGGGACTGCACCGAACTCTTACACAAGTTCATGCTTGCACATGTAGCTTATGGCATGGCGCTACTTATGTCATGCATGGCACTACCAATGAGTTGGACATTGTTCAACTACCATTTTTAATACCTCATGTACTACAAGAACAAAAGGATAATCCAATGAAAAACGGTTGCCTGAAGTTATAAACTTTTCAATCTTTCAATCATAAAGTGTAGGTTTTGCCAACTCACCAACTCTAGTTTAATTTAACCATAGTTGAATTTTAAATTAGTAATCAAAATCTAGACCCTAATAAATTATTCCACTTTGGATCCAAATCCCTACGTACTACCATGGTTTATTGGCGAAAATGGGCTTTTGCTCTTTTCGCGAAAAAAAAAAATCAGAATGTTGCTCCATTTCCCAAACTAATTAAGGAAATAACCCTCTTTTGAAACTCGATTTTCTCATAATTGAGTTAAGCGCTATAGCGATAAAGAGCCTATAGTGGCTTTTTCGAACTCGATCTCCACGAAATCGAGTTATAGGTAAAAAAAAAAAAAAAAAAAAAAAAAAAAAAAAAAAAAAAAAAAAAAAAAGGAAAAACTTGCATGAAACTCGACTTCATGGAGCTCAAATTTTAAAACACCACTATAGGTCCTTAAAACGTCACTATAAGCTCCTTAAAACATCACTATGGGGCTCTAGAAATTTTTTTTTTTTTTAAACTCGATTTTGAGAAAATCGAGTTTCAAAAGAGGAACATTTCCCTAATTAGTTCAAAATCGAGTTTCAAAAGAGGAACATTTCCCTAATTAGTTTGGGAAAAGAGGCAACATGCTGATTTTTTTTCACGAAAAGTATAAAGAAATCTAGAACCCTCTCTCTAAATAGAATGAATGATATTATTGATTGAAGATGGGAGTACAATACAATGAATCTAGACACTATGCTACCTATATATATATATATACAATCTGTGGAAGCAAGAAAAATAACTTACTCTGTGAAGGAGGGAAAAATTAGTTACAAAGCAATCCCAATCATCAAGTTACGTGTACTAATAATAACTAGTGTTTACATCATGCTTCTACCCATGTGGCAAGGCTCCTTCGCACATGTGAATAAAATGCTCATGATAAGGGACCGATTCTATTACTTCTAATAGCTCTAAACTAATCCAATCTCTTTGAGTTTCAATACCTTGAGTACTTTCCTGTTCTCCATCTCTGTTTTTATATCTACTAATAGCTTGAGTGCTTTCCTCCTTGCTTTTAACACTCCCCTTCAAGAGCAAAGCTCTTGCTACTTGATTCAAAGATGGATGCTCAGGATATTGAATGTTTTGTGCAAAAAAATATTAATAACTCCCAACCTGTTTAGCAACCTTAGAAAATTATCCACACCTAAAGCTTTGGTAAAGATATCTAGCAATTGATTTCTGGAGCTGACATGGAAAGTCTTAATAGTTCCATCTAAAACTGTATTCCTTATGATGTGCATGAAATATATACAATAAAGTACTCACATATCTACATATTTAGCCTTACTTTTATGTTATTTTGTTATTGATTATATAATATCTTTATGTTGCAGGTAACAAGAGCTTTACATGCAAAGTGGGACTAAGCCAATTAAATTCAAGTCCAAGTGGAGCAAGGAATCAAAGGAAATTTGCACCAAATCCAAGTCCAATTCGGATTAGGAATCCAGCCTGCACATCAGTAGTATTTTTAGCATAACTTTCAGCTCAGATATCCAATTGAGATGATTCAAGTTGGGCTGGAAATTTATCTTAAAGGGCTACAACTTTTTAGTTTAACAAAAGTCCAAATTCTGACATTAAATGGGCCAAAATCATCGGTTAATTGAAGGCTAAAAATCTGGAATTTTCTCCAAACGGGAATAGGACTCCTTGACCTATTTAAAGGCTTTTCAGAAAAAAAAAGAAAAAAAAAAAGAAAAAAAACCCTAGAGAGCAAAAGGAGGTGCCGCTGAGAAGAACTTGTTTTGGGAGTCATTATGAAGAGGAGGATCTAAGGACAAAGGCGAGAGCTTCAAGTTGATCAACCAATTCAAATGAAAGACATAAATTTTATTTGCTTTCTTTTCAACTTTATCATGAACTAAATTTATTTTCTAGAGCGTTGATGTAGTCTAGCAATGAACACACAATTTATTTTCTGAGTTATTTTATTTTTAATATTTCCATGATTGAGTGTTTAATTCTTATTCTTAATGCTTACTATTTTCTTTACGAATTATAGTTTGATCAATTGAATTACAATGAGACCAAGAGGTGATTTGTTATTTTAGTTCTAGAATTAAACATCATTAGTTGAGCGAAAGTAGAGACGCTTTACCGCGATTAGTGTGATTTTTCAGAAAATTCAAAGTACGTAACGAGTCTCCAATTAATTAAATTCACATAGAGATATGGAATAGTTAGTTGAAGATATTTTTGATATTATTCGAGAGTAGATATTGAATACTTAAGGAATTTTTAATCATCAATGGGAGATTATTAGAATTTAATAATTAGGAAGAATAAATTGTGTGAGATTTGTTAGGTGAAATCAACCGCTCTAGATCCATTCTTATCATATTTTTACACTTTTAAATTTTTGCATTGTGTTAATCTTTTATTCGTAGATTTATTTTTATTAAGTAGTTTAATTTAATTCAGATAGTAGAACGTTCCATTTATTTTCAATTTTCCAAATAGTAACTGATTTAGTGAATTTCGGTATTCAATAACATAGTTAATCTCTATGGGTTCGACATTCGTTTTTCTAAAAATACTTTACTACTTGTTACGATTCTGTTCACTTGCAGATTATTTTATGTGAACACCTCACAATGTGGCAATCTGCCTCAATGTGCTAGGATCTTTCATGAAAGACCAGATTAGCAACAATATGCAAAGCAGCCTGGTTGTCACAGTACATTAAAGCAGGCCTGTCATGTGCAACATGAAGATCCTTCAACAGGTACAACAGCCAAAGAACTTCACAGGTAGTTGAAGCCATTGACCTATACTCTGCCTCTGCTAAAGACCTTGATACCACAACCTGTTTTTTAGACTTCCAAGAGATCAATGCATTGCCAAGAAAGACACAGTATCCAGTTAATGATTTTCTAGTATCAGGGCAGCCTGCCCAATCTGCATCACAATAAGTTTTAAGTTGCAAATATGACTCTACAGGAAAGAAAACCCCTTGCCCTGGTGTGCCTTTGAGGTATTGCAAGATCCTTGTAGCTACCTTCATATGGGGAACTCTTGGTTGTGATAAAAACTAAGTAAGTCTGTGAACAGAATAGGTAATATCAAGTCTGCTAAGTGTAAGATACATTAGCTTCCCTATCAACCTTCTAAACTGACCTGGGTCCTTAAGTAGCTCACCATCACCTTTGGACAATTTTAATTGTTGTTCCATAGGTGTTTTAGCAGGTTTACACCCACTCATTCCAGCTTCTTGGAGTATTTCAAGAACATACTTTCTCTGATTTAGACTTATACCCTTATCACTCCTTGCAATTTCTAGACCCAAGAAGTATTTGAGAGAACCTAGGTCCTTAATGCCAAACTTCTTGTCTAGAACTGACTTGACTGATGCAATGTAGCCTGGATCATTACCTGTAAGAGCCATATCATCCACATATACCAGTAATGCTGTGAACAAATCACCTTTAGAATGAACAAACACGAAATGGTTTGCCTCGGATTGAATGAAACTAAGTTGTAAGATGGTGGCAGTCAACTTTGCATTCCATTGCCTTGATGCCTGCTTCAATCCATAAAGAGATTTCACAAGTTTACAAACTAAAGGAGCAGAAGAATGTGATGAAGGACACTTCCCCCTTACTGTGAAAACTAGGGGGCAAACTCATATAGCCATTCTCAGCTAAGTCTCCATGTAAAAAAGCATTGTTGATGTCAAGTTGATGAAAAGGCCAACCTTTGGCTGAAGCAAGTGCAAGAAGAACTCTAACAGAAACAGTTTTTGCAATTGGAGAAAAAGTCTCCAGAAAATCTAAGCCTTCTCTTTGAGTATAGCCTTTGGCCACAAGCCTGGCCTTATACCTTTCAACACTACCATCCGAGTTGAACTTCACCCTATACACCCATTTACAACCAATGGGGGTCTTCCCAGGAGGTAGAGGAGTAATAATCCAAGTCCCAGTCTTCTCTAAAGCCTAGATTTCCTTATCCATTACCTCTCTCCAAACAGGAATCTGAACTGCTTGAGAGAAAGAAGCAAGTTCTAGATGACATGCACTGACAGACATGAGGTAAGACTGATAAGAAGGATTAAGTCTTGAATAGTTGAGAAAATCAGCCATATCATAAGGAGAACCTGGATTAACAACTGTTGCAGTTGTATTGCAAGCAAAATCTTGCAGGTAGGCAGGTGTTTTATGGACCCTGGTGGACTTTCTAGTGGTTGAAGGTGCAGGAATAGATATAGAAACAATAGGTGAAATAGAAGAAATGTTTAAAGGATGTGGAGCAGATAGAGAATTGTCAAGAATAATGGAAGTAGAGCTGTCAACATCAGTGGCAAATGGATGTAAGGCAAGAGGAATGTGCGAAGTAAGAAATGGAATGGTTGAAGTATGAGAAGAAAGAGGAACTTCTGAAATGCTAACATGAGTAACAAAGAATTCTAAAATGCTGTCTATGGGAGAATGAGAAACAACATCAGAATGAACAACAAAAGGATCATTAATATCTGTGGTACCTTGAACATAAGGAAAATGATTTTCATGAAAAACAACATTTCTAGAAATAAAAATAGTTTTGGTAGACAAATTCAAAACCCTATAGCCTTTAACCCCAAAAGGATAGCCCAAAAAAATGCATTTCTTAGCCCTTGGATCAAACTTGGTCCTATTGTGAGAAAGGGTGGAGGCATAACAAAGACATCCAAAAATCTTTAAATGGGAATAAGTGGGGGAATGACCAAATAACAATTCATAAGGAGTTTTTTGATTTAAAATAGAAGAAGGAACTCTGTTTAGCAAGTAAACAGCAGTGAGAATGCAATAACCCCAAAAATGTAAAGGGAAATTGGTTGGAATTTGAGGGCTCTTGCAACATTTAAGATGTGTTGATGTTTTCTCTCCATAACAGCATTTTGTTGTGGAGTTTCAACACAACTTAATTGATGTAAGATGCCTCTTTTAGCAAAAAAAATCTTTGAGAAAGAACTCAGTACCATTGTCTAATCTAATGCATTTTACTTTTCTTGTAAATTATGTTTCAACCATTGTGCAAAATTGGTCTAGATAAGATGCAGTCCAGGATTTATGTTTCAACAGATACACCCATGTACATCTTGAACAATCATCTACAATGGTTAGAAAAAATCTACAATCATGTATGGTAGGAATAGAGAAAGGTCCTCATATACCGCAATGATGTAAATCAAAACATTCTTTGGAAATAGTTGTACTGATATTGAAGGGTAATCTTTTCTGTTTAGCAAGTGGACAAATTTCACAATGAAAGTTTGCATTAGACTTGATACAATGTACATTGTCCTTATTTAACAAAGCTAGTTTGGCATCTGCTATGTGCCCTAACCTAGCATGCCATATGTGTGGCAAAACCCTATTTGCAGAAACAGATAAAGAAACACATTTTGAAGTTGGTGCTGATTCTCCCTTTAACAGCAAATAGAGACCATTGATCTCCTTACCCAGACCAATCGTGCTCCAATGAGTTAGGTCCTAGATAAAACATAGATTGCCAAAAAATATAAGGCAACAAAGAATAGATTTTGCCAATTGACTGACAGAAATCGGATTAATGTTGAAGGAAGGAACACAAAGCACATTAGAGAGACACAAGATTTTCTAAGATTTTAACAGTTCCTATGTGAGTCACTAAGGCAGATTCACCATTTGGAAGATTCACAAATGTGTTTAGAGTGGCAATGATAGAAGTAAAAACAGCAATAGAGTGCACCATGTGGTCTGTAGCACCTATATCTATGATCCAATCAGAATTCCTTAAGGCATCTCTATTGATAGTTTTAGTAGAAAATATTGAGTGTGACAGATTAGGACTAAAAGGAAAATTTGAAGAAGCACCTGACATGAGATCAGAACAAGGATTGGTTGAGGAATTAACTTGTGATTGTGAAGAGAACACATCAAAAGTACCACCAAAATGTCCTTCCACAACAGCCATACTGGAAGAAGCTCTCACATTAGCTGCATGGTGTGATCCATCACCTCCAGAATCAGATCCTGAACCAGAACTAAGAAAAGCCAATAATTGTTCACATTGTGCCTTAGAAATAAGACACAAATTGCTTGTTGATGCAAAAGTCTCAGCTCCATTGCTCAAATGTGAAGAGACCTGATTTGCACTAGCACTATTCTTCCCTTTTGGCTTGTATCCTGGAAGGTAACTGTGAAGTTTATAACACTTCTCAATGGTATGCCCAGACATGTTACAGTGAGTGCAAAATGGCTTTTCTTTCTTCCCGTTGCCTCTGTTCCAAGAGGAACTTCCTGGATTGTCCTTCGAATTAGCAAACATTACTACTACATCTCCTTGTTATGAGCTTGATCCTTCATGACCAAGGTTCTTGTGTGATTCTTCTTGAAGAACCAGAAAATAGACCTTGCTCATAGTAGGAAATGGATCATATGTGAGAATCTGACTTCGAAGAGTCTTATAGTTCTCATTGAGCCCCATTAAAAACCTCATCACATAAGCCTTATTGTGTGAAGCACTCAGCAACTTCATAGCACCACAAGAACACTCTGGAAATGGCTCAAAATTGAGCAATTGATCCCAAAGCCTCTTAAATTTGGTGTAGTATTTTGAAACTAACATTTGATTTTGATAGATACGTGAAATTTGCTTCTATAAATTGTAGATCTTAGGACCATTCGCTTGTGAAAAAAAGTTTTGCAATTCAATCCACATCTCCCTCGCAATCTCACAGTTAATGATACTGCTTGATACATCCACATGCATCGAATTGATCATCCAAGATAATATGATAGTATTGCAGCTCTCCCAATCTTCATACAGAGGTGAATCCATATCTGGTTTTGTGATTTTTCCATTGACAAAACCAATTTTCTTCTTCGCAATGAGAGCAAGAATCATCGCTCTAGACCATGATTGATAATTCTTCATTCCAAGCAATGGTTGCGTGACCAAGATATTGCTTGGATTTTCACTCGAGCTAAGAAAATAGGGATTGGGAGGAGTAGGATTAGGAGGATCATTGTTGGAATTCAAAGCAGACTGTGATGGTTGAGGATTAGAGGGATTGTTGGATTCAGAGGACGCCATTGTTGTGCTTCAGCTCTGATACCATATAAAGAAATCTAGAACCCTCTCTCTAAATAGAATGAATGATATTATTGATTGAAGATGAGAGTACAATACAATGAATCTAGACACTATGCTACCTATATATATATACAATTTGTGGAAGCAAGAAAAATATCTAACTCTGTGAAGGAGGGAAAAATTAGTTACAGAGCAATCCCAATCATCAAGTTACGTGTGCTAATAATAACTGCTGCTTACATCATGCTTCTACCCACGTGGCAAGGCTCCTTCGTACATGTGAATAAAATGCTCATGATAAGGGACCGATTCTATTACTTCCAATAGCTCTAAACTGATCCAATCTCTTTGAGTTTCAATACCTTGAGTACTGCCCTGTTCTCCATCTTTGTTTTTATATCTACTAATAGCTTGAGTGCTTTCCTCCTTGCTTTTAATAGGGAAAAAGCCCATTTTCCCCTGGTTTACTAGAATAAAGCTTCAAAAAAAAAAAAAATCATAAAAACTTGGGCTACAAGCTAGATTTTGCAGTGACTAGGCCCAAGTCATACATGTGGAAACTAGCTACTGGGCTTACAGGCTGATTGGACTCTAAACAATTTTTTTGTGACCCAATTACATTAAATGGGCTACGTGACCTTGGTTCATGTATGACGTTAACGATAGATTGTTGCCTTGGTCGTAGTTATGATGGTATAGCATGGTGGTTTTCGATGCTTGACTTTGTTAGCAACACTCAGAGATAGTTTTGCGATGTGACTGTGATGTTGGGAGAAATTATAAGGTTCTCACAGGGTTCACCATTCCACTAAAAGACTCTCACTTGTTTAAAATTTTTGAGTTAGAAATTTTTTTAAACTGAAACTGAATACTGACTCAGCAATTTCAAACAAGTGAGAGTTTTTTAGTGGAATGGTGAACAAGTGACATGGTCCACTAGAGGACTATATAATTTCTCGTGATGGCGAAGCTGCTTATTACATGAACAAGAATTACTCAATGCTTGTGCAACTTGCATCCCTTTGACGGCCCTTAAAACAATCATTTTATATGTCTAGGGTTAGGAGAAAAGAAATCCCAAAGACACATTCACGGATTGGAATTAAAACAGAACTGAAAATCTGTTTTCTTTAAATCTCGACAGATAAAGGTGTCGAGGATCTGTCGAGAAGCTGTTGAGGCTCGGGTTTAAACAGCTTCTTAAAGCTCGATAGATGCATGTGTCGAGACAGGTGTCGAGCTTTAGCAACTTGCACTTTCCAGCTTGTTTCTTGGACAGACTTGATGACTTCAACACTTAATCTTGAAACACTATTTCTTGAAGCATTAAACACATCCTAAATCTACCCAATTACAAGTAAAATGCGTTTTGTCAAAGGATAAGCCAATTACATAAAATAGTGACATATGTCAACAACTTGAACTACATATGTCCTAACAATCTCCCCCTTTGGCAATCCGTGACAAAACCACAACAAACAAATGAAGATATGAGAGAAGTCATAAAACACTTTAACTCATATTCACTTGTTATATACAATAAAATCTATCCTAACACAAACTCTTAAAAAACTTTGCAAGAAGAGAGTCTATGGCAAATAGACTTTGACAACCTGTATTTCTGAAACACTTTTAAACAAAACACATCAAGGCATCTTTGTGTGAAGCAGAAATAATAGATTGAATACAAGTAAAAGAAACATGTGTATAAAGACAAAAAAGAAACAACACATGGAGAGATAGATGAAAGAAACATACATCATCATATATATCAAGAAATAAGTACAATGTATGTCAATACATGATCAATGTATCTCTAAAAAGATAGAAAAGAAAAAAATACATATGATCCTCACTACATCCCTCATATCAACACTTCCCCTATCAAAAATGTCCTATACTAGCTCTCCTCCTAAGTATTGACAGGCCACAAATGTGTTGACCCCTAGTGATAAATTAAATTGATTAATTAACCGAGTTATTAATTAATCAAGTTAACATGCAAAATCACGTGGTAGCACAAACAAATCACCAAAACTAAAGTATGCAATGGAAAATAAATGACACGGTGATTTGTTTACAAATGGGGAAAACCTGACGGCAAAAGCCCCACCGGGTGATTTAAGATCACCACTCCCGAAACTCCACTATTATCACAACAAGTAATTACAAGTAAGGAATCCGAGTACCTTACCAACCTACAGTTAAACCCTTACCCCAATACCTAATTGGACTTGTTCTGTAGTGACAGTTTCTCCTTTTAATGCACGGCTCCCAAGTACGTGACTAACCAATTGTGCGGATCCCAGTACGCGACTTCAATTCACCAACTAGAGAGAGATTTATTGGCTGTAAAGTTCTTCAAATCATCCACAAGATGAAGATTAAGAAGCACTTGGTTACAAAACCCTAAGGCGCAAAGACGCAGTAGCTTCTTTCTGAGAGAATAAGGCCTCGGTCACCTTTTGCATATGTTCTCCTTTATATTCTCTTGTGTGACAGCTTCTAAAATAAGTCTTATATATGTCTAGGATTGTGAGAAAAGAAACCCTACACAAATACAAAAGCCTGGCTCAAAAATCAAATCTGAAAATTCTGATTTCCGTAACCTCGATAGATACCTCGATTGATCGGGTAGCTGTCGAGCCTCATTAAACCTCAATAGATACCTTGATAGACACCTCGATAGATAATTATCTGTCGAACAGCTATCCGCAGGTGTGCAGCAGGTGTCTAGCTTTAGTACACACTTTTTCTTCACTTGTTTCTTGGTCCAATCTTCATGGCTTTAATACTAGACTTGAACAAATGTTCTTTGAAGTATTAAATACATCCTAAATCTACCCAAATACAAGTAAAGTGTGTTTTGTCAAAGGATTAGCCAACTACATAAAATATGTCCTTAACAAGTATGACTACTCTCATACACCAAAACTACTCCCCCTTTTTGTCACGAGTGACAAAGGGTAGAGTGTCAAGTAGACATCTCATCAGAAGAGCTCGCATCTCCATCATCATCATCCGAAGCATCATCGTCATCACCGTCATCATCATCCTCAGTCTCAGAAGAAACATGATGTGGTGGAGGAGAAACCTCTAGAGCAAAGCCGCCCAAGGTCGCCTGTCGCCTGGTGATGCGACCAACACGAACGTTCACCTGATACAACTCTGTGGAGAGTGTATCAAGGCGAGCATCCATGCGCTGAAGCTGCGCCATGATGTCTCCTAGAGTGACGTCACTCGAAGAAGAAGAAGGAGCAGATGTCGCTCGAAGAAGAAGAAGGAGCAGATGTCGCTCGAAGAAGAAGAAGGAGCAGATGTCACTCGAGCAGATCTGGATGTAGTCGGATGAGAGGAAAGAGTAGCAGCATCTGACTGTCTCGATTTGAACTGTGCCTCGCTACGTTTTACGGTAGCAGCGTCTATGGCAGACATAACATGAAACGGATCGGGCGAAGGGAATGGGATGGAAAAACGACGAAGTATCCTCGTGATAGCGAAAGGGAAAATGAGCTTATCACGGGTGGCCGTATCTCTATAAACATCTATGATAGAGAAGATAAAGTGTGAAGGGAAGTCTATAGTGAGATGCTCTAAGAGGGACAACAAAAACCGAGTACGAGGCTCTGTGATAGAGTTGTAGTGAGAAAGTGGGTGCAAAACAAAAGTCATCACCATGTTAAGGAAACGAGGACCTTTAGCAAAAGGCCGACATGGTGTGTACTGATGATCTCCCCAAGAGGAAGGACACTCACAGAACGCCGAGATCATCTCGTCTTTGGACACACTCCATAGACGCTCACAACTGGGGTAATTAGGATGATCAACCCATGGGACATGAAGAACCTCGGAGAGTAACTCTGGAGTAACAGCAAATCGCGTACCTGAAACGCTAGAATAGAAGAGAGGTACTAAAGAATCAATCCCGTGGATGTTGGAGTAAAACTTCTGTATCAGCACGAGAGGACAAGTGACCAGGACGTCACACAGTGACTCCTAAGCCCGACTGTGAATGACATCGGGTAAGTCAGTATTGGCAAAGTCTGCCAGGACAACGTGGCGTTCTGAATGAACACCTCGTTTAAAAAAGTCCTCCGAGAAGTCCTCCGAGAAGTTCTTATGGGCTTTCTCATCACGGAGCCGGATAGACAAAGGAGCGGAATCAGAAGAAGAATATCCCTTAGAACGCAAAGGGTTCTGGGATGGAGACACTACTAACGCAAACATAGAGAGAGGGAGAACAAGAGAAACACACAGAAAAGTCCCAAATAGTTCAATATAGGAAGAGAAATATTGAAAAGATAGAACGTATGCATAGGAGATGCATGAACATGTGACATGCAAAAATAAAAACATCATGGGCTCAGCCCAATCCAAACCTAACAGTACACAACAAGTTTGCATACATCTAAATGCATGAAAATACAATTAGAATGCTAATGTGATGCAATGCATGTATTTTTAAAGATCAAATCTATAAAACCAACCCAAAGATTTCATGAAACTTTCAACAATTTTGAAAAACCCCAAAAATTTTAAAAAACCTTAAAACCTAGGTTTTTAAGACATGAAATGCATGAAGAATGAGAGGATAGATGCTTACCAAGTGAAGAAAAACTAGAAAAACACTTGAAGAATCCTTAGGCAGGGGCTTGGAGAGAGTGAGAAAGGTTTTGGGAGAGAAAACACCAAGTATCGAGTGAGAGAGATCGAGCTAAATGAGAGAAATCACGACAGAAACATATATATTGCCCTTCAGTAATTCTCGACAAATGTAGGTATCGAGAGGTGTCGAGACAACTGTCGAGGTAGGTATCGAGAAATTGCACTTCGACAGATACAGCTTTCGAGAACATGTATCGAGAAGGAAGGATCAACCACTTAAGAACCTCGATCGATCCAGAAGCTGTCGAGAATCTATCGAGTAGACAGAAAGTTTCTCGATCGATCCACCAGGTGTCGAGAATGTGTCGAGACTGCATTTAGAAAAAGTCTAAGAAGCTCGATAGACAACTAGGTGTTGAAGAGGTGTGGAGATGGCTTAAAAACAGTTTTTCAAGAGAGGAAAAACACAGACATGAATGCAATCACGCATGCAACTCAACCAATGATCCAAGCAACACATTATGCTCTCAAAAACATCTCTCAACAAGAATTTAATGCACATGTATCCCAAAACACACACACACACACACACATTAAACAAGTCTAACCAATTTTATATTTCAAAAATGAGTTAAGACAGTTAAGTGAGCATACATTAACGCATGTAAACCTTGTGATGGCCAAATCACATTGTACCTGCACATGTATCTAGAATAGCAAAACTATTGCGTGTTGTGTGTGGAAACATCGCAAGATTGCATAAGTGTCTCAATGTTATGAAGATTTGAGATATGAGAAAATCATTTTAACTCACACACAATCATAACTGTTTGATGGGGACTATCACCTTCGAGGTATATCCTATAACTCCCACATCTCCTAGAAAACACGCTTGCAATCATATTTAAAGCATTTTAATCTTTTTACTTTTATTTCTTTGCGTATTTTATTTTATTAAGAATATCATGCATGGGCATACAAGAGAGAGAAAAGAAATACCCAATTATGTTAAGTTTTTGACATTGCACTTTTGCTATGCCGAAGCATACAGATGTCATTGACATTGCACTTTTTCTATTCCGAAGCATACAGATGTCATATCATGATTGGGGAGTAACAATGGTGAGATGGTTATTTATGCCTTTCTCTTAAGATTTTCTAGTCTTACCCGTCAAACAGAGTGATACGAGTGTTAAGTACAAGAGATCACTTAACCTTACTTATCACAAACAAAGAGCTACAAAGCTCACTTGCTTAGTTGTGCATAAGAATGCTCATCTAAGCTACAAGAGATACAAAATTTGGAAAACTCTATTTCAATGGCCATTTTAAAGTTCACAAGAACCAATGTACACAAACACATACTGTTTTTGTATTTTTCAAATTTTCAATTTTTTTTTTATTTTTATCAAAGAAGCAAAAAAAAAAAAAAAAAAACAAAGCTGAAAACACACAAAAACAAGTTTAAAGAAAGCAAAAACAATGTATAAAACTAGACTGACTTAAAACAGTAAAGCAACACACAAGTAATGCAACACAGAAAACAGGGAGAGAGAAGAAGAAGTGAACAGAATCACTTAGAACCCTTTTCCTTCTACACCATGGAAGAACCTTTCCTTTTTGTCAAACCTTGAACCAATGATGAGGGAGAAGAATATGAACTATTCAAGTTCAAAGGGAACATGAGGGCTTTGAGAATGTCTCTAAGAGGAGTAAGAGAGGTCTGAAGCTGATTCTAGTTCCCAGATGCTATTATGCCATTGCTTTGTTGAGTGGCTAGCCACTTATAGCAATTTGGTCGAGTATGACCGGCAACACCACAATGATAACAGAGATGCTGCTTCTTCTATTTGGGCTTTTGAGAGATAGCCTTCTTAGTCCTAGGGTTTCTAGTTTCCCTTTTTTCAACTTTAGAGGGTGCTCCTAGGATAGACATACCCTTGTCTAAGTTCTCACTAGCTAATCCTGTTTTAACATTTTTATCCTCAATTTTAATGTTATTAGAAGGAGGAACGAAAACAGTAGTGCTAGTAGAAGGAGTATTAGAGAGAGAGAATTCATACCCCAATCTAGTACGATCCGAAGAAGATTTCTGAACACTTAGCATCTCGTCCAACTTTGCACTTGATGTCCTCTCCAATTGTGTTCTTACTTGAAACAGCTCCACTTCAAGCTTCTTGGTTTTCTCAACCAAGAAATTGTTCTCGAATCTCAGTGCCCCAATGGTCTGATTAGCTTCATCAATCTTAGTGGAAAGCTCCTCACGATCAAGTTCCACATCACTGAGCTTCTTGGTGGCCAGCCTATAGAGTTTCTCATGCTTCTCAGAAAGCTTGTACAGTTTCTTATAGGCGGTGTGGATATCATCTTGATCATCCATATTTTCAAATTTGGCATCCACCAGTTCCTTTTCTTCATCCACTTCTTCAGTAACCCCATCAGTAGGATTAACAGTGGCAGTGAATGTTGGGATATGTGTCCTTAAATCCTATTGTATGATGCTATGTATTTTATTATGTATGACATTATGTATGACTTAATGTTTTGGTTAATAAAGTTGTATTATTATTTGAAAATATTGGTAACATGAATATTGGGACATTATCATATAGTCCATGAGATGCATAGTATGTGATTTAGTCACAGAAGATATAAATCACAAGTTCTTTGTAAACTCAGAAATATAGTTTGTAGTCGGTGATGAATTTGGGCATTTCATCTGCGAAGACTATAATATATCAACTAAGATGATTTGTCTTGATCATGGAAATGGAGATTTCTAGTTGATATGTTGATATGTTTTAAGAGTTAAGACATATTGAACTGGACCGGCGTGAGATTTATTATTCTTCTAACGACTGTCAAATGAATAATAAACTCACGACTTATATTTGCATGAACTCTTAATCCTGAGAGGATAATGGACCTGATCATGAAGTGTAGGTTACTTTGATATATCAGGAGTGAGATCTATAGTAACGGTCAAAATCTCAGTATGTTGGGCAACCACATTTAGTGTTGATGGAACATATATTCTCAAGATGGAATTCATAGTCTCTTAACGGAGATACAAAATATTCCCTTGAGATAAGTTTAATGGGTTTGTTATTTAGAGAGTTGGGCCTAACCACTTTAGTAAGGAGTTACTAAAGTATTTATTTATGGAATTGGATTTCATAAATATATGATGAATAACTTTAAAGGATTAAACCGGGTACTTAAGGATAAGATGTATTAATTTACAAAGTGGCAGTCTATATTTATGACTTTGTATTACTACGAATATTTTATGAAGGGGTTGCATGTATAATAAAGTCTTGGGATATAATTTATTAATAAGGCCTAGAGTGCAACTATATTTATATAGTGGTATTAAATATAGTTAATGGTAACTTTGGACTTGTCAAGAGTTGACAGAAAAGCCCAAGGTCCATTGGAGCTAGTGTCTTATTGGTCCCTTTTGGTCCCACTCCAAGCCACACACTTAAGCCCAATTGGAAAGGCCCAAAAGGCCAGCCCAATTAGATAATCAGTTAGATACAAAGGGAGAATCACACAGAATTTTTCTGTAGAGAATTTGGAGAGAATTCATAGAGAGAGTTTGAAAGAACACTCTTGTGAAGTGGTGTAAAAAGGGTTAGACACTTTTTGGACATTCTCCTTTTGGAACTGATTGAGAGACCACACATCTTGGGCGTTAGTGGAATTGGAGTGAAGATTGAAAGTATTCCCAAGTGCTTCCGTTCTTCAAGTTTTTGAAATTCACCGCTCCAAGGTACACTCTCTTGTTTATATATTCTGAAACTTAAATAGTACATGTTAACTTTTATGTATGAAGTAGATCCGTTTACGCATTAGTTTTTCTTCTGCTGCGCTGTATGATTCCATCAGTGAAGGCATCCAGGATTTTGTCATCTTCATTTTCGGAATCATCCTCAAGCTCCGTGTCGCTCAAGGTAACAGCAAGTGCCTTGGCTTTCCCAATGCTTTTAAGGTACGTTGGACACTCTTGTTTCATGTGTCCGAAGCCTTGACATCCAAAGCATTTTGGTCCAGCGGGAACAGTGTATTGATTGCCATCCTTGACATCTTTCTTCCCTTTATCTGAGTTCTTGAATTGAGAAGAACTGGATTGCCTACGGTCTTTGTTGTAGCCTTTTCTATTTGCATTCTTCATGAATTTTTTGAATTTCCTGGTAATATAGGACTTCATTTTAGAATCTTCATCATCTGAAGAATCATCTCTATCACTGCTCTTGGCTTTTAGTGCCATGCTCTTGCCCTTGCTTGACTTGCCTATCCTAGTCAGCCTTAACTCGTAGGTTTGCAAGTTTCCAACCAGCTCAGTCAAAGGAATTTTGGCAATATCCTTTGATTCCTCTATCGCCGTGATCTTAGCATGGAATCTCTCGGGCAACGATCTGAGCACTTTTCTCACTATCTTGGGTTCAAGAATGGTTTCCTCAAGATTGAAAGCTGAGTTCACTATGTCTTTGAGCTTTGCATAGAGCTCATCAAATGACTCATCCTCCTCCATCTTAATTTCTTCAAAGCTTGTAGTAAGCCTCTGTAGCTTTGAATCCTTGACAGCCTTAGTTCCCTCGTAGGTTGTCTGGAGAATGGTCCATGCTTCCTTAGCAGTTTCTGTGGAGGAAATTTTCTTAAACTCCTCATTGGTGACCGCACTGAATAAGGCATTCAATGCTCTGCTGTTGAAATTTGCCACCTTGATCTTGGCATCATCCCAATCAGCCGGTGCTTCTGTAGGCTTGGTCCAGCCTATCTCCACAACTTGCCACACTTTCTCATCTAATGACTGTAAGAAAGCTTTCATGCGTACTTTCCAGTATGCATAGTTAGTACCATCAAACAATGGAGGTATAATAAGAGATTGACCTCTATTCATGACAAATAGGGGTCAATGGATCACACACACAAGGATTAAACCCTAATTAGAGTGTGCCTGCTCTGATACCACTTGATAGGCCACAAACGCGTTAACTCCTTGTGATTAATTAAATTGATTAATTAGCCAAGTTCTTAATTAATCAAGTTAACATGCAAATTCACGGGGCAGTACAAAAAAATCACCAAAACTAGAGTATGCAGCGGAAAATAAAAGACACGGTGATTTATTTACTAATGGGGAAAACCTGACGGTAAAAAACCCCACCGGGTGATTTAAGGTCACTACTCCCGAAACTCCACTATTATCACAACAAGCGATTACAAGCAAGGAATCCCAAGTACCTTACCAACCTACAGTTGAACCCTTACCCCAATACCTAATTGGATTTGTTCTGTAATGACAGTTTCTCCTTTCAATGCACGGCTCCCAAGTACGTGACTAACCAATTACGTTGATCCCAGTATGCGACTTCAATTCACCAAATAGAGAGAGAATTGTTGGCTGCAAAATTCTTCAAATCATCCACACGATGAAGATCAAGAAGATGCTTGGTTACAAAACCCTACGGTGCACATTACACAGCAACTTCTTCACAAAAGATGAACTAGGGCATGAACTTTGTCTTTTTGGTCACAAATTGCATGAACAAGAATTACTCAGTGCTTGTGCAACTTGCATCCTTTTGACGGCCCTTAAAACAATCCTTTTATATGTCTAGGGTTAGGAGAAAAGAAGTCCCAAAGACACATTCACGAATTGGAATTAAAACAGAACTGAAAATCTGTTTTCTTTAAATCTCGACAGATAGAGGTGTCGAGGATATGTTGAGAAGCTGTTGAGGCTCGGGCTAAAACAGCTTCTTAAAGCTCGATAGATGCATGTGTCGAGACAGGTGTCGAGCTTTAGTAATTTGCACTTTCCAGCTTGTTTCTTAGACAGACTTGATGACTTCAACACTTAATCTTGAAACACTGTTTCTTAAAGTGTTAAACACATCCTAAATCTACCCAATTACAAGTAAAGTGCGTTTTGTCAAAGGATAAGCCAATTACATAAAATAGTGACATATGTCAACAACTTGAACTACATATGTCCTAACAACACACACACACACACACACACACACACACATATACATATATAGAAAATAATGATTTTGTGCAGTCCAAGATGAATTAAATCATATTACTTCACCTCAGTTAGCTTAAACTTATCTCATTCTCAAAGGAAAAATAAGAGCTTAAAATTAATTTTCTCTTATTTTGAGTTCAATATGTTGTTTATAATTATTAAAACAGAGCTTAATGACTGTACCATTCTACATGAATTAAATCATCATACCTTATTTAGCTTAAATTTATCTCTTATTATGGGTTCAATTTAGCTATGATTTGTTGCTCTTCACTATATAGTACTCCTTAAATATATAAAAATATAATAGATAAATAAATTAGAAAAGCAACTAAGCCATGCTGTTCTATTTTATAAAATGATTGACCTGCTCAATGTAATATATATTTCTGTTGCACTTTTTCTTATTTTCATCTACATAAACTTTACAAGTTCTTGAATTGATTAGAATCTCAGAGAAAATCCATTAAACACAGAATTACTACCATAACATTTTTTGTTTAAGATAGTAGGTGATAAATGGCTGCTGGGTTTTCTATTTTTCTTTGTAAATAGTTGTTTCTGGTCATTTTGGGTGCTAATGCTAGTATTACTAATTAAATTCTCTTACATTATTTTATTTTTTGGTCACTAAAATTCTATTTACTTTCACATATGTCACACTTTTTAGCAAGTGTTTCGACTAAATATATATATATATATATATATATATATATGTATATATAAAATTTCCTTGGCAATTCTACAATCAACAATGCATTAATCCTTTCTCAAAAAAAAAAAAAAAAAAAAAAAAAAAAAAAAGCAATGCAGTACTCTTGTAGTAAAATTTATAATTTATTGCATTTATTGTTCACGCGCGATAGTTTATTATTCAAGATGTTTCTCTCTTCCTTCTTAATTACTAGAACATATTTAACAACTATTATCATATTTTACACCACAATATGAATTGGATTTGCAATTAAAATTTTTATTTTTATTTTTTTTAGGCTCAGTGCTCCTTGGTTGATTTGATAAAATTTAGAAATTGTGCTTTGTTTCATCTCGCTAGGTTCATTTTTCATGATCATTAGTTTATATGTTGTGATTTGGGCTAAAGCTAAAGACCTGAAAGAGATCAAACAAGATATAGTTATAGAGCTACTACAAGAATCTTATAGAGAACAAGAATATTAAATGCACGAATCTGTCAATAACTCAACAAAATGTAATGATTTCATGGTATTCAAAAACAAATATGAACATGTATAAAAAATTCTATCATGAATACATTTGCTTTCCTCAACCCCTTTTGTGTTATTTCTTGATTGACTAACATTGACTAAACATTTAGCTTTAGTTTTTCATGTTTATTAAATTGGGGAGAAAAAATTCTGTAATAGTTGATTCTCATATATAAGTTTAGTGACTATCAAAATATAAATTGTTATATGTTTGTTTAATAAACAAATTGTGTATTAATTGCTCATTAAATTCTTCAAAAATGCGAAATAATGTTAGCTTCAATCTTAAATAATTATGATTTATTTTCATGTTCTAATTATGATTTATTTGATGCATATCACACTATATTATATTATAATGTGTTATAAAATATCTTACCATATATAATAATTGAAAGTAAAATACAACATGTTTCCTTGAAAAAAAAAAAATCAAGATATAGACTTCTTTACTTACTGTTGATTCTTAAAAATAAAAAATAAAAAATACTGAATATATATTATTTATTACAATATAATCACATTATTTTGAGATGGATTTGAGACTATTACTTATTAGTCTCTATTGCTATTCTCATTTTTTACTTCACAAAAAAAAAAAAATTACTATATTAAATTTCCCCGCGCTACCCACGGTTTTGCGACTAGTATATTTAAAAGCTGAAGCATAGTATTTATTATTGCTACACTCCTGTTGAGCCACATCAGCAGTCACATTACTATTTTATTTTATTTTTTTGGTTTTCCATATTTATTGATTGTCTATTGCAAAATTAATTTTTTGTGGCCAAATGTGATGCAATACACGTCATCATAAATTCTAATTGTCTATTGTCTATATTGAAAGCTCATTTCAACATTGAGTGTCATTTTCTTTCCATCCTTATATATATATATATACACACACACATTTGCTACTCAATCATTGAGCCACATCATCTACTTATTTTTTATCTCTTCTTTTCTTTTCTAAAATTTTCTTCTCACTGCTATCTACCAAAAAAAAAAAAAAAAAAACACAAAAACAAAAACTTTTTCTTCTCTCTATTAGTACACACCTACGGTCACACTTCATCCAGCCTTTCCCTTATCTCTTTGCCTCTTTACCTCCCCCCCCCCCCCCCCCCCCCCACTACTTTCTACTTCACCATTACACTTCCTTCATCATTTTCACTTTTTTATAATTTGACTCTTATTCTTCCCATTTTATTTGTACACATTTACAGTTAAACTTCCTCCAACCTTTCCCTTCCCTCTTTGCCTCTTTACCTCTCCCACTACTCTCTACTTCACCCTTACAATTCCTTCATCATTTTCCCTTTTTTATAACTTGACTCCTCTTCCTTTCATTTTATTTGTACACACCTACGGTTACACTTCCTCAAACTTTTTCCTTACCTCTTTACCTCCCCCACTACTCTCTGTAATTTGTTGTGAAAATATTGTAAAACTTTTGTGGCTGTAGCATCTCTCTATTATTTATTATAATGGAAAAAAAAATTGATTTGCTTCAGCCCCCTTTCTCCTTCGCCACTTTCAATTCTCCAATCAAATCACCGGTGCACCTCAAAGCCAAGAAAACTCTTGTGGAGTGAGTATTAAGTTGAAGAGATCCACCTTTGAGTAGACAAAGTCTTATAAAACTATCTCTCTCTCATTCAAATTCATTAACCAAAAATCCTTTCTTGTTACTAGGAACAGTCTATGATTGGGTGCAGCCATGCAGGAAACCTAACATAGATGTGTGCAATAAAAGGCAATCTTGCACCCAAACTTAGATCTGTGCAATAAAAGGGAGTCGGTGATCCCCATGAATGTTGGTTGGAGGAGGGGTAAATAAAAAAGGATTAAAGATTTCTAATGAAATGGATTTAAACCTTTTCATGTTAATTATGGTTATAGATCCTGTAAGATTGAATTTATTCAATCATTTTGTTGGCTTTATTTCGTGTCAATTTGCTTGTAATTCAACATTTTAGATACCGTGTATTTAGGTGAGAATCATGTAAGGGCAGTGTGTAAGAGAGTATGAAGAAAAGCTCAAGAGTGTGCACTCAAACAGAGCCTTGCAACTGGATCTCACGACTGGCTCGTGGCTGGCAAGTCACCAAATGAGGCACACGTGTGAAGCATACAGGGGGAGCTGAAGGGTCACACTAGCTGTTGCACTACAGGACAAAACCTCGAGCTAGCCAGACAGTTAGCTCGCGACTCAGTCAAGTCGCGAGGTCAAGTCGCCAAACCACTCTATTTGGGAAAAACTGAACTTTCGCATTCCAAACACACCAGTATAAATACCCCTTATACCCATGTATTGTAGAGAGCTTCCAGAGAGAATATTGGGAGATAAACCCTAGCGAAAAACAAGATTGACTCATCCACAATCTTTATCCTTTGATTCTCCAAATTCCTCTACTCTCACCCTCTCCATTGTTAAATCCTTGAGAGGTAGCCAAATCCTTTTCTCACCATACCCATATCTGTGAGAAGATTATTTGGTGCTTAGGAAGTAGTTAGGAAGGGACCAATTGATATTGGTTGATGCTATGGGCTATAGCGGAATCTAGTAAGCTAGAGAAGACAAAGGTAACCTTGTTGGAGCAAGAAGCTTGGAAGGCTTAGGTACACTAGGAAGATTAGGCTTGGAGGGTCTTCTGCTGTTCATATATCCCAACTTCATTCTCTAGTGGATTATTGACCGCTTGGAGGGCAGCAGAGAGGTTTTATGCCAAGGACTTCAGTTTCCTCTTCGATAACACATTGTTGTGTTGTCTTTGTGTTTGCATCTCTCTTCCCTTAATCTTTACCTTTTAATTGCTGCTGTGGTTGTGATTAATTTCGGTTTAGATTGTTTTACCAATTCTAATTTACCTTATTTTCATATTCCACACATACATTGTTTAATAATAAGCTTGTGTTGGTAATTTGTAAATTGGGGGTCTAAACGTTCATAGGTGTTTTACACACTTTTTGAACATTCATTTGGTATCAGAGCAAATGGACTTGTTGTGGTTTAATTTCCTAAGTACGATCCTAGACCCCTTAGCTATGGGTGAAGCTATGAAGAAGGCTATGCTGAATTGTGGTTCAAATGTTTGTGATAATGATTCTATGAGTATGTTTGAAGGGTGTCCTAACAATGAACTCCTAGAGTTATTAAAACAAAAGAAACATGCTAGAATAATTGTTCACATGTTGAAATATTTTGAAAATGAGAATCACATCTTACACAATAATCTATATGAGTCTAATTCTTTAATTAAGAAGTATAGAAGAAGAAATAGAATATTGTGTGATAAGGTTGATAATCTGAAAAGGAAAATTCAATCCAACAAGAGCATGGAAAATGAAGATAAGTTTATGTTTGAAGGTCAAGAGTGTTTGTCCCATGCTTGCTTATTTGTACACACTTCTTTGAAGGTAATTAATTCATGTTTATGGTATCTTGATAGTGGTTGTTCTCGTCATGTGACAGAAGATAAATCACTGTTTAAGACACTCAAAGAGAAGGTTGGTGACTATGTAACATTTGGCGATGGGAGTCATGCTCAAGTTCTCGGCAAAGGGACTATTGAGATACTGGGTTACCATTATTGAAGGATGTCTTGTACATCAAAGGGCAGAAGGCAAATCTCTTAAGCATCACTTAAATATGTGATGAAGAGTTCCTTGTTCAATTCTCAAAGAAGGGGTGCATAATCATTGATGAAGACGGGATTCAAATCTTGGAGGGAAATAGGACTACCAACAATTGCTACGGTGTAGTTCCTAAGGCACCAATTTCCTATAGAAGTGCTCGTGTTGACATGTTGGAACTTTGGCATCATAGATTTGGGCATGCAAATTTCAAACAAGTAGCTAAAGTGTCTAAACTTGAAGCTGTTGAGGGACTTCCAAAATTTAGAAAGGTAGAGAAGACAATTTGTGGTGCATGTCAAATGGGAAAGCAAACAAAGACAAGTCATCACAAGGTGAATGTAATTAGTACCTCACGGTGTTTAGAGCTTCTACATGTTGACTTAATGAGGCGTACAAGAACTGAAAGTCTAGGAGGAAAGAGGTACATTATGGTCATAGTTGATGATTTCACAAGATACACTTGGGTGGAGTTTCTTAGAGAAAAATTAGAAGGATGTGAGAAGTTGGAAATTCTGTGCAAAAGATTACAAAACGAGAAAGGGGTTCTGATTGTCAAGATAAGGAGTGATCATGGCAAGGATTTTGAAAATACAAGATTTGAGTCATTTTTTGAGAAAAATGAAATCAAAAAGGAATTTTCAACCCCCAAAACTCCTTAACAAAATGGGGTGGTTGAGAGAAAAAATTGGGTGATACAAAAAATGGCAAGAGTTATGCTACTCAACAAGCAAATTCCTCAAAAGTTTTGAGGAGAAGCCATGAACACCTCATGTCACATTGGTAATAGGATATTCTTCTAAGCGGGAATAAAGAAAACAGCTTATGAAATTTGGAATGGAAAGAAGTCAAAAGTGAAGTACTTACTAGTGTTTGGAATCAAGTGTTACATTCTAAATGATCAGGAGAATGTTGGAAAATTTGATGTAAAAAGTGATGAAGGCATCTTCCTTGTGTATTCTACTACTAGCCGAGCATATAGAGTTTACAACAAGAGAACAAAGACAGTAATGGAATCCATCAATGTAAAAATCGAAGATGCTATAACAAAAGTTGAGATGGTTGATGATGAAGAAAGGCCAAGCACCAAAGAGCCCACAACTGAGGTTGAAGCTCTTGATATTGAAGTTGAAGGACTTTCACCGGAAAAGGAATCAACTCCCTTGAACTCAAGAATGGAAACAAGATCAATGTTTAGAACATCAAATCCACTCACACGTCCTAAAGTTCATCCTCCTATCTCCAAGAATGATGAATTGTCCACATCAAAGAAACTGTCATCAAGAGTGATTAAAAACCATCTGGATAGTAACATCATTGGGTCTTTAGATGAAGGAATTCGCTTACCCAAGGGAAACTGTCATCAAGGGAACTGTCATCAAGGGAAACATTCTTCTAGCCAATCATGTAACATATCACTGCTACCTTACCCAATTTAAGTCGAAAAAGGTAGAAGAAGCTCTTCAAGATGAAAATTGGGTTGAGTCCATGCATGAAGAGCTAAATCAATTTGTGAGAAATGATGTATGGGAACTTGTTCCTAGGCCTGAAAATGTTCATGTCATCGACACCAAATGGATCTTCAAAAACAAGACCGATGAAGATGGAGAGATTATTCGGAATAAATCTCGACTAGTCGCTCAAGAATACACTCAAGTAGAAGGAGTAGACTTTGATGAATCCTTCACTCTAGTGGCAAGACTTTAGTCTATCCGTATTCTTATTTCAATTTCTTGCACTGTGAACTTCAAACTCTACTAAATGGATGTAAAATGTGCATTTCTAAATGGATATCTGAACAAAGAAGTGTTTGTTGAACAACCCAAAGGCTTCGAAGATCCTCACTTCCCAGACCATGTGCTGAAATTGAAGAAAGCTCTCTATGGCTTGAAACGAGCTCCTAGAGTTTGGTATGATCGACTTACCCATTATCTTCTGGATAGAGGATTCAAAAGAGGGTATGCTAACCGAACTTTATTTGTCAAAGATGATGGGGAATATCTTCTTGTGGCCTAAGTATATGTTGA
Organism: Castanopsis chinensis; assembly: GCA_032878915.1. Lineage (NCBI taxonomy): Eukaryota > Viridiplantae > Streptophyta > Magnoliopsida > Fagales > Fagaceae > Castanopsis > Castanopsis chinensis. Next base: position 2,744,844 of record JAVQMG010000090.1, read on the forward strand.
TGACATAGTATTTGGAGCTACCATTGATGCATGAGCTAACATTCTTCTTAGGTCTTCAAATCAAGCAAAAGAAGGAAGACATATTCATTTCACAAGAAAAATATGCTAGAAATATTATCAAGAAGTTTGGATTAGAGTCCAAAAAGCATGCCCTTACTCTCATGAGTTCATCCATAAAGCTTAATGTGAATTCCTCCGGAGTAGAAGTGAGTCCAACTTTGTATAGGAGTATCATTGGGAGTTTACTCTATTTTACGGCCAGCAAATTGGATATTACTTTTAGCATGGGTGTTTGTACTAGATATCAGGCTGCTCCGAAGGAATCTCACCTGACTGTAGTGAAGCAAATCATACGTTATGTCAATGGAACTTCAGATTATGGCTTGGGGTACTCAAAGGACTTTAATGCTTGCCTTGCAGGATATTCAGATGCAGATTGGGTTGGAAGTGTGGATGATCGAAAGAGTACTTTAAGTGGTTGCTTTTATCTTCGAAACAATCTTGTCTTTTGGATGAGAAAGAAACAAAATTATGTATCTCTCTCTACTGCTGAAGCAGAGTATATAGCTGCTAGAAGTTGTTGCACACAACTCCTTTAGATGAAAAAGCTACTTCATGATTACGAGATTCCTCAAGATACAACGTGTGTGTCAGGCTACAAACGCGTTGACCCCTTGTGATAAATTAGATTGATTAATTAGTCTAGTTATTAATTAATCAAATTAACATGCAATATCACGTGGCAGCACAAACAAATCACCAAAACTAAAGTATGCAATGGAAAATAAATGACATGGTGATTTGTTTACGAATGGGGAAAACCTGACGGCAAAAACCCCACCGGGTGATTTAAGGTCACCACTCCCGAAACTCCACTATTATCACAGCAAGTGATTACAAGCAAGGAATCCCAAGTACCTTACCAACCTACAGTTGAACCCTTACCCCAATACCCAATTGGACTTGCTCTGTAGTGACAGTTTCTCCTTTCAATGCACGGCTCCCAAGTATGTGACTAACCAGATGCGCGGATCCTAGTACGCGACTTCAAATACCAACTAGAGAGAGAGTTGTTGGCTACAAAGTTCTTCAAATCATCCACACATTGAAGATCAGGAAGATGCTTGGTTACAAAACCCTACAGTGCACATTACACAGCAATCTTCTTCACAAAGGATGAACTAGGGCATGAACTTTGTCTTTTAGATCACAAATTGCATGAACTAGAAGTTCTCAATGCTTGTGCAACTTGCATCTATTTGACGGCCCTTAAAACAATCCTTTTATATGTCTAGGGTTAGGAGAAAAGAAGTCCCAAAGACACATTTACGAATTGGACTTAAAACGGAACTGAAAATCTGTTTTCTTTAATTCTCAACAGATAGAGGTGTCGAGTATCTGTCGAGAAGCTGTCGAGGCTCGGGCTAAAACAGCTTCTTAAAGCTCGATAGATGCATGTGTCGAGATAGGTGTCGAGCTTTAGTAACTTGCACTTCCTTGCTTGTTTCTTGGACAGACTTTGATGACTTCAACACTGAATCTTGAAATACTGTTTCTTAAAGTGTTAAACACATCCTAAATCTACCCAATTACAAGTAAAGTGCGTTTTGTCTAAGGATAAGCCAATTACATAAAATAGCGACATATGTCAACAACCACTTGAACTACATATGTCCTAACAATCTCCCCCTTTGGCAATCTGTGACAAAGCCACAACAAACAAATGAAGATGTAAGAGAAGTCATAAAACACTTTAACTCAGATTCACTTGTTACATACAATAAAATCTATCCTAACACAAACTCTTGAAAAACTTTACAAGAAAAGAGTTTATGGCAAGTAGACTTTAATAACCTGTATTTCTGAAACACTTATAAACAAAACACATCAAGGTATCTTTATGTGAAGCAGAAATAATAGATTGCATACAAGTAAAGAAACATGTGTATAGAGACAGAAAAGAAACAATACATAGAAAGGTAGGTGAAAGAAACATACATCATCATATATATCAAGAAATAAGTACAATGTATGTCAATACATGATTAATGTATCTCTAAAAAGATAGAAAAGAAAAAAAAATACATATGATCCTTAATACATCCCTCAATCCACACTCTCCCTAATAAAAATGTCCTATACTAGCTCTCCCCCTAAGTATGAATACTCTCATACAAAACTACTCCCCCTTTTTGTCATGAGTGACAAAGGGTAGAGTGTCAAGAAGACATCTCGTTAGAAGAGCTCACATCTCCATCATTATCATCGTCAAAAGCATCACCGTCATCACCGTCATCATTAGCCTCAGTCTCAGAGGAAACATGAGGTGGCGTAGGAGAAGCCTCTAGAGCAAAGCCGCCTAAGGTTGCCTGTCGCCTGGTGATGCAACCAACACAAACGTTCACCTGATACAACTCCATGGAGAGTGTATCGAGGTGAGCATCCATGCGCTGAAGCTGCGCCATGATGTCTCCTAAGGTGACGTTGCTCAAAGAAGAAGGAGCAGATGTCACTCGAGCAGATCTGGAGGTAGTCGGACGGGAGGAAGGAGTAGCACCATCTGACTGTCTCAATCTAAACTGTGCCTCGCTACATTTTACAGTAGCGGCATCTATGGCAGACATGACATAGTAAGGATCGGACGAAGGGAATGGGATGAAAAAACGGCGAAGAATCCTTGTGATAGCGGAAGGGAAAATAAGCTTATCACGGGTGGTCGTATCTCTATAGACATCTATGATGGAGAAAATAAAGTGTGAAGGAAAGTCTATAAAGAGATCCTCTAGGAGGGACAACAAAAAGCAAGCATAAGGCTCTGTGATAGAGTTATAGTGAGAAAGAGGGTGCAAAACAAAAGTCATCACCATATTAAAGAAACGAGGACCTTTAGCAAAAGGCCGACATGGTGTGTACTGATGATCTCCCCAAGAGAAAAGACGCTCACAGAACGCCGAGATCATCTCGTCTTTGGACACAGTTCATAGACGCTCACAGCTAGGGTAATCAGGATGATCCACCCTAGGAACATGAAGAACCTCGGAGACTAACTCTGGAGTGACAGCAAAGCACATACCTCGAATGCTGGAGTAGAAAAGAGGTACTGAAGAATCGATCCAGTGGATGTTGGAGTAAAATTCCTGTATCAACACGAGTGGACATGTGACCGAGACGTCACACAGTGACTCCCAAGCCCGACTGTGAATGACATCGGGTAGGTCGGTATCGACAAAGTCTGCCAGGACAACGTGGCGTTCCGAATGAACACCTCATTTAGAGAAGTTCTCTGAGAAGTCCTTATGGGCTTTCTCACCAAGGAACCGGATAGAAAATGGAGTAGAATCCGAAGAAGACGATCCCTTAGAACGCAAAGGGTTCTGGGATGGAATAGACTTACGTTTAGGTGCCATAGACACTACTAACGCAAACATAGAGAGGGGGGAGAAGAAGAGACAAACAGAAAAGTCCCAAGCAATTCAATATTGGAAGAAAACTATTGAAAAGAAAGAACGTATGCATGGAAAATGCATGAACATGTGACATGCAACATAAAAACATCATGGGCTTAGCCCAATCCAAACCTAACAGCACACATTAGATTTGCACACATCTAAATGCATGAAAATACAATTTGAATGCTAATGTAATGCAATGTATGTAGTTTTAAATATCAAATCTATAAAACCAACCCAAAAATTTCATGAAAACCTCAATAATTTTGAAAAATCCCAAAAATTTTCAAAAACACAAAACCTAGGGTTTTAAAAACATGAAATGCATGAATAATGAGTGATAAGATGCTTACCAAGTGAGGAAGATTGAGAAAAACACTTGAGAAAGCCTTAGGAAGAGGTTTGGAGTGAGTGAGAAATGTTTTGGAGAGAAGAACACGTTCTATCGAGTGAGAGTGGTCGAGCGAAATGAGAGAAAAATCGCGAGGAACTGTTTTATAGACCTTCAGTTATTCTCGACAGATGCAGGAGTCGAGAGGTGTCGAGACATCTATCGAGATAGGTGTCGAGAAAAAGCACTGCGACAGATGCAGCTATCGAGGTCATGTGTCGAGAAAGAAGGATCAAGCATAAAGGAACCTCGATCGATCCAGAAGCCGTCAAGAAGCTATCAAGCAGACAGAAAGTTTCTCGATCAATCCACCAGGTGTCGAGGAGGTGTCGAGACTACGTTTAGAAAAAGTCTAAGAAGCTCGACAGACAGCTAGGTATCGAGAGGTGTCGAGGAGGTGTCAAGATGCCTTTAAAAACAGTTTTTCAAAAGAAGAAAAACACAAACATGAATGCAATCATACATGCAACTCAACCAAAGATCCAAGCAACACATTAAGCTCTCAAAATCATCTCTCAACAAGAAAAATTAAGCACATGTATCCCAAAACACGCACACACACTAAACAAGTCTAACCAATTTTATATTTCAAGAATGAGTTAAGACAATTTAGTGAGCATACATCAACGCATGTAAACCTTGTGATGCCCAAATCACATTGTACCTGTACATGTATCAAGAATAGCAAAGAGTATTGCGTGTTGTGTGTGAAAACATCGCAAGATTGCATAAGTGTCTCAAAGTTATGACGATTTGAGATATGAGAAAATCACTTTAACTCACACACAATCATAACTGTTTGATGGGGACTATCACCTTTGAGGTACATCCTATAACTCACACATCTCCTAGAAAACACACTTGCAACCATATTTTAAAGCATTTTGATCTTTTTGCTTTTTATTTCTTTGCATATTTTCTTTTATTAAGCATATCATGCATGGGCATACAAGAGAAAGAAAAGAAATACCCAATTATGTTAAGCTTTTGACATTGCACTTTTGCTATGCCGAAGCATACAGATGTCATTGACATTGCTCTTTTGCTATGCCGAAGTATACAGATGTCATATTATGATTGGCGAGTAACAGTGGTGAGATGGTTATTTATGCCTTTCTCTTAGGATTTTCTAGTCCTACCCGTCAAAAAGAGTGATACGAGTTTTAAGTAGAAGAGATCACTTAACCTTACTCATCATAAACAAAGAGTTACAAAGCTCACTTGCTTAGTTGTGCAGAAGAGTGCCCATCTAAGCTACAAATGATACAAAGTTTAGAAAACTCTGTTTCAATGGCCATTTTAAAAGTTCACATGAACCAATGCACACAAACACACACACTGTTTTTGTATTTTTCAATTTTTCAATTTTTTTTATTTTTATTAGAAAAGCAAAAAATAAAACACAAACTGAAAGCACACAAACAAAAACAAGTGAAAGAAAGCAAAACAATGCATAAAACTAGACTGACTCAAAACAGTAAAGAAACACACAAGTAATGCAACACAGAAAAACAAAGAGAGAGAAGAAGAAGTGATTGCAATCACTTAGATCCCTTTGCCTTCCACACCTTGGAAGAACCTTTCCTTTTAGTTAACCCTTGAACCTGTGAAAAGGGAGAAGAATATGAACTGTTCAAGTTCGAAAGGAACATGAGGGCTTTAAGAATGTCTTCAAGAGGAGCGAGAGAGGTCTGAAGCTGATTCTGGTTCCCAGATGCTATCATGCCATTGCTTTGTTAAGTGGGTAGCCACTTGTAACAATTTGGTCAAGTATGACCGGCAACACCATAATGATAACAGAGATGCGGCTTCTTCTGATTGGGCTTTTGAGAGATAGTCTTCTTAGTCCTAGGGTTTCTAGTTTCTCTTTTTTCAACTTTAGGGGGTGCTTCTAGGATGGACTTGCCCTTGTCTATGTTCTCACTAGCTGAATCAGTTTTAGCATTTTTATCCTCAGTTTTAATGTTATTAACAAGTGGAACAAAAACAGTAGTACTAGCAGAAGGAATATTAGAGAGAGAGAATTTATACCCCAATCCAGTACGATCTGAAGAAGATTTTTGAACACTTAGCATCTCATCTAGCTTTGCACTCGTTGTCCTCTCCAATTGTGCTTTGACTTGAAATAGCTCCGCTTCAAGCTTCTTGGTCCTTTCAGCCAAGAAATTGTTTTCGAACCTCAGTGCTCCAATTGTTTGATTTGCTTCATCAACCTTAGTGGAAACCTCCTTACGGTCGAGTTCCAAATCACTGAGCTTTTTGGTGGCCAGCCTATAGAGCTTCTCATGCTTCTCAGAGAGCTTGTACAGCTTCTCATAGGCGATATGGATATCATCTTGATCATCCATAGTCTCACACTTGGTGTCCACCAATTCCTTTTCTTCATCCACTTCTTTAGTAACCCCATTAGTAGGATTAATAGTGGTAGTGAAGGCATTCAAGATTCCGTCATCTTCATCTTCGGAATCATCCTCGGGCTCTGTGTCGCTTAAGATAACAACAAGTGCCTTGCTCTTCCCTATGCTTTTAAGGTACATTGGACACTCTTGTTTCATGTGTCCAAAGCCTTGACACCTAAAGCATTTTGGTCCAGCGGGAACAGTGTACTGACCGCCATCCTTGACATCCTTCTTCCCTTTATCTGAATTCTTGAATTGAAAAGAACTGGATTGCCTTCGGTCTTTGTTGAAGCCCTTTCCATTGGCATTCTTCATGAATTTCTTGAATTGCCTTGTAATATAGGACTTCATTTTTGAATCTTCATCATCTGAAGAATCATTTGTATCACTGCTCTTGGCCTTTAGAGCCATGCTCTTGCCCTTGCTTGACTTGCCAATCCTAGTCAGCCCTAACTCGTAGGTTTGCAAGTTTCCGACCAGCTCAGTTAGAGGAATTCTATCAATATCCTTCGATTCCTCTATCGCTATGATTTTAGTATGGAATCTCTCAGGCAGCGATCTGAGCACTTTCCTCACTATCTTGGGTTCAAGAATGGTTTCCCCAAGATTGAAAACTGAGTTCACTATATCTTTGAGCTTGGCATAGAACTCATCAAATGACTCATCCTCCTCCATCTTAATTTCTTCAAAGCTTATGGTGAGCCTCTGTAGCTTTGAATCTTTGACAGCCTTGGTTCCCTCATAGGTTGTCTAGAGAATGGTCCATGCTTCCTTAGCAATTTTTGTTGAGGAAATTTTCTTGAACTCCTCATTGGTGACTGCACTGAATAGGGCATTCAATGCTCTGCTGTTAAAGTTTGCCGCCTTTATCTTGGTATCATCCCAGTCGGCCAGCGCTTCTGTAGGCTTAGTCCAGCCTATCTCCACAGCTTGCCACACTTTCTCATCTAAAGACTGCAAGAAAGCTCTCATGCGTACTTTCTAGTATGCATAGTTAGTGCCATCAAATAATAGAGATATAATAAGAGATTGACCTTTATCCATGACAGTAGGGGTCAATGGATCACACACAAAGATTAAACCCTAATCAGAGTGTGCTTGCTCTGATACCACTTGTCAGGCCACAAACGCGTTGACCCCTTGTGATAAATTAGATTGATTAATTAACCTAGTTATTAATTAATCAAATTAACATGCAATATCACGTGGCAGCACAAACAAATCACCAAAACTAAAGTATGCAACGGAAAATAAATGACACGGTGATTTGTTTACGAATGGGGAAAACCTGATGGCAAAAATCCCACCGGGTGATTTAAGGTCACCACTCCTGAAACTCCATTATTATCACAGCAAGTGATTACAAGCAAGGAATCCTAAGTACCTTACCAACCTACAGTTGAACCCTTACCGCAATACCTAATTAGAGTTGCTCTGTAGTGACGGTTTCTCCTTTCAATGCACGGCTCCCAAGTACGTGATTAACCAGATGCGCGGATCCCAATACGCGACTTCAAACACCAACTAGAGAGAGAGTTGTTGGCTACAAAATTCTTCAAATCATCCACACGTTGAAGATCAGGAAGATGCTTGGTTACAAAACCCTACGGTGCACATTACACAGCAATCTTCTTCACAAAGGATGAACTAAGACATGAACTTTGTCTTTTAGATCACAAATTGCATGAACTACAAGTTCTCAATGCTTGTGCAACTTGCATCCTTTTGACGGCCCTTAAAACAATCCTTTTATATGTCTAGGGTTAGGAGAAAAGAAGTCCCAAAGACACATTCACGGATTAGACTTAAAACAGAACTGAAAATCTGTTTTCTTTAATTCTCGAGAGATAGAGGTGTCGAGGATCTATCGAGAAGCTGTCGAGGCTCGGGCTAAAATAGCTTCTTAAAGCTCGATAGATACATGTGTCGAGATAGGTGTCAAGCTTTAGTAACTTGCACTTCCTTGCTTGTTTCTTGGACAGACTTTGATGACTTCAACACTGAATCTTAAAACACTGTTTCTTGAAGTGTTAAATACATTCTAAATCTACCCAATTACAAGTAAAGTGCGTTTTGTCTAAGGATAAGCCAATTACATAAAATAACGACATATGTCAACAACCACTTAAACCACATATGTCCTAACAGTGTGTTTTCTGTAATAACACCAGTGCTATAAAGCTCTCTAAGAATCCAGTTTAGCATTCAAAGTCAAAACACATTGAGATATGATACCACTTCATCCGGGATTTGGTGGAAGATAAAGTTGTGTCTTGAATTCATACATACAGATAATCAAAAAGCAGACATCTTCACCAAGCCTCTTGATGGTCCATGGTTTGAATCACTCCGTAAGACCATTGGTGGTAGTACAATTCTTTGAATCTCATGTGTGATGTGTGCTCTACCTCTCTATCTTGCCATACTTTCTCTCTTATTGGGCACACACTACTTTGTTGGCTATTTGTATAGCATATTATGTTTGTTTGTTTCTTTTTGCTTTGAATGTTTTTACATTTGTTTTTTATCAATCTTTTCTTGCTTTTATGTCAAAAAATCCAAAAACACATAAAAAGTAGAAAGTCCAAAAAGTTTAATTCGCATTGTTGTGTTTTCTCACAAGCGTGTTTTGCCTTGTACCTTGTACTAATAGCTTTATGCATTTAAGAGTATAGCTTGTTCTCTATGCACTCATATCATTGTGGGAGAAATCTTGACATCTATGTGACTGTTGTAAATAGATCTTCAAACTTGTCATGAATGATTAGTCAATGGTTTTGTTGATCTTGAAACTTGCATAGACCTATGCCTATATATCTTCCCACTCTTTTATTTTTTTGTGTAAAAAGCTTAACAAATTTAAATCTCAAAATGAAAAGAGATAATAAGCTGCAAAAGCCTACGCACATACTAGTATTTGACTAGGAAAAAGGGAAAGTGACTTTTGTGAAAAATGTATGATGCCTAAAAAGCCAAAGGCTTGCTCATCATTTTGAAATATCAAAAATTTCAAGCATCGATCTTTAAATGAGATGTATTGATTCAAAAAGATCAAATGTTATGATGTAAATGGAGCCAAATGAAAAGCTTCAAAATAATGCTATCAAGTTTTGTGGGAGGTCATATATGCATATTTCTATAAATGAGATAGATCGCTTCTCCTCGTGCTAATTATGTATGCCTTGGTTGAATTAATCATTGAAGCTTCACATTAAACTAAGGACTATCTCATTTTTGGTACCCACACATATCACACTTGTCTATGTTTAATGAATGCCTTATTCATTTGTGTGATTGTACTTGATTAAATATGTTGCACATGCTCAACTATATCTTGATCAAACACAAAAATATTTTTGAGTGTTTAAGTTGTTTTTGGAAAGTATTTTTGTTTTGAAAAATTTCAAAAATTTCAAAAATCTGTGCAACCCTGTTTTGGCGCCTTGCCTCGCGAGTCAAGCCAGTCGCATGCCTCAGTAACGAGCTTACTCAGAAGGTTTTCGCGACTCGCTAGTAGGTCAAAGTCCCAGTCGTGAAAAATACTTAGAAATTTTTTCAAAAATATGAGTTTTTAAATTTCTCGTGACTCAGTTTGGCGACTTGTTCACGAGTGGAAGCTTCAGTCGCAAGTTTACTCAGAAGGTTTGGCGACTTCTATCGTGACTTACTTGTGGGCGGAACTTCCAGTCGCGAAAAACACACAAAAAAATTTTCAAAATTTTGTCTCAAGGGTTTTAGGCGGCTTATTTTAGAGACTTGTTCGTGACACAATTCAGTCGCGAAAATCACGTGCTTTGCACTACTAGTGAGTATTCATCTTATTGTTCTTTCCCTCTTTCAAACTCACCGTGTTCACACACAAACTTCTCATATTCTTTAACTCTTCTTCACCAATCTTCAAGAATAGGTATGGGCTCTATTTCTTACCCAATGTATTTCAGGTTTGGTTCCTAAGATTTCTTGATTTGGGTGTTGTTGGTGATATTTGTGAATATGTTGCTTGAATATGGGTATTTGATGGTTTGGTAAGAGTATTGTGTGGATAGTGTTGGATACATGTTGTTACACTCTACCTTTGGTTGCACAATGTGTTATATGTGGGACACACACATTCAGTGACATGTTTGGAACCTCAAGATTTTAGGGTTTTCTTTAATTTTCTGTTTTGGGACTAACTCAGTGCTAATAGAGATTTTTGTCTTGTGTGGCTTTTGTTGTGTTTTGGTATACCATGATGCAGCCTAAACATGTCCCTGTTCAAAAGATCTATTGTGAAAAGAGGCAGAAGCAAAGGGAAAGAGCCTGTGATTGATGTCGATGATCTTTATCCTAGGTCAAAGAGGACCTAATCACCAATGGGAATGTATGACCCTATCAAGTTCAGATATTTTGCTGCTTTTCAGTCTTATGAGAAATTCTTTAGAGATGCCTCATTACTAGTTGAAAGGACTGTTGACCAGCCGTCTCTTCTGGACACCAATATCCCTAAATGGTTTGCTACCAAGGATTGAAACTTCCTTCTCTCCAACCTTGATGATGCATATGAGAATTTGGTAAAAGAGTTCTATGCTAATGCCATTATTGAGGGAGATGAGCTCAAATGCTGGGTTAGAGGTAAGAGTTTCTTCATGTCTCCCGTTTATCTGGCAGATATCCTACACATCAACCGGCCAATGTTCCCTAATCCACTGGTATATGATGATTTGTTTCTAGAAATAAACATGATCAAACATTGTATTACTTTCTCTTTTTTAAATTATCCACATAAAATAAAAATAAAATAAGCAGACTCCATACAACCTAGAGATCATTACCAATTATCACAATAAAAAATTATATGACTAAAAATAAAGGTAGATAAATACTAAAATAATTATATAAATCACAACAGCGAGCTATTATACATTTATAGGATTTGAATCCCACGTGATATAAAAGATGTTGAGCTTAAGAGTAAAATAGTGATCCTAGACCAATTAAATATTTTATTAAGCCACTCTACTAGTCTCAATGTCCTCAAATTACTAACAAAGTCCATTAAACACACTCAATTCAAATTCACTCTTTCCAAAGAATTTCCAAATATTATTTTCTATACTACAAGCAACATGCAATGCCTTATCTACTTTTGTCTTCCATCAAGTGTAACAATTTAAATTTTGATAATCATTAAACAAATGCAAGAGAATCAAATTTTACAAAAATATTTCTTCTTGATAAACTTATTTAAATTTATTCATTTTAAAAAAATCTATACTATGCAAAAAAACTAATCAATTTATACAATGCAAACTATTGGGCTCTCTTAATTGTTAGACAATATGCCCTGCATTTAACTAGTGTAAAAATTCTAATCCCAAACAGCATATGTTTGTTTAACGAATAAATTATAGACAACTTTTAGCCTACGAACACGACATCACCTATTCTCATCCCAAACAATATGTATGTTCATAGTCTTGGCATAAATTGCAGAAAACTTTTAGCCTTTGAACACAACATCATCTAATGTTAGTTGGTATGAGAGAAGTCTTTTGCGTCAAGAATACAATCGACAAAAAAATATTTCCCACAAAAAGCATAAGTCTAGAAATAATCAATTATATGTTGAAGAAAATGCATTTGCTCATTTTTCTTATTCTATCGCAACTATCGCACCAAGAAATAGACGTTGGACCAAATGATCTAGATGAATGTCGTATTCCCATTTTCCTTGTCTCTTTGTTTTTCTCTTGTCAACTATCATTTGGCCAATCCATGCAATTTGAGTTACTTCTCTAGTCACCTCTTTCTATTTTATCGTATTTAAATTAAAGATTATATAATATTTACAAAGGGAAAAAAATTAAAGATTCTATAATATTTACAAAGGGGAAAAATCATATAATGAGCCAATGAGCTTTAGGCTTTAACTCAAATGACACTTCCTCTTTCTATAAAAGCAAGGTGATGTGTACTTTACCAATTAAAAAAAATGCAAATGGAAATTAAATAAAGAACTTGAAAAACATTGATTCTTTTTTTGAAGAGAAGATTTTTTATTTATGTTAAATAGAGTTCAATCAAGTAGTGACAGTTGGGGTTGTAAGAATGGTGGACTGTGACCAATCCAAAAATTCCTATCAACCAAATGAACTAAAAATATAGGAAAAGAATGTGATGTTGTGCTTGCAGCTCCATGAACAAAAACTTTAACTGCCTAAACTTCTTAGCTCTCTCTTTAAATGTGCCATTGAAGCTTGTCATCCCCTCAAGTATCACTTTCAATCATCACATATCTCTAGCCAACCTTATAGCTTCCATGGCTGCCATTAATTACATCCATTGTGGTTAAATCCTTATCATAACACTTATGCTTACTCAGTGTTGCTACTGTTATTGCTAATGTTACTCTCCTTACATCCAGATAATTACTCCAGGGCTTCCTTAAAGAACACTGCACATTAAAGTTTACCTTTACATACTACATTGAATTTATAAGGTTTCCAACTCAAATTGAATTCAATTTTTAGATGTATAATACTATTGATATATTAGAAATTAGACATTACATGATTTCATTCTTGTGAAGTGTGAAACTGCCTGGAAAATATTTATACCATTTAATCATTTATTTCAATAAATTTTAGAGAGTTAGAAAAATAAAAAATAAAAGGAAACATTTTTAGAATTTTTTTTTTTTTCATTTTCTTTGAATCAATAACCTATTGCCTTATATCACACAAAAAAAAAAAAACAAAAAACAAAAAACAAAAAAAAAAAAAAAAAAAAAAAAAAACAAAACAAAATCATAATAAGTAAAGTAAGAATAGCTACAAACATTGAGAGAAAATAAGAGTTTCAATTTTAATATATATTTTTCAAGATTGTAGTTTTAATGTTTTAAACAATGCTAATGAGCTAAATCATATAATAATGGGCATAATGCATAACCTTGTCATTGTCAACATTATATTAAAATAATAAAATATTTAATTAGAATGGATAAGAGGAAGCTTGACTATGTTCCACTTAAAAGGTCTCTAGCTTCAAATTGTACATGCGAGTTCCAGTTCAGGAAGAGAAATGAATGAATTGATAGAAAAACCAAGGATCAAGTCAACCCATCAATTGACTTCAGGGGGGGGGGGGGGGGGATAAAAGGCTGAAAAATTGGAGTTCAATAACATAAAATGAGAAAGGATGCTTGCAAAACTATTAAAGAATGATCATCTGAAACACAACTCCTACAAAATGATATTAATTCAATAAAGCAATTAAAATTTTACTTTTAGTAATATCATAATTAATGCATTGTTCAAAAGAGTAGCAAATATATTTTTTAATAAGCATGGAGGTGAAAGCTTCCAACTATATACTATATTCAACCTTTCTTTTTATTTATTAAAAATGATAGATTTTTATTATGTAAACAACAATGTACAATGGTTCAAACAAATGTGCTAAGAAAGGAGGGCAACCAATCCAAACACCCTCCACTTTGTCAGCCAGATTTGTACTTGACTTGATGATGTATACAAAAGAAATAGTTCTAAACTAAGAATTGAATGAGTGAATTCAACAACAAAACCAAGGTAAGTGAGATTTAGGAGATTGATATCAAAAGTTTGGAGTGTTCTTTGATTATCACCTTTACAATAATGTTCCTTAGTCCAGTCCTAATTGCCAATTGAGCTACTTCTCTCATTACCCACCTAGCTACCATCACTGCTTCTATTTTACCTAGAAGAGCTTTGTTCATGGGAAATAAAACACACCCAAAGTGATCCCTGGCCACAATTCCAATTATAGTTCATTAGTGACACACAAGAAAGACATATTCGATGGTTTCAATATTCTAGTAGGTCCTTAGAGTCTATAGGGGTCATTTCATTGCTGGTTGAAGGTTAACGACCTTCCCTTTCATATGTAGGGATGCAAAGTTTTTTTTTTTTTTTTTTAAATCAATCTAGAGGTAGATGTTCATATCTATACAAATATAACAACCATCATTAATTAACCAAATCAACTAACATGTGTAACCCAATTCACGAAGGCCCCTAGCTCATGAAAAAGGTGGGGTTGAATACCTAATCTTCTTGCACTTTCTATGGTTAATTTATTTCAATATGAGAACATTGTATTTTGAGAAAATGAAAAAGATAGAAAAAAAAAAAAGAAATAGAGGAAATCTTACTACACAAATGGTGGTATTCTTTTCACATCATGGAAATCTCTTAGAGGTCTTTGGTCGAACACCTAGCAGATATAATCATTTGATTTTCCACACATAATCTTTCTGCACAAACGGGGTAAGTTTTTAACACTCGCAATCCATGAACCATAGCATTACAATTAAATTCAAAAGGTTAAATGATAAGATTTAATAAAAGAAAAAAAAACATTGATGTTTGGAACTTTATACAACAAATTGAACATTAAGTTTTACGTCTTCTCCGGCATGCTACTCCAAAATCCTAACTGTTGTCTTTAAGCTTCTCTTGTCCTACGTTATGTGTTGTTCTTCCTTAGGAATTCCACCAACTTCTCCACATGAACTTGAGCTCAACCCACTTCTAAATATAATATACTGGTTGAAAGTGGAACAATACCACATTTGTGCTGCAATTATGGGAGATGAACACAAAACAACTCTCTAAATTCCTTCAAAGGTAACTGTCGTCTGAAACTCCCTATCATAATATTGAATTTTCTATGGTTCTACACTTTCAATCCAATTTATTTAGTAACAGAAACTTAAGGGCAAACATCAGGATAAGGAAGGGCACTGAAAAGGCACAATCAATACTAAATAGAGAGAGAGAGAGAGAGAGAGAAGAGCAGTTACGTTGTGGACTTTAAAATGAAGAAAGAAGACAGAAAGTCCAAGTTGAATTTGAGGTAAAGAAAAAGGGAAAAAAATACATCAAGCAAAAAAGAAAAATGACATTTTCCCTATTTTCTTTTGTAATAAAAGGTTTGCTATATATCAACTATTTATTTTTGTTCTCCATAGCATTACAACTTCTTTCCGCACACCTCATTATCTACTTCATACAATAAGCTTTGTCTCACTCATAGAGTTTGTGTTGGCATTTTAGAGTAAGACAGCGTCTTTAGTTAGTGAACATGATCTTCGACTTTATTTGGATATAACTCTTAGTTTTACTGCTAATTTTATATATGTTTCTTTTGAGTTACAAAAATAAATATATGGATAGGTATTTAATCCCTCAAAAAAAAAAAAAAACTGTCAAATTAAGCAAAATTCATGTATGTAAATGTGAAGTAAATGTGAAATCGTAAAACAAAAAGGTGGGGAGAAACAAAATGTGGGGAAGGGGAAGGGGAAGGGGAAGGGAAGGGGGAGGAATCTGAAACCGTGGAACAAAAGGAAATGGAAAAGGCTTTGAGTTTGGGATTTATGGTGGAATTAAATTAATAAGAAGTGGTCTTTATGGTGGAGATAGGGGTGGGAATTAAATTAATAAGAAGTGGGCTTTATGGTGGAGATATGGGTGAGATTTATTTTATATGTTTTAGTATTTTAAAATTTATAAAATCTATTTTTAAATTGTTGAACAAATACAAAATATATGATGGAAATGACATGACTGCTAATGTGGCTCAACGTGAGTGTAGCAACATTAAATGTTACGTTTAAACTTTTAGTAATATATAGATATATAAGAAGTGGACTTTAAAGTAGAGTTAGGGCTGGATATAATTTTAGTTTTATTAGTATTTTATTAATTGGTAAAAACTTTTTTAAAATTGAATTAAAAATTCAGAAAATAGGATGAAAATGACATGGCGACTGACGTGGCTTAATGTGAGCGTAGCAACATTAAATGCTACGCTTAAACTTTTAGTAATATATATATATATATATATATATATATATATAGATACATCAACCCGTGTAACTGTGGATATTGTGTGTACGCATTTGTGGATATTACCTAAGCTCGCAATTTTTAAATCCTGTATCATTGTCATATTTAGTAATATAATAATGTGTGGTTTTACTTCTTCATTTCAATCGTTTTGGAAAAGTTGCTAAATCTTTTTTAATTATTAAAATTGCTGATAATTTAAACTCTAAAATTATTAATTGCTTTTTAGAGACCTTGTTATTTATTTTCACTGTCCGTCTTTGTCAACTTAAATAACTTCATCTCAGGTTGATGCTTGTTAAAAAGCACCCCAAACGGGACAAACTAGTCGGTAGCCGGCTAATCTATATACAAAACAACACTGTCAATCTGAATGGACAAGAGAGGCTCAACTAATTTAATTTAAAAAAAGAAAAACCATAATCAAGCTAAATTCAAAGTTGTCAATGGATACTTGCTAATGAGTATGACAATGCATGGGATTCTAGAATATGAAAATTGAAATGTTGAAGAAGAAGAATGTAACCATCCTAAGAATTGCTATCATCTAAGAGTTCTTTGTATAACTCCAATATAGAGATTTTGAAATTCTATCTATTCATTTAAAAATGAGTAGATTTTGGATTTTATCACTTTATCACTATTTAATAAACATTAGTCGTGGACCCGCACGTTGCGCGTGATTATTTTTTAAGGTGGTCTCATCATTATTATTATTTTGTAATTTGAACTAATTTAATGAAAAGTAATGCATATCTAAATCATATTTATCACATGATAATTTTTTATTATTTTAGAATTGTTTTATTTAAAATTTGAAACCTTAATTCTACCATAGTCGATTGACTAATTTTTACATCTCTAGGTTAATTAAACACAATTTTCCATGCTACATGTAAACCTTCTTTTCCATAAGGGTTGAAATAATGTGGGTAATGTTTTTTTCTATGGAAGTTAAAAAAATTAAAATTCACCTTGTTTGATGTTTTCTAAAAATTAAATTTGGCGATTTTCTTTCAATAATCTTATTGATGTTACATGATCAGGCATTGATTGTGTAATTGTATGATTGATTTGAGTTGTAATTTATAAGTTCAATATTGTGGTGTATATCTAAAATGGCCTAACTCTGTAGTTTATGTAATTAAATATAGTGGTGTGTGTGATTTGTAGAGTAGCAACTGTTGTAGTAATTAAAAATTGGTTTTTCATTGTCTTTTAAGTTAATAAAAACCTTATATATACTCTTTTTTTTTCAAGAAAACCTTTACATATTTTTTTAACGTGAATCTTTACATATACCTTAATAAGTAAACTCTATACATTTCATTTTCTTAGATGCATAAAAAAAGATATTTATTCCATAATAATAGTGACTAATTAGTTTTTTCATGATCTCATTTATAACGTTTTTTTACTATTATCATATTTTACTGGCTGGTGAATTTCATAATAGAGGCATTAAATGAGAGTTAAATTCTTAGAACCTTTCATTAGATTTTAAAAGTCGTGGTGTGTGAAGAATATAAGCATTTAAGGATTTTTTTTTTATATTTTATTATCTATAAATAATGTTAAATGAAATGTCAAAAAAAGGATTTCAAAAATTTTCATCTTTATTTCTTATATATTTCTATTATTAGTGAAGAACGTCTTCCTTTTAGTTATGATAATAAATATGATTTTCTAGATTAGAGTTTGATTAGTTTCAAATTTAAATTTTGTACTTTCTCAAAAAAGTTTAAATTTTGTACGATTGTAAGTAATTGTTGATTATATGATTTAATTAAGTGAATTTAACGATTTATTTATTTGCATTGTAAAGTTTTTAATAACTTTCGTAAGTTTATCTTTAATTAATTTTTTGCTCCTTTAGCCGTTAGCCTCTTTGTTTTCTAATTAACGGTTACTAATTAATTTATTTAATTGACATTTGATTTCTTTTACTACTCTCTCTCTCTCTCTCTCTCTCTCTCTCTCTCTCTCTCTCTCTCTCTCTCTTCGTTAACATCCTATTGTTTCCCAAATTTGATGATAATTCTAATGTATTAAATATGCATATTGTAACATTTATTTTTATTTTATTCCATTTTGCTGCCATGAAGTTAGTGTATCCATAACTATTAGTTTATTTTATGATATGTTTGGTTTGATATTATAAATTTGGTGTTTCTAAAATTGTATGTGTTTTGTGTTCTCTTTTTTCATTCATGCATTGTAGCGTTTTATGGGACTACTTTATAAGAATTTTTTTATTATAACATTTCTTTTTAATTGAGTGTTTCTAAATTGATATTTGTTTTGTATTTCATTTTTCCATTAATGCATTGTAACATTTCATGGGAAGACTTTATAAGAACAATTTTTATTTATTGAATTTTAAAAAAATATTATATGTTTAATTAAAAAAATCAGACAAAATATAAATAATTATGATATGGAGGATGTTGCTAAAGTTAAATGTTGAATAAAATAAGATGAGAAGAAAAATAGTAAAAATGAAATGTATAGCAATAAACACCATATTATTTTAGTTATGCTATGTAATAAAATAATATTATATTTTTATGTACTATCTTTATGATGCAATAATATAACATTAAAAAACTAATGAGAATAAAAAAAATAACAACATAAACACAAAACTAAATCCTATCAAGTTGGATTACCAGTTAATTCCAATTTTAGCAAAGTGACTAACTTATGGTAGTCTAAAACCGATTTCTGCAGTGCATTTGGTGGAGCTTTCAATACTACATCCGTATGTTTTGATGGTCAACCTGTTACACTAAAATAAAAAATATATATACCAAAACTGAAGAAAATATATATATATATATATATATAGAGAGAGAGAGAGAGAGAGAGAGAGAGAGAGAGAGAGGCGTTTTGTGTGTGGAAAAATAGAAATTATGCATGGAATAAGAGAGGGAATGACAATTTTATAGTATGAGGATAAGAATAAGAAGAGTAAAAAATATAGGAAGATAAAAAGATAGAATAATAGTAATATTGAGAGTAGTGGGAATATGAAAAGTTAAAATGGAATGAGAAAAGTTGAAGAAAGTTAAGGTAAAGAGTAGTGGGGTTATGAAAAGTTAAAATGAAATTGAAAATTTAATAATAAATAAGAATAGTTAATAATAAGATAAGTTAAATATGATATTTTGATTGTAATATAATAGAGTTTTTAATTCACTTTAAATATTTATGTATAAAAAATTGGAAAAAAAAATTGATAATGACATGGCTGCTGACGTGACTTAATGTGAGCGTAGTAACATTAAATGCTACACTTCAGCTTTTAGTAATATATAGATGGTAGTCTAAAACCGATTTCTGCAGTGCATTTGGTGGAGCTTTCAATACTACATCCGTATGTTTTGATGGTCAACCTGTTACACTAAAATAAAAAATATATATACCAAAACTGAAGAAAAAAAAAATATATATATATATATATATAGAGAGAGAGAGAGAGAGAGAGAGAGAGAGAGAGAGAGAGAGAGAGAGAGAGAGAGAGAGAGAGAGGCGTTTTGTGTGTGGAAAAATAGAAATTATGCATGGAATAAGAGAGGGAATAACAATTTTATAGTATGAGGATAAGAATAAGAAGAGTAAAAAATATAGGAAGATAAAAAGATAGAATAATAGTAATATTGAGAGTAGTGGGAATATGAAAAGTTAAAATGGAATGAGAAAAGTTGAAGAAAGTTAAGGTAAAGAGTAGTGGGGTTATGAAAAGTTAAAATGAAATTGAAAATTTAATAATAAATAAGAATAGTTAATAATAAGATAAGTTAAATATAATATTTTGATTGTAATATAATAGAGTTTTTAATTCACTTTAAATATTTATGTATAAAAAAATTGGAAAAAAAAATTGATAATGACATGGCTGCTGACGTGGCTTAATGTGAGCGTAGTAACATTAAATGCTACACTTCAGCTTTTAGTAATATATAGATTTGGTGCGTGTTTGATTTTGATCCCTTTAATTTAAAAACTTGGGATTTGGTCTCTAGAATTTCAAAAAGAAAAGAATTCAGTCCCCCTATGTATTTTTTTTAATCTGACTAATGCTGTGATGAGATGTCCCATTTTTTACGAATCAAATTAAACTCACCACATATGTAATGGATCAAAATCGATTTGACCTCATATTTAAGAGATCAAAATCAAAGCAACACCATAGTTATGGGACCAAAATCGATTGAGCCAACCTCAAATTTAAGTACTAAAATACCGACCCCAAATTTTTTAAAATTGGAGGACCAAGATCATTTATTTGCCTTTTCAATTTGGCCTGCATCTTATTTGTACTATTCCTATTTGGATTAGGTCTAGGATATTTTATAAGTCCTAGTGTTGATTATATTTCCTTATTTGAATTTTGTATCCTTTCTTATTTGGTTAAACCTGACATCCCTGCTGAGACTATTTTTTAGAGCTTTATAGGCTTAGAATGCATTTTGCAAAAAAAAAAAAAAAAAAAACAAAAACAAAAACAAAAACAAAAACAAAAAAAACAAAAGGTATTTAAATCATTTTCTAGAGCAAAAAAATTGGAGAATGTAAAAATATTGAGGATTCTACTTTTGCATTCTAGTCCCAGTGGTCTTCTCTTCATCAAACTCTCATTCTGGCAAGTGCTCCTCCTCCAACCCCTTGGTCCTTCAAAGGAAACACCAAGAGGTCCCAGATAAGCTACAATGCTTGGCAAGGGAAATAATACCTAATCTACCAGCAAGTATCATTGATCACTTTCTCTTTCATTAATCACACTCTTTTTGTTCCAATTATGTCTATAAAGCTCTACCACTGAACAGTCAGAACTAG
This sequence comes from Castanopsis chinensis, assembly GCA_032878915.1. NCBI lineage: Eukaryota > Viridiplantae > Streptophyta > Magnoliopsida > Fagales > Fagaceae > Castanopsis > Castanopsis chinensis. The sequence goes on from JAVQMG010000090.1 coordinate 2,765,797, forward strand.
TTGTGTTACTCTATTTTATTGCTCAACTGTGTTATCTGCTCTAACACAAGTTTATTTGTTTAGAAAATAAGAATCTCAAAATTAAGATATAGGCTTGGTTAAAGAACTGGGTGTCTCACCCAAATATATGATGCAAAACCAACCAAATGAAATCAATCCAAATAAAGAAACACCCAATTTTTTAACATTACACCAAAGGCCTTAATAAGGTCATACAAAGTTGTACCATTAAACAGTACTGAACCCTACTAAACTGGTGAAAATGGCCAAATACCACAATTTTCAGAAATTAGTAGCAAAAAACACTGTTTCAAAAATAAATAGGGAAATACCACTTTTCAAGTACTCAAGTTTCTTAAACTCGAGTTCTAAATGGTACTTGAGTTTAAGAAACTTGAGTACCTAGAAGTTTAACCACCGTGGCACTGCTAACCTGGAATTTGTGTGATTTAAAAAAATAATATGGTACTCGAGCTTGGTAAACTTGAGTTCCATGCAACACAATACTCGAGTATACCAGACTCGAGTACCTATTATAAATAGAATTATGTTTATGTTTATTTCTAAGATACTCGAGTTGACCAAGGTCGAGTACCTTGTAAGGAACTCGAGTTTAGTAAACTCGAGTTCCTTATAACCTTTTTTTTTTTTTTTTTGGATAATCGACAAATAAACATAAACATAAACATAAGTAGCTTTTTTATGTTTTTATTTATTTAAATAGAAGCATTGTAAAATAGATTTTAATTTCAAAATATGAATTAATTTCTACATTAATTAAAATTGTTCATTGTTTTCTCATAAAAATTGTTCACTATTTTCTACAAAATTTATTTCTACAACTTTGCATAAAATTATTTTTTGTTCAGCATTATTTAAAAAATTGTTCACTCTCTTTTCTACGTAAATTATTTTCTGTTCATTGTTTAAAAAATTGTTTACTATTTTCTCATAAAACACCTACTGAAATCATGTTTTCTAAATTTGAACGCCAAATCAGAATACTTTTTCATGCTTGAATTTCACAATAATCGAATTTGTTCTTCTGCATTGATAAAATCTATTTCTACATTAATAAAATTTGCTCTCTACACATTATGCTTACTGTATATTCGAATCTGCTTACTGCATTCATAAAATCTATTTTCTGTATTAATTAAAAATGTTCATTGTTTTCTTATAAAAATTGTTCACTATTTTCTGCAAAATCTATTTCTATGATTTTGCATAAAATTATTTTCTGTTTAGCATTATTTAAAAAATTGTTCACTCTCTTTTCTACGTAAAGTATTTTCTACTCACTATTTAAAAAATTGTTAACTGTTTTTTTCATAAAACACCTACTAAAATCGTTTTTTATAAATTTGAACGCCAAATCTGAATGCTTTTTCGTGCTTAATATTCACAATAATCAAATTTGTTTTTCTGCATTGATAAAATCTATTTCTACATTAATAAAATTTTCTCTCTACACATCATGTTTACTGTATATTTGAATCCGCTTATTGCATTCATAAAATCTGTTTTCTGCATCAATTAAAGCTGTTCATTGTTTTCTCATAAAAATTGTTCACTGTTTTCTACAAAAACTATTTCTGAGATTTTGCATAAAATTATTTTCTGTTCAGCATTATTTTAAAAAAAAAAATTCTCTCTTTTCTACGTAAATTATTTTATGTTCACTATTTAAAAAATTGTTCACTGTTTTCTCATAAAACACCTACTGAAATCGTGTTTTCTAAATTTAAACACCAAATCTGAATGATTTTTCATACTTAAATTTCACAATAATCAAATTTGTTTTTCTGCATTGATGAAATCTATTTCTACATTAATAAAATTTGCTCTCTGCATATCATGTTTACTGTATATTAGAATCTGCTTACTACATTAATAAAATCTGTTTTCTGCATTAATTAAAACTGTTTATTGTTTTTTCATAAAAATTGTTCACTATTTTCTCGGGAGTGGTGACCTTAAAATCACCTGGTGGGGTTTTTGTTGTGTTAGTTTTCCCCATTCGAAAACAAATGACCATGTCAATATAATTTCCATTGCACTTAGTTTAATTGGTGATTTGTTTGTCTACCATGCGCTTTGCATGTTAATTTGATTAATTAATAAACTTGGCCAATTAATCAATTAAATTAATCACTTGGGATCAATACGTTTTTGGCCTATCAAATTTTGTTGAAAGTACAAAATCGTGAAAATTCTAGAGAGAATTGTGTACATTAGATGTACAGATTGTTCAAATTTGTAAAAAAAAAAAAACAAAATTATTTGTTGAATGTATAAAATCTTGAAAGTACAAAATAAAATTGTGTAAATTAGATGTACAGATAGTCTGAATTTGTTGAAAAGTTTGGATTCGTTAAATGTATAAAATCGTGAAAATTAAATGGAAAACTATGTACTAATGTATTGATCATCCGAATTTGTTGAAAGATTTGAAATCGTTGAATGACCAAAATCGTGTAAACTCAATGGAAAATCAAAGAATGTACCAAATTGTTGAGCAGCACATGTAGCACTGCAAACATCAATGTAGCAATGGTGGACATTAACAACAACGTCTAATATTCGTAGGTAGAAATTATTCACTGCTCATTAGGTGTTTTATGATCCAGATACTCTAATACTAATGACTACCCAGGAGAGAGCACAACACTAATATGGAAGTATAAATAATGATAAAATAGATAATAAAGAGAGTAAATAGAAAAATATATATATTCAAAATATGGTTAAAATGGAGTATGGAATATGAAAACTGAAACTAGTAAAGTCTTACTTGAATAAAAACTTCAGTCTTTGATAAACTTGAAAACAAACTGTTGTCTTTGATACAAGCTTGAAAATAAAACTGTCTAAAGAGAAAGGTTACAAGATTACAAGAGGGGGAGATAGTACAAAAGTCCTTCTGAGGGAGAGGGAAGGCTATTACAAATGGCTTTCTAAAACTTGGAACTTAAAATCTTAGAATCTTAGAAACTTAGAAACTTGTCTTCTGTCTTCATAGTCCGTCTCTTTTATAGGTGAAATGAACCATGGTAAAGTAACCTAAGTAGGTAAATTTAACTCAAGTTAATCTATCGGTGGTATGGAAATTAGTACTGATGATTAATAGTCTGTCTGCGTCTATCTGGGAATTTTTCAGATTTCGAGAATCTATCAGATCTCTTTTTACGCATGCTAGTAAATAGTAGTAACTTTTAAACATCTGTCTGTATCTATCTAGACTGCCTATATCTATTTGGACTGTCTTGATTTGTCTAGAAGCTATTCACGCGTGTTGGTGAATAGTGATCTGTCGCCAGAGAAATAGTGATTTGTCGCTAGTGAATAGTGATATATTTGTCTGTCTTTCAATCTGTATCATTCTAGGATCCTTAACAATCTTTCTTTTCCCAAATAGCCTCCTTGCTGAAGGTATTGGACCATATACGGCTATCCTATTTGTGTAACTATATAAGTAGAAGCCTCTGTCTAATTCTTTCTGTATCTCATAAATCTTATTACTCATGAAATTTGAATATTCTTGAGCCAGAGCATCCGGATCATTAAGTGGCAAATAAGTATCTCCTGTATACCATTTGTATTCAAGGATACAACCCTAATTATGAATAAGAACCAAAATGTGTGCTAGCCGAGCTTCCATATAATAACTGTTGTCCCAAGCTAGAAGAGTACTCTAGATAGTGATCTTCATATAATTAATTCCTCCAATTTGTGTGGCTACTTCTTGGATGACTTTGGGAAATAAACTAACTTGAATTTCAGAAGTTATGATTAATTTGTTGATAAACCCTGCTTCTAGCATTTCAGATAACCATAAAGTATCACGAATTACTGGATCTTCTGTCTCTATATTGATAAGTAATCCCAAATAGGGATTGTATCTGTCTCCTATTCCTTCATTAAATCTATCTGCTTCTCCAAAACTTTCATACCATATAGCTTTATGAGATAGCCATATGTTGTCTGTCATGTCTTCTGTTCTGATAAATACTGTAGAGACTAATACTTTGAAAAGGTACATCCATCTATCATGGTGATTTGTTATGGCTTTATGGGTTAGTATATTCTATGGGATTTCAGGGGGCAAGATTCTAATGGCAAGTGTTTTTTTTTACTAAATCTTAGGGTGGAGCTTTGAAAAGCTTGTTCCCATAAGATAGCTTTTAGGAAACTATGATTCTGTCTTTGTGGAGCTTGAATCTCCAACCTCCTTGCCAAGGAGTTGACAACCAGATGCTTCAATAAATGCACTGGTTCATAGATTGACCTAACTTTAGTCCATTCTTTAAAAAAAAAAAAAAAAAAAAAAAGCTCTATCTGTTGCAGACTTATTTGTAGTGGGTACCAAATCCATACAATAGATAATATAATAACAAAAGGCTTTGCATTTAATTTGTTAATTGTTAAGCATATGTTGTGCCATTATTTGTAGTAGGTTACAAATCTATGCAATAAGATAATAGGTCATGCTAACGAGTGTCCTTAGAGCATTGGTTAACAATTCATTTTAGGAAAGTTTTGACACCACTTTTATGGGAAATAAAAAAAATGTCAAAACATTAATTGCTTTTTTTTTTTTTTTCCCATAAAAACGTTCTTTAAATGAATTTTTAACCAATGCCCTAAGGGCATTCGTTAGTATTTCCCTAAAATAATATAATAATGAAGGATTTGCATTTAATATTGTTGAGCATATGTTGTGTCATTAACAACCTATTATGTCATGTCACTAGCAAAACCAATTTATGTCTTTTTAAATTTTTAGATATTTCATTCCCCATCTTAGTGTTGCACGTTGTTATACATTTTCTTCTTCATTTTTTGGACTGTTTTTCTCCCCAATAATTTCACATTCCACCATTTCTCTTCATCAAACCATTCTTCCATCTTCTTTTTCCTATAATTTTTTTTAGGATAAAGTTTGGTTATAATTTTAGTTGTAGTTTAAGGCTACAACCTCACTAAATATCTTTTTATTGGATATGAATTTTGACAAATCTACCATTAGATTACATTATCTTTTCATATCCTTCATACTTGAAAATTTTTCAAGAAATCAAAGATAAATAACTATGTTATCAATCAATTATTTAAATTGCAAGTTTTTGTAGTATAAAATTATATATAAAAAATAAGTTTATTGATAATATAGTAAATAACCTTCGATTGGTACAAAATTTGACATGTGTGTAAGAGCAGAAAAAAAACATGCAATCCAATAGTTAGATTTTCAAAATATGTAGCAATGTTAATTTTTTTTAAGGGAAATGGTAATAAGCACGGTGCGGTGTTTGTTAAGGTTTTTCTAATATGAGTCCTACGTAATAAAAAATTTAATAAATGATAGAAAAAGACATAAAAATACTTATAAAACTAAAAAAAAAAATGACATAAACTGCAAAAAAAAAAAAAAAAAAAAAAAGACAAAAAAATTATCATAAAAAAGTCAAAAAAATTGTTGTTAACCATTTTTTTAAAAAGAAAGTTGTAGCTTAAGGCTACAACTAAGTTTATAGCCAAATTCTATCTAAATTTTAATTACTCCTTTTGCATCTCTCGCTCTCTCTTTTATTCATTTCAAGTTTTATTTTACCAACAACAAAAGAGGTTATTTCTGTCCACTTGCTTTTTCTTTTGTGGATTTTTATGGTTTATGTCATCAATGTAGTGGATTTCTAATTATATCTTACAAATCTATTTTGGGCTAAGACATTTTACTATTTTTGACATGTTTTAGAGGTTATTATCTATTTCTTTGCTTTTCTTTTTCTTTTGGTGGATTTTAATGGTCTTGCACATCTATTTTGTGCTGATATATTTTACTATTTTTGGCAGATGGGTCTTGGCTTATGCATTTTTTGCTATTTTGGTTTTTTACATTCCCTCAAGTCCTTCCTCTCTTCTCACTTTGGTTTGGTTTTAGTTTCGATTAATATTTAATTGTTTTAAAAGTGACAATTTGAGTTTTACACAATACTTTATCTATATATTTATAATTGTGTACCAACTGTTTGAGTGATTTTTTATTATAAAATTTATCTCATATGTATGATAATAATATAATATTTCTTTTGAGATAGAGTTTAAATTTATAATACCTGCTTTATTATAATTACTATTTATTATAGGCTAAAACACCATTTAATTTTTGATGTTGACAAGATTCAAACTTAATTATTTTATTTGATGGTAAGAAACTTTATTTTTGTTAAGCTAACTAGATTCACAAACAATGTTCAATTGATGATTGGAAAATTTCATCTCAAAATATATATATATTTTTTTTTATGATTGGAATTTGTAGTTTATTACACCACCATTGTTTGGGTTTTTATTTTATTTTATTTTATGACTTAAGAAGTTGGGAAAATCTTAAGTTCATACTTCATACAACTTGACCTATGATATTCAACTACACAAAATAGAATATCATAAAATGTACGCAATTATTTCTGTGTACAACCAATAAGTAAACAAATCTATCTGTTCTTCAAAAAAATAAAAATAAAAATCTTCTTCATTTTATTTATCTATTAAATGTACATTTCTGTTAAAAAAAAAAAATATTAAATGTACATTCCAGTTTATTTTAAATATATGATTTTTTTAAAGTGCATCCTTAAATATACTTTTCTTTTAATAATTTGATACCTACAACAAGAAAGATTGAGAATTTAAATCCTAATTTCTTGTTGAATAAAGCAGCTTAAAAACAGCCTTTTAACATTTATGTATTTTACCAAAAACATTTATGTAGAACCATTTTAAAAATTTTCATGTCAAAAAAAGTTTTAAATAAATAAAATTAGAGAAATGAAATAAATATGTTAATATTTCTTCCAAACATTTCCATCCACCCCATGGGTTAGCAACGTGTGCCAATAATAAATGACCAATATTTAAAAAACCATCTTTTCAAAAACTAAAAATAAAAACCATCATTTACCTCAAAAAAAAATAAAAATAAAAACCATCATGGAATCAATAAATTAAATTTATTAAAAAAAAAAAAAAAGCTTAGCTTCAAACCAATTTTCCTTAAACTCACTATTGATTATTAAAGAGACCATTAACATATAGTTTTAACTGCATTATTGTTTTAGTAAACCATGTCAGCCGCGTTACCTAGAAATGAACCGGCCAACATACTTGTTCATCTTGAACAAAAGAACAATCAAATGCAAATGCGATTAGACCGTTTTCATGCAGTCCAAAAAGCTAAGAAGCATCTAAAGGGGAAGGCGCAAGAGCGAGCCATCAAGTCTATTAATGAAGTTATTGCGTTAGATGATGAAAGAGATATTTCAGACTTCTCAGATTCAAGTAATGATGATTTCCAAAAAATTTTACCTGCGAACATTAGACGTTGTTAATGTCCACCATTGTTACATTGATGTTCGCAGTACTGCATGTACTACTCAACAATTTGGTACGTTCTTTGATTTTCCATTTAATTTACATGATTTTTTTCATTCAACGATTTCAAATTTTTCAACAAATTCGGATGATCAATACATTAGTACATAGTTTTCCATTTAATTTTCACGATTTTGTACATTTAACGAATCCAAACTTTTCAACAAATTCAGACTATCTGTACATCTAATTTACGCAATTTTATTTTGCACTTTCAAGATTTTATACATTCAACGAATATTTTTTTTTTTTTTTTTTTATAAATTCAAACGATCTGTACATCCAATGTATACAATTCTCTCTCAAGTTTTCATGATTTTGTACTTTCAACAAAATTTGATAGGCCAAAAACGTATTGACCCCAAGTGATTAATTAATTGATTAATTAGCCAAGTTTATTAATTAATCAAATTAACATGCAAAGCGCGTGGTAGCACAAATAAATCACCAATTAAACTAAGTGCAACGCAAATTGAATTGGCATGGTCATTTGTTTTCAAATGGGGGAAAACTAACACGATAAAAACCCTACCGGGTGATTTTAAGGTCACCACTCCCGAGAAAACAGTGAACAATTTTTATGAGAAAACAACAAATAGTTTTAATTAATGCAGAAAAAAAATTTTATTAATGTAGTAAGCAGATTCGAATATACAGTAAACATGATGTGTAGAGAGCAAATTTTATTAATGTAGAAATAGATTTCATCAATGCAGAAAAACAAATTCGATTATTGTGAAATTTAAGCATGAAAAATCATTCAGATTTGGTGTTTAAATTTAGAAAACATGATTTTAGTATGTGTTTTATGAGAAAACAGTGAACAATTTTTTAAATAATGAACATAAAGTAATTTACGCAAGGAAGAGAGTGAACAATTTTTTAAATAATGTTAAACAAAAAATAATTTTATGCAAAATCCTAGAAATAGTTTTTGCAGAAAACAGTGAACAATTTTTATGAGAAAACAATGAAAAATTTTAATTAATGCAGAAAACAGATTTTATGAATGCAATAAGCAGATTCGAATGTACAGTAAACATGATGTGCAGAGAGTAAATTTTATTAATGTAGAAATAGATTTTATCAATGCAGAAAAATAAATTCGATTATTGTGAAATTTAAGCACGAAAAAGCATTTAGATTTGGCATTTAAATTTATAAAACACGATTTTAGTAGGTGTTTTATGAAAAAACAGTTAACAATTTTTTAAATAGTGAATAGAAAATAATTTACACAAAAAAGAGAGTGAACAATTTTTTAAATAATGCTAAACAGAGAATAATTTTATGCAAAATCATAGAAATAGATTTTGCAGAAAATAGTGAACAATTTTTATGAGAAAACAATGAACAATTTTAATTAATACAGAAAATAGATTTTATAAATGCAATAAGCAGATTCGAATATACAGTAAACATAATGTGCAGAAAGCAAATTTATTAATGTAGAAATAGATTTTATCAATGCAGAAGAACAAACTCGATTATTGTGAAATTTAAGCATGAAAAAGCATTCTGATTTGGCATTCAAATTTAGAACACATGATTTCAGAAGGTGTTTTATGAGAAAACAGTGAGTAATTTTTTAAATAGTGAACAGAAAATAATTTACGCAGAAAAGAGAGTGAACAATTTTTTAAATAATGCTGAACAAAAAATAATTTTATGCAAAATTGTAGAAATAAATTTTGCAAAAAATAGTGAACAATTTTTATGAGAAAATAATGAAAAATTTTAATTAATGTAGAAATTAATTCATATTTTTGAAATTAAAATCTATTTTACAATGCTTCTATTTAAATAAATAAAAGCATAAAAAAGCTACTTATCTTTATGTTTATTTGTCGATTATCCAGAAAAAAAAAAAGTTATAAGGAACTTGAGTTTACTATACTCGAGTTCCTTACAAGGTACTCGAGCTTGGTGAGCTCGAGTACCTTAGAAATAAACATAAACATAATTTTATTTATAATAGGTACTCGAGTCTGGTATACCCGAGTACTGTGCTGCATGGAACTCGAGTTTACCAAGCTCGAGTATCATATTATTTTTTTAAACCACACAAATTCCAAGTCAGCAGTGCCACGGTGGCTGAACTTCTAGGCACTCGAGTTTCTTAAACTCGAGTACCATTTAGAACTCGAGTTTAAGAAACTCGAGTACTAGAAAAGTGGTATTTTCCTATTTATTTCCGAAATAGTGTTTTTTTGCTACTAATTTCTGAAAATTGTGGTATTTGGCCATTTTCACCCTACTAAACTAGCATTGTCCAGAGACAAAAGCGATAGTAGTGTTCTCAGGACAACTAATAACATCGAGGATGGAATCAAATATACCTGGATATTTTTAGCTCTAGAAGTACTGCATCCTCTGTCCTCTTGCTAGGGAGGCTCACAAAAACTTTAGTCAGCCAACATGTTTTCCCCTTTCTAAGTCCACCGGTTCCATATTTGCACAAGTCATGAAATAGTTTTCAAACTTCTAACATATGAGTCCTGTATATATAAGAGAGATTTAATTAGATGAGTGGACAAAAACAATGACCAAGTTTAATACAGAAAAATTTAAATCAAGGTTTCAAAATCCCACCTAAAATTGATTGATCATCAGACATCATAATAGCATACTAATGTTCAGATATTGCCCAACATTGAGATCTGCAAATTAAATAGAATATTTATGATGAAGATGTATGGAGAAATTAGCTTTCATTTGGTTACTCTATCTCACATAATTATTGTACGATGCAATTATCACTTATGTCTCTTCTTATTTTGTCTTAGCTCAACTAAACATTTCTAAGTTCATGGCAAAAGAAATTTTATTGACAGTTGTCAGATGATAAATTGAAATTGGTGAAATATATTTCTTATTACCGAAGCCTCAGCATACATGGAAAATGGTGCAAACAATTTTTAAAAACCTGGTGTATGTAGTTTTCAGTGCTAGATTTTCACTTCTATGCTACTGGAAGAAGATCAACATAAGCTTCACAATCCTTATTGATGTTGTGTTACCCTGTTCAAATTTCAGTAGATTCAAATTACTACTAATCCAAATAAGTTTACATTATGAAGCAGAGATACCTATATTGGATACCAGTATGTTCAGAATGCAAATCCTAACAAATTAAGATGTTTGTGTGTGCCATTCCCACAAATAAAAATAGTAAATGCTTCTATTACCACAAACCCCCCCCCCCCCCCCCAGCGGCGGCCCATTTCTACTAAGGATCAGAATCACCAAATGGAATTTGCCAAGATCTTGACTATTTATTAATCTCTTATTCGCTTCCCCTTCATGCCTATTAGACCTCTCAACTGAAAACATAATCTTTTATCCTTTTAGAATTATGACGAAAGAGAAATGAATTATACAACCTTCACCATGAAACAAAAAATATGTTTGGTAAAGTGAAAACAAATTTATATATTGATACAGGAATATTTCATGACATGAGTTGGTTTACTCCACCTTTTGTACTCCAAATAGATTATCAAAAACAAAAAAAATCTGTGCAAAGTAAACAGAGTATTAGATCCAGTTAAAGGTGAACAAAGCATAAGGACTGGATTTCCTCCAGTAATAGAGGGAACTGAGAACACCTGAAATTATGAAAATCTATTAGAGGAATAAGCTTTTTGAGTTTCATGGAGAAATAGTATAAGTTTAAGTAGAAGCAGTACATACCAGGTACCAGGAACTGCAAAGAGCAAAACTGCAACCATGATTCTGCAAATAAGTAGTCGGAGAAATAAAGGTATGTAAGACAGGCCATTCTATAACCGTTTTTGTGCAGCGTGAGGGCTGTTCATTCAACAGCACCTGCCACAATATTCCAACTTCAGTCCACACAGCCAGAGCCTTCTTCTGATGTTAAGTCAAAAGCTGCATATATTCAATCAACATGTGTTGTTAGATGAAGACAGTGGGGATGGGTTTTGCCAACAAAAAAAAAAAAAAGACAAATGAAGTTTTTTACTAGGGTGTTACTTTTTGTATATATAGTTCAACATCCTGAAAAGGATTCACAAGAAATGTAGATATAAAATGAGAGGTTTCCACAGTACTAAAAACCAAAACAACATATAATAGTACTAAACAAAAGAGCTTCAACCTTACAGAAAAGAATTCATCGACTTTCTACTGACCAGACAAAACAATAGCGCTGCTTCTCCTGGTGATTCAAAGATCACAAAAAAATCATTAGTTGAAGTAGATAGTTAAGGTCAACAAAAATAGAATCACCAAATCATAGTAAATTAAGTTAACAAATAGCCCCATGTTTGACATATGGCAGAGTACCTGAGAAGAAGTTGGATATATTGAAGAGCTGGGGTTCCAGTAGAAATTAAGCTCATCATATTTGACAAGCCACAAACGCGTTGACCCCTTGTGATAAATTAAATTGATTAATTAGCCAAGTTATTAATTAATCAAGTTAACATGCAAAATCACGTGGCAGCACAAACAAATCACTAAAACTAAAGTATGCAGTGGAAAATAAATGACATGGTGATTTGTTTACGAATGGGGAAAACCTGACGGCAAAAACCCCACTAGGTGATTTAAGGTCACCACTCCCGAAACTCCACTATTATCATAGCAAGCGATTACAAGCAAGGAATCCCAAGTACCTTACCAACTTACAGTTGAATCCTTACCCCAATACCCAATTGGACTTGCTCTGTAGTGACAGTTTCTCCTTTCAATGCACGGCTCCCAAGTACGTGACTAACCAATTACGCTGATCCCAGTACGCGACTTCAATTCACCAACTAGAGAGAGAGTTGTTGGCTACAAAATTCTTCAAATCATCCACACGATGAAGATCGGGAAGCACTTGGTTACAAAACCCTAAGGCACAAAAGACGCAATAGCTTCTTTCAGAGAGAATAAGGCTTCGGTTACCTTGTGCATGTGTTCTCCTTTTATTCTCTTGTGTGACGGCCTCTAAAATAAGTCTTATATATGTCTAGGGTTGTGAGAAAAGAAACCCTACACAAATACAAAAGTCTGGCCCAAAAATCAGATCTGAAAATTCTGATTTCTGTAACCTCGATAGATACCTCGATAGATAGCTATCTGTCGAGCAGCTATCCGCAGGTGTCCAGCAGGTATCCACAGGTGTCCAGTAGGTGTCCAGTTTTAGTACACACTTTTTCTTCACTTGTTTCTTGATCCAATCTTCATGGCTTTAATACTAAACTTGAACAAATGTTTTTTGAAGTATTAAACACATCTTAGATCTACCCAAATACAAGTAAAATGTGTTTTGTCAAAAGATTAGCCAATTACATAAAATATGTCCTTAACAATCTCCCCCTTTGGCAATCCGTGACAAAACCACAACAAACAAATGAACATATGAGAGAAGTCATAAATCACTCAACTCATACTCACTTGTTGAATACAATAAAATCTTCCTTAACACAAACCCTTGAAAAACTTTACAAGAAGAGAGTTCATGGCATGGAAGACTTTGACAACCTGTATTTCTGAAACACTTTAAACAAAACATATCAAGGCATCTTTGTGTGAAACAGAAATAATAGATTGTATACAAACAAAGAAACATGTGTATAAAGATAGAAAAGAAACAACACATGAAGAGGTAGGTGAAAGAAACATACATCAACATATATATACCACTTGATAAATACCATGTTGTATGTAAAAATGGTCACAAGACCTAGGTACTCGAACAAGGAGGTAAACACTCCCCCTAACTAGATGAAACACAACTCTCCCTTACAAGGGCATGTATTTCTCCCCTTAACTTATAAAATCTTAAAGAAAAAAACCACAAATTCTCCAATTTCTCCCATTTTTTGTCACGATTGACAGAGGGTATAGGTAGTTATAAAGCTTTACCCGAGAAACATAAAGATGATCAAGGATGATCAAGGATGATCAAGGGGGCACAAAGAATCCATAAAAAATGTATGAATGTAATGAAACAAGATGCTATGGATGACAAGATAAGAGAAACATGCAAAACATGTGAAAAACAATGCATGCAGAGAATCTCGATCGATCGAAAGGTATCGAGGAGCTATCGAGCAAACCTCGATGGATCGAACAGCTATCGAGAAGCTATCGAGGAGACAAAAACTTTCTCGATCAATCCACCTAGCTATCGAGAGGTGTTGAGATTGCGATAACATGCAACTGAAGATCTCGACAGATAAGCCAAGTATCGAGAGGTGTCGAGGATGTGTCTAGATGGCTTAAAAACAGTTTTTCAAGAAGAGAAAAACACAGATGTGAATGCAATCAAGCATGCAACTCAACCAAAGATCCAAACAACACATTATGCTCTCAAAAACATCTCTGAACAAGAATTTTAAAGCACATGGATCCCAAAACACACACACACACACACTAAACAAGTCTAACCAATTTTATATTTCAAAAATGAGTTAAGACAGTTTAGTGAGCATACATTAACGCATATAAACCTTGTGATGGCCAAATCACATTGTACCTACACATGTATCAAGAATAGCAAAGAATATTGCGTGTTGTGTGTGAAAAATATCGCAAGATTGCATAAGTGTCTCAAAGTTATGACGATTTGAGATATGAGAAAATCACTTTAACTCACACACAATCATAACTGTTTGATGGGGACTATCACCTTCGAGGTACATCCTATAACTCCCACATCTCCTAGAAAACACGCTTGCAACCATATTTTAAAGCATTTTAATCTTTTTGCTTTTATTTCTTTGCATATTTTCTTTTATTAAGCATATCATGCATGGGTATACAAGAGAGAGAAAAGAAATACCCAATTATGTTAAGTCTTTTGACATTGTACTTTTGCTATGCCGAAGCATATAGATGTCATATCATGATTGGCGAGTAATTGTGGTGAGATGGTTATTTTTGCCTTTCTCTTAGGATTTTCTAGTCCTACCCGTCAAAAAGAGTAATACGAGTGTTAAGTAAAAGAGATCACTTAATCTTACTCATCACAAACAAAAAGTCACAAAGCTCACTTGCTTAGTTGTGCATAAATATGCTCATCTAAGCTACAGGTGATACAAAGTTTAGAAAACTCTGTTTCAATGGCCATTTTAAGGTTCACAAGAACCAATGTACACAAACACATACTGTTTTTGTATTTTTCTAATTTTTTCCTTTTTTATTTATTTTGAAAACAAAACAAAATAAAAACTAAACAACCAAACAGAAACAGAAAAAAAATCATAAAAGCATGAAAGAAAGATGCATATGCATGAGAACATGATAGAATGATGCAGATGCATGATAGCATGATTCCAAAAGTAGAGAAGAAATCAAGCAAAGAGAGTCCTACTTAAGATAGAAAGAATTAAAGTAGAGGACAAACAGAAAAGACGATTAAGTCTTAGGCTCCTTTCTCACCCACACAACACGAGACTTTGGCCGTGAAGATGAAAAGGTACGTGTCCTAGTATGACTACTAAAGAACATAGAAGAATTAAAATTCTCCTGAAACTGAGTTAAAAAGCTCAAGACCTTTAATAACTCTCCAAACAAAGGTGTAGGTCCTTGAGAAGAAACCTGTGACCGTTTGGACAATTGCTTATGAGGATACAACTTAAAACAATTAGGACGAGTGTGTCCAGAAACACCACAATGGTGACAAACATGAACAGTTTTAGAGCTACTTGGCTTCCTAGAAGGAGGTCTAACCTTAGAGGTTGACAAAGTCCTCAGCTTAGGACAATTTGGCCTAATATGACCAACAATGTGACAATGATGACAAGTAAGGACAAAAACAGATTTATCATTCAACCTAGGAGGAGTTTTAGACATAGGTTTAGAAATTTCGACGTTAACATCAGATTTTTTACCTTTGTCTATCCTAGCAATATTAGCCTTCAACTCTTCATTATTCCTTTTAAATGGGGGAATATAAAAATCTTTTTCTTTTGAGTTAGGCTCAACAACAAGTTTGACACTAGTTAATTTTTCAACTTCAGTTTTAAATTCAACTAGTTGCTTTTCCAAACTCTTAATTTTGTCCACCTGAGATGAAATTTAATTTTTAAAATTCTCATTCAAATTAGTGGTTTCATCCAATTTTGCAATCAAATCATCTTTTTCAAGCTTGACCTTTTTAAATTTAGCTTTTAATTTTGTAGAACACTCAAGAGATTTCATACAAAAATTATAAAGCTTGCAATAGGCATCATGAATATCATCATCATCATTCAACATAAGATCATGCAAATCAAAACAATCAAGAGTTTCCATGACAACAGGGGTCAATGGATCACACATCAAAGATTAAAACCTAATCAGAGTGTGCCTGCTCTGATACCACTTGATAGGCCACAAACACGTTGACCCCTTATGATAAATTAAATTGATTAATTAGCCAAGTTATTAATTAATCAAGTTAACATGCAAAATCACGTGGCAGCACAAACAAATCACCAAAACTAAAGTATGCAGTAGAAAATAAATGACACGGTGATTTGTTTATGAATGGAGAAAACTTGACTGCAAAAACCCCACCGGGTGATTTAAGGTCACCACTACCGAAACTCCACTATTATCACAGCAAGCGATTACAAGCAAAGAATCCCAAGTACCTTACCAATCTACAGTTGAACCCTTACCCCAATACCCAATTGGACTTGCTCTGTAGTGACAGTTTCTCCTTTCAATGCACGGCTCCCAAGTACGTGACTAACCAATTGCGCAGATCCCAGTACGCGACTTCAATTCACTAACTAGAGAGAGAGTTGTTGGCTGCAAATTTCTTTAAATCATCCACACGATGAAGATCAGGAAGCACTTGGTTACAAAACCCTAAGGCGCAAAAGACGCAGTAGCTTCTTTCAGAGAGAATAAGGCTTCGGTTACCTTTTGCATGTGTTCTCATTTTATTCTCTTGTGTGACAGCCTCTAAAATAAGTCTTATATATGTCTAGCGTTGTGAGAAAAGAAACCCTACACAAATACAAAACTCTAGCCCAAAAATCAGATCTGAAAATTCTAATTTCCGTAACCTCGATAGATACCTCGATAGATAGCTATCTGTCGAGCAGCTATTTGTAGGTGTCCAGCAGGTGTCCGCAGGTGTCCAGCTTTAGTACACACTTTTTTTTCACTTGTTTCTTAGTCCAATTTTCATGGCTTTAATACTAAACTTGAACAAATGTTTTTTGAAGTATTAAACACATCCTAGATCTACCCAAATACAAGTAAAGTGTATTTTGTCAAAAGATTAGCCAACTACATAAAATATGTCCTTAACAATATTCAGATTACTTTTTCATCAATTTTTATGATGGACATATAAGCTATCTTGGGCCAGTCTTCCCCTTTCTCCCTAAGGCACCGAGTTTTCAATAATGATAGTGATTTTGGCAGACCCTCTTCTGGCATGGACTGCAGATTTGGGCAGCTGCCAATTCCCAATTTTTTTAAGTGTGGTAAAATGTTGAAGCTTATTGCCGTCCAGCGATTTCAAATGAGGAATATTCCAGATTTCAAGGGATGTAAGAGAAGAGGGTAGCAGCGCCCTCTCTGGAAAGGACTCTACATATTCACATCTACCCCTGATACAGAAATTTCTAAGAGAAGACAGTCCTTGCAAACCCCACCCTGTGGGGCTGGATATAAGTTTGTCACAAAAATAGATTTCAAGTGCATTTAAACTGGTTGGCAACCCGCCATCTGGAAATGACTCAAGTTCTGGACAAAGCCGTATACTCAAAGTCCGTAGGGATGGGAGCAAGGTATGCATCTGGTCAGGCAGTGTCTTCAAATTATTACAGTTACCAACACTGAACCTGGTAAGGTTGGGTGCAGGCAGTCCCTCTTTGGGAAAGGATACAAAATTGGAACAGTTACTGATTTCTAAGCTTCTGAGAGAATTAAGATACTAAAGTGGCCCTTGATTTGAAACAGAAAGGGAGCGAAGATTATGACATCCGTGGATATCAAGATGATTCATCTTTGGAAATAAATCTAATGGAAAGGACACCAGAGAATCGCAACTACTTCTTATGCACACACTCTCAAGGGAAGCATAATGATGGTGCATAGGAAACAATAATTTCCCACAGTTCTTGACACCAAGTGATTTTAGTGTATCAGCTATACCACTACTGGGAAGCAACATGAGAGATGGACAATCAGAGATATCAAGCTCTTCAAGGCAGTTGTTGTTGTCCATAGGTAAGTACTCCAAGTTGTCATATCCGATAATTTTGAGCTTCAACACTTGGGGTGGTAATTCATTCAACACCACCTTATGATAATATTGTAACTTCACTTGACGGATGGCTGGAGCACTTGGAAGTGTAGCGACAAGCTGCTGGCACTTATCAATCACAATTGATTTCAAAGAAAAAATGCCATTGGGTAGACCCATGGTCAGTTTAGGACAGTTTTGTATACAAAGCTGATGGAGGCAAGGGAAAGCTACTGCACCTCCACTGTCATCCGTGAAAGGTTGCCACTTTTGCAGTTCTGACATGTTCTTAAAGCGCAAAGTTTCTAGCGATCCAAATGGCCTGTGCCCAGAAGTAGAAGTCCCATAAAACCCTGCACCAACATTCTCTACTTTATCTAATCCCACAATAGAGAGGTTCTTCAGAGAGGGCAGTTTCCCAAATGGTGGCAAGGAGCCGCAATACCTAAAATTATGAATTTGGATTGATACAATATTGTAGGCTGCATGTCCTGACCAGTCCGGGAAAACTGTGCCACCATAATTTTTAATGGTAAGCTTTGTCAGGTCTACATGAGGTTGCAATTGGTCTGGTACCTCTCTATTCTTTTTGGAGTAATCTGTATCCCCACCCCACTTTAACACCAATTCATTAAGTTGCAACTTATCCCTCAAATTAGCCTATAAAGCATCTCTAGCATCAACAACATTTTCCAACTTCAAAATTGAAAGGCTTCCCTTAAGTTGCCGGAGCTCGCCCAACTCTTTGAGGCCATAGCTACCTTTTTTCCCCAAAATAAAAGAAGTTAATGTTTGGAGACTTTCCAATTTATCCATTCGCAATGGCATTTCTATCAAGTTTGTTCCACTAAACAAGATGACGCAAGTTAATTAGCCATCCCATGTTGGCAGGCAACTCAACTAGATAATGACAACTGGCCAACAGTAATGTTTGCAAATTGTGTAAAGTACACACTGAATCAGGTACTACTTTGATTGCAGTGCAAGAAATGTCCAAATATCGTAAATGTTTTAAATTAGCAATTGAGTCTAGTAGAATGGTCAAATTCCAGTAATCAGATAGAGATAGTACCCTTAAGCTTCTTAGTGCTAGTAATAAGTCAAGAATAACTTCTTTACTTAAGCATCCAGACCGCACTGACAAATTTGATGGTAGAAAGCTTCGCAAATCCTTGGCTCCAAGGTAGGCTTCAAATTTTTTATAGGCATCAAACTTCAATCTAGAATATGAAAAATGCCGAGTCTTTTCTGACAGATCATTTGAATTGTCTGTCTCCATTCTAAAACAAAATTCTCCAGAGACAAATAGAGCTAAATCATTCAAAAGGTCATGCATAACATAGCATGAATTCTTACCACCTAACCTCTGAAAGAATGACCTGGATACTAGATCATGGAAGTACTCAATCCCTACTTCTTCTACATTCTCTCTTTTAGGCAAAAAATCTTCTGCCATCCATAAGAGCACTAATTCCTGCTTTTTAAATTCGTAATTTTTAGGAAATATTGAACAATAAGCAAAGCATGGCTTTAGATGTGAAGGTAAATAATGGTAACTCAATATAAGAGCTGGAAGAATATTGCTTTTGCAGTCTGAGAAACTCCATATATTGCTCTCCGATATCCTGAGCCATTCCTTAGAATCCAACTTCGAGCGTAAGAGACTACCAAGTGTTTTTGCAGCTAAAGGCAAGCCTTTGCACTTGTTCACAATTTTCTTACCAATTAACTCTAGCTCTGGATGTTCATTAGATTCTCCGTTGGCAAATGCATGTTTTGCAAATAATAACCAACAATCTTCATCCGTTAAATGCTTTAGATGGTAGGTGGGAACTGTGTGTGCAATTGATGCAACACTTTCGTTACGTGTTGTTAGGATGAGCTTACTTCCATTTGCCCCAGATTTGAAAGGGGTTCGTAAGACCTCCCAATCCAAGTAATTCTCATTCCAAATATCATCTAACACAAATAGAAATTTCCTTCCCACAACAACTCTTGTTCAACCTAATTTGGAGTAGATCTAGGTCATCAGTATCACCTGACGAGGAAGCCACTGCCTCAAGAATAGTTTTTGTGATCCTAAGCACATCAAATTCTTGTGAAACACAAACCCTTGCTCTGATATCAAAACTCTCCATCACCAACTTCTTGTTATATACAAGCTGAGCAAGTGTGGTCTTGCCTACACCACCCATGCCCACTATGGGAATAACACTTATGTTATTACCACTGCCATCAACTTCTAGCAACAACTCTATTATGGCCTCCTTATCTCCATCCCTTCCGTATACACCAGATTCTTCAACCAAAGACGTTGTCGGCATTTTTTGTGAAAATTTCTCACCACCACCTTCTTTGAGATCAAGGAGGTCTCTTTGCTTTGCAAGAAATTCTAGTCTGCCTAGAATCTCTTCTAACTTAACTTCTATTCCATTGTAAGAACGATGAGAAATCAAGTTGAAGCTTCGTACCTTATTTTTGCTAATTTCCATTTCGGCTTTTAACTTGTAGAGTGCAGCATCAGTAACAATCTCGTCCAGCAAGTCCTGAGTATTATAGGCAGCATCTTTTAGCTCCTGAGTATTATAGGCAGCATCTTTTAGTCTCTTCTGCATCATTGAGGACTGAATTGATCAATAATAGAGTTGTTTTCAACTTCTTCAGCGGTTCATTGTTAAGCTTCAATCGGCTGAAGAACTCAAGTACCTCATGAGAAGCCATCCTGTCAAACAAAACCTGGAGGAATGCAGAGAGAAATGCTCCTCCAACTAGAGCGTCAGCCATTGGTTTTTTTTTTTTTTTTGATGGAAAGAATTGAAGGAAAAAAATATGGAAGTGATTGAGAACAATGGAGCACAAATGGATTGGTCAAGCTTTTGAGGATTCTATAATTAATTCTTGAGCCAGATTTCAAAAATGAACAATTCTTTTACTATCTAGGGGGGACAACCTACCAAGTCGTGTGCCAGACTAAGAACCCCATAGCACACTCAGAATGACAATTTGTTACTTACATGTTGAAAGTTGAATCCACTTTTATTTTATTTTATTTTATTTTTGTGAGCAAATAATGTCATTGAGCTATAAATCTTTTCACATCAATTAGTTGAATATCGACGTTTAAATGTTAATGAATCCAGGAAAGTGACGTTATACATATATACTACTCTATAGTTTGGATTTCTTTTCTCTAAATAAAAAATAAATAAATAATACCAAGAATTCCCCTCCCAACTTTGGGTCCAATTTGAAATTAGAAATTTTTTTTATTTTTTATTAAGAAGAATTTAAAAAACCTTAAACTTTGAGGAATGACCGCATTAATCTTTCGTTTACCATTCCGTTCATGCATTAGGCGGTTTAATAAATAAATAAAAATTAAAAGTCAGTGAAGAAAACCTTTTAATTTTTTCTTCTTTCTTTGTGTGTTGTCTTATTTTCTTCTTAGCCGACTAACCCAAAAAAAAAAAAATCTCTACAACTAAAACCCAATTACCACCGCCTACAAGAAGGGATGCCACCACCTTCCATTCATTCCTTTGGAATTTCCTTGCATAGTGACACTGACATTGTGCGGAATAAGCGGCAGACAGAAAAAAGGACCCAAAAAAAAAAAGTAAATAAATAAATAAAGAAAAACTAGAGTAGAAGTGCAATAGTCGACTATATTAACATTGTGGTAAAATTATAACATTTTTTTTTTTTTTTTTTTGACATTATAGTTACAATATATTGTTGACATTATAGCTTAAACATTTTATCTTTTAGAGCCTTAAGCATTTTGTGTATGAAAAAGTGTCAATTCAGTTACAAGACTTCGGAATATAAGAATTGTAGGAAAAAAAAAAAAAAAAAAAAAGAAGGAAAATTGAAACAAAATAGTTACACGGATGTTGGACTTTGATAAAAGTTGTAGAGTTAGAGTGGGTCTGAGACGTAAGTGCTAACACTGTTCTAAGTGTCCTTCCATCTCATCAAGCTCAAGCTAGATTCCATTCCATGTATAAAATTCCAAAGAGGTACGGGAAATGAAGAAAAAGAAATGAGCAATGTTGAGGTCTCCTGTGATATTTTTGAATTCAAAGTTCAAACTTTAGTTGTCAACAAAACGAAACTCCGGTCTCCACAGCCCAAATTTTATCCAGAAACAAAAAGAGCCCAGCACTGCACTCAAATAAAATAAATAAAATAAAATAATAAAAAAAAAAAAGGGTTTCAACCTTCAAAGGTACGCAGGATATTTTTTTTTTTTTTTTGAGAATCAAGACGAAACCATTTTATTATGCTGAAGCAAAATCAAAAACAACAAACTCATAAACATCCGGAGAAACATGCTCCATCCAGGCTAACAAAGATAAAGACCCTCTTGCTCTCTTAGCTAAGGCATGAGCTACACGATTGACCTGCCGCCTTGTATGAGAAAAAGAGAAAGTTCTAAGTGAATTCACAATAGACAAAAAGTCTTTAACAAATTGGATAAGAAGAAGAACAAGATAGTAAGGAAAAACAATTTTTTAATTAATTAATTTATTTATTTTAAGAATCAAACAAAATAAAAAATTAAAAGTGCAACGGATTTTTTTTTTTTAATACAAGATAGAATTTCTACTCTAGTCTAATCTTGTTTGGTTGGAGGATCAGAAAAGTAGAAGGATGAAAAATTGTAAGAGAATAAAAAATATTTGATTTTCCTTCTTGTGTGCTTGGTTGGAGGAGTGAAAAAGTGGGAGGGTGAAAAACTATTTTTGTTTGGTTGGAGAGAAAAAGGGAAGGATGAAAAATGTAGTTTATATAAATTGTTTATTATACCCTTATTACATAATATGTGAATGGTAGTTGAGAGGCTATTTGTGTAAAATGGATTTCTTATCACTTTTCCCTCCTCATTTTCCTCTCAATTTGGGAGGATAAAAAAAGTGGGCTCAGGAAGGAAAACTTTCTCCCTATTTTCTGTCTTTCTTATTTTCCTTCTTCAACCAAACAGTGAAAAATAGTATTTTTTATCCTATTTTCCTCTCTCTATTTTCCATTCTTTCTGTTTTCACCCCAACCAAACACACTCAAGGGCTCGTTTAATTGGAAGAGTGAAAAAGTGGGAAGATAGAAAATTGTAGGAGGATGGAAAAATGGGAGGATAGAAAATATTTGGTTTTCCCTCTTGTGTATTTGGTTGGAGGGGTGGAAAAGTGGGAGAGTGAAAAACTCTTTTGTTTGGTTGGAGAGAAAAAGGGAAGAATGGAAAATGTAATTTATATAAATTGACTATTATACCCTGTTACATAATATGTGAGGAGTAGGTGAGAAAGTATTTATGTAAAATGGATTTCTCATCACTTTTTCCTCCTCATTTTCCTCCCAATTTGGGAGAATAAAAAAAGTGGACCTAGGAGGGAAAACTTTCTCTCCTATTTTTTGTCTCTTCTATTTTCCTTTCTTAACCAAACAATAGAAAATAATATTTTCCATCCTATTTTCCTCTCCCTATTTTCCATGCTCCCTGTTTTCACTCCAACCAAACACACTCTAAGTGTATATATGTGTGAAGTTCTTTCTTGGAGATTTGAATCTCGATTTTTACCCTCTTACATCCCACAAACACTTATACTTGTGGAGTGACCCCACAAACACTTATGCTTGTGGAGCGACCACTATACCAAGGGTGCACAATGGTTTAGTACAATGGAATTGATAATATAGAATAGGAAAACAAAATTTTCCATCTTTTATTTTTTTATTTTTTTATTATTTTTATTTTTTTGTAAACAAGGAAAAGAAAAGATTGAATTGAATAGAGAAAAAAAAAAATTATTATCTTATAACTATAATAAGGGCTTGAATTTTTTATGTAATAATTTTTTATTTTTTTTAATAAAAAGGTAGTGTATTGCAATAAAATATGGAAATAATATACTATTTATAATTTCGTATTGATTTCATGTTAAACTATAAGATTTGAGGTGCACAATTAAATGATATTTGATTGTTATATTTATAATTATTTTATGAGTTAAATAAAAGCTAATATAAGTTGTAATTAACATTTAGTTAATTCTTTAAAAAAATCATTACTTTTTTTTTTTGAGAGACTTGAGATATATAGATCGAATTTTGACAATAAAAAATATTACACAGCTTCTCAGTATATAGATAATCCCAATAAATAAACTCAATATAATGGGTATGTTATTTTTTATGAGTTATTTAAAATTCAAATACTAATTGCATAGGGTATCGTTTTCTCAATGTACACATTCAAATATGTTTGATATAGTTTGAAATAAAAAGAATTAAAAAAAAAAAAAAAGAAGAACGAGAATTTGAAAATTGCATCCTTTCATTTTGTTTTTATGATTTAAGAAAAAAGGGTAAAATGAAATTTTACATCTTTTAATGAAGGAAATGAATCATCTTGCCTGTATTTTTTTGGATTTTTTTTTTTTAGAATATTAAGTATTTTAACACACACACGGAAAAAAAAGAGAAGATCTTAAAAAAAAAAATGACAGTTGTGTATATCCAAATTAGCCTAACTCTTGAATACATAATACAGGCTTTAAATCTTTTTAACCTCTTGGAAAAAATTTTAGAAGTGAATGAGCAACGGGAAGCAGAAAAAACAAAAAAACAATTAAATGTAGAATGGATAGAATAAAAATGATTGTTGATACAAGAAAGTATACTAGATTATTTCACTTCTTGTTTATGAGACATCTTGAAAATCTCATGGACCGATAACATGGTAGATTGAAATTGAGACTTCAAAATTTATGTCACATTCTTCAACAAATTCACCGTAGCATTCCACACTTTCCTTAACTCCTCTCCATTTTACCTCAACTTTCCCTCGTTTAACAAAAACCATAAATGGCTATAAAAATACTAATGGATACCGCTTATGTCTAGTACACTAATACACTATATACAAGCTTAACCCGCCTCTAAAACCAAAATCATTTCATTTTGTCCGGTATCAAAACCAAAATGATTGGAAGTCAGATTTTTAATTTTTTTCTTCTTCTTGCTTTAGAAATTGTGAACGAAAATGACTTTAGACCCGACCAAAATGAAAGCACGATCTATGGTAGTCAAATTCAAAGATACAAAAAGATTTTGTTGACTTTAATGTAATGTAATGGACCATTTGTTTCTGCAATAGGGAAGCTTCTAAAAAGAGGGCATAAAGATTAAACACACGTTTGGAACAGTGATTCAAAGGACCAAACGATTACAAACGGGTGTGGTTGATGGGGATCGAGTTCGGTTTTGAACCAACCAGGTTGAGTCGGATTGAGTTTGGGCCAAATACTTTACTTGGTCTTTGAGGGATCAGGTCAACCCGTCAGACCGAAATTCTACCAAATCAACACATGAGACAAAAGGCACAACTCCCTGATATGAAGGTAATTTTAAATTTTCTGCTTTATATAACATGGGCTGAATTGTTAGAATGACCCTGCTCTTAGATTGTGGTTATAACAAGATAAAATGATGCATGAGACTGTTAATGTGATGAGACTAGAAGACGAACATGCATGGTGAAATTATCAATTATGTTCAATGTGATGATCCATGATTTTAGTATGAAAAGAATGGTCAAGATGAATTTGCCAACTTGAATATGATTTTTGCTCATGAATGTTAGGATTTCTTTAATAATGTTCTGTCAATTGTAGGCTTGCGTGATGATGACATGAAATAGATTATTTGATCATAACATGATATCGTCATTACTCATTAGTTCCTAGAAGACCTCCTTTCGAGTCAAGCAAGATGGATGCCTAACATTTTTCCATCTCATAACCTGGCCTTGAACCTTATATCTTGGGTTTAAGACGAGTGACTTTTTCAGTGTAATTTTCAGTCCTTAGAATGCAATTAGGAAAACAAGTCATGTCATTACTAAAGTAGCATTCCTTAAAATGTTATACCGAGATATTTCATTTCCAGAAGTAAAACATCATTGATGTTTCTAGTGTTCTAGTACCAAGAATAGCAGTAAAGAAACTTGTTGCAGTAGAATTGTAGAAAGGAGTTCCCCAAGAAGCACCAGGGGTCTCTAATTTTCTCTGGGTCTTGCTAGGGTGGCACAAAAACCTTAAGTGGGCATGACTTGCTGTCATATGTGACTTCCAAACATTAGGTCCACCAGTTCCATATTTGCACAAGTTATGAAATGGTTCTCAAACTTCCACCATATGAGCCCTAATATATAGGAGAGATTCAATAAAAGTGCACGAAAACAGAAAGATTAATCTACCAAAAATTTATATCCAAGTTTTAAAATCAAACCTGAATATGACTGATAGTCAGAACAGCATACTAATTTTCAGACCAACATTGAGATCTGCAAATTAAAAGCAAACGCATGATCAAGATTTTGTCATTTTTAAAATTGTACTTGCAGCAATCAGCTAACAGAATGAATAACAAAATGAAAAAGTTAAAGGAAAAAAAAAAATCAAGGGCTTTGTTTTCATTTGGTTAGTCCGACTATATCCTCTAGCTCATAATTATACAATGCAGTTGCCACCTTATACCCTCTTATTATTATGTCTCAGCTCAACTAAATATTTCTAAAACTCATGTTTAAACAAATTTCATTGACTGTAGTCGGATAATGGATTGAAATTGGTAAGATAGATTCCTCATACCCAAAGCCTTAGGATATATATAAGATAGTGCAAACCATTTAAGATCGCCAAATGTAGGAAATTTTCAGTGCTAGGTTTTCACTGATATGTTGCTGGGGAAAGATTAACATGGGTTTCACATTCCTTATTGATCTGTTGTAATGTTGTTCTGTTCAATTTTCAGTTAGTGCAAGTCACTAATAATTTAAAAATCATTGAGTGTTTACACACACAAATAGGAAACCATTACCACAAAATAAAAATAGTAAATGCTTCTATTACCTGCCATATCTACTAAAGATCAGAATCACCCAATGAAATTTTACGTTCGTGCCCATCCCAAGTCTCAACTGAAAATAAGAAGTAATATCAAACAGAATTAGTTAGGGGCTTGGCAGAGTAGTTTAGGTATAAGAGTGGGATTGCAAGGTGTATTAGTTAGTATTTGATGATTTTGTGATTGCAAACATTCCAAGAGATCCTGTCTGGAAGACTTGTTTTTCATTGTACTTTCAGTTCAATTCAGATTATCAATTTCAGTTCTTCATTTGTTCTTGAATTAGTTTCCTTCATCACTTATACTATGAAACCTAAGATAATTATTGATTCAAGAATTGTTCTTGATGTGAGTTGGTTCACTCCACCGTTAGCACTCCAACTAGATGATCAAACAAGAGAACCTGTGCAAAGTGAATAGAGTATGAAATCCAGTTAACAGTAAACAAAGCATACGGGTTAAAAGTCCACCAGTAAAATCGAGATCTCAGAACACTAGAAAATATAAAAATATGTTACAGTGATGAGCTTTTAGAGTTTCTTGGGAAATAGTATGAGTTTAGGTATATGGATGCAAAAATGAGGTTTAATTGGTAGGACGCAGTCACTTTGGAATTGACACAAATTAAATAAATCATGTAATCGACAATCAGAACTGTGGGCTATATTGACAACTAAAACCTAGTCAAAAGCATCAAATTGGGAGAGCAGTATGTGATTGGAACACTGAAGAAATAGTTAAGAATTATTTAAAAAATGAGGAGGTAGAAGTGGTACATACCAAGTACCAAGAACACAACTCTACTGAATAATTTAGCAGAACTGCAAAGTGTCTTTGCATTAAAAGCTTATAAAAAAGGAAAGAGGAATTCTGCAAGTACTAGTTGAGGAATAAAGGTGCAAGCATTTTCTTTCTTCCGTTTAACCTTAAGGAATATAAGGCATGGCATTAAATAACTGCGATTTTGCGCAGCCTGAGGGCCGTTCAATTAACAGTGCTTTCCACAATATTCCAACTGCACTCCACATAGCCAGAGCCTTCTTCTGATATTAAGTCAAAAGCTGCAGACATTCAATCATGACAAGTGTTGTTAGAAGCAGACAGTTGGGATGGCTTTAGGAAAAAAGAGAACAAATGCAGTGTTTATTTGCTACTGCATACATTAGGGTGGTACTTTTTGTATACCTTTGGACACTGGGGATCACTGCAACTGAGATATCGTTGGACCCTCAAACAAGTAAAGAGAATATAGATCAACATCCTAAGAAAGATTTACAAAAAATGTAGGAATAAAATGAGAGAGGCGTCCACAGTACTATACACCAAAACCAATACTAAACTGAAGAGCTTCAAGCTTAAAGAAAACAATTCATTGACTTTCTTTAGTCCAGATAAAGCACTGGCACTGCTTCTCCTGGTTACGCAAAGACCACTAAAAAAGCATTGGTTGAAGTAGATAATTAAGGTCAATAAAAAAAGAATTACTGGATCATAGTAAATTAAGTTAAACAAATAGCACCATGTATGACGTATGACGTAGAATGAGTACCTGAGAAGAAGTTGGATATATTGAAGAGCTGGGGTTCCAGTAGAAATTAAGCTCATCATATTCAGATCACTTTTTCATCAATTTTTACGATGAGTACATGAGCTATCTTGGGTCAGTCTTCCCCTTTCTCCCTAAGGCACCGAGTTTTCAGCAATGGACATTTCTTGACACTTGGAAAAGATAACGATTTTGGCAGACCCTCTTCTGGCATGGACTGCAGATTTGGGCCGCAGCCAATTCCCAATTTTTTAAGTGTGGTAAAATGTTGAAGCTCATTGCCGTCCAGCGATTTCAAATGGGGAATATTCCAGATTTCAAGGGATGTAAGGGAAGAGGGCAGCAGCGCCCTCTCTGGAAAGGACTCTACATTTACAGATCTACCCCTGATACAGAACCTTCTAAGAGAAAGCAGTCCTTGCAAACCCCACTCCGTGCGGCTGGAGAAAAGTTTATCACAAAAAAAGATTTCAAGTGCATTTAAACTGGTTGGCAACCCCCCATCTGGAAATGACTCAAGTTCTGTACAAAGCCGAATACTCAAGTCCAAAGGGATGGGAGCAAGGTATGCATCTGGTCAGGCAGTGCCTTCAAATTATTACAGTTATCAATACTGAACCTGGTAAGGTTGGGTGCAGGTAATCCTTCTTCGGGAAAGGATACAAAATTGGAACAGTTACTGATTTCTAAGCTTCTGAGAGATTCAAGATACTGAAGCGGCCCTTGATTTGAAACAGAAAGGGACCGAAGATTATGACATCCATGAATATCAAGATGATTCATCTTTGGAAATAAATCTAATGGAAAGGACACGGGAGAATCACAATTCACAACTACTTTTTATGCACACACTCTCAAGGGAAGCATAACAGTGGTGCATCGGAAACAGTAACTTCCCACAGTTCTTGACACCAAGTGATTTTAGTGTATCAGCAGTACCACTGTCACACCCCAAATCTCAAAGGGGTTTAAAGCATGAGAAAGACAACTCAAGTACTTGCAATTGATTTTTTTTTTTTTTTTTTTTTTTTTTTTTTACTTTTTGACAATTCAATTCTCATAAATCCGATCAAGTACTAACATAAAAAATTATCATAATAATTTCATTGAATATACTCTCAAAATAAGTCAGAACTTTAAGTATTAATTACAAAGACTATTGGCTACAAAAGAATAAAAGTCTGAATAAATTATTACATATTAACAGTTTGTCCCATCAGTGGGAATACAGTCACAACCACTATAATATATAAAAGAATGAGTCAAGTATATTCTAAGATATACATCATTTAATGTCTCCATTTCAAAGTTCAGCCCCCATCAGTAGTTAGTCTAACTACTATAGCCATCAAAAAGCCGTCTCAAAATATTGTTGCCTACTCAGAAAAGTTTATAAAAATAATAGAATGAGACAAAGCCCATGTAAGTAGCATAATTAATGGGGGTGGGGGAAATGCAAGTTTTATCTTCAAGAATAATAATATGACAAGAATTATTAAGTAATGAAATACAAAGTTTCTCAAAGCAAATACCTTGAAACTATATACTATAATCTGTGAGTGCTAATACAATAATTTCCAAAACCATAAAATCTAACATACGGCAGTTTATCACAAATATATCACACTACCACATAGACCGGTCAGAGGATCCTACCCATTCACAACTGGCATGATATTATCCTCTCTGGTATGTAGACTCTTGGCCCCATGGACAGCAGCCTCACCCATACCTTCAAAGTTTTTCTCTCTTCCAATGGGCAGTAGAGAGAGCGCGTCAAATATGACCTCTCTTGTATATGGTCTCTTGGCCCCATGGACAGCAGCCTCACCCACACACAATTAATGAACCTTTTCTCCCCATGGGCAGTAGGGAAGAACTCGTCATCCAAAGTAAAACGGCACTGACCTAGATTTGATTCCGTTGTTACTAAGACTTCGACAATCAAATCAGGTGATCACCGGGAAATCACACATGACGTGGGGTGAAAATTACATAAAACTCACAATATACATTTCCTTTCAAATAGAGTTTATATCCAGGTAGTTTCAGAAAAACCTTAAATAATCTAACTTCCACAAAATTTGTAAGGTTTTCAACTTCATTCTTGTCAAGAGATTTTCTATCAATTTCTCAAATAATACAAGACAAGATAAGCATCTTTAAAATTTTCAATATTCCATAAAATCAATGAATTCTTTATCCAAGATTAAATCAAAGATGCTCATATTTTCCATATTAACAATTCATGCATTTCCCCAAATGCAATACCAAATATGATGCATTTTCATATATATAATATTATATATACATATATTAAGGTTACGACACAATAGCTTTTAGGAAAAACTAGTCGCTAACCCGTGTGATGCACGGAAAAGTTCATATTGCAAAGTTGCATGCTACTTATAATTTGTTTCTAAATATTTGAAGATTGATCTATTTAATGAGGCATGTTATATAAACTAATTTATTAAAAAAAATGTCATATGTTTCTTGAAAATTTAATTGGTTGAAAACACTATCGGTGCTATCTAACAAATTACCAATTTGAATTCATTAAATTTGATTAAAATGCAAAACCCCATTTAAGACTAACTGGTATTTGCTAAACGATCTAGCCATGCAACTATATAAGTTGATAGTGAATATATTGTATGCGAGAATGTGGATATGCATACACCAAAATACAGAATTAAAATACAAATTCTGTGTTCCTACTTCTCTATAAAATCTAAAAGGGAATAAAAACCAACATCAAAGTTGAATAAAAATTGTATCTGAAAGCATAATGTAAAAGACATTTCTTATTAACTAATATTCCAAAATTTTAAGGAACATCTCAAGTAGTTAAGTAGCTAAATATAGCTTTTAGTAACTATAACATCCAGGAAGAACTTTCAATATCTAGCCTAATTTACAAACAAATTTTCCAATAAATAGCCTAATCTACATACATAACAGCTTAGCAATTAAGAAAAGACTTCCACTGAAACTTCTATGGCACCACCAAACCCCAAACTTGTCAACATGCGCTAATAGCCTTTGAGACATTTGTGACACTTCCTCTCCACCAAAATGGTTCCTCTTTCCTTTAGATTCAATTTTTCCACATTGTTCTATAATAAGTTACATACAATCATCATAGAACTCCTAATCATAACTTGAGGCAAGTTTTCAAGAACTTCATAGAACTCCAGTTTATAGTTTTTTTCCACTTTATCTACGTGTAGGAGTGCACCATCAGGTACACAATTCAATGTAAACATTCGTCTCTAGTCTATAAAAAAAAAGGTAAATAATCATTAGTTGAATTATTTCCATTTAAAACAGAATTTGGATATGTTTGATTCAATAACTTAGTAAAAAATTAATTAATAGGAGTTTCTTTGAATATATTACGTTGAACCTATGACTATAGATAGAATCTATATAAGATTTCAAAGAAACTATTACGCGTTTACAACTTAATATAAAGGAAAAACAACAAACCTTGAGATAGAAGACAGGTGGCCCATTATCTTCGTCTAAGTCCCCTCACATCACCATTTACATCTAGCAAATCAATATGAACTACAAAACACAAACATAGAAAACTCATCAAATTTTCCCC